>CM052721.1:21316477-21374303 GCA_028551405.1 Uromys caudimaculatus
ATATTATATTATATTATATTATATTATATTATATTATATTATATTATATTATATTATATTATATTATATTATATTATATTATATTATATTATATTATATTATATTATATTATATTATATTATATTATATTATATTATATTATAGACTTCATGGGGTAGCCTGGGCTGGCTTTCAGCTTGTAATCCCCCTGCCTCATAATTGTGATCGCCGAGATTACAGGCATGACAAAAGATATCTTCTTGTGCTGCTTCCTCCACTTCTTCCTCCTCTTCTTCACACTTATCAGGTGTGTGAACATGTGTGCATGTGTGTTTTCATGAGTGTTATGACACAAGTGTAGATGTCAGAAGGCCACTTGTATGAGACACTTCTCTCCCACCATGTGGGTCTTTGTAATCAAACTCATGTCCTCAGGCTTGGCAGCAAGCACCTTTACCACTGAGCCATCTTGCTGTCCAAAGCAGCAATGTTTTTTAGTGTCAAGGGATTATTTGTGCAGGAAACAAAAGGATACCCTCTCCGCATGCCAACCTCTTCAGCAACTGTTAATGACAGGGCAGAAGCATGTTTGCAGTCATTGTGAACACACTGCTTTGGAGTGAAATCGATTCACTCAAAATGTCACTTGAAAACACTTGACATTGGCTAGTCCTTTGAATACCTACCCTAGTTAGCTCACTATTCTGCTTTGCACTGAACTTTGGGGCTGCAACTACACAGCTTTCTATTGGAAGCAAAATTCCCAGGTAGTGCCCTGAGGCTACAGCAACATTTGCAAGAGAATCACTCTTCCATTTGACAAGAGGAGAGAGACCTGTCTCCATCAGCAAACACTGATAGCTCATGGTAGCAGATAGATTAATCTGAACCTTAAAGCAAAAAAATGGTCCTTTACCTCAGCAAAGAGCTCCCAATGTGTGGGCTGCCTCAGAGTAGATGAGCTTTATTTAAAACTGAGTGATTTCTAAAAATGGGAGCCACTTTACCCTGGAGTTAGAAGTGAGATTTCTGAGGCATAGCTTGGACATAAATTGGGAAACCAGGGTACCATTAAATTTATCAAGTTGATTTGGCAGAGGGATATCAATGAGATTCTGATTGCTCTATTGTGGGAGATTGGGTTCAGCTCTGGTGTAGGCTGCAGCCATTTTCATTTTTTGTTTGTTTTGGGTGTGTGGGTGTGTGGGTGTATGTGTGTGTGTGTGTGTCTGCGTGTCTGTGTGTCTGTGTGATGTATATACACATGTGTGCAGGTTTGTAGAGGGCAGGGCAGAACATAATCACTCTCTACTTTATTTGCTTGAGACAAGCTCTCCCACTGCACCTGGAGCTAGGTCAGTGGCTGTCAAGTCCCAGGGATCCTTTTGTCCCTGTCTGTCATGGTACTAAGAATACAGACCTTTGTGCAGCTGCCCCACCCATCTTTTTATGTGGGTGCAGAGGATTCAAACTCAGATCCTTATGCTGTGTAACAAGCACTCTCGCCCACTTGACTATCTCCCCAGCTCCTATAGCTTTTATTTTGTTCATTCCTCCATATAAATCCTCTTATAAATTCCTCTGGATTTGACCCAGGACCTTGTCCCACTAAACTATGTTGGTCTGAAGACCTTTGTTTTTATTTTGAGATGGAGTCTTACAAAGTTTCCCTGACTGGTATCAAACTCACTGTGAAGTTCAGGATGGCTTCAAACCCTCAATGCTGGGATGACAAGCCGGTACCTCGTACCTGAGCCTCAATCCCCTTTCCAGATAATTCTAGGATGTGTTGTTCCTGACCCTCCACATGCTTTCCTGTTCCTGTCTTTTCTTCCTATTCTTCATTTACTCCTCCACTCTCAAAGCTCAAAAGGTACATTTGTGTGACTCTCAACTTGCGCTCAGAGCAGAAAGTAACTTGGGCTAACTTCTTTCTCACTCCCTCTGATGAAGGGAATCTGCTTGCTGGCTTGCTCACAGGCTCATGCTTAGCTAGCTTTCTTACATAGCCTGCCTAGAGAATGGTGCTGCTGGTTGTGGGCTGAACCCTCTTGCATCAATTAAAAATCGAGACAATACCCTTCAGACATGGTCACAGGTCACTCTGTGATTCACAGTTCATCCGCTGAGGCTCTCCTCTCAGATGGCTCTAAGTTTCATCATGTTGACAATTAAAGCTAACAAGGATATCAGATATTTGGTCAAAGGAACCCAGAGAGTAGTTAACAACTCTACCATGGTTCTTACTAAACCTTACATTTAAATAACAGGTGTTATAGACACAAAGCTGGCTTTGAATCCAGACCTTACCTACTTTCCTGTTTGTTGCAATGTAAGAATAGATGACCATTTCACTTCTGCTAGGTCAAGAAGAAAGTAAACAGAGCTGGAAACAGTAGCATACACCTGTTGTCTTAGAGTTTTTATTGCTGTGAAGAGATACCATGACCAAGCCAACTCTTATAAAGGGCATTTAATTAGGGCTAGCTTACAGGTTCAGAGATTCAATCCATTATCATCAAAATGGGAAACATGGCAGTGTCCAAGCAGACATGGTGCAGGAGGAGCCAAGAGTCATCTTGATCTTAAGGAAGCCAGAAGACTATCTTCCACATTGGGTGGAGCTTGAGCCTAGGAGCCCTCAAAGCCTGCCTGCACAGTGACATACTTCCTCCAGCAGGGCTACATTTCCTAACAGTGCCACTCCCTGGGCTAAGCATATTCAAACCACCACATTCTGCTCCCTAGCTCCCATAGGCTTGTTCAAACACATGAATATATGGGAGCCATACCTAGTCAGAGCATAATGAAAAATACATTTAGTCCAACTTTAAAAGTCTCAATAGTCTATAGCAGTCTCAACAGTGTTAAAAGTCCAAAGCTCAAAGTCTTTTCTGAGATTCATCCTATCACTTAACTCTAATCCCCTTAAAATCAAATTTGAAAAAAGATCACATACCTCCAACATCACAGGATATATATTACCATTCCAAAACACCATAGTGAGAAAATACTGGACCACAGAAAGACCAAAAACCAGCTGGGCAAACTCCAAACTCTACATCTCCATGTCTGATGTCAAAGCACTCTTCAGATCTCCAACTCATTTCATCTTTGTTGACTGCAACCAACATCTTTCTTTTGGGCTGGCTCCACTCCTTGTTAACAGCTTTCCTCAGCAGGTATCCCATGGCTCTGGCATCTCTAACATATTGGGCTCTCCAAGGCAACTTCCACACATGATCTTCTGGGCTCCTCCAAAGGGCTTGGGTCACATCCAGCTCTGCTCTCAGTAGCATTCCAGACTCTGATTGGCTCCACTCCATTGCTGCTGCTGTTCTTGGCGATCATCCCATGGTACTAGCATCTCCAATATGCTGGAGTCTTCCACTGCAATTACATGTCACCAATAGCCTCTCATAGGCTCCCTTCATGGTGCCAAACCTAAACTTCTTTGCATGACCCCTTCAGTCCTGGGCCATCAACTGCTACTGAGGCTATACTTTCACCAATGGCCTTCCATGGCTTTTCATAGTGCCAAGACTTAGCTGTTCTCCATGACCCCTTCCTTCGTGCCTTCAAAACCAGTACCACCTGGGTGATTCTTACACATTGCCAAAGTCAGCTGCAACATGAGGTATAACCTTGGCTATCTCTAGAACACAGCTTCTTTGTGCTCTCAGAAAACACTTCCAGAAGATTTCACCTCGGTGATGCTGGTCTCTTTTTTAATCACCACTAAATTTCTTAGCTCCAGCTAACCAGCATCAATTGTCCCAGTATGCCCTTCTATTCTTAACTCTAAAGCTAGACCTACACGGCGGAAGCTGCCAAGTTCTGCTGCTTGCTGGATCAGGAACATGGCCACCTTTTTCTATTACATTATCACCAGCTTTCTGTTTTCCAATCTCTTCATTGCCTAAGCTTGGCTGTCCTAGAACTTTCTCTGTAGACTGACCATGACCTAAGACATCTACATGACTCTGTCTTCTGAATGCTGGGATTTAATATGTGTAACACCAGGCCTGGACTTAAGCTTTTCTCTAATTGGAACTTGCTCCATACCAGGCTGGCCTTGAACTCAAAGATCTCCTTGCCTCTGTCTTCTGCAATTAAAGGTGTGTACCACCATACTTGGGCCTAAGCTTCTCCTCATCACAATTCCTCAAGATCCAAGCCTGTGTCTTCCAGCCTCAAGATTTGGGTCAAAGGTGTGCCCTCCATTTCTGTATTGTAGTTCGTTTCAGATGAAAAGTCCAAATGAAACCAATTACCAGGTAATAATAATGCCTAGGTATAACTATCTCAGTTTGACTGCAAAACCATAAAACAATAAACTTAGCTGGGTGGGATCTTCCCCCCAAAGTAGTCATTTCCTCAATCTGTTTAGTATCCTTGAACACAGGATTTAGCTTCATTGCATTTTCTGATACCTGACTATTACTTGTACCACACATTTTATATATTTTTTTATTTCTAAGCTTGCTATGCTTGATCAAAATGCTGTTCATGAGAGTAAACCAGAGGACAAAGCCTAGGCTGAGCTTTTTTGAAACTTTCTTTGTTGATGCAATTTAATATAAATTTCTTTACCTTATCCTCAGGCAGATTCTCATACAAGGGCAAAAAGCAGCAACATTCTACACCAAAACTCCATAAGAATGATCTCCAGAGTTTAAACCACCCTCAGCACCAACGTCTTCTATATTCCTACTAGGATGACCCATTAAGTCCGATTTAAAGCATTCCTCTGCTTTCCAAATCCCAAGTCCCAAAATCCATGTTCCTCCAAACAAAGCATGGTCAGGCCTATTACAGTAATACCCCACTCATGGAACCAACTTCTGTCTTACTTAAGTTTTCCATTGCTGTGAAGAGACACCATGACCAAAAGAGCTCTTATAAAGAACAACACTTAATTGGGGCTGGCTAACATGTTCAGAGATTCAGTCCATTATCATCAAGGTGGGAAACAAGGCAGTATCCAGACAGACATAGTGATGGAGGAGGAGCTGAGAGGTCTACTTCTTGATCCAAAGGCAGCCAGGAGAAGACTATCCTCCAGGCAGCTAGGAGGAGGGTCTCAAAGCCCACCCCCACAGTGACACACTTCCTCCAACAAGGCCATACCTCCTAGGCCAAGCATATTCAAACCACATTCATGTCTTGCTAGCTCCTTGGGAGGCTGGGGGAGAAGACTGCAATTTAGAGAATAGTGTGGGCTACAGAATGACCTAAGGACAGGCTATGCAGCTTGATGAAAACAGTGGCTGAGACTTTGTAGTAGAGTATTTCCCTCGAATCCCCAAGTAAGGAGCTGGTAGTGTGGCTCAGTGGTACAGCATATGCCTAGAATCCTTCCGTGAGGGGCTGGCTGGTGGTGTGGCTCAATGATATCGTACCTGCCTAGAGTCCCCCAGTAAGGGGCTGGAATGTGACTCAGAAATAGAGTGCCTGTCTCCCATGTACAAGGCCTGTGATTGAATTATTAGTATTGCAAAAGGGAAGAAAGGAAAGGAAATTTTACTTTAGTACTTAGGCAGCTGGTAAATTCCGACAGAGCATCTTCCAACATCTTTTCAAATAACACACGATATTTTCCTCCTATTGTTCCCAAGGAATTTTTAAGACCCCAGAAGTGTCCAGCCAACTTTTTCAAACTAGGAAAATACGGGCTGACACCTTGCACCATCTAGTTGGAATTATAGGTTCTAGTCTTTCTTTTTTGTTGTTGTTGCCAAAGTGACTCTAAAAATAACTGCTGCTACCAGGTACACTGGCAGTCAGGAACAATCTACTTCGTTCCTTGTGAGAACGCTGGGCTCCTGTAATAGGAAGCCGTTCCTCTGGCATGTTCTCAGGCAGGATAGAGGTTGTGACAAGCTTGTTTAACTGTTAAGAACAGCATAACCACCATACAAACCTGCTTGTGCAGTGGGCCCTTCAAAGGCCGAGAATAGGCAACTTGGGAGGCCAGGTGTAACCCATCGTCATGGGAGGCCCTTCATAGACTTGGATGGGTGCCCTGGGCTGCATTTTGGAGTCTGACTTCACTGCAAGAAGTTCAGTGGGCTCAGAGATGCCTAAGAAGTTCCCCCTTAAAGGAAGAAGCAGAGAAATGTTCCTTCAATGTCTTTTATTAGCTGGATTTCCTACTGAGGTAGCGGTGGTCAGTGTGGGAGGGCTGGCCTTGCAGGTGAGCTGTTTGGAGGTGTAAGCAACTCTGTTGTCTCCCTTGCATGGATGAGTTCTGGGAAAGGTTTTCCTCTGGAAGTCAACTGCATTTCCAGTCTGAAGTCATCTTGGTTCCAGTTGTGAGTTTGATTTCTTTTTTCTTTTTCTTTATTTCCATAGATAGATAGATAGATAGATAGATAGATAGATAGATAGATAGATAGATAGATGGGGGGGGTACTGGGTATTGAACTAAGGGCCTTGCACTACTAGGCAAATATAACTGAGCAACACCCCTAACTTCTCAAAGGTAGATTCTACTTAAGTGCTCTACCACTGAGCCATGCCCCTAGCTCCCCACATTCCCAGCTCTTCACTGGCTCACTGGCAAGTGCTTTACCAGTTAGCCACTCCCCCAACCCCACTCCTGATATCTCTAGCCTCTCACTGGGAGATTCTAGGCAAGTGCTCCACCATTCAGCCATTCTCCCAGCCCTAAGTTTATAAATTCTGAGCCTGACTCAGAGCGCTTCTTAGACTCTTTGCCTCCTGCCTTTCCCAGCTTCCCTAGAAAGGTTTGTGGAATGTTGGGGACGGATGAGTGCGTTACACCAGTGACCAAAGGGAAAACTCCTCAGGACTTGTGGCATCCTTCCTTCTCTGTGTCACCATCCCTCGCCAGGCTGATTACCCCCATACTGTAGTGTTCCTGGCAGACATTCACAGTTGCCTCAGATGTGACCTCACTCCAGTTGGATCAGGAATCCTGTGACTCAGTTCCCCATAGCCATTCCTGGCTGCAGACCCCTTGAGCCTCAGCCCTGCTTCCCCTGCCATTTCAGCCTCAGCTGCAACCTCATTTCCCCCTCAGGGAAGAGCCATCAGCTGTTCCTGTGGCTTCCTGGCTTCCGGCTTCCAGCTCCACCTCCGCCTTCCCTCCCACAGAAACTGAGCAGAAGGACTAAAGCGCTTGGCCTCCTGCCTCATGGCTTCGTGGAGCATCATGTTCCCCTTGGTGAGGATGCCCCAGATGGAGACAGTGAGGCCATCTGTGAGGCACACTCCATCCGCAGCCCCTGTGGAGAACAGCACAATAGTTCGCTTCTGCTCTGTGTATGGACATCACTGGGATGCAGTTCTTTGAGTAGAGACATGTCATTGCCCCATCTTGCCATTTGCTTCCTCCTTCCTTGATTCCTGTAGTGTAAGAGTGACTTAGGAGCTGCTTTTGCTGAAGCCCTGACCCCTCACCCAGGCCCAAAGGGTGACTAAAAGCATCGTGAAAGCCTGGCATCTCTACCTTCATCCTGTGTCTACCTCCTTTCCTTTGGCTCAGAGTCCTAATTCTGTACAGGTATATTATTAATACTCAAGGGGTGACTGTCTTCCTTCACCAGCCTCATTCCCCTTTAAGGCTGAAGGCACAGTTAAGTCATTGGCCTAAACCTGTAGCTACCCTGGATTCCTCACACAGAATCCTCACAGGCTGTAACAGCTCCAGACAAAGA
This sequence comes from Uromys caudimaculatus, assembly GCA_028551405.1. NCBI lineage: Eukaryota > Metazoa > Chordata > Mammalia > Rodentia > Muridae > Uromys > Uromys caudimaculatus. The sequence goes on from CM052721.1 coordinate 21,324,139, forward strand.
CAGTCCTACCAAGGGCTGACTTATTCTCAAGCTTCCATAAGAAGGTTTGGGAACCACCTTGCAGGACCAGAGCTGAGACAATGATGCTCATATCTCACTTTGACCAGGACTGCTTAATTATGCATACTCCATGTTCTCCCCCAGTTCTTCTTCTTTTTATCTGAAGCTCAGTCAGTACCCGGGGAACGATCCTGGGCTCTCTAGACTCCTTTATCTTCCCCTCTTCCTGATGAGTTGATTCAGTCTCCTTTCTCTGCTTCTCACCCTTACTCAGGTGTCTAATAGGCATGGTGGTGGGAGGGGTTGGGGATTCAGCTCAATGTTAGTGGAGCATTTGCCTAGTGTGCAGGAAGCCTTGAGTCCAAACTTAGCATCATATAAAGTCAAGCATAATAGAACATTCCTGTAATCCTAGAGCTTAGGAGGAAGAGGGAGGAGGAGGAGGAGGAGGAGCTCAAGGTCATCCTCAGCAACATAGTGACTTTGAGACCAGCCTGGGCTACATGTCACCTCATGTGAAAAACAAGCAAAAACAATAAATGGTATATTGGGATAGGAGATGACCGCAAGCCTAGCCTCCTAGGGATTCGAGAGTCCTAGATTTTATGTCTCAAAACTATGGTTACAGAAAGTGTGAGGTGGACAACTCTAGGCTTTATTCTTCTCCCCCTAGTCTTAGCTGTGTCACACCTGTCCTTTCTATGTAGACACAGGGGCCCTAGGCTATGGCTTCTCCATCCTCTCTTAAAAGATGTAAAGGAGCCTGGGGAGATGGCTCAGGCAGTAAAATACTTTCCACACAAGAATGGGGAACTGAGTTCCTTCCTCCAAACCCCACACAAAGGCTGAGCAATGCACAGTGTGTGTGATCCCAGAGCTGGAGTGAGCCGGGGTTCTAGACCCTGTTAGTGAAGTGAAATCAGTGAGCTCCAAGTTCAGAAATAGAGAAAGATGCTGAGCGGTGGTGGTGCATGCCTTTAAGCTCAGTACCCAGGAGGCAGAAGCAGGAGGATCTCTGTGAGTCTCAGGCCAGCCTCCTCTAAGAGTACGTTCCAGGACAGTCAGGGCTGCACAGAGAAACTCTGTCTCAAAAACTAAAAGAACAAAAGAAGAAAAGAAAAAAAATAGAGGAAGACATCAGATACTGACCTCTGACCTCTGTAGTCTCATGTACATATTTTCTGTCATAATACACACACACACACACACACACACACACACACACACACACACACACACACACACACACACACACATGCACGCACCCCTCACAAGGATAGGTAAAAGACTTGAGAAGCACGTTAATGAGCTGGCTGCATCTTAGAGCAGAGGCCACCCCACTCCCACAGAGAAAGTCACAGGAACAGCTTCCCTACTGGTTTGTGGCCTCATTTCCAGACCAAAGAGCAGGAGATCCCTGAAGATAGCAGCTCCCTATGCTCCTCTCCAGTTCCCCTGATCAGGTGGGGATGGGGGGGAACAGCCAGAGACCTCTTTCATCCACCCACCCTCAGTCTTCCTTCTGCCTCCTTTCTGCCTTGCATACTAATCTGCATGCTTTAACTCAGCTGGGATCCTGGTAGACATCTCTGACCCCAATGTTGTGAGCTGAGAAGTGGCACTCCTTACTTGAAGTGAATCCCGTTGTGGTTGTGGTGGAGTACAGCTGTAATCACTTAGGTGGTGGAGTCAGGGGGATCAGGAGTTCAAGGCCACTCTCGGGTTCATAGTAAGCTTGAGGCCAGTCTGAACTATATATGATGGTTTGTCCCCGAAATAAAGACAACAGTTGGTATATCAGGATAGGTGATCCCCACATCTAGCCTTTTGGGGCAGCCAGCCAGAATCCTGGCTTTTGACACAAAACTGCTTACAAAAGAGCCTTAAGGGTGGAAATTCAGTCAGGGACTGGGTTTCGGGGATCGGGGATCGCCTCAGGACTTCAAAGGCTTTTTGGTGACACCAGCATTTTTGATCCTCCCTGGGTCTTGTGTGAGGTGCCCTGTTTTCCATGCAGCTTGAAGCATTGCTTCCTGGAATCAGCCTCTGAGTCAGGTTCTCAGGTTGCCCACACTGCATCGCAGATTCCTAGAAATCAATGCATACCCTACAATGCACATTTTTGAGACCTGATTCTTTATGAGTCTGGCTGAGATTCTTTTAGAAGTCATGCTGGGGGTAGTAGTAGAAGCTTTAAAGGTTTGGCCTTTAAAAATAATTATTTGAGGGCCTAGAAAGATGGCTCAGCAGTTAAGAGCACTGACTGCTCTTACAGAGGTCCTGAGTTCAATTCCCAGCAACCACATGGTGGCTCTCAACCATCTGTAATGGGATAAAATGGTCCTCTTCTGGTGTGTCTGAAGAGAGTGGCAGTGTACTCACATTAAATAAATAACTAAATCTTTAAATTATTATTATTATTATTATTATTATTATTATTATTATTATTATTATTTGAGAGCCTCCTATATTCAATATAAAAAATTTTTGTCATTTTTAACTCCCATCTCCTTCCTCCATTTCCCTCTCTCTGCCACTGGTACCCTGCTACCCAGAAACCTTGTGTTTAAACACATGGGCATATGGGAGCTAGGTCACATTCAAACCACCACACCAAATATTACTAAAGCTCAATATGGAATGCCACTTTCATGCCCAAGGGCTGTGCGCCCTAGCAGCAAGGAATACAAAGGAAAAAGGCCCATATTCCTCATTTCACCTGCCCTGATTATCTTTAACTCATTTTCCAAGAAAAGTATGGTTGTAGGTCAGTTAGTCGCATTCACCTAGCATGTGAGAAGACATGGGTTCCATCCCCAGCAATGCATAATCCGGACATGCTAGCACACACCTGTAATCCTAGTGCTCAGGAGGGACAACCCATGTGGTACTGATCATCCTTGGCTACTTAGCAAGTTCGAGTACAGCCTGTGCTATGCAAAACCCTGTCTCAAAACCACAAAAGGATGTTATTTCTCTCTCCCCTCTCCTTCCCCTAACACTGAGCTTTGATGCTTAGGGTGTTTGCTCTCCTGTGCCAGCAAGCTGTTCTATAAACCTCTTACTCTGCTCCTTCAATTCTTTCATCTCCAAGACCAAGAACTTGCAAAACTCACTCAGTGAGACAGCGGGATTGATGATCAAGCTTACTGTGAAGTAGGATGTCCTTACTCTTGATCGTCAGACCCTGGAGTACTTTCTTAAGAGTTACTATGCCCAGGAAATCAAATTCCATACAGCCTGTCATCTCCAAGAAGCAGGGATACTTGTTTAAAGAAACTTGAAGTCTCAGAGACTTCAAAACTAAAGATTTGAGGAGGGTGGAGAAGCAGCTGACAACCATAAAATTAGAACTCTCTAAATTGTATGTAGAGATTCAGAAAGGGTTTTCAGATGTCATCTTCCAGGTCAGCTAATAAGAACAAGGGTAGAGACTAGGAGCCCAGAGACTTTTAAAATCATAGGATAAAAACTGCCTGTAACGATGTGTTCGTTGTAAAATTTATACTGTGTTCACTGTAAATTTAATATTCATTGTAAAAATTAAAAATACAACAGAGGATTAGATCATCAGTCACCATGCTGTCCAGTGATAACAGTGTCAATATTTTATGAAGCTGGTACATACGTATTTTACATTTTTTACTTTTATAAAAAACGTATGTGCATGCATCTCAAAAGTCAAGTGTATATTCTGTGAGGCTCTGTCTACTCTCCAGAGATTCAGCTATGGCTACTTTAATCTTTCATGTGTCTGTATGTATAGGTACACATGTATGGATGTGCAGTGTGCACAAGTGTGTGTGGGGTGTGTATGTGTGTGCAGAGGCTATTGTCAACCTTGTGTTCCATTTTTTTAGGCACTATCTATCTTGTTTTTTGTGGCAGTAGCTCTTACTGGACTGGAACCCACCAAGTAGACTAGGCTCCCTGGCAATCCAGCCCCAGGGATCCCCTGTCTCTACCTCCCCAGTTCTAGGATTACGAAGATACTCAGCTACTTTTCACTTGGATTCTCCTGAACCTGAGTCCTTATTCTTCCAAGGTAAACACTTAGCTGACTGAGCTATCTCCCTAGTCCTTAACTTTTTCTTAGGTTTCAGAAGCAAGAATTTACCATGTGGCCCAAGCTGGCTCTGAATTCACAGCAATCCTCCTGCCAGAGCTACCTGAGTGTGGGGGTTAAAGGTATGAGCCACTGGGCCTGGCTTTGTGTAGTGTTTCTGTTTAGTTCTGTACCTCTAACATAGTTTCTATTGTGCAGTGTGTTGTATGAGAGTTGGAAATTTGCTTCTGAACTTTATTCTGTGGTAGATAAGGAATTAACTCTGGCTCTCGGGTTGTCTGACACTAATTGGGCTCCCTATGATTCTATTCAATCCTGACAGTAACTATGCAGAGCTAGCATCACACTCCAAAGGTTTAAAGATTCAGTCTCGAAAGAATGGCTTCATTTCAACACCCCTGGCAAGTGTCAGGTCTCCAGATATTTACCCGTGCTTCAGGGTCCAACTTGTCTATGAATTCAGGAGTTCCCACATCCTCCCTTCAGGCTCTGTACTTTGCTAGAATAATGTAGAACTCAAGAAAACGCTTCCTGAGCCATCACTGGTTATTATACAATACAAAATGCAAGATGCCAGTGGAAGAGGTGGTGTTGGCTAAGAGTCTATACCATCAGCTTATAAGAGACACTCTTACCACTCAGGAGAATCCAAGAAGCGCTATGTCTGTGTCTTAGGGTAACTGATATGATGAAATACCAAGACCAAAAGCAACCTAGGGAGGAAAGGGTTTATTTGGCTGACAGTTTCACATCACTGCTCATTATCAAGGAAGTCAGGACAGGAACTCAAGGCGGAAACCTAGAGACAGGAGCTGATGCGGAGTCCATGGAGGGGTGCCACTTGCTGGCTTGCTCCTTATGGCTTGCTCAACTTGCTATATAGAATCCAAGACCACCAGCCCAGGAATTCTTCCATCCACAATGGGCTAGGTCTCCCCTATCAATCACTAATTAAGAAAATGCCCTACAGGCTAGCCCTAGAGCCTGATCTTAGGAAGACATTTTTTAACTAAGGTTCTCTCCTCTCAAATGACTATAGACTGTGTCAAGTTGACAGAAAACTAGCAAGCACAGTCAGCAACAGGGACAAAGACCAACTATTGAGTATCTTATGATACTCCCCACCTCCCACTACCTCCTTGATGTAATTTTACATCATTTTTAATGCTTAATAATTACATCCCATCCACATGGTGCTTTATGGTTATTTCCCTTTTATTCACATACCTGCCACGCCCCCCAGGCTTATCTTTGCCTTTTTGTTTGCTGGCTTTTTGTGTTTGTTGGCTTACTGTCTTCTCTCTAGTTTTCTCTAGTTTGTTATCCCTTGGCTTTTTGCCACATCTCTGTTTCTTCTTCTAACTACCTTGGGTGTTTTACTTATGAGTTGCTCTCCATAAGGAAGCCCCAGGTGCGTGTCCCCCTTTCGTGAGGCTGTTTGTCCACTAGCAGCAATCTGGGCATCTCTCTCCTCTGATGGATTTCCTGTACCCTGTATTCTCTTCCTCCCTCTCCCTTCATTCTTTCCTCCTTCCTTACCCCATTTCCTTCTTCTCTCTCCCCACTTGCTTGCCACCTCCCTTGCTCCTTCCCTCCATTCCTCATTCCTTCTTTTTTTCATTCCCTTCCTCTCTTTGTCTTCCCCCTTCCCTCTTTTTCTTCATCTTTCTTTTCTTTCTGTTTTTCTCATGGTATTAATGCACATCTTTAAGTAAGTTAGTCTTTGGATGTCTTACATTTTTGAATGACATATTCCAAGTTTAAGTGATTCTTGAAGTCTCAGAATCTGAGACTCTATTCTCCTGTGTTCTCACAGCACTGCCATTGAAAATTCCAGAGCCAACCTGTTTCCCAGCTATTTAAGTGTGATCCACTCCTTCCTCTTTTGAAATCCCTTTATTCCAGGTATTCTGAACTGCTCTGCTTTCGTGGTGGTGGGTTCTGGAGTGGATCGTGTTTATCCATTGTGCTGGGCACCTAGTAGGAATGTTTCAATGATAATTTCTCTATATTTATTACCCCCACCACCACGTGTGCGCGTACATGCTCTGCTTTTGGAACTTAAGTTTGAGTGTTGAATCTTCTTTATGAACTGATTCTTTATTGTTTTGGGGGGGAGGGGTCTTTTTTTCTTCTTTACTCTCTTATTTTTCTCTTTTATCCTTCTGCTATGATCTGCTGTATATAGCTTTAACTTTGTTTTCTAAACACTCCATTTCTACTTTTGCATTTCTGGTTTTCAGGGGTCTTTGAGATCTTTGCTAATCTTCAGCTGAGACACCAGTTCTTACTTCTTGAAGCAGTATTTTATGGAATTTTCTGAGGATATGAATGCCACTTTTCAAAATGAAAACTACATGTATTTCAAACATAATATCTAATCAGAGAATCTAGGCAGACTTGGGTACAAAGAAGTGCATACACAATTTGATTCATATAATATATCAGTCATACTTCAATAATGTGCTTTTAAACATAAGTGGATTTCAAATATAAGACAAAATAATTCGTAGCATTGGACATTAGTAAGCAGGGGAAATGTCCAGGAAAGCACAAGAAAGGGATTCTGGGAAAGTAATCTGTCATTTCTTGCCTGTGATAATGGTTTAAATCGATGAGTTCAGGCTGTGGAAACTGGTGGGTCAAGCAAGCGAGACGTGTTCATTCCCGTATGCCTGTTCCACTTCAGTGAAAGTGCATAAAACATTTTCCATTGAAGTACCAGGACCTGAGTTCAGATCCCAGAAAGCTACTACCTATTACCCACTCTTCCATAGCAAGAAAGGAGACAGAGAGGAGAATACTCAGAAGCCCGAGGGCCAGCCAGTTTGATGTATGCCACAGTAAACAACCTGAGACCCTGTCTCAAACAAGGGAGAAGGCGAGGACAGGCATTGTCCCTGATCTCCACATGCAAATTGTGTCATGTGTGTGTCCACACAAAGACACTGAACATACGTTCATACATACATACGTTCATATACACACACACACACACACACACACACACACACACACACACCTTTTTTTTAATAAGAGCTGGAGAGATGGCTACACAGCTTTTGCAGAGGTTTAGTTCCCAGCACTCATATCTATCAGCTCACAACCACCTATAACTCCACCAGGACTTATAACAACCCCAGTCATTATAACCTAACAACTCTGGCCTCTGCTGACACTGGCCAACACCAATAGGTACAAAGATAAGCACAGATACACACACATCACATAATTTGAAAAGAAGATAGTAACTTGCCTATTTTCCAAACTCTTTGATACATTCTAATAATTCTTGTTGTTTTTCTTGTTTCTTGTTTTTCCTGGGAAGCTAATCACATTATGTACGAATAAGTGTAATTTCCTCCCTTCCCTTCCTGTCATTATGTTTTAACAGTTTTTGTCTTAACTGCAGTCTGAAACCCAGGATTGAGTATTAATGACATCTTTACATCGTCAGCTCATTCTTGACTTAATGGGGTGCCTTGAGTGTGTCGCTGTTACCATTCGCCCTGCTTGCTTGTCTCAAATAGATAACAGGTTAGGGAAATTGTCTTTGCAATTTACTAGGAGTTGTTCTTGAGAATGAAAATGGAATGATTTGCGTGTTTGAGGTGTTTATTTAAGAGATTATATTTTTTCACTTTATTACAAGTTGGAATTGCATTAATAGATTATCTAAAATATAGTGGCATCTGTTGTGGCTGGAGAGATGGCTCAGTGGTTAAGAGCACTTGCTGCTGAGCCATTTCTCCAGCCACCTGGATTCAGTTCCTAAGTTTCTAGCACTCAAATTGATGGTCTGTAACTCCAGCTTCAGAGGACCTAACACCCTCTTCCGGCCCACAAGCACACGCGTGCACACACGCACACACACACACATGCACGCACACACACGCACGCACACACACACACCATACACATACAGAGCACACACAGACACAGACACATGCATACACATACACACACATACACACACACACACACACACACCACATATATTCAGATATACACACATACATACTCCCACCAACACACATACACACACACAAATACATACTTACAAACACACACATGCCCATAACTCACCATACATACAAAATTAAAAATAAAAATGCTTTCAAAAAGAAAATGTTTCCATTTTCTTTATTTATTCAGTGTCTATGTGTGTGTATGTGTGGGACAGAGGTGAACACTGGGTGTGTTCCTCAGTTGCTTTCCACCTTATAGGGGTTTTTGTTGTTGTTGTGGTCGTAGTGGTGGTGGTGGTGGTGTGTGTTTGTGTCTGTGTGTGTGTGTGTGTGTGTGTGTGTGTGTGTGTGTAAGAGAGAGAAAGAAGAAGAAGAAGAAGAAGAAGAAGAAGAAGAAGAAGAAGAAGAAGAAGAAGAAAGAGAGAGAGAGAGAGAGACTCTCACTAAATCTAGAGTTCAACAAGTCGCCTAGGCTGGCTAGCCATTGAGCCCTGAGGATCTTCCTGTCTCTGTCTTTCCAATGCTGGGATTGCAGATATACACAACCACATCTTGCTTTTATACCTGGGTTCTGGGCATCAAATGCAGGGCTTCATATTTGCAAGGTAATTGTTCTACCAACTGAGCCATTTTCCTACTCTCAGCTCACCCTCAACCCCCTTTGTTAAAAACTCAATTTGTTTTTCAAATAGTCAGGCGCCTGACTACTTTAAACTGTGTAGCATTTTTCTGTCTTATAAACATGCACCCATTCTATTCTTGGTCCTCTCTGGGTCCAGGACCTATGTGCCTGGGGATTCTTGACAGCCTCTGTAGGAGTCTAGTACATCCCTCTGTGCCAGTTTTCTGCTGCCTCAGAATGTTCTCTGTTTTGACATTTCTTCCCTTATTAAAATATTTTCCTCTTTATGCATGGCTAAAGCCCTCCTCTCCATTCCCAAAATATATATGCATTGTTCCTCTCTTCTTTTAAACCGAGATTGAATTTTTAAATCCTTTCAAGGGAGTAAGTCCACATTTATTTATCCCCTTCGTTCTCAGTATGAGTCCTACAAATTTGTTTTGTTCTCCCCCACCCCCTTGCTTTGCTCACTTTCCATCCTTTTGAACTGAAAGCCTGGTTTGTTTTCCTTTTATTTTGCTTAATAGCTAAAGCATTTAATGCTTTGTGCTTTCCTTCCAGTGAAGATCTGACACAGCTCTTCAGTTTCTACTCAGAGGGTTAGACTTATTATGGCTGTTTTCTAAATAGTGTATGACTCCAGGTTTTATGTTTTTACTTTGATCTAAGAGAAATTGAAATGTATATTTTATAACCAAATGACCTGGTTTTAAAAATGTAAAGCCTTTATTTTTTAATTCCTTTCTAAACCTTGCGTTATGGTGATTTTCTTCTTAGCGTTAACATCTTTGTGGGGTGTCTAACATTTTTGATCGATTATTATAATACTCTTTGGGGAAAATATGTTTGCTTTTTACCCATTGGATATTAAAAATGGGTTTGCATTTAGCAAAGTCATTTGTGTTTACTGCTGTGGATTGTCTCTAAGGAGAGGAGAATTTAGCAGAGGTACAGTGTTCTTTCAAACATGGTGTCCTGTGGAAGGATTATGGATGGAGGGTGCTGGCCTAGGAGCCCTGAAGCAAGCTTGAAGCTCCCTACTCTCCATCTCTCTCTCTCTCTCTCTCTCTCTCTCTCTCTCTCTCTCTCTCTCTCTCTCTCTCCATTTTATTTCCTTTCATATGGTAGGCAAGCTCTTTACCACTGAGCCACGCCCCCAGCCCCTCCCTGTGGGATTCTAGGCAGGGGCTCTACCACTGAGCCACGCCCCCAGTCCCTCCCTGTGGGATTCTAGGCTGGGGCTCTACCACTGAGCCACGCCCCCAGCCCTTCACTGGGGGTTTCTGAGCAGGCACTTAACCATTAGACATATTTTTCACTTTTTATTTTGAGACAGGGTCTCACCATGTAGCCCAGGCTGGACTAAACTCATTGTGTAAACTAGGCTAATCTCAGTGTCGTGTTAGTACTCATGCCTCAGTCTCCTAAGTGCTGGGAATACAGGCCTGCCCCACTGGGCCTGTTCTGCCTCTCTTTCTCCTTCTTTCCTTCCCTCCTTCCCTCCTTCCCTCCCTCCCTTTTTCTCTCCTTCCTTAGTTCCTTTTCTCTCTCTTCCCTTCCTTTTTCCTTTTCTCTGGCAAGCCTTTTCTTTCTCAGCTGATACCTGGTAACTTTGCTTATGTTTCGCCCAAACTCAAAACAACCACCAGTTCTACTGGAATACAGGCCTCTATGGTTGTAAGATGACTATGTCTTGTCCTTCTATGTCCCCACCAACTCACAGAAGAATTAATCCCAAAAGACTTAACATAAATGCAGATAAGAGAATGTCAACTTAATCCTGATGAGTCTTTTAGAGGTCTAGATTTTGCATGTGACTAGGCTGTGTTTGGTACTTGGGTGCATCTCCCAGGATGAATATTGGTGACTTGAAGAAGAGAGGGCGGTACTACACAGAAATATATGCCTATGTTTCCACTGTTCTGTGGTGTTTGATCTTCTAGCCTCCCAAACTACAAGATACGCAAGAAGGTTGGCATTGTCAACCTGACAGACTCTAGAATTATCTATCAGATGGACCTCTGGCATACTTGTTAGTGATATCTCGATTATATCAATTGAAGTATGAAGGCCTGCCCACTGTGGGTGGCACTATGCCTTGGCTGGAATTATGGACAATATAAATGGAGAAAGGGTGCTAAGAAAGCATGCATTCGTCAGTCTGTTTTTTGAATGTGTGTACAATGTGACCAGCTATTTCATGCTCCTGCTCCATTAGATTTGCCACCATGATTGACTCTACCCTGGAGCTGTGACCTAGAATAAGCCCTTTCTCCCTTAAGTTGCTTTTGTCAGGTTACTTTATCAAGAAACTAAAGAGAAACTAAAGTAACTAAGACACTAAGTAAAGTACCCTGCCGCAGGTATTATGGTACAGCTAAATGTTAAACAGCTGACTACCACACTGCCCCTGTATTCTTCATCAATTTTAGTATTGTGCATTTCAATATCCATCATTTTCTTTGTTCTCATCTAGAGATCTGTGAGCCCAGACTGGAAAGTCCAGGAAGAGAAGAGTTACTTACCTCATTCATGATTATATATTTATAACATGGCTCCACACTTGATCATAATAAATACACTAATTTTGCACTAATTGAAGTGGAGAGAAGATCCCTGGCCCATGAAGAATACAAGTTAAGATTTCATTTTGAACATCATTCATAATTATATTCCAGCTATTTTCTCTGTCTAGCATAACTGAGTTGAAAGGGAAACTTGATTCCAAAATATTCATGATTGACATTCTTCAACATGTAACCTTTGTACTTAAGATAGCAAGGCAGGGGAGATGTGAAGGAGGCTGTGAAGTCACCAGTACATGTAGAATGCTCATCCTTGTACCTTTTTTTTGGCTGTCTCCTCCTTTTCAGCTGCACCTTTGCCTTCTTTTCACATAAGTCTTTAGAGAAGAGTAAATGGGGGCTGGAGAGATGGCTCAGCCGTTAAAGGCTAGGCTCACAACCAAAAATATAAGAGAAGAGTAAATGGTGTCCTGGTTTAATTTCTGTTACTCTGATAAAATATCCCAACAGAAAACAAGGTAGAGAATGCAAGGTTTGTTTTAGCTCATAATTCTAAAGCACAGTTAATCATTGTAAGTCACAGCAAACTGTTCAAACAGAGAGTCATAGCATATCCATAGTCGGGATTAGAGAAAGAACAAATGTATGAATGCTCTCTTGCTTGCCACTTGATTCCTCCATTCTGTTATAAATCAAGATGCCCTGCCTAGGGAATGGTACCACTCAACACTGGGCTGGGTCTTCTCACCTTAATTAACAATCAAGGAAATCCTCCATACATGTCCACAGACCAACCTGATCTAGGAATCCTTCACTCAGGGATTTCTTCCTGGTGATTGCACATCTTGTCAAGTTTCTAACTAAAGCTAACCAGAATCAGAACCTCATCAGGTCCCTCTGTTGATGTCTTGAAGCACTCTGGTCAGCTCCACTCAGCTCTGCACTCCAAGTCTGCTCAACCAAAAATACAAGTCTTGCTCCAAGGGGAATCAGAAAACACTTGTTTAAGCCAAATAGAAGTGAACAAGGCCCACGAATATTGGTTCAGTGTTCTGACTGACATATCATGCCATGGAAGAAGTTACTCAAACTTGTATTGCCAGAGACAATAATTTGTGGTGGTTCAAATGAGATGTTCCCTATAGTCTCAGGCATTTGAATATTTGATCCCCAGTTGGTGGTACTGCTTGGGGAGGCATAGGAAGGATGAAGGATGGCCTTGCTAGGAGAAGTATGTCACTGGAGGTGCTCTCTCTCTCTCTCTCTCTCTCTCTCTCTCTCTCTCTCTCTCTCTCTCCTGCATGAGGTTTGAAATGTGAGCCTTTATGTCTTTTTTACTCCACCATTGTGGACTCTTACCCATCTGGAACCATTAGCCCAAATGCACTCTTTCTTCTGTAAATTGTCTTAGTCCTGGTGTTTTATCATAGCAATACAAAAGTAACAATACAGAAGCCTAGGCACTTGCCTAATACATTGATGGGAACATTGGGTAGGTGGGTCACAGAAAAGTTTGGAAATCTCTGAGTAGATCTCAGATGCTATATGATGACCTTCTTAGCTTTGGGGTTAATGAAAGCTAGCTGTCTGCTAAGTTGCTATGAGCTAAAAGGTTTTTCCTGGTAGCCATAAAGATGTTGGGTCAAACACAGATGTAGACAATGAATGAACTAAAAATAACCCATTGTGATTATGGCTCTGACTCTGTGGCGTTCCAGCTCTTCACAATCACAAAGTTCTAACGAGTCACTCATTCTTGTAGAGTCTTTGGTACAGGCGTGACTTTTTCCTGGGAACTTTAGTTTACAAGTCCTTGGTGGCCTGAACACATTCCTCTATGACAAATCTCTTCGTGTCTGGGCTCTGCTCTATGACTGACATGTACCTGTCTCCTAAATCCATTCATGCTGTAATTTTGAAAGTTCATGTAATAGCTTAATGTGTCCCAGGGTATGAATAATTTCCAAGTGTCAAAAGATAAAATTACAATAACTCCATTTTAGAGATCTTAATTGGCTTTACCTGAAATCCTAGATTTAGCCAACTCTTCTTCTCAGAATATCAGGCTAGCAGAAGGGGGGATGGTTTAATATACAAAAAAGCATCAAAAGAATCAGAGACCATGGGAAGCAACTGGGTTCTTGTAAGGTGAACGGGAGAAAAGAATTGATCGGTCACAATCAGACTCCATTGGGCTATTTTCCATTTTTCTATGAGGATTAAAGTAGACTTCATTAGCCTCTCCTTTGATACTTGTTTGTTGAGAGAAATGAGTATTACCTTACTCTTGATTTCTCAGCAGGTCAAGCAACAATTTAGTTCCATTTTGATCACGTCTGAATTTAGCATGTTTACATCTTGATATGATTGGTCTGTTGGGGTCTTGTGTTAATTGTCAAGGTGATGCACTCTAGAGTCATCTGGAAGAGAGTCTCAATGAGAAAGTGCCTAGATCAGGCTGGTCTGTGGGGCCTCTGTGGAGGATTGTCTTGATTGTGTTAATTGGTGTGGGAGACGCAGTCTGAACGTGGGCAACACCCTTCGCTAGGCTGTACACCTATGGAGAAAATGAACTGAGCACTTACATGTGTGCTTTCTTTGATCTCTATTCCATGTCGTGGATGGGATAAAACTAGCTACCTCAAGCCTCTGCTGCTGTGACTCCTGAGATGTGATGGATTGTAACCTAGAGCCAAAGTAAACTGTTTCTCCTCTATGCTGCTTTTGTTGGCTTTGTTTTTGTTTTTTCACAACATACAGAAAAGAAGCTAATGCAGGACCCAGTGAAGGAGTTTAATCTCTAACACTGGACTCCCAGTAGTTCCCCTCACCCACCCTCTCTCTCCAGGGTCTCCTTATGTAATTGGCCTCAAACTTTTCATCTAGCCCAGGGTGGCTTCAAAATCACTGTATAGACCAGGCTGACCCCAAATGCACAACCTTTCTACTTCTAACTACTGAGTGTGGTGAAGATAGGCAGCACACCTTCTCAGCCAATGTGGGGCAAGAACTTTGCATTTAGACCTTCAGTCCTCACTGGGTAAGCTTCAGTAGGCAGGAGATGAGTTCTTATGGGAAATTTCTTCTCTGAAGTAGAGAGCAAGGTTAATCTTTTAAAACCAAGCAGAGATTGGGGCTGGGGCTGGGGCTAAGAAGTGGAATGTGCTCAGCCCTATTTTTGAATCGCCAGCCCAAATAAATAAATAAATAAATAAATAAATAAATAAATAAATAATAAAACAAAAGTCAATTAGACTTGCTTTCATCATCAGCCCCAGTGTTTGTTTCTGTTTTTGACCTGGTCAGATCAGTGAACTATTGATATGCGTGGGAAATCTAGGGAGAGATGTCTACCTCCTGGGGCTCCTGTGAAAGTTCAATTAAGCACTATGTATGAAACCATTGTTTTCTGTGTCATGGGATTCTGCGGGCTGTTTGTTCCATCTTACACTTCTGAATATCAAGTGTGAGTGCTAGAGGGAAAGCAAAGGACATGTCCAGAACAGCAGGCATATGCAATTCTAGTTTCATCATTTCTATTGCTAAGAGAAAGCACTCCAAGCAAAAGCAACTTTAAGGAGAGAAAGCGTTTACTTAGTTTATACATCTAGGTCACAGACCACCATTGAGAGTCATCAAGGCAGGAACTCAAGATTGGAACCTGACGATAGCAGTGTTTGCCTTTTCATACTATATGACCTATGACCAAGGAACTCTACAACCAAATAAGTGTGGCAGAAACTATGGTGGTTGTTCCTTGCTGGCTCACTCATAGGCTCATAATTAAGTGGCTTTCTTATACAATTTCAGAAGTGCCTGCCTGTGGTGCTGCCCATGGCGGGCTGTATTCTCCTATATCAATTGATAATCAAGACAGTCACCCCACATGTGTACCTACAGATCAACCTGATAAAGAATCCCTCAGAGCCAGGCAGTGGTGGCGCATGCCTTTAATCCCAGCACTTGGGAGGCAGAGGCAGGTGGATTTCTGAGTTCGAGGCCAGCCTGGTCTACAGAGTGAGTTCCAGGACAGCCAGGGCTATACAGAGAAACCCTGTTTCGAAAAACCTAAAAAAAAAAAAAAAAAAAAAAAAAGATAATCCCTCAGTTATGTCAGGTTGACAGTTAAGACCAATTAGTACCATCCTCACCCAGGACTGCTCATAATTATGACAATTACATGAAAGAATACCTTAAAGAGGGGGAAGACTTTTTTTGGCTTATGTTCTCATCTGTGGTTATCTTGGTACATTACTGGGGCTTGTGATAAGGCAGGACATAATGGAAGCATGAGTGTCTAATAAAACAGAGCTACTCACTTTGTGGTGTTCATTTCATGCCAGGGGTCAAGATTTTCCCTTCAAAGGGATTTCAGTGACTCACCTTTCCTAAGTACACTTTACCCCTCCCAGTTCCACCACTCTCCAGAGTCTGTTTAAAATTTGTATCCATCAATAGATTGAACTATTGATTAGCCCAGATCCCTCCTGATCTAATCATCTTTGGACAGTCTCAAAGACACTCTCAGGGTTGACTTTTCTAAGCTCACTTTTGTCTCCAAGAAATTTAAGAAATCTGTCAAGATCTAACTCTGAGCTGTGTGCTACAAGGTTACAATGTGTCTGCTTAATTGACTTTTCCAAGGGTCCTTCAGAGTGCTCAAAGACTGATTCAGGAGTTAGCCAAACATCTTCCATAATATCCTGTTATGAGATGGTATTTGTGGGCTCTGGCAGGCATGAATGAGGTTAATGTTCTTCCAAGACATTCCATCCAGATCCCTGATCCATTCTGTTAGGTGAGGACAGAAAGAAGAGGAACCCGAAAGCCGGCTCTCACCAAACATCAAATCCCTCAAAGACTTGATTCATCCTCAAATTTCTAGCCTTTCTATTGTCTTTAAGCCACGTGGCCTGAAGTTTTGTGATATAGCTTCTCACAGTCCCCAACCTAACCATCTACATTAAAAATGAACCATAGAGGGGAGGGAGCTAGAAAGATAGTCTAGCACTTAAGAGCTCTTGTTGCTCTTAACAGAGCATTGGAGCTTGGTTCCTAACACTCATGTGGTGGCACACAAGCACCTGTAGCTCCAGTTTCAAGGGTATTCAGTGTCCTCTTCTGGCCTCTGTGGGTTCCTGAATGCATATTGTACACAGTCATGCAGGCATATATGCACATACATGTAAATAAAAGAAAGTAATTGGTGATGTCCAGACAGTGAAAGACCCTGTCTCAGAAACCCAAGATGGACATGCCTAAGGAATCACACCTGAATCTGACCTCCAACTTCTGTGCGCACACACATATATCCATAAGAAAAAAAAAAAGCATACATCAGGCCCGTGAGTATAGACCTGCTAAGGCTCCTAGCAGAAGAAACGTGGGCTTCTCTCTCTTCCTTCAGAATCTAATCATAAAATGTAAATATTAGGATAGAATCAACACACATATGCAAACTGAAAAATAAATATCTGTGATGGGAAAACTCAAATGCTATTTGTTGTCTGTAATTTCCCAACTGCGAAGGATGGGCCACTTGAAAGGTGTTTTGTTTGCTAAATAGAATGCTGAGCTTGAAAAATAAGACTGGACTAGCTAAGGAAATAATCTGCTTAGAATAAGGAGTTTTAAAAGAACTGGAGGAGGAGGAGGGAGGAGGGAGGACAGGGGGCTAGTGTGATGGTTACTTTTGAACTGTCAATTTGGTATAACAGTTGAATCACTTGGGAAGAGAATCTTAATTGAGGAATTATCTAAATTAGGTTGGCCTGTGAGCATGTCTGCAGAGGCTTGTCATGATTGTTAATTGATATGGGAAGACCCAGCCCACGGTGGGTGGTACCATTCCTTGGCCAGAGGAAGAGGGGAGTGGTATTGAACTGTATAAGAGAGGAGGAAAAAAAGATTAAATAAAATTTAAAAACGGAGGAGGAAGCAAGCAAGCATTCCTGCATGCATTTATTTCTTGCTGTTCCTGACTATGGATATGATGTGATCAGCTGTGTCAAGCTCCTGCCAGTGTGCCTTCTCTGCTATGATGGACTCTAACCTAGAATTCAAAGTCAAATAAATGCTTCTCCCCCTCATTGTTTTGTGTTGGAGTATGTTACCACAGCTTCAAAAAAGAGACTAGGAGAGCCAGCAAGGAGCTGAGGGTAGAATGCTGTGGTTAAGAGCAGTTGTATTCTGTTTTACTGTGTAGTGTTTTGTATTCACCCTTACTTCTCCATGAGCATCTTATGCTAAATGTTCCAGATTTTTCTGTTTTAAGAACAAAAAATTCTTTTTCTTTATTAAGCCCGCTTACTGATTAGTGATAATTATTTATTTACACTAAAAATAAAATAAGCCAGGTGTTTTAGTTTCCTTTCTTTTGCTGTGATAAAACATTCTTAACCAAAAGCAATGTAGAGGAAGAAAGGGTTTATTTGGCTTCTATGTCCAAGTCACAATGCATCACTGAGGGAAGTCAGGAACCTGGAGGTAGACGCCATGGAAGACTGCTTCTGACTTACTCTCCAGCTCATTCTCTGGCCCATGCTCAGCTAGCTTTCTTATATGATCCAGGACCACTTGCTCAGGGAATGGTACCGCCCACAGTATGCTGGACCTTCCTTCATCAGTTAACAACTAAGACAGTCATCATAGGCCAATTAAACCTGGGGCATTCCTTAATTGAGACTCCCTTTCTCAGGCAAATCTGGACTGTGTCAAGTTGACAAAGTCAGCTACAATACAGGTTATGGTGAGATGTGACTGCAGTCCTAGTACTCAAGGAGCTAAGGCAGGAGGATTGTGGGTATTAGGGCTCCATGTGCATGCATGCGTGATCTCACGGTGTACTTGATACGAACCTAACTGTTATTCAATGTGTAAATCACTTATTCTTGCTCTAGATATTCAAGATCAGACAACAGACTTGGTCTGCTGTTCCCAGACTCTGGATTTCAGGACTTTAGAAACCCTTGGGTATCTGTGAGTTCTCCAGCCTTCTCATTTTCTGATTCTTCTGACAAAAAACTAGCCACCACAGAGAGGGGTTCACTGCCTTTTGTACCTACATTGGCCTATCTGTTGCAAGTATACATACCTATCATGTTAGCTAGAGTACCATTTTTCTAGGTATAATAGTTAGCATTGAATACCTGTTGATAGAAGCCAAAACCACACTCCCCTGCAAGCCTTGGAAATCCTATCTCATGGGTGTTAGGCTTTAGGAATGATCTGAGCAGCGAAGGAAAGGAGAAGGTCACAAAAAAGGACCTTTTGTCTTTCTTAAGCAAGAAGTGTTGAAATAAATAGTTGGCCTCCTGTACTCTTTTCTTATTAAGACACCAAGTATTTAATGACTTCTCTGGTAAGTACTCAGAAAAGGGCAACCATAATAGGGGGAGTTGCTCAGAAGCAGAGCAGAGCAGTCCTTCATCTAAACTGACTCAGAAAGCCATTTGAAGAAAGACAGCTGAAGGCTATGACTCTCTTTCATATGTACATTAATTCAGTGTCCTTTCTCCTCAGTGGGGCATAAACATACATCATTTAAATTAATATGGGAAGTCAGAAATAAGACCCCCATTAACATATCCACAGGGGAGGAATGAGTAAGTCCCACATGGCTGACTTGATCATGCTGTTTCCAGGGAGCTGGAACTGCCAGGCAGTGCCCTCCTGCTGACCGTCTCCTGCCCCCTGCCTTCTGCTCTCCAGTTCTGAAGGGTCATTCTCAGCGGGTCCCCTTAGCTCAGCCTCTCTTTGACACATGTTTCAACAGGTCTGCGTTAGTTCTTGTGTAAAGGTTATCCACTAGCTGAAGACCCTTTGAGGTAGGACATCAAGTGTGTCTTTACTTTGAGATGCAGTTAAAAGTGACTTATTTGGCTAGCAGGGTAGTGATCTTTGTTTTTCAAGGAGACAGAGGATGGAGGAGTAGAGCAGACTCTGGCACTCCATCATGTTGGGTGTGGTTGCCCCTCCAGGCTACAGATACACCTTTCTAGCATCTTTTAGACCTATCAGCACCAATTGGAGCAGAAGACGCAGCCCTATTCTGCTACCTGTAGCGACCTGAGTTACTCTCCCGACTTGGGAACCTCCACTCAAGTAAAGATGACATGTCCTGGACAACAGTGCAGAGCAGAATTTCAGGACATGAGAGAGTGAAACAAAGTTAAAGTTAGCAAGTTTGTTAAGGAGAGATGAGTGTCAGGTCCAAAAGCAAATGGCTAACTGTGGTGCTTATTAGCATACCAAAGCCCATGGCAGAGTCTGGTCTCTCTTAGGATCATGGGTAGCTATTAACAGAGTCTATGCTGCATCCTGGATTTTCTCACCTTACCCACTACCCTGCACTTTTCCTATTCATGGGCTTCCCTTCCGCCAGCTTCTTCTCATTCCTACATAACCTTGCCATTAAGACCATGGGCTCTCTTGGTCCTTTCAGTCCCCCTTTTCTTTGCTGGGAAGACACAGCACTGCCAAAGCAACTCTTATAAAATGTTGAATTGGGGCTGATTTACAGTTTCGGAAGTTCAGTCTAGTATCACCGTGGCAGGAAACATGGCAACCTTCAGGCAGACGTCATGCTGAAGAGGGAGCTGGAAGTTCTGTATCTTGATCTGAAGGCATCAAGGAGGAGACTCTCTTTTGCACTAAGTTGAGTCTGAGCATAGGAGGCCTCAAGGCATAGCTACACCGTAACACACTTCCTCCAATAAGGCCACACCTCCTCTAATAAAGCTACACTTCCTAATAGCGCCACGCCTATGGCCAAGCATTCAGACACATGAGTCTATGGGGGCATTCCTATTCAAACTATCACATGCTCCTCCTTGATCTTCCCCTCTTCCCCCCCCACCCCAGCCCTCCTCTGTGGCTCAGTCCATTCTCCGGGCCATGTTCGGTCTATTGCTTCTTCTCCCTGATCTGGGCTCTTCTAGTTGCCTCTGGCTATACTCTCTTCATATCCACAATAAAAACCTTTCCCTCCCCATACCTTGTAGAGGTCATGTCCTCATTGTTAACAATAAGGGGTAGAACATGTTTTAGATTTAAATATGAGGGGGGAGGGAGAGTGGGAAAACAGCATATGTGCAATACACAAGTGTGGGTTCCTTTAGAGAGGGTTACATGTGAAGGAGACACAGCATCCTGAACTGCTCAGAGGTCATTAATTGATAAGCATCTCCATCCAAGTTCAGGAGCCCTAAACGTTGCAAGATGTCTATCGTGCAAAAAATCTTCCCGATAAAGAACACAGATATACCATGTCCCGTCTTGTAAGGCATGTCAATCATCTGAAAATCCTTAAGGAAAAATCTGCTTATTAGAGACTTTAGAAATAATATAAAGCCCATCTAAAATGTAAATTGAAACCATGGACCCTTTGGCCATTGTTTATCTGTAAATGTGTGTGTGTGTGTGTGTGTGTGTGTGTGGTTTTTTTCCCCACTTAGACCAAATAAAGGACACACAAACATTTAGATTTATAATAAGCCTAAAAGCACTAGAGCTGGGCCATTATCAACTCTCTATGCTATTTTTTTTCTGCCCCCTGTCAATGACCCCACATATTGCTTGCCATGTTTCATTCGGGCTGTTCCTACTGCATCAGGCCAGCCCTCAGGGCCATGTACTCATGATCCATGTGACCCCATGGCGACCTCTTCCTCCTCCTTCCTCCTTCTCCTCGTGGTCCCTGCCTCAGACCTGAGCCTACTCTACCCACTCTCTCCCGCCCAGCATTCTCCATTCTGCCTGTCTTCTCCACTGCTGTGTGTGACACTGACTTCTTTCACTGTCCATCACAAGAATGCTTCTCTCCTTATTACTTCCTGCCCCTTCCCTTGTTATCACCTATCTCCCAGGTCATAAGTCAAAGGTTAAATCAGACCCATCAAACCATTAGCAGAGTGTATGTGTTGTTGTACTTAAAATGTATATATGCAAACTTTCTATTATATGAGGTTCACATTTGCTCTCGCAATATAGAATGGAAAAACCCTCTTATCTGCCCCCATTGCTGTCACTTCTGAGATGCATGCTTAGAAAGGAGAAGCCAGACACTTACCTGGCACCCTTTTTAGGATGACCCCTGCTACATTAGCAACTATTCTGCAGCTACGAGAAAACACTCTGACAAAAGTGCTTAAGAAATAAAAGATGTTTTCCAAGCTCACAGTTTGAGGATACAGTTCTTCCTGGTGGGGAAAGCATGGCCAGAGGAGCATGAGACATCAAGCCACATTGAATCTGCTGTCAGGAAACAGAGGGAGGGAGGGAGGATGGTACGGGGGGGGGGGGGGAATTCTGGTGCCCAACTCACTTTGAGCAGCCCAGGACTCCAGCCCATAAAATTATGCAATCTATATTCAGCATGAGTCTTCCCACATCAATAAACCTAGTCTAGGTAATATCTCACAGACGTGCCTTATGAACCCTGTCCACTGTGGGTGATACAATCCCCTATGTAGGGTCTCAAGCTATGTAAGAGTGAAGAAAGCCAGCTGAACATGAGCAAGCAAGGATCCATGTGTTTGTTTTCTGTCTGTTCTGGCTGGATGTAATGCTTTAAGTTACTGCCTTGACTTCCCCCAATAATGGACTATAACTTGGAATTTTAAGTCAAATCAACTATTTTTTCTTCTTTAAGTTGCTTTTGGTCAGGATATTTGTTACAGCTACAGAAATAAAAAGGGCCAACCCGTGCCCAGTGACAGAAAAAAAGTGTAATACAGGCTAGTTGGCAACTGGTACTTCAGCTCTTAAGTTTGGGGGTGAAGGATTACACAGTGCTGGAAGGTCAGGTGTCACTGACAGGTACTGAGTGACCCAAGAACCTCCCCGATGTCTTGAGCTGTTGAGAACACTCAAACAATGGAAGTGATTGGGAAGATTTTCCCTTTTTTAAAATCTTTCTCTCTCTGTCTCTCTCTGTCTCTCTGTCTCTGTTTCTCTCTCTCTCTGTTTCTCTCTCTGTTTCTCTCTCTCTCTCTCTCTCTCTCTCTCTCTCTCTCTCTCTAGGGGGTGTCTGTCAGTCTGTCTCTGTGTGTGTATGTCTGTGTATTTGTGTTTGTCTGTCTCTCTGTCTCTGACTCTTTGTGTATGTCTGTCTGCCTCTCTCTCCGGAGGGGGTTGTTTGTCTGTCTCTCTGTCTCTGTCACTCTGTCTCTCTCTTTCTGGGTGTGTGTGTCTCTCTTTGTCTCTGTGTGTCTCTCTGTGTCTGTCTCTGTCTTTGTCTCACTCTCTCTCTCTGTGTGTGTGTGCACTTGGAGGCTGAAGGTGGATATCGGGAATCATCTCCCATCATCTATCTGTTCATTGACCCTGGGTCTCTCAAACAAACCCAGAATTCTTGGATACAGCTCACGTCAAAGCCAGCTTGTTCTGTCTGTGCCTTTCAAAGCTAGGATTACAGACAGGCTGCTACACTCACCCGGCACCTATGTGGGTTCTGAGCTTCCAAGCTCCTCATCACATTTGTACATGCATTTTAACCACCACACTGTCTCCCTCGCCTCAGTAGGTGTTTCCAATTAGCAAAATATCATAGAGAGCATTACCAGGATATGGAATATTTGCTAATAAATCCCCAAATTGTAAGAACAAGGGGCAAGTCTATTACTAGCTTAAAAGATTATATTGCTTTAAAATGGGAGAACACCATAGGTTCAGTGGTGGCTGAAGGAATGGGGCAGAGCGGTGGTCCTCAAGTTGATGCTGGTGGCAGGAGCGTCCCCAGGCATGTTTGGCAATTTGATAAGGACATTTTTGTTCATCATTACTGGAGTTGTCACTCAATATCAAGTTGGTTATATCCACTGCTTTTCTTACTGTTATGGCAAAAGCATCTTAATGGAGAAAGGCTCATGGTTCAAGTCTGTGGTCCAACATGGTGGTCAGAAGACACGGGAGCAGGAACATGAAATGGCTAGCCATGTAGCATCTGCAACCAGGAAGCAGAGAAAAGAAAACTGGTGCTCAGCCTGCCCTCTCCCCCAGCATCCCTGTGTTTTGAGGCAGGGTCTCTCTGTGTAGCCCTGGCTAGCTTGGAACTTGCTGTGTAGAACAGGCTGGCCTCAGACTCATAGAGATCTTCCTGCCTCTGCCTCCCTGAATACTGGGATTAAAGGCATGTACCACCAAACCTGACTTACTTTCTCTTTTTTATTCAGTCCAGGACCCCAGACCATGAGATGCTGCTGCCCACATTCAGGGTGGGTCTTCTTACCTTAATTAACCCAATCTACTGAAATGGTTCTTAGAGATATTCAAAGCCAGGGTACTTGTAATGGAATCTCCAGGGCACTCAGAGACTGATAAGAGGGCAGAAGAAGGAACTATGGGATTATAGGGGCAGTATACAGTCTATAGTAGATCTTATTATATTATTTAGTATCATGGGTACCTAATCTTTCTGAGCACATACAAGTAATGGGCTGGGTTGGCCACCAGGGCTATTTTATATGGACACTGGACTACTCAAGAAAAGTGTGAATCCAGGCCTGGGTGGTGCATACCTTGAATCCCAGAACTCAGGAAGCAGAGGCAGGTGGATCTCTGAGTTTGAGGCCAGCTTGATCTACAGAGTGGGTTCTATGACAGCCAGGGCTACACAGAGAAACACTGCCTCAAAAACAATTAGAACAAGAGAGAGAGAGAGAGAGAGAGAGAGAGAGATGAAAATAATGGCTGGCTTTTATCCCTTGTTGTATCATCAGTGGTATTAGGGAGGAGTCTCCCATGCTGGCCATCCCTACTGAGCATCCACTTAGAGCTACAAAATCACTGATAGTTCAAACCCCATTGTCTAAAACACTTTCTGACACGAGCTGCTCTGGTTTCTGACCGTGACATAGACCTTAAAGTGGGGGCGATTTCTTTATCTATTACATGCTATTGGGGGGCTGAGAAGCTGGCTCAGCAGTTTATAGTGCATACACTGCTCTTGCAGAGGTTCAGAGCGGGGTCCTTAGCACCCACATAAGGCAGATCGCTCTTGCCATGACTACATCTGTCTCTTCCTCAGCCATGTTTTTCAGCTGAGTCTCTAGGACCAACATTAGGTAGTTAACAAAAGAAGAAGTGAGGAGAGAGGTTACCATAGACACAGCTCCGAGGTCACTGTTCAGCTTTGTGACATCCTTCCTGTAGCCTACACACACACTGATTCCACCTCTTCTATACTGGCTAAACAAATAGGTTTTGAAAGATCCTATTAGTAGTTGTGGCTTTAAAATAGATCAGAAGTTGTCCTTTGTAGTTGGATTCAATCAGTAGGTTAAAAAAAAAGGACTTTGCCCAGACCACAGTTTGTGATGAAGCCCGTCATTACACGTGAATGTTTTTCAGTGGGCCTATGCTGGGGAGGCCTTGAGAGACAACCGTTATCTCTGGAGCCCATTGGCCAGCCGTCCTATACAATGCAAGCTCCAGGCTACTAAGAGACCTGTTCCCTTCACCTACCCAGAAGGCTAACAGTACTTGAGGAAAAACTTCTCAAGTTGTCTTCCGGCTTCTTCTGCGCATGCACATGGTGAGGTTATCTGGGGCTTCAGTAATGGTTTTTTTGTTTTTGTTTTTTTCTCCACCAATTTGAAGAATAAAAAGCCAGGAAAAGCAAGATCCCATCACACAGCAAAGTTTTATTGAAAGCAGAAGCATATGTGTATAAGTATGTACATATACACACACATACACAAACACACACACAGCATATAAAAAGACTTCCCAAGTGTGTATGTAGGTGAGATCTAAACCCAGAATCTGTTAAAAAAAAAAAAAAAAAAAAAAAAGTCAGAATTTTTCTGTATTAGGGGTAGGGTTGCTTCCCGTTCTCCCTCAGAATGACTGGTCCAGGCTCTTGAGGTGGATCAGATAATTGGAAGAAAGGAAAGCTGGTTGATTCTGGTCACCAAGTTTCTATTGCTATGAAGCCGCACCATGACCACAGCAACTTTCATAAAGGAAAAGATTTAACTGGGGCTGGCTTACAGTTCAGAGGTTTTCTCATCAGGACAGGAAGCATGGTGACGAGCAGCTGACATGGTGCTGGAGAAGGAGCCTAGAGGTTTACATCCAGATCTGTAGGCAGTAGGAGAGACAGAGAGAGAGAGAGAGAGAGAGAGAGAGATGGAGAGAGAGAGGGAGAGGGAGAGGGAGAGAGCAGAGAGAAAGGGAGAGGAGAGAGAGAGAGAGAGAGAGAGAGAGAGAGAGAGAGAGAGAGAGAGAGAGAGAGAGACTGGGCCTGGCTTGAGCATTTGGAACCTCAAAGCCCACTCAAGTGACACATTTCCTCCAACATGGCCACACCAATCATTCAAATCTATAACCCTATGGGGCTATTCCTATTCAAGTCACCAGAGGTAGGAAGAAAGTAGATTCGTTCACATCATTCATTGGTAGACAGGAAGCAGATCAGTTCACATCATGATGGACCAGAAGTAAATCAGCTCACATCATGGTAGACAGGAAGCAGATGAGCTCATATCATGGTGAACAGGAAGCAGTTTGGTTTACATGATTGTGGAATGTCCTCCAGCTTCCTTCTGTTTTATATTTATTTCTTCCTGGGTCGTGGCCTACGGCATGTCACCAACCACATTCAGTATAGGTCCTTTCCAGACCAGTCAGACCTCTCTAGAATCTCCCTCACATATATAACCAGGTGGATTCCTCTCCAGGGTGAGTCATACGCGACCATGTCGGCAGTAGAGCCGAACCATCCCAGCAGGTCTCTACAGTTGATCCTCTCAGCCTCCAGCATGATATGTTTTTCTAATCCTCAGTGTTTATGTCCTGTTCCCCATGTGGTGTTTCTTGATGCTACTAATGCCATAAATAGCCAATGTCATAGGTGGCCCAGTGCCCACAAGAAACACATCTGTCCATGCCCTTCTAAAGAAGTGTTGGTGAGTGTACTGGCTAGTTTTGTGTGTCAACTTGACACAAGCTGGAGTTATCTCAGAGAAAGGAGCTTCAGGTGAGAAAATGCCTCCATGAGATCCAGCTGTAAGGCATTTTCTCAATTAGTGATCAAGGGGGGAGGGCCCCTTGTGGGTGGTGCCATCTGTGGACTGGTAGTCTTGGGTTCTATAAGAAAGCCAGCTGAGCAAGCCAGGGGAAGCAAGCCAGTAAGAAACATCCTTCCATGGCCTCTGCATCAGCTTCTGCTTCCTGACCTGCTTGAGTTCCAGTCCTGACTTCCTTTGGTGATGAACAGCAGCATGGAAGTGTAAACTGAATAAACCCTTTCCTCCCCAACTTGCTTCTTGGTTATGACGTTTGTGCAGGAATAGAAACCCTGACTAAGACAGTGAGTGACACATGTTGGCTGCTATTGAAAGCCCTGGGTGTCTCAAGTCAAGGACTTTGTCTCTTCTCAGTGTTTGGTGCCTGCGGAGGCCTTGTGCTTTCAAACCCCTGAAAGAGCTGTTTCACAGCAACCCAGCTAGCCCAAAACTCCAGAGAGGAGGTGTTATTGAAGCCTCCCTGGGACACTAATGGACACACAGACCTCATCCTGAGCTGGCCAGCACCTCTCTGCATGGAGCCCTTCAGTTTTGTGCTAAACCTTTGCTATGTCTCAGCAGGGAGCATAGAATTCCCGGAAAAGACAGGGAAAACTCATTTGTGCATGGTGGCTTAGGGAAACTACACTTCCCAGAATTCTTTGCCTAAGCGTTTGCCACTAGAGTGGGCCACAGGAGAATGCTATGGGAGATGTGGAGGAGGGAAGTGGAGGGCAGCTGATTTGGACCTCACACAGTTGACATTCATCTATCCTTAAGCCTGGATAGTGTGTTGAGCTCTCTGATGAAATGCTCAGGCTTCTACAAGACACCTGAAGCCAATAAGGTCAGAGGCAATGAGACATAGAAGATCCAGCCATCCTCCTAGGCTCTAGTTCAAGTCTGTGGGTCCCAGTTGTTCTTGCTCCTTATGTTTTATACATTATCTCCTTTCTTGCTGTTTGCCATATGGATTACTAATGCCAGCATCAGATGTAAAGCCTTCAAAAGATTGCTGAGGTTAAAGCCCTGCAGCAGCTAAAGATAAAAGCAGGTAGATATACATACATTTATGTTTATGCACGCACGCGCGCGCACACACACACACACACACACACACACACACACACACACACACACACACACACACACCTGTGCTGTGTGGTTATTTGAATACATATGCTTGTTGGTGCTTTTTGTTTCGTATGAATGGGGGTGGCTTGTCGATTGTCTTAATCACTGTTGTATTGCTGTGAAGAGACACCATGACCAGGGCAACTCTTATGAGAGAAGCAGTTCATTAAAGGCTTGCTTACCGTTTCAGAGGTTTAGTCCGTTACCATCATGGCAGGAGTAGGGTGGCATGCAGGCAGGCATTGGAGCAGTAGCAGAGAGCTACATTTTTATCCACAGGCAGGGAGAGAGACAGAGAGACAGAGAGAGAAAGAGAGAGACAGAGAGGCTGGGACTTTGAGCTTGGCATGGGCTTTTGAAACCTCAAAGGCTACCCCAGTGACACACTTCTGTCAGCAAACCCACACTGCCTAATCCTTTTAATCCTTTCCCTGGCTCCACCCCCTAATGACTGAGCGTTCAAATATGTGACCCTATGGGGACCATTCTTATTCACACCACCACACCTACCCAGCCAAACTAAGCCAATTAACAGACAAGAAGGGGAAGTAGAGTAAGAAGACTAACTCAGTGTGGCCACCCTGGGGAGACGAGGTTCAGTGGCCTCCAAGTCTATCTTCAAGGTACTGACATGTGGTTGAAGTTTAAGCAATGGAGCAAGAGGTGTGCACAGCTAAGCAGTCCCATCAAGCTGTGGTCCCACCCCTGACTGACTCCAGTCTCTCCTGCAAGATGGTCTTATAGGTTCTCAGAATTGTGTGAAATCTCTTTCCAGGAGATAAGCTCCCCCTCTGTCTAGCTCCAGGCTTCAACCTCTTCCTCCTCTCCTCTTGCTATTCCTGTCAAATATCCAATTTCTTGGGGTCCATTGTTTAGAAGTTTGAGAGACAAAGAAAAGGGCATGGGTCTCTTTAGGATATCTCCTCTCCTACCTGGGCTCTGGTTTAGGGTCAGAGTTACAGGGTTATAGGACCTGACACTGTCCTAAACTGAGGAGGAACTGGATAGAGTGGCCGTGGGTGAAGGAATTGGTGGTGATATGGTTGTTTTGGGCGGTGTTGTAAGATGCTCGTGGGGCAGCTTCTCCCAGCCAGCTGCCTTTCCAAGCTAATGATTTGTGGTGATCTCTGTCCTGGCCAGGGAGCTCACAGCATCATTTATGTTTGCGCACTGCCTTGTTCCCCAGAAGATTTAAGGCAATTGCACACCCCAGAAAATCAATCTCTTCTGTGAGCTCTGGGGAGAGCAGGACTCTGTTGTCAGCACAGGCAGGTCAGTTTGGTTAAGTGGTTGTGTTGGACTGGACCTGCCAGGGTAGTGGGAAAAAGATTGGCAGGTGCTTGAAGAATTCACAGATTAGAACACAACAGGAATGATAGTTTATTTTTTTCTTTTAAATGATCCGTGTACGTGGATGGGGGTTTGTGCGTGATAACATCACCTACAGAGGCCAGAAGTGGAGGTTGGCATCCAAACTCAGGAGTCCACACACCTAAACACTGCCATCTGTCTAGACCTACTGGAAACAATGGCTTAAGGAAGTGTACTGCAGGAGGGCACCAAGCTGAGCCAGACCGTGAGTACCACCTACCCAGCTCAGGATACTGGGCTGTGAGGGTCTCCATGTAAGAATGAGTGACATTCGAGTGGGTTTTCTTTGTGTGCTCTGGATTCAGTTATATCATGAGGAGGAGGGCGGTCCAGAGGGGTAAGGATACAGCTCTGGTAGGTTAGTGTGAGCCACTGTGCAGCTACTTCCCAACTGTTCCATCTCTGCCATGCAAATGTAGGCTCCTGTGAATGAGGACCAGGAAAATAAGGGCAGTGCTGGTCATACACGACCCACAGTATTACACAGATAGCACTTTGGGGTTCTTCGACCGTCCTTGTGAAATTTTCCTAGTGATGTGAGTTCTATGTGTGTTCTATGCGTGTACACAGTATGTGCTGATGTATGCAGGTGCTTATGTTCGAGTGTGTGCATGTGAGTGTAAGATGTATAGGCACTGGTATATAGAGGCCAAATATCAATCTATGGTGATCTTTTTTGAGACAGGGTCTCTCCCTGGCCTGAGGATGGTAGATTAGGCTAGGCTGGCTGGCCAATGAGACCCAAAGAAGATGTGTCTGTCTCCACTTCACCAGTGCTGGGATTAAAGACACAGCTTGTTATATGGGTGCTGGAAATTGAAGTCAGCTCTTCATGCTTCTAAGACAAGCACTCCACTGACTTAACTATCTTCCCCCCTTAAATTGAAAGTCTTAATCCAACAGATGCAAGGGAAAATATCACCAGCCCAAATCATCATGGCCAAATTAATTAAAGCAAGCTTTTTAAAAAAATTCATGTACAGGGACTGTCCCTCCTGAAAGGCAGGGTTCAAGAGGTCAGCATTGGACATAAGTAAGATAAGAGTTTTTGTAGCTCAGGAGAAGGGGATTTCCAAATGGAGGATTTGACAGGCAAACAGGCAAGGTTACAGGAGCAGAACATAAGTCCAATAAATTGGTCATAGCAACCTCCTGATTGCAAAGGTAGTCATAAGACGATCATAACAACTTTTTGAAACCCCCAGTGATACACTTCCTCCAAGAAGGCCACACCCTAATCCTTATAATTCTTTCAAATAGAGCCACGCCCTGGTGACTAAGCATTCAAATATGTGAGCCTATGTGGTTCTTATTCAAAGCACCACAAAGATCAACACAGACATCCGATAGATAGATGATAGATTAATAGATAGATGATAGATAAATAGATAGATAAATAGATAGATGATAGATAAATAGATAGATGAATAGATAGAGTGACAACTCAAACCTAAATTAGGAACAAATTTTGTCTCAATACTTTTTGATTTATTATTATTATAATTAGTGTGTGTGTGTGTGTGTGTGTGTGTGTGTGTGTGTGTGTGTGCAGGAGTGTGAGGTCAGTGAGCAACAGTATGGAATCAGCCCTTTCCTACCACTATGTAGGACTGAGCTCAGGTCTTTAGGCTTGGGAGGCCAATGCCTTTATCCACTGAGCTACCCACTGACCCTCATTTGAATATTCTTGACTTTCCCTGATTCACTTTCTATTGGCAACTCTGTTCCTTTGGTAAGAAGGAGGTAATTAGGCCTCCCTTGATCTCTTTCCCCACCTTTCTTCACACACACCCATCCCTGTCTTTCTTTGCCTTTCCTCTCTAAATAATTCGGCCATTTCCATTAAAATCTACCAGGTCACACACACACACCCCCCCCCAACAACTAAAGGCTCAATCCTGATCAGCACTGAGGGATGTCAGGTTGTTTACTTCCCAGAAAGAACGAAGCCTATCAGCTTTTGATAACAGGGAGGAGAGAGGCCAAGGGCAGACTGTTCTCTATGCCCTACATAAAACAATAATAGTGACAGCAAAAAACAGCCACCTTCTTTGAGCACCTACTGTATACCAGGCGCTTTGCTAACCTCTATGGTTCATAACTTAGCTATCTGTCTACCTTCAGTCTATCTTATCTACCCATTTACTAATTAGCAAGTTAATTAGCTAATTAACATATTGAGACAAGGTTTTGCTACAGAGCAAAGACTTGTAATAAGCTCCGGATTAGAAGCATTGTCACCAAGCTTTTTGTAACTTATGATCACTTAAAGCAGTGAGGCCTCTCCACCCCTAGCTGAAGAGATGTTGACAGTTGATGGCTATCAGGGCAGGAGAATCCTTTTTCTCTAAAGCTGTAGCCCTAGTCTATCAATAGCCCCATACCCAGGAGTCTTCAGGTAGCACAAACTGGGCTCAGTGGGTAATTGGCTTTTAAAAGAAGGAAAGGACATGACATTGAGAAAGGAGTAGGGAAAGGAGGGGCAGATCCAGGAGGAGTTGGGGAAGAATGAGGGATGAATATGGTCAAAATATATTATATTCATGTGTGAAATTCTCAAAAGCATTGATAAAAAAAAAAACATATTAAAAATAAGCTAGCAAGACACAATGAAGTTGAGCAGCTTGCCCAGGGCTGCCATGGGGCAGAGCAGGAACGCAGTACCAGGGTCTGATCCCCAGAGCCTGGAGCTCTGACTAGGTCTAGAAAGGGGATTTCTTATCTTGCCTCATCCCTAGCAATTGGGCATGCTTGCAGGTCAGTGAGGCTGATCGCCTCTCTGCTTGCATTTAAAACTAGTAATAATGGAGGCTGGAGAGATGGCTCAATGGGAACGAAGAACACTTGCTGCACAAGCATGAAGACCTGGGTTCAAATCCCCAGCATCCATGTAAATAGCTGGGTGTAGTATTAGCCAGTGCTGTTGGCTACACACAAGCATGCACACGTGCGCGTGCACACACACACACATTATTTTTTCTGTTTAGTATGGTCCCCTTTCCAACCTCTCAACAGATGTATAGGGCTTAGTACTGTAGTAAGAAAAAAGCTCTGAATGGGTATATACAATGAAAAAAAATGGAAGCTGGGGGACCACTGTATGCCACCAGGGCAGAAAGGTACAGGAAGCAAAGGAGCAGCCTGCCTCTGTTTTCATGTTTTTAGTGCATGACCACAGGATTTCAACACACCTGGAATGTACATATGAGGGGTCTTTTAGGGGAGGGCTGTGTCTTACTGCAATGGGCAAGTGGTCACAGGAACCAGCAACAGACTGTCTTACCCAGTGCTGTGTAATAGAAAGTATTAATGCGGCCAGCGAAGATGTCACTGGGCTGTCTCTCTCTGGTAGGATGAAGAGCCTACAACGCTAGAGGGTAGGGCTTTCTAAGAAAAGCTTCAGGCCCTATGACTTGGGTGGCCACACCTAGATAAGGGCACTTATCGGTTGAGGACAGGGCTTCTGCCTCGAACCAGTATCATCCGGTGATACGTGGCGATCTCTCCTTCATCTCCAGCATGGACAGCCCCCTTTCCTGCTTTCTGCCCAAGGACTAGCCTCCAGCGGAAGGTGAATTAGGCTACATGTATAAATGAGGGAAAAGAAAATGTTTAGATTCAAGTAGCCTTGTCTTACTTGGTTCTAGGAGGGTTCTCTTGTAGACCACCATCCTTTTCAGTCATTCAGCAGGACTTAAGAGCTTGGAAATGTACATATTAAGGATAACGTGGATATTTACCATCTGTTTTAGTTATTTTCATTGTTGCTGAGATAATATACTTTAAAAAAAAAAAAAGACAACTTGAAGAAAGGCTTTATTTTGGCTCACATGCAGTCTGTCATGGTGGGGTGGGTATGGCAACAGGCAAATGAGGCAGCTGGTCACATTATACTCCCAGCCAGGAAGCAGAGAGCGATGAATACTGGTGCTCAGCTCACTGTCTCCTTTATGTTCAGTGTGGATGCCCCAGGCATGGGATGGTGCTGTCCATATTCAAGAAGGGTCTTCACAACTAGAAACTTCCTCACCATCAGTTGCCAATCAAACCATCATTCAGTTTATTTGGAAGTGAAGGCTGGATAAAGAATCCCTCTGTGAAAGGACCTGTCCTTCATGCACCGGTACGTGCTGGCATCCATGATACCAGCTGGGTGTTTTAAATAGTGTATCTACTTCTTCTTGACTCTAGAGGCTAGAAGTTCAAGATCAAGTTATGAGGGTGTTGGTTTCTTCTGTTGTCTCTTTCCATCACTTGGTATTGCTGGATTTTTTTTGTATTTTATATCATCTTTATCATGTATGTGTATGTGCCTGTGTGTGCTTGTGTGTTTGCATGTGTATGCATGTGTGTGCATGCCTGCATGTGTGTGTGCATACATTTGTGTGCCTGCAAGTATGTGCCTACATGTGTGCATGTGTATGCACGCGCACACATGTGCACGTTTGTCCAAACCTCCTCTTCGTACAAGAACACCAGCTCTATTTGGTTAGTTTATTAGTCACCTTGTACTCTGTGTCACAGCTTTGGAGACTTTAGTGTGTGGTCATCTGGATAGATTGCTTCAGGCCCCTGGTTAATCTGAATTATCATCATAGCAGGAACGTCATTTTCTGGGGAGGAGAGGGAGGGTGGGAGAAGAAGGAGGAAAGAAGAAAAAAAGGAAAAAGATGAAATGAGAGAGAGAGAGAAAAGGGGCAGTGAGAGTAAGGGACAGCCCCCCCAAGAACATGCCCTAAGGATCCTGCACACACCTTCAGCTTGTCCCACCTCCTACATGTCCAGCAACTCGCAGCAGCCCATCAAATCACAAACCCGTGGGTAGATGAATCATTCATAACCTCAGAGCATTCATGGTCCAATCAATCATTTCCCAAAGCCCTGCATCTGGCATCATTTATTTCATTGGGGATTAGGTCCTCCCCATATGTGTCTCTGGGGGACAGTTCCCGTTCAAATGTAACAGATAGGATCTGCTTTAATGACCTCGTTTTCATTAATTCTCATCTTCGTAGACCCTCTCTAAATATAGTTCCTCTCTGAGGTGCGAGGGACTTAAGGTCTCAACATGCACATTTTCAGAGGATACAATGTAGCCCATAATAACAGTGAGCTACAGGATGAGTCACTGAGGCCCATTGGGAGCTATGCTGTTTTTTAGAGCACACGCAGCAGACAGCCTGCCAAGGGTGGGAACGTCTGTTGCTGCAGCCCACACCCATTGCCATTTCTGATTCTGAAAGACAGGGTCGGAAGGGACAGGCACACCATCCCAGGGGTCCCACAGCAGCAGGCCCAGTGCTCTCTGTTCATTCTACAGAAGTGGACATGGGGGAGGGGCACCCGCACAGTACTGTTATTCTCCAGAAAGGACAATTGAGGAAATGGGAAGTCCAGCACGAAGCTATTTGAAAAGTGTGTGTGCATGCGCGTGTGTGCTGTATATGTGTGTTGGTACCACATATGTGTGTGTGCTGGAGGTGTGTATACACCACATGGGTGTGTATGCATTGTATGTGTGTATGAACCTCATATGAGTGTATTGTATATGTGTTATGCACCACATATGTGTGTATGTGTGTGTGTTCTATATGTGATTATGTACCACATATGTGTGTGTTATATATGTATGCATGCACCACTTATCCATGTGTGTGTATTTATGTGTTTATATATATATATGCACCACATATGAGTATGTGTATTGCATACGTGTGTATTCACCACATATATGTTTGTGTGCATGTATATGTTATATATGTGAGTACATGCTACATATGTCCTTGGGTTGTATATGTGTGTCTGAACCCCATATGCATGTGTGTGTGTGTATGATATATGTGTGTATATACCACACATGTGTGTGTTGTATATTTATACATACACCACATATGTTCGTGTTGTGTATGTATGTATGTATGTATGTATGTATGTATGTATGTATGTATGTACCACATATGCATGTGTGTACGTGTGGATACATGCATGTGGAGGCCAGAGACTAACACTGGGCATCTTCCTTAATCACCCTCCACCTAATATTTTGAGGTAAGGTCTCTCACTGAATCTAGAACTTGTCTATTATGTAGGGCTCACTGGCGCAAGCCCCAGGGATTCTCCTGCCCCTGCCTTCCCGACGGTAGGATTACAAGAGCACACGCACCACCACTTCTGGACTTTTGCATCATTAATGCTAGGGATCTGAACTCAAGTCATCCAGTCCTACCTGGCGTTGGTCTTGTGTTTAGCAGTGTGTTTTAGTCAAGACCTGGTCTCATTATGTAACCCAGGATAGCCTCTATCCTACAGCTAATGAGATGACAGGATACGCCATCAAGCATATTACTTATTTTTTGTTCTTATACTTAGTTTGTGATATAAAGCAGGG
Organism: Uromys caudimaculatus; assembly: GCA_028551405.1. Lineage (NCBI taxonomy): Eukaryota > Metazoa > Chordata > Mammalia > Rodentia > Muridae > Uromys > Uromys caudimaculatus. The sequence continues at coordinate 21,359,221 of CM052721.1, forward strand.
CATGCTGGAGGTGTAGCTGTGCGGGAAAGTACTTGCCTAGCATGAGTGAAGTTCTGAGCTCAGTCAGGAAGGGAGGGAAAGTAGAGGAGGGAAGGGCTATAGAACAAAGAAAAGGCAAAACTTAGAGAAAGTGAAGGGTTCAGACTAATGGAATTTAGATTTCTAAGCCAGGACTTGAAATGTTAAGAGTTGTGAGATTTGAGTGTAAAAGAGAGTGTCCTGCATAGGACACAGGTGAACATTCTTTAGGGCCAGGATTGGGTGTGGCAGTATCTTGCAGATGCTGAGCCGGAGGAAACCCTGTGGTATATCTGAGAAGCAACATAGGAAGAATTATTGGGCAGAATCAGAAACCCCCAGAGACAGATGTTCTAGACAGAGTGAGACGACTACATCAGAGAGAAGAATAGTGTTGAAACTTGTGACATTTAAGGTCCCTGCTCACTGTGAGATGCTATGGTCCTGTAAAAATGCAGACGCTCCAAGTTAAGCTATCTTTGAGGACACAATGACATTTGATGCTAAGAGCGTCTGTTGATATTTTCTTTGAAATCTACGCTTTGCCGACTCTACCTGTAAGAGTGACCTGCAGACAGTGGGATGCTTTGTGAAGTCTCCATGGCAACTCTTTCAGCAGCAGTACACGAGTCTGGAGGGTCTGGAGACAGAAAGACACCGAAGCATTATTTTTTCATTTCCAAAGCTCACGTAACTACCGTTTGATCAAGCAGCATGGTATTCTTTCTCTCTCATCTCTCTATTACCTGCAGCGAGGCAACCGTTCTGGCAGGGTGCGGGTGTGCAGCCACAATGCACTGGTATTTTGCATAAGCCACTAACATTTCCAGCCTCAGACAATTTATAGACTACATTGTCAGTGGGGATAATTAGTGTAACCTGTGCCCGATGCATACAGCATGTAGACTCGGATCCCTGCCAGGAAAGTCACCACATTTAGCGACATGATGCTTGCACTTGTGTTTTCTGAGCATTCCAGGAAAGGCATCATAATGTTCCACTAGCAACAAAGTGCAAGCAAGACCCTTTGCCCTTGGCCTTTGCCTGCTGGGAGAGGACTTGTTCCACCCTCTGGAAGACCACAGAGTGGTTTTCAATCTACATCCTTCTTCTATAAGCCAAGCGTGACTGAGTCATTGCTCCCCTCTGCCTGCTTTCTCTCTGGATCTTACCAGAACAATCGTGGCCAATTCATTGCAAAGCCCATCCACCCACCCCTGCCTTTAGGCATGGTTTCTCATTTTGCTCTTGGATACCTGATTTCTTATTGTTTTACGGTGCTTTATAGCATTTCATGGAGTGTTCTGTCCACTTGCATCTGCTCCAGATCATTTTAGTTTTACTCCGTGATTTTAAACTTGGAGACACACTTTTATCTTGGTTCTCCTGACCCTCCCCCGACCACTGTTATAGTTAATATTGTCAACTGCACAGAACATAGAATCGTCTAGGATGGAAGCCTCTGGGCGGTCTCTGTGAGGGAGCATCTAGATTGTGTTAACAGAAGTGAGGAAACCCAGAGTAAATGTGAGCAGTAGCACCCACAGACTACAGTCCAGGTCTGAACAGGATGGAGAAATGGGGCAGAGCACCAGCGTCCATCTCTCTCTGCATCCTGACTATGGATGCCGTGTGACCGGCTGCCTCACGCTCCTGCTGCTGTGCCTTCATCACCATGATGGACCATACCTCAAACCAGTATGTCTCAATCTTCTTAATGCTGCGACCCTTTAATACAGTTCCTTATGTTGTAGTGACCCCCAACCTTAAAATCATTTTCACTGTGACTTCAGAACTGTGATTTTGCTGCTCTTATGAATCATACTGTAAATATCTGTGTTTTCTGATGGTCTTAGGTGAGCCCGTGAAAGGGTCGTTTGACCCCTCCACGAAGGGGTCGAGATTCACAAGTTAAGAACCTCTGTTTAAACCATGACACCCTTCCCCCCTCCTGACAATGAATACTTCCTTCATACTGTTTCTGCCAGGTCATAGCAATGTGGATGCAATCCTCGCTTTTTTAAGTCTACGAGGCTGTAATGGTCCCTTGCGGGAAGGGAGGAACTCAAATACAGAGAGAAGGAACCGCTAATGGATAAGAAAAAGGAAAAGACTGTGAACGAGGAGGCCCAGGAGTGTATGGGAGGGTTTATTTTGTTTTTTGTTTTTGACCGAGAAAGTGAATGTTCTTTCCCCAAGGCCAAGCAGAAATGCCAGCCACCCCCAATGCCTCCCTGTTCCCCATTCTCTGTGCTTCATGTCTCCAGTATCTCACCACCTGTCTGCCCTCTGTCTCTCTGCCACTCCCACCTGAGGCCATACTGCTGGCCTGCCTCCCTCTAGCATCCACCACTGTAGCCTGCGGACAGGTTTGCCATCCCTTCTTGGCACACTCTAATTCCTATCCCAGATGGAAATCCCAGGATTTTGTGTGAATGCAAATTGGATCAACTCCCACCCCTAGCTCGAACACTCTTATGCTAAACCTTACAGTGGCTTTCCTCGGCTTTGGGGATTACAAATCTAATCCTTGACTTAGCCCACCAAGCTCTGTGTGCTCTGGTCTAATCTAGTGGCTTCAGGCCCACCCGAGTAGGTCCCCCACCCTCACCCCCGTTCTTTTTGCCTTTTATTCCCAGGCCTTTCCCCTCTCCTCTCTGCTGTATATCTCCCCAGCCACATCTGTACCCCACTCCACACACAGCTCTACTGCTAGGGTGGCCTGTCCCACCAATGTCTTCTAGTCACTCAGGGTGAAACTGTTCTAGAATCTTCCAGGCATCTCTGCGGGTCAGATTCCTCTCGTCTTGTGTGTGCGGTTAGACATCACGTGACCCTTCCTGAATAGTGTGATTATTTGAGTAGCTACTTTATTAGTCACTTGCTTTGTTGTAGTGAGAAAAAAAAAATCCCTGACAAAAGCAACCCAAAGCAGGAGTCCACTATGGGAGGGAAGGCATGGGCACTGGGCTAGCTGGCCCCCTGAGAGAGACGGATGCCAGTGCTCAGTCCACTTTCTCCTTTTTATTCAGTGCAGGCCTGGTGATGCCCACATTTAGGGCGGGGCTTCCCAAGTCAGCTAACCTATTGTACATGCTCCCTGAAGACATGCCCCAAGATTTGTTCCCATGGTGATTCGACATATCATCAAGGTGTCAATCAAGATTAACGGTCACAACCCCCCCCTGAAAAGAATTCTCTTGGCACCTTTTCCCAAGTGTCCAGCTTTAGAGAGAGTCCTAAAAAAACAAAACAACAACAACAACAACAACAAACGGAAGCAGGAGGAGGGAACTGATTACTGCACTCTTGCAGCACCAAACACACATGTTTCTGAACCCTGGCCTAACATTTCTTTCCACTCTGCAATAAGCTTTCTAGATACTTGAAATGCCAAAGCCACGGGCTTCCTCACGCTGGCCTCTTTTTTTTTTTTTTTTTTTTTTTTTCTGTGCTAAAACTGCTGCCTCGATGTACTCCCAGTTCCCCTCCAGCCTGGGAGTTCTTTTCCGTACTGCTGTTTTGTTCCCAGCATACTAGGAAGACAAAACTGACTGAGACTGGTGGATGTCGCAGGCCCTGAGCCAGTGTCTTGCCCCATTTGCAAGCTCTGTCCTTTTGATGCCAGACATTTATATCTCCTGATTACCTATTTATTACCTGTCAGATAAAAGAATGATCTAGAACACTGCCCCTTTATTCCCCCCAGAGAAAGAGCTACATGACTGGGAAGCTGTTTGGGAAGAAAGGGAGGTGTCTCCCCAAGGATAAGCCTAATTGTTTTAAGCAGGGGGAGCCTGGTCCCCCACACCTTGGATCAGCATGCAGTTGCCAGGCTTCAGTTAAGCTCCTCTGACAGGGTAATCTCTTTTGTTCTGCGCCCAGGGAGGATATTCTCTGCGTTGTTAGACAAGTCAATGAAGATAAAAAAATATATATATTAACTATTTTAAGCCTTGCCAGTCCACCCCAAAGAAATAAAGAAATAAAGAAATGCTGCCTCATTCTGTGTCGTGTTTCTCCTCCTAATGAGCTGGAGGGGGAGCTGGAAGCAGTCCCCGGTTTGCCAATGGCTGCAGCACCCCTGATGGTTGTAGTACCCCTGGGACCTTAAGTCTCTTATCCCAGCTTTTCTGGAGCCCTCGGAGCTAGGACTATAAAAACCAGAGCAGTGGCAAACACACTGTCTGACACCATGGTATCTGGCTGAGGCTGGATGCTTTGTGAAGCGGCGACTCTGTTACCCTGGGTGTTGCTGGGTGTTGGTTTAGGGCCTTATTTCAGCTCTCTGCCTGAAGTGGTCCCAGAGAACTGAATCTCCCGGGGGCTGAGCCTCCTGCACCAGCTGGCAGCCCCTGCACAGGGGGCTTAAAATCCCCCTCCTCGCCTCCTCCCCTTACAATCGGGGTGATCCCTTCTCACACCACACGCAGAAGTCACACCCTGAAGTCCCACCCAGGGACACATGTCCCACCTGGATGTCCCACCTGAAGTCCCACCCAGGTATAAGTCACACCCAGGGGCACATGTTAAACCCAGAAATCACAGCCAGGGACATGGTGTCACACCTGGAAGTCACACCCATGGATATGGTGTCACACCTGGAAACAGCATTCAGAACTATCTGGTGACAACCTGACTGGCTTTTTAGTTGTGAACTGAAATTCATAGGGGAAAAAAAAGCCACATCCCTGAGTTGAAGATGCTCCAAGTCGACTTATGAGACCCCAATGATCCGGAAGAGTTGGAATGCTGCAGGTCTAGATCTAGATATCTCGTGCTGTCTTTCCCTTCCTTAATAGCCAGTTGTCACCCACCTCTCGCCTATCCACCATCTTTGTGACTGTGAAATAAAGCTGTTGTATGTATTGGCTTGCCACACTCCTCTCTTGCACTGTGTCAATAGGTGTCTGAGACCTACGGCAAAGACTTTCCATCTTTCCAGCCACCACCTTCCTGGTGTCCCCACTGGTGTATCTGAAAAATGTCTTGATTTCTGGCTTGCTTTCATTTTGAGCCCATAAAAAGCTCAGGGGACTACTCCCACATTGACACATGGTATTTGGGACAACCTAAGCCCACATTCTCAAGCCACAGTCATTCTTATTTTGCCCTAAATAAACTTGTATTCTCATTGAGGGGCAGCTGTTTTGTTTTGAGTTTTCTGTTGTTGTTTGTTTTTGTTTTTGTTTTTTTGTTTCAGAATGTCAGAAGTTTCTAGGAAAAGATTAAGTATACCTTCCTGTGTATGCAAGCATATTTCCTGGTGCTTGTGCACACGCTCCCAGGTGTCTGTGTATTTATCTGTATGTGTATACACAGGTAGTGCCATGTGTGCACACGTCTGCATGTGTCTGCGCTTCTGAGGCCCTGCATGCATGCAGCCCGTCTCCAGCTTTATTCCTGGCACTCCCGTGAACTGGAGGTGCCACCCTTCCTTTGCCAATCACAGCCTTCAGTCCCACTGGCCAAATTTATATTGGTTATCTTACTTAATGTACAATCGGATATCTACCAAATGGGCATTATTATCTTGCTTGTAGATGAGGGAACTTAGGACTTCCCCAAGCCTTCCGCTTACTCCAAATCACTGGGCTTGCGAGGTAGGACCTGAAGCTGGGGTACAAGCCTAGAGTCTGTGCCCTGGCTGCCATTGCTGCCCCACCCCTCTCGCTCCAGGTCTGGGATCTGAGGCAGACCCCTGGACAGTGTGTAAGGGCAGAGGAGGAAGATGAGACCATGGCAGTTTCAAAAGAGAGTCCTAGGCACAAGTCATCAGGACTCACCTGCCAGAGGCCCCATGAACTGTGTGTAGTTCTTCCTGGGAGAGGAGAGGACCCTGCGGGCCTTTTGTGAGGGTTTCTATTGTTGGTTTGTTTGCTGGCTTGAGGTCATTCAGGTCTGTTGCTTTGTCTTTTTGAGAAGGGTCTGTCTTGTAGCCCCAGCTAGCTTGAACTCACTGTATCATCCAGGCAAATCTGTGATGCTCCTGCCTCAGCCTCCTGAGTGCTAGTATTACAGGTGTACACCGACTCAGCCCTACTCCCTCTTCATTCTGCCCTCTCCCCAAGCATGTCTTACAGTAATCATTCTTCAGGGATTTCCGGTCACTTCTTCTAAGGCAGTGCTTCTCAACCTTCCTAATGCTGCGTGTAACCCTCTAACACATACAGTTCCTTGTGGTGTGCTGAGCCCCGACCATTAAATTATTTCCGTTGCTACTTCATAACTGCAATTTTGCAACTGCTACAAATTATAATGTAAATTTCCATGTTTTCCAATGGTTTTAGGCAACCTCTGTGTAAGGTCATTTGACAGTCCCCAAAAGGGGGGGTTTGACCTAATGCTTATATTCTAATGTTAATTTGGGACCCCCAAAACTGTTTGCTTGAGAGTCCACATGTAAGACACTAAGGGACCCTGATCCCAGTTAATTCTGATTGGTAAATAAAGATGCCAGCAGCCCATAGCTGGGGAGAAGAGACAATAGGTGAGGTTTAAGTTTCCTGGGCTTGGGACCATGAGGAAGAATCAGAAATGAGAGAGCCGCCATGCCTTTTTGAGTGTGCAGAAGAGAGACAAGAGCTACCATGGGATAGAGAAGAGAGGAGAACGCCCTGGGCTCTGGGCCAAGAGAATGTGGCTCCGAGGGCTGACTAATTGGAGTTCAGAACAGCCAAGATGGAACATAGAAATGAGTAAGCAGTAACTCAGAGTTATTGTTTGGAGGTAGAGTCTAACAACATGGAGGGTAGGCAGTTGACCAGCTATTGTGCTGCTCAAGGCATATTAAAATATAAAGCGTGTGTGTGTGTGTGTGTGTGTGTGTGTGTGTGTGTGTGTGTCTTTCATCTGGGAACATAAATGGTCAAAGGCAGGAAGGAACCCTGGGCAGAGATTTTTTTGAAAATCCTACTACATGGGTCATGACGTACTGTTTAGAACCTGTTTTAAGTGGTGATGAGCAGTGTGCCTTTAGGTGTTCATTTACTTGTCCCACTCTTCCAAGAAAAAAGATAACGTCGACTTGGGCTGCAGGGCTCGCTGAGCTGAGAGCTGAACAAGGAAACTGCACCTTCCTAGCAGTTCCTGGGAACACCCTAAGCTAGAGCATCAAATGTGCGGCTAGGAAGTAGGGGCTAGGTTAGAACTGGCAAGGGTCACACGGGGAGCCTGGAGCGCCGGAGGGTCTGGGGAGCAGGATGAAGAGAATGGAAAGAGGGAACAGATCCTAGCACAGGCTGGGGGCCTGGGTGAGAAGTTTGGGTTTCAGGGCATCATGGTGTAAGCCTGTAGTCCCAGCATTTAGGGGATAAGAGAATCAGTTTGAGGTCATTCTTGGCTACATAGTCAGTTCGAGGCTAGCCTGTACTACCTGAGACCCATCTCTAAAAAACAAAACAAACAAAACCCAACCAACCAACCAACCACAACAACAACAAAAAGAAAGAAAGAAAACAAATAAAAAACCCCAAAGACAAGAAACTTAGATATTAATAATCAGGGCAATCTCACACTAGTTGTTAAGAGGCAAATCTGACCTGTATAACCCCTCCAATGAGACTCCCTTCTCGGGTACATGTAGGCTGTGTCAAGTAGACAACCAAGGCTAACCAGATCAGGACCCTAACATTGATGAGGTGACCCTTTCTTGCCGAGTTGGGCTATGATGTGTGATAATGACAGTAGCCCATCCAGGGTGGCAGTTTCTCTGGCTTGCCCCTGAGCCCTAAGACCTCCCACCAGCCTAAACGACTACATGTAGAGAGGGCTCCAGGTTCCACTAGCTTCTCACCTAGAGAGGTACCTGAGGATTAGCGTTATTCTCAGCTGCCTTAGTTTCCCTGCTTGGAATCCCTTTGGCTCTTTGTGTGACTGATAGACAAGGCTGAGAATGATTCGATGTCCTTCCATTGTGCCCCCTGGAACGTGACCAAGGTTGGCTGGACGCCGTTCATTTGTTGCTCCCAGCAGATGCATCTTTGAGCCTGGTTCTTTCTCTCCTCTGACATTTCAGAAATGACTTGGTTCCCTGCCTATGGGAAAAGTTGGGGGGGGGGTAAGGTGGTGGCCAAAGGGAGCAGCTGCCTGGGGCCCAGGTCTGCTGCTGAGGGAGTATTTTACTCTCGTCAAGAGACTCCTCGAGCGACAGCCTACCTCCTTTTCAGAGCTCTGCCATTTCCCCAAGACAGCAAATAGGAAGTGAAACACTACATTAAATAGCATTTCTATGCAATTAAAACACATTAAAATGGCAATTAAGTTTCGCAAACAGCCTTCCCTATGTTCTGTGTTGATTAAGCTGTTTGGGTTGTTTTCCAGGCGTGCTTGTTGTAACTAAAGGCTGAGCTGTCTGGTTTTTTTGTTTGTTTTTGTGTTTGTGTTTTAATGGATGGACCATGGGAGACGAGGTAATCTGAGTTCTAAACCTTTCTCTTCCTCCCTTGGAAATAAACACTTTGTTTTTATTTTCAGTTATTTATTGTGGAAGATTTTGCGCGTATTCAAAAGTGCACACACACTCCCACGTGCACGCGCACACCACCAAGCACCAGTGCTGGCAGAATGGGCATTTCTAGCACTTGAGTTTTCCTTAAGTGAGCAAAGACTGACCCGGGGTCCCTGATGCAGAACGTGACATGGGGTGTTATTTTTGGGACATGGGGCGACTAGGAGACCTCACAGGTGTCCACAGCAGGAAGGAATGAGAAGGTTCTCATCACAGGACAGCGTCTGATGGCTCTGTGACAGATGGTATTTAAACCTTTCTGGAAGCTACAGGCAGCCAGGAAGGTCGAGGCATGGAGGGTGACGTGGACCATTATCTTCCCAGCATGCATAGCGGTGTGCTCTTGAATGCTCAGCTGCTGGGATGGCCCCACAGGAGACCTGCGGAAGACTGGGCAGAACTTTAACGTTCTGCCATGGTCAGGGGTTGGGGAGGGGTACTCACAGTCCCCCACCCTCTCTGAGGATCTATAGCTAACTGCAGCTGGGAGAGACTCAATTGCTCTGCCAAGCCACACTTGGGTGGGATCTTTTCCTTGCCTTAGCTATTGGGCTGAAGTGAGTAGATGTTGGCTCAGGAAGCCTGACAGGTCAACGGGGCTGCCCTGAGAGGATGAGGCAATGGCGATTTATTCTTAGCTCTAGAGAGAAGTTCCTGAAGGGCCTCTGGCAGCGATGACACAATGCAATTGAGTTTATAGAAACAGAATTCATTCTGAGGCTCTGCTGCCCTGTCATCACCTCTTCATGTGTCCTTCCCGTTTTCTACAGATTTGCTAATTTTCAATTTCCCTTGATTTCCGGAGGAGGTAATTATCCGATCTCATCAGCGTTATTCTTAGGGATTCCTCCCTGGGATCCAAGTTCTAACCAGAAATTGACTCCCCAGGGAACCCCTTGTGATGTCTCACCCCATTTACAGATGGTCTGACCTGCTGATGTCTATAATATCGTGTTTCCTGTAGTCCTGGGGTAAACTGTATGTGGATAAGTCCTGTAGGATACCGTTAGTCACTCTGGAGTCACAAGCCTGGCAGGTGTTACTCAAGTCAGTATGATTTGAGATTGAATTCAGGAACATTTTTCACACAGTGAGTCACTAGGATGCTTTTGAAAAGTCCTGTAGATTTTTTTTTTTTAAATCAGCTTTCTTGAAACATGAACACACTGCCACCTTTCTCTTAGGGTGGAAACGTAAAGGATGGGTGTCTAGAACACTGTATATATTTATTTAAAATTCATTTGTGTGTGTGTGTGTGTGTGTGTGTGTGTGTGTGTGTGTGTAAACACCACATATATACAGACACCCACAGAATCCAGAAGAGGCTGTCAAATTCCCTGGAGCTGAATTACAGGTGGTCTTAGCCATCTAACATGAGTGCTAGAAATCAAACTCCTATTCTCTGGAAGAGCAAAAATCACTCTCAATCAGAGTCATTTCTCCAATCCCCAATATCTAAAACCTTTATTAGCATGTCTTAGGCTTAGTATCACTATGATGAGACACCATAGCCAAAAACAACCTGGGGGTGAAGTATATTTGGTTTACAGATCCTGAATCACAGTCCATTAAGAGAAGCCAAGACAGGAACTCAAACCGGGCAGGAACCTGGAGCCAGGAGCTGATGCAGAGGCCATGGAGGGGTGCTGCTTACTGGCTTGCTCAGCCTGCTTTCTTATAGAACACCAGCCGGGGGATGGCCCCACCCACAATGGGCTGGGTCATCCCCATCAGTTACTAATGAAGAAAATGCCCTCCAGGCTTGCCTGCCTATAGCCTGGGCTTATGGATGCAGTTTCTCAATTGGATTTCTTTCATCTTGGGTGAATCAGCTTGTAGCAAGTTGACATAAAAGTAGCTGGGCATAGTATTATTCATTGTGTAAAATAATGGGCCTCATCTTGATTTCATGTATATTATGGAGTTATATTCGCTCTCATATTTTCCTCTCTTCACTCTCATCCACCCTCCCAGTGGTCCTGAAGAGTCTCTACCATCCATCCGTCTGTCCATCCGTCCATCCATCCATCCATCCATCCATCCATCCATCCATCCATCTCCATCTCCATGTCTATTTAAAAGTGCCTATTCTGTATATGAGAGAAAGCCTGCCCTAGTCTTTCTGAGCCAGGCTTACTTTGCATAACAAAATGATTTCCAGTTCCATCCATTTTCCTGCAAATGTCCTGATTTCATTTCTCTTTAGGGCTAAATAAAACTCCCACTATGTGCACTACATTTTCTTTACCTGTCCTTTGTCGATGGCATTAGGCTAGCTCCATGCCTTTTCAGCCGTGGGTACTGCAGCACTGAGTGTGGTTACACAGGCGTCTCTGCTGTCTGCTGAGTTAGGGTCCTTTGGGGATCTACCCAGCAGTAAGATGGCTGGGTCGTATGGTGGTTTCCTTTTATTTTAGGTCCTAGTTCAAGGTCCAGTCCATCGTGACAGGGAAGGCAAGGCAACAAGAGCGTGAAACAGCTTGAAGCAAGATCTTTACACAGAGTGCTAAACATCACATCCACAACCAAGAAACAGGAGGGAAAAGGCGCTGTTTCTGGCACTTCTGGTTTAGTTTCCTGAGCAGACTTTATTCCTCAGAGTGGGGACACTAATTCATCGCCCTTTTCCCCCTGCCTCCTTACCAGCATTTGTCGGGACATCATTTATTTTTAAAAGGCTTAAAACCCTTTGCCTGGAAGAATGTTGGAGGATGCTCTGGGTACCAGTAAAGAGTCCTGCTTCTTGAATGGATTCAGTAAATGGTCTCATCTGTGAGAGTCGCCAGGCCCTGCCTCTGTTCTCAGATTTACTCTGCCTGATGGCAGGGCTGAGAAGGAAAAGAGATCATTTCTTATCTTCAGGAATTATGGGAATCTTAAAAGTCTTGCTAAGGTACATCAAAGGTTATTTTTGTGTGTTTTATGTGTAGGAGTACATGCTTCTGTGTTTGCAGATACGTGTGTATGTGTACAGATGTGTATGTGTGTGTGCATATATGTGTGTATGTTTGTAGATGCGTGTGTGTATATATGTGTATGTGTGTGTATGTGTGTGTGCAGGTGCATGTGTGTGTATGTATGTGTGCACGTGTGTATATGCGTGTGTGTATGTGTGTGTGTATGTGTGTGTGTGTGTAGGCCAAAGGTTGACCTTAAGTGTCTTCCTCTATCATCTTTCACCTTATTTTTAATTAATTTATTAATTTATTATATTTTAATTTATTTGTTCACGTGCATGTGTGCATGTGTATGCCCACCATTTTATTTTAGTTCATAGTTCAAAGTCCAGTCCATTATGACAGGAAAGGCAAGGCAACAGATTCAAGCATCCCATAATGCATATGTGAAGGTCGGAGAACAACTTTTGAGGATTACTTGTTCTACTATGTGGGACTCAGGAATTAAACTCGCTGTGAGCCTTGATGGCAGGCACCTTTATCCACCAAACTACCTCACCCGCCTGTTACCTTATTATCAGGTCTCTTACTAAACCTGGACCTCACCAATTTGGCTAGGCTGACTCTTGAATACTGCTGAGCAGTGAGCCTTGGGGATCTTCCTGGCTCTGCCTACTCCCTTAGCTCTGGGGTTACACATGTGAGCCTTGGAATACACCTTTAAATAAACAAAACAAACCCCGGGTTCTAGGGATTAAACTAGGATCCTTACGTTCTGACAGCCATCTTCCAGCTCCTTCTCATATTCCTAATTAAAATGTTAGTCTCCCAGCGGGCTAGGGACAGGAAAGGTGAAATGGGATCCAGCACAATACATTTAACTCTCAGAGTATGAGGGCCCTGGCCGAGAACTGAAGAAATCAATTGTTGGAACGTCTGGTTAACCGGATGGTGGAGGTGGGGACAGGGATCTGGAAGGTTTGTGGCCCTTAGGCAGGCAGGAGGCAGCAGGATGCATGAACTTGGGCAGTCATTCCTCCACTGAGCAATTCATTGAGCTCTTACTGTGTGCTGGGTTTCAGCTTGAGGCATCCCAAGGCTTCCTAGAATTCACACTCAAGGAGGAAGATGAAATATAGGTAGATCGTTGAATATTGCACATTCTGATGGTGATTGACTTTTGCACCAGGTCCCCGTGGTTGGGAGACCTCTGATCCTGTATGGCTGCTTGCTGCTAACTTCCTGAATAGAGCTGGCTTCAGAGCAGATGATCTGGCGTGGTCCAAGGGAAGGAGTGTTTTATGGGGTCTACTAACAGAAACCACTAGAATACACAGGACGGGAAGTGGGGAGGCTGCTTTGCCCTGGAATCCCAACACAGTGGCCATTTTATTCTCAGTGAGTGTGGTCCATGGCAGGTAAAAAAAGAGGCAGAAGGCTGGGTTTGGAGGCTGCCCAAGAGAATGGGGACCAGGGAAGCAGAGACCTAGCCAAAGAGCAGGAAAAGCGAGTTTTGGCCCTTGGGCTAAGTTTTGCTGGGTGGTAGATGGTGGTCTCTCTGTTCTGGTTCACCACAAACCCTCTAATAGATTCCACAGATAGGTCAGTGCAAGATTTTGGCACTTGGAGAACAGAAATGATCTCCATAGGGGGGCAAAAGCTGTTCATGGGGGGGGGCATCAGTGAGGACCCCCCCAGACTCACTGAGCAGCTTGGATGTGTGTGTGTGTGTGTGTGTGTGTGTGTGTGTGTGTGTGTGTGTGCGCACATGTGCGCACCCAGCAGCAAAGAGGAAGGATTCCAGGTTGTTCCACCCACCGCTTTGTGACCCACCATGCCTGTGATAGCAGATTCTCAGGGGCTGGCTCTGTCTGTATGATTTAGCTCTGGGGGGCTAGTGGGTACTTGAACCCTGGTGAAGTAGGTGCAGCACAGTTTGTTACTTCCTTGTTCCCATTACTGTGACCAGATACCTGATAAGACATTTAAGGGCTCAAAGTTTGAGGGCACCGTCCATCATGGTGGGGAATCTGTGGCAGCAGGAGAAACTGGTTTTCACATCCTTCTATTTTTGGTTGAACAGGAAGGAAAGATCAGACTGGAAGTGAGAGCTTGGGCATGAACTATCAAAGCCAAGTAAGTCACTTACTTCCACCAGTAAAGTGCTACCTCCTGCGCATTCCAGAACCTCCTCAAACAGCGCCACCTGCTGACAATCAGGTGAAACTCAGAAGTTTCTCTCCAGGTGGTTAGAAGAGCCAGGCTGGCTTAACATAAAAGACCACTGTCCCCTTTCTCTGCCTCCTTCTCCAGCAGGAAGAACCCCTTCCCTTCATCCCTGAGTCTTACTCATGCCTGAAGAAGTCACACACACACACACACACACACACACACACACACACACACACACACACACCACAGTGTTAGCCATATTTCCTAGGATCTTAGCTACGGATAGTTTCAAGAGCTTCTGGGAAATCTCATATTTCCACTGCGGAATGAATCATCTGTATCTTTTACACTGTATTGTTGTCGTTTTAATTAAGGGGCTGAAAAGATGGCTCCACAGTTAAGAATGTTTACTGCTCTTCCAGAGGCCTGGATTCTGTTCCCAAGACCCATGTTGGACCTCACACAACCTCCTGTAACTCTACCCTAAGAGGACATGACCTGTGGTTCTCTTCTGACTTCTGACGTCTAATGTGCATTTCTGACCGTGTGTGTGTGTGTGTGTGTGTGTGTGTGTGTGTGTGTGTGTATACGTACAATAAGTTTTAGATCTGGAGAGATGGCTCAGTGGTTACGAGCTCTGCTGCTCTCTCAGAGGACCTGGCTTTAGTTTCCAGCTCTTACCCACGTGGTAGCTCACAATCATATGCAACTCTAGCTTCAGGGACTCCAACTCCCTCTTCTGGCTTCTGTGGCCACCAAACACACAAGCAGTACATAGACATACATATAGGTGAACCAGTCATACATAGAAAATAGGGGATTTTTTTTATTTAAAACTATATTTTAAAAAAACATTTAATTATTTGTGTGTGGGTGCGCGTGGAGACCCAAGGTTGGTGTTGGGACTCCCCTACCCTATTCATAAAGACGTAGCCTTTCAGTCAACCCCGGAGCTCACAAGTCTGACTAGTCTCACTAGCCAGCTTGCTCTGGGGATCCTTGGACTCACCTCCTCAGTCTGCCCACTCAGGATTTTATGTGGATTCCTGGGGAAACTCTGGCCCTCACCTTTGTGGGTCAAGTGCTTAGTAACATCTGAGCTATCTCCTCAGCCTCTAGTCTTTGTTTTAGAAACCACTTTACTTTTGTTTCTTTTCTTTTTAAACTTTATGCTAGCATATGCTGTTTATTCAAACCCCACCCTCTGTTCAGTAGGTAGTGAGCCACTGCATATGGATGCTGGAAACTGAATCCAGGTCCTCTGGAAGAGCAGCAAACACTTTTTGCTACTGAGCTGTCTCTCCAGCCCCTAATCTTTAAATTTAAACTTTTTTTTTTTTTTTTTTTTTTTTTTTTTAGCACCACAGATGAACTTTATTTATTTTACAGTTAGGTGGGGAAGTGAATAAGCATTTTCAAACAGAAGCTCTGACTGAAAACTTAACCAAGCTGCAAAGTACACTAGCTCCCACACAGCTTCGATTCTC
>CM052721.1:21374803-21415745 GCA_028551405.1 Uromys caudimaculatus
ATTATTTCCTGCCTTCTACTCCTCTTTGGAGTATTAGCTTCTTTTTGTTCTAGGGCTTTCAGATGTGTTGTTAAGCTGCTAGTGTATGCTCTCTCCAGTTTCTTTTTGGAGGCACTCAAGGCTATGAGTTTTCCTCTTAGCACTGCTTAAATTTAAACTTTATTTTAACTGTACATACACGTGTGTCTGGATTTGTGCATGTGAATGCAGTACCCATGGAGGCCAGAAGAGGGCAGACTCCCCTGGAGTTGGAGTTAACAGTTCCCCATTCCCTTTGCTCTGCTAGTAGCTTTAGGTCTTTCGTGGGATGCAAACATTTGTGATCTTATGCAGCTAATAAGACCCAGCAGCCACAATGATTTACCCGAAGGACCCCAAAGGACTTCACAGAGACTTGTACATCTCCGCTACAGCACTATTCATAATAGCTCAGTTAAGGAACCAGCCTCACTTTTCGGCAGCAGGCAAATATGCATACAAAATGCCTGCAACCACCTGTAACTCCCAGCTCCAGGGGGGTCTGCCCTCTTCTGGTACTACATTCACATGCACGAACCCAGACTCAGACACATGTGTATGTGTATGTACAGTTAATAATAAGGTTTAAAAAAGATTAGGGGTGGAGAGATGGCTCAGTGGCAGAGCACTTGCTGCTCTTCCGGAGGATCTGAATTCAGTTCCCAGCATCCATGCTCAGTGACTCACTACCTTCTAGAACTTCAACCCCAAGGGATCCAGTGCTCTTCTCAAGCCTCTGTAGTGTCCCCCGTCCCCCACACACATTGTAAATATGAACATAGATACACACATAGAACAGACTTTTTTTTAATGGAAGTAGAATGACGTTTTATTGTTTGGGGGGAATGGGTAGAGAGAATCCTATTAGGTGAATTAAACCAGCCTCAGAAAGAGCCATTCTGGTCTTGCAGTCTCCACACATGCTCTATAGAAACCAAGGGGACATTGTGAGCACAGAGCAGCTTTCCTGTTTCCCTTGCCTGACCACCACGGTAACAACCGATTGCCACTGGTGAACCCAGCTCTGGGCTAGCTGCCCACTTTCTCTGTCGGCTCCATTTGTTCTTCCTAGGCCTCCACCCAGGCTCAGAGCCCAGCACTTGCTCCACACTGGCTTGCTTAGCTGATTATTTCTTGCTGGTACACTGGCTGGCACGTTGGACGCCATCCATCACTCTGTAAGGAGAGGACAGAGATTCCCAGCTGATGCCACTGTGTTGGTGACACCTCTGAAATCATGACAGATGGTCTGCATTAGGAGTGGGTTGGAGAGATGGCTCATCAGTTAGGAGCACTTGCTTCTCCAGAGGACATGAGTTTGGTTCCTAGCACCCACAATGGGCAGTTCATAACTCCTGTAACTCCAGTTCTAGGGGATCTGACACACCTCTGGCCTCTACTGCCTCAGTACATACATTCACATACCATTCCCAGCCCCACCCCATTTATATTTACATACTGCTCACTGTCACCATTTCCCGATACACACAGGTAACACATAAATAAAAATTTTATAAAATCTTTTTTTCTTAAAAAAGCATGACTGTGGAGGGAAGACTCTCATCACCACATGGATGGTTTCCCTCACCTAAAGTCTGGATTCTAGAAGAAGTTTCAGAATATTAGTTCAAGAAGGTCCCCACAAAGCTTCCTGTCTAAGTGTTTCATTTCACAAACAAACCCCAAAGCACACTGAGATTGACCAACTTGCCAAGGCCTCGTTGCTAATTAGCGGCAGCAGGGAGAATGTAATCAGGGCTCTTTGCACAGAGCCATAGCATTCTGGTCTGTTTTTCTTCTCTTGGAAGAAAGACTATGCCAGAAGCCCACCAAGTTGGCTAGCGCTCCTTGGCATGCAGTTGATTCTAGACTCCACATCCCCCCCAACATCACATCTGAGTACTGCTAGCCTTTTCCCACTCTGCCAGTGGACTATAGTTCCAACCGTGTGTGTGTGTGTGTGTGTGTGTGTGTGTGTGTGTGTGTGTGTGTGTGTGTGTGTGTGTGTTCATTCTGGTGACTGCAGAAGCCAAAAAAGTGCATTGGATCCTTTGGAGCTGGTGACTGTGAGCCACCTTACATGGGTGCTAGAGACTAAAACTCTACTCTTCTACAAGAGCAGTATGTACTCTTAGCCACTGAGCCATTTCTCCAGCCCTTCCTTTTACTTTTACTGAATTTCTTACTGTTCTACAACTCACTAGACTAGCTGGCTAGCAATCTCAGGTAGAGCTTTCTGTTTCTACTTCTAAACACACACACACACACACACACACACACACACACACACACACACACACACACACACACAGAGGTTTTAATGCTAGACCTTGCTTGGGTCATGCTTGAGTAGCAGCAAGCATTTTACCAACTGAGCTTTCTCCCCAGATCCTGCTTACATCCCCTGATTGCTAGGATTTCAGGAATGTGCCACCAAGCCTTGCTTCCTTCATCATTTCTTGATTCATCCAGGCATGTCTGGGTCACTGAGAGTCAGTCATGGAGACCAGCATTTTTCTAAGTTCATGCACTAGACCATCTGCCTGAGCATACAGAGTGGAGCAAAATAATCAAACTCTACATACCACCCTACGAAAACTCTGTGGTTACAGCCCAGCAGTCTTTATTTTAGCAAGTTATCCTTGTGATTTTGAAATCACCTATATCTGAGGATCACTGACAGAGGCTCTCTCCAGTAGGTAAGATTCTCCCCATGGTCCATGCATGGTTCTGGTCTCTAACTGGCTGGGTACATGGCCCTGGTATACCAGATGCCTCTTTCAAGCATTTAGTCCTTGTCTTAGGGTTTTATACTGCTGTGAACAGATACCGTGACTAAGGCAAGTCTTTTTTTGTTTGTTTGTTTGTTTTGGGGTTTTGTTTTGTTTTGTTTTGTTTTGTTTTGTTTTGTTGAGACAGGGTTTCTCTGTGTAGCCCTGACTGTTCTGGAACTCACTCTGTAGACCAGGCTGGCCTCGAACTCAGAAATCCACCTGCCTCTGCCTAAGGCAACTCTTAAAAAAGGACAATGTTTAATTGGGGCTGGCTTACAGGTTCAGAGGTTCAGTCCATTATCCTCAAGGTGGGAGCATGGCAACATCCAGGCAGGCATGGTGCAGGAGGAGCTGAGAGTTCTACATCTTCATCTGAAGGCTGCTAGCAGAATACTGATCTTCCAGGCAGCCAGGATGAGGATCTTAAAGCCCACACCCACAGTGACACACCTACTCCAACAGGGCCACAGTTTCTAATCATGCTACTTCCTGGGCCAAGCAGAGACAAACCATCACAGTCCTCATCCTTGTTAAAAGATGCTCAAGAAAGTAAGCTTGCTTTATTTCTCAGAGGATAACATTTCTGTTTTGAACCTAGGAAAAATGATGAGCGGGACTTGGCTGTGTGCATCTGATTTATACAAGGGTGACAAGAACTGTATTTCATCTTAATACTGCTTGGATTTCTTGCTTGTTTTTTACCCATTTTTTTAAAAAACCTTTCTATGTCATTTTGATTTGTGCCTGTGTTGGTTACTTTTTTCATTACTATGATAAGATACCTGACAGAAGCAGCTCAAGGTAATAAGAGTGTCTTGGCTCACAGTTTGAGGATACACAGTCCACCATGGTGGGTGGGAAAGCCTAGCAGTGGGAGACTGAGGCAGCTGCTCACATGGCCCCCACACTTTCTCCCTAATATCCAGCCTAGGACCCCAGCCCATGGGCTACATTTAGAAAGCATGTTCCCTCTTCCATAGCTTAATTGAAAAGCTCCCCACAAACATGCCCAGAGGTTGGTTTCCATGGTGATTCTAGGTCCTATCAAGTTGCGCATCAATATTAACCACCATAGTGCATATTGCCTCTAAAAAGTACATTGATTTTGTTTTAAAACTTATGGTCTTGTGGGTTACAAGTCTAAATGGTATATGTTTATGTACAAAACTGATAACATTGCTTGATCTGACATTCTGTTTTATATCTTGTTTTTATATAAATTGTATTGATATCTGAAAATGTCATGCAATCAATTTTGATCATGTTTACCCCCAGCTCCACCCCTCTTTCTTACCCACCCAACTTTGTGTCCTCATGTAAAACAAAAATTGAAAACATGGAGTCAAATTTGTGCTGCCAACATACTCTTGAGTGTGTACCCATCACTAGAATGTGTACCTACTAGGACTTATTTATTTTTATGTATATTTGTGTGTCTACTTGTCCATCTGTGCACCACACACATGTAGGTGCCTATAGAGACCAGAAGAGAGTGTCAAATCCCTTGGAGCTGGGTATTATAGGCAGTTATGTACTGCTCAAAGTTAGAGCTGGAAACTAACCTCAGTCCCACTGAAAGAGCAGCAAGCAATCTTAACTGCTGAGCCATTCATACCCAGCACCTCCTACTTACACATGTCTCGATTTACATTTTTTCCCTTTCATCTGTATGAGTTTGGTTTCTGTTGCTATGATAAAACAAATGCAATTTGGATGGTTTATCTGGCTAATAGGTTATATGTCTATCATCTTAGGAAGCCAAGACAGGAACTGAAGCAGAGGCCATGGAAGAGCACTGAGTACTGGCTTGCACACAGGCTCACTTTTTTCTTATATATTCCAGGCTCACCTGCCTAGGGATTGGATGGTACTGCCCACAGTGGGCCAGGCCCTCCTATATCAAGTAGCAGTCAGAAAAATGTCACACAGGCACACCCATGGACCAGCCTAATGGAGATGATTTTTTAGTTTCCTCTTCCTGAGTTTCTCTAAGTTTGTGCCAAGTTGCTATTGGAAGCTGACTGTGATGTTTTCTCTTTGGAGTTTTGGAAAATATTCATCTCCTTATATCATATTTATTGATTCAGAGAAAGAGCATCATGCAGCTCAGGATGTACATGAAATCACGATGTAGTTGAGGATGACCTTGAACTCCTGGTCCTCCTGCCTCTGCCTCCCAAGTACTGTGGATACAGGTGTGCACCACCATACTCGAGCTCCACAGTATTGGGGATGGAACCCAAAGCGTGGTGCATTTTGGGCAATCACTCTACCACTGAGCCACCTCTTCACCTCTTTTCTATTTTCTGACACAAGGTTTTACTGGGAAGACCAGGTTACCACCTTGCCCTCCCAACAGCTCTCTTTGTAGTCCCGGCTAACCTCAAACTTAGAATCTTACCTCAGCCTCCCAGGTATCTTCTTCTGTCAGTCTTGTTTTTATATTTGCAACCACACTGTAAAGGGTCTATATCTTTCAATATATCTTTAGTGTCAAGAATTCTTTATTGCTCGTCTTCTCACTAAATAAAAGTAGATAGTGAATTGCTGTAAATTCATCCGGCTGTTTTGTTTCCCTCTTCTCTTCTTGCTCTGTGATAACAAAATCTAAGACTTTAGGCTCACATTATTCTGTTAGTGATTAAAATTTACACCCTGTGACAATGGCATTGACTCTCATAACTGGGTGGATAATAATTATTAGATCGTATAGAGGTAGATGTTTTTGTTACCAAACTGAAATGTTTTCACTATGACTCATCATTGTGTGTGTGTGTGTGTGTGTGTGTTCTCATATGTGCAGGTGTGACTATAGATTTGAAGACAACCTTGGGTATTATTTCTCAGGCACTGGCCACCTTGGGTTTTTTGTTTGATTGGCTTCAGATTTATTTATTTTATGTGTATTCATGTCTTACCTGCATGTATGTATGTGTATAATGTGTGTGCCTGGTGCCCTCAAACGCCAATGAGGGCATTGGACTCCATGGAGCTGGAGTTATAGACAGTTATGATCTACCAGGTGGGTGCTGAGAATAGAACCTAGGTTTCTGCAAGAACAGCAAGTACTATTAACCACTGAACCATCTCTCCGTCCTCTACTTTGGTTTTGGGGTCAGGATCTCTCCCTATCCTGGAGCTCACCAAGTAGGATAAGCTGGTTGATCAGTAAGCCCAAGGGATCTTCCCATCTCTACCTTCCCAGCCCTGGGTTTACAAGTGCATACTACCACACCTGGCATTTTACATGGGTTATGGGAATTGAACTCAAGTCCTTATGCTTGCATGGCAAACACTTTATTGATTATTCTGGTTAATTCTAATTTTCAACTTCCATGACCTAAAATTACCTGGATAGAGAGCCTCCACCAAGGAATTATCTAGATGAAGTTGTCTAGATCTGGCATATCTATGGGGGACTGTCTTCTTTGTTAATTGAAGTAGGGAGCTTGGCTACTGTGGGTGACACCATTCCCTTAGCTGGGGTTCTTGAATAGTATTGGAAAGGAGAAAGCTAGTTGGGAACAAGAAAAATTAAGCAGGAGTATTGTGTGTTCTTCTCTCTCTGCTCTTGACTGTGGATTTGATGCTTTGAGTCCCTACCCTGTCTTTAAGGATGAATTATAACCTGAAATTGTAAGCTGAGCAAACCCCAGTCCTCTCCTTAGTTGTTTTGGGCCAAAATGTTTTCTCACATCAACATAAGTAAAACTAGAACACTGGCTGAACCCCTTCCCAGCCTTCATTTGATTCTTCCTTCAGAAGGATGTTAGCTGTTTTCCCAAGCAGGATATTTTCCCAACTGCTGCTTATCCACAGGAATAGAAACAAGGACCAGGCTTATTTCAACTTCTTTCTTCTCTTTCAAAAATTGACATCATTTTCAAAATCTGTAGCAAATTCCTCACAGAGAGGTCAAGCCCCCTCACAAGCTCAGGAAAGACTTCTCCAGCTGAAAATGCAAAGCACAGTACCTTCCTTTACAAAGTGAATGCTCTGAGTTCTCCACAGGTTCAGATAGCTTCCTCCCACTTTGTGGCTCTCCTGGCACAATCACAATGGATTAAAGTCATCCTGCTGGGTCAGTAAGATGGCGCAATGGGTAAAGGGGCTTGCTACCAAACCTGACCACTGAGTTCAACCCCCAGATCCCACATGGTGGAAATGAAAACCAAATCCTACAGGTTATCTTGTGACCTCTCTCTTTCTCTCTGTTTCTGTCTCTGTCTTTCTGTCTCTCTGTCTCATCTCTCTCTCTCTGTCTCTCTCTGTCTCTCTCTCTCTCTACACACACACACACACACACACACACACACACACACACACACACACACACCATAAATGTAATAAAATTTTAAAATAAAAACCCATTCTTATACATAATTAATATATGCAAATAAAATGCTTTTAAAATCCCTGGGAAAATTTACACTGGCCATTAGGGATTCAAATTTACAAAAGAGGACTATTTAAGCAAATTTGTCAAGAAACCCCCCCCCCTTAAACTGGAGGAACTTCTGTTTGCCCAGGATAATGTGAGCTAAGGCCCCTGAGCATGTCATCAGGTTTCCAGAGACCTCGGGAAAAGCCTTCCACCCTGGATTTCAGAACTGTGTGGACATATTCATCCACTTCCCCTCCATCCTGGCTCCATCCCCCCATCCCCCCATGGGCTGACAGTGAAGACTTACTTCACTCTCACCTTCCCAGACACCTTGTCAACTTCTGGCTGTCTCTCCTGACTGTGCTCATTCCAGAGCTGGTTTGTTAGTAACTATTTGCCATCTTAGCCAATCTTAAAATGCAGTGTCTACAGTCAAAGTGAGATGAGGAACATGGCCTATGTTCAGAGATCTCGATTTTATCTTGAAATACATATGTGTGCAAGCACAGTCACACAGACACACCTAAGCACACACTCTCATGAGATACTCACAAGGACCATACATTCTTATCCACACTGCTTGTGCACACACATTCTTTTTTAAAGTATTTATTTTCATTTTTACGTATGCATGTGCATGCAGAAGCCAGGATAGAGTATTGGGTCCTCTGCAGCTGGAGTTATAGGTGGTTGTGGGTCACCTGATGCAGGTGCTGGAAACTGAACTCTGGTCCTCTGTAAGAACAGTATGAGTTTTTAACCAATGAGCCATCTCCCAGTCCCACACAGACATTTTCTACCACAACACTTTCTCTGTATTTATTTTTTAATTCAGCTTGAAATAAGAGTTGTGCAACCGAAGATTTTTATTTGTTTGGTTTTTTGTTTTATCAAAATTCTCTCAGTTCTGTGGTGTAGGATTTCTTGCATGTGTCCATACACATGCAGAGACTGCAAACATGTGCAGAGGCTGGAGGTCAACATTGGGTGTTTACCTTAATCACTCTCTACTTAATTTTAATCTTATTTATGCATCTGTACATATATATGCATGACTACGTTTTGTGTGTGTGTGTGTGTTCCCCACATTGGCCAGAAGAGGGTGTCATAACCCTTGGAGCTGGGTGTGGGTACCAGGAACTAAACTTGGGTCGCCTGGAAGAGCATCAAGTGCTCTGAACTGCTGAGCCATCTCTTCTACTCCTTCTCCTCCACCTTAGTTTTTGAGGCAGGTTCTCTCCCTGAATCCAGAGCTTCATGATTCAGGTGTACTAACTGGCTAGCAAGCCCCAAGGATCTTCCTGTCTCTGCCTCCCCAAACTAGGGTTACAGACACAGTCCACTATGCCTGACTTTTTTACATGGGTGCTAGAGATCCAAACTTGGGTTCTCATGCTTACGCACCAGCGTTTTGCCAACCAGACCATCTCCCCAGTCTTCTTGTTGCTATTTTTCATGCCTTATTTTACTACTATTTGAAAAGCAGATCGAAATGGACCAGGAGGACTTGCTGTTCTGGTTTTTTGTTTTTTTGTTTTTTAAATCTGTTTTCTTTCATAGAAGGTGTCAGCCCTCTGTAATGGGTCTGTTTCTCTGACTTTGTTTTCGGATGTGAGGTTCATTGTGTTTGTCTCATCTGGGAGTGAGTGCTCCATTAGATCGGAGTTCCATACCATCGCTTTTTATCACCAATAAAAAAGCAACAAAGAGCACTTGCTGTTCTGCAGTATCTTGGTGGCCCCAAGGAAGTGCCACTGTTGCCCTTGTTATTGGTCATACACAGGTTGGAGGCGATGCTTTCGCTCCTACAAAGGTGGTTTGATTGGCCTGATGTCTGTCTCCTGTGACTGTTCATTGCTCACTTACTGTTGCAAGAATTCAGGTGAAGTTCCAATGGCCTCTCTGCCCTCTCCTTCCAGGAGAACCTGAGATCCTAATTGTGATGAATGGTCAGTAGGCATAGCTGAGCTCATGGCCACAGCAACTGCTTAGCATGGAGGACTACATATGTACAAACCAGGAATCAAACCTAAAGACCACAAAGATGGCTGTTGTCAAGTCCAGGGAAACAACAGCTCTTTCCAGGAACAGACAGGTACAAATTAGAACCAATCACAGGGGTGCATTTGACAGTCTTACCTGAATATGGTCTTCACATTCGTCAAATCCCGTGGGACCAATCTGACATGAAGCATATCTGACCAGCTGAGGGTGAACAGCTCTGTCAGGTAAATTTCAGCCAGTTCCACTTACAATTCCAGAGTGTTGCAAGATGTCCTAGCTTCATTCTGTTTCTATGACAGATGTCACAAGCAAAAGCAGCTTAGGAGAGAGAAGGACTTATGTCTGCGTGCAGCGGTTCTCAACGTGTGGGTCGCAACCCCTCACAGGGCTCACAGATGTCCTGCATCTCAGATATTTACATTGTGATTCCTAACAGTAGCAAAATTACAGTTAGGAAGCAGCAATGAAAACCTTTTATTGTCAGGGGTCACTGAAACATGAGGAACTATATTAAAGCGTCACAGAATTAGGATGGTTGAGGACCACTGGGCTACAGATTATAGTCCTTCTTTGAGGAAAGTCAGGGCAGGAACTCAAGCAGGAAGATGAAGTGGAAACCACTGTTTGCTGGCTTGCTC
Source organism: Uromys caudimaculatus (assembly GCA_028551405.1). Classification (NCBI taxonomy): domain Eukaryota; kingdom Metazoa; phylum Chordata; class Mammalia; order Rodentia; family Muridae; genus Uromys; species Uromys caudimaculatus. Next base: position 21,384,622 of record CM052721.1, read on the forward strand.
TCTGGCTCGTGATTAGCAAGCCTTTTTATACAGCCCAGGACCATCTGCCGACAAATGACTTCTGATCAGCCAGGCACTCTTATGTCAATTTACAAACAAGACAGTCAGTCTCCCACAGGCATGTCCGTTCACCATCCTGGTCTCGGAAATTCCTCAATTGCGACTTGGTTCTCAGGTGACATCTAGACTCCAGATATCAGTTACGGTTAATGGGAACAGAGGGTATAGGACCTTCTGGTGAAGTTAATTATCAAGTGATAGCCTCACAAGGCAAGGAAGGATCTTGGGCTGAATAAGTGGATGAATTAATGATTTTCAGGAAAAAATGATGCTGCTATATACAGTTAATGCATAGAGTTGTAAAAACTAAGCCATACAATATCAGGTTAAATGGGGAAAAAAATAGGCTCCCACATAAAGCAGATGTACGAGGCTCCAGTGAGTGAGATGCCCCTCCTAGCACTCAGAGCAAGGAGGAAGATAGAACACCTAGCCCTCACTTGGCGCTAGGGAGACGTGCAAAACTACATTACAAGGGACAGCTTTTGCCTGCTCTGAGCTTCGGGAAGCATTCATTATCTGGCTCCTCACCTACAGGGATCCTGCAGTGTCTTAAGCAATACCTTCTGGAGGAGATTGTGTATGCTGCCTTTGTCTCTCTGCAGCTGAAGGTTGAGTACAGAATGTTGCCGCGTAGCTTGGTAATTAATAATCTGTGAATTGTAGTTCTGTTTGCTTCAGTTTTTGTAAAGATAATTACTTAATCAAGAATTCATTGTTACCAATGTGTTAAGTTTGACTCCTGGGTGTTCTCTAGGGAAAGCTTTTGAAGTATAAATACCTATAAAATGCAAATATATTTTTTGTTTTAAAATAAAGATTAATTATGATAATTATTGTAGAAGCCTTTTACTAAACAAATGAGCTTTATGATTAGAAAGATAAACAAGAACACACAATTAATTAGTTGGTGAGTGCTCCAGTTTGGCCCAGCCAGTGCTAGGCAACTGGTGGTTCCTCCTACTCACCTGGCCATTGCTGCTTAAGGACAGGGTCCCAATGACAAGGTGGCAAATTCTGGGCACCTGCTGTCCCTTGGCACAATTATTGTCCCAATAATCTAAGCTATGGAAGTTTTGTTTTCAGTTGGAATTGTCTCTAGCCTTTTTGATTTCGGTATCTTGCTTAACATTGAGTTAATTGTAGTTCTCTCTCTCTCTCTCTCTCTCTCTCTCTCTCTCACACACACACACAATAACAACTTTGGTAGGTTAAATGTTGAAAGATCTATATTTATTTTTCTTGTTTTTTATTTCCGTCCTTCTTCCTTTTGATACACGTGTGCGACAGTTGGGCTATAGGGGTCAGAGGGACAACCTGAGGGGGTTGGTTCTCTTCTTCCATTTTGTAGGTCTTGAGTTTCAAACTCAGATTATCAGGCTTGCTGGCAGTCCTTACCCATTTAACCCATTCTGCATCTATTTTTCTTATATTTTCTCTTTTTCCTGTGTGTATTGCATGTGCGCGCACGCATGAGCATGTTTGTATGTATGCTCTGTCGGTGCTCGTGTATCTGTGCTATGTATTTGTGTACATGTGCATGTGTGTTATATGTGAACACTAGGAGGTTCGAGGCACATAGAGCAGAGGTCTATTCTGATCACTGTGGTCTTGCTAAACCTAGAGTTCATGGTTCAGTTTGGCTGAATGGCAAATGAACTCCAAAGATCCACCTGTTCTTTCCCCCAGAAGCTGCAGTGATGAGCATATGCTTCCATGCCGGGCTTTCCATGGTTCTAGGGCCCTGAACTCTGGTCCTCATGCTTGAGCAGCTGTCACGTTACCCACTGAGCTATTCTGCCTCTAAGTTTTTCTTGAAGCATGGCTTGGCAGTACCCCGAGGGCCTACTGGTCAACACTGAATGTACAAATTCTCTAAGTCAATGTCTTTCGGAAAGCACAGGAATCTTATTTTAACAATCTCTCCAGTGAGCTCCTGGGGACACTGTGTTCTGAGTTTAGCACTGCTTAGTTCCGTATTTGCATCCTTCAAGAGGGCAATCTCACCTGTGACTGACATGAGCACCTGAGCTGTAGCCAGAAGAGCTAACACTACTCTTTATTTTAATGTAATTGTATTAAGTTTAGCTTCATTGTCTGCAACTTTATTATTATGTTACTACAAATTGAACCTAGGGCATTGTGAATGCTAAGCAAATTCTGTACCACTGGGCTACACTCCTATCCAATCACTGGGGGATTCTAGGCAGGAGCTCTACCACTGAGCCACGCCCCCAGCCCCTCCCTGGGGGATTCTAGGCAGGTGCTCTACCACTGAGCCACACCCCCAGCCCCTCCCTGGGGGATTCTGGGCAGGTGCTCTACAACTGAGCCACACCCCAGCTCCTTACTTGGGGATTCTAGGCAGGAGCTCTACCACTGAGCCACGCCCCCAGCCCCTCCCTGGGGGATTCTGGGCAGGTGCTCTACAACTGAGCCACACCCCAGCTCCTCACTTGGGGATTCTAGGCAGGAGCTCTACCACTGAGCCACGCCCCCAGCCCCTCACTGGGGGATTCTAGGCAGGTGCTCTACAACTGAGCCATGCCCCCAACCCCTCACTGGGGGATTCTAGGCAGGTGCTCTACCACTGAGCCACACTCTCAGCCCCTCACTGGGGGATTCTAGGCAGGAGCTCTACCACTGAGCCACACTCTCAGCCTTTCACTCAGAGATTTTAGTCAAGTGCTCTACCTCTAGATATATCCTCAGCCTCAAATCTATAGGTATTAAAGTGTTTTAAAGCACTCCATTGAGCTGTGATTGACAAAACATGGCACATATTTTAGCATGTGGAAGACTGAGGCAGAGAAATATCAGTTTAAGGGCAACATAGTGTGACACTGTCTCAAAGAATAAAACAACAATGAAGTTGGACATATTTTATATATAATATAATATAATATAATATAATATAATATAATATAATATAATATAATATAATATAATATAATATAATATAATATAATATAATATAATATAATATAATATAATATAATATATATATATATATATTACTTTATGAGTTTGGAGATAAGTATACATTTGTTAAATCAACACCATAGGCAATGCTATGAGCATCTCTACTACCTCTGAAAGTGTCTATCACCTTCTTTATTAGTATTATAATTGTTGTTTATCTTATGATAAAAATATCTTGCTCAATTTACTTGGAGACTCAGTGTATTTGGTGCCAGGGACTTCAAATGTCTAAATGTAAGTTGTAGTGTTATTAACTATAGTCAATAAATAGGCCATGACCATGTGTGGTTAGCGGCTACTGTATCGAGTAGCATAGAAGTAAGTGATAAATGCAACAGCACTAACACAAGCCATCCTTGTTGTGGTAGACACTGTAACAGTAGCAGACACTTATGTGAGACAGAAACCTTAGATGTACTAGACATCATTTTCCATTCATCCATTTTAAAAATATTCCCAGATAAGATATTTCTTGAAGATAGTGAGTTGGTCAAGGTCCAGTTAGCTAGGTCTTTCAAGCAGAAGTGATTGAGTATTGGGTATTGGTTAGGCCAGTGTTGAAAGAATAAAAAAGTAAATGCTGCTGAAACCCAGATTAATACCATAGAAGAAGTATGACCCAATATCCTTGGGTCTGAAGAACTGGAGGGAGCCTGAGGAATGTGAACAGAGCAGACACTAGTAGCATTGAGTGTTCATGGCCCTTGCTCAGTTTACTTGGGGACTTAGTGTATTTGGTGCCAGGGACTGCAAATTTACAAGCACTATAGAACAAGAAAAAGCTGGAAGTTACAGTCTGTGATAGTTAGTTTTCATTCTTAACTTAACACAATGTAGAACCATGAAGAGAATCTCAATTAGGGATTATCTATATTGGCTTGATCACTGAGCATGCCTGTAGTAGACAGTCTTCACTGATTTGGAAAGACCAAGCCTACTATAGGAGGCTTCACTCCTTAGGCAGGGGATTCTAATCAATATAAAAATAGAGCAATGAAGCTGAGCACACACACATGTGCAAGCAAGCAGGCATGTGTTCATTTCTCTTTGTTTCTGAATTTGGATGTGACGTAACTAGCTATATTCTCACCATAACTTACCTTCTACAATGAACTGCAACTGGGAATTGTGAACTAACACAAACCCTTTTCTCCTTAAGTTGCTTTTTGGTAGATCATATTAGCATAGCAATATGTGAAACTCGGGTAGAACTCCTCAGTTCCTTTACCTTTGGAGAGATATAGACCCCAGGAGAAGACAAGAAGTGAGTCCTGTGTTCTTCTGCTCATTTCGAGATCATCACCAATGGCTCCCTTTGGTAGAATCTAGTTTTATGACCTATGCTGTGGTTATTCTTGTCAGTTTTACAGATCATTGAAGATACAAGCTTCTGGGCATGTCTGATGGATTATCTAGATTAGATTAACTCAACTGGGAAGATCCATCATGTATATGTGGTATATCATGCCATGGGCTGGGGGCCTGGACTGAATTAAAGAAGAAAATGAGTGTGAGCTCCAGCATTCATCTTCCTGTACTCCCTGGCAGCAGAGTCACTGTGATGAGACCCATCACCCTCCTTCTCTCATGCCTTCCCCCTATGGTGGCTTATTTCCCTTCAAGCTAAGAGCCTAAATAAACCCTTCTTCCCTTTAGTTGCTTTTGCCAAGCATTTTTTCACAATAGTGAGATAGGTAATCATACAGGATATATCTCTGTATTTTGCTAAAGTCATAAGGCTTTGTTTGTAAAGCATCCTTTGGGGACTCCCTGCCCTTGCACCACACTGCCAGGTATAGAAGAGTGGGCTAGGAGCTAAGGGAACAGAGACCAAACAACTTCATGCTCTTCTCTTGGTATCCCATCCTTGTAAGTGTATGGATAATGTCGGCTCTTTCAGAGCTTAATAGCACACGTCAGTTGCTCTCTCCAACAGTAGCTTCAGTGTGTGCATCCTAATTCAGTCTATGGGAAACTGTCCTAGCTACGTCTTAGAATATGTACAGAGCTCCATGTGCTTGAGGCAAAAGGACTTCATCTCACCTTGCTTGTTGGTATTAGGCTTGATAAACTGGTCACATTGTCTTAGGTAGGAGAATTTGGAGACTGAAGTAGATGGATTCCTACCCACCATTCTCCAGACTCACTCACTGTTGAAGTTTGGTCTGTTGCTATGTATGATAATGTGAAGTGTGGGCCCCCAAGGGCTGGTTTCCCCAGACACAGGCCACACATAGACCCAAGTGATGCTTCTGACCTTGCCCCCATGTTATTTCTGATTGGTGAATAAAAATGCCTACGGCCTATAGCTGGGTAGGATTGAGATAGGTGGGGCTTTGTGTTCTTGGGCTTGGGGGTTGGAGGAGACCAAGAGAGGAGAGAAGAAGGTGGAGAGAGGAGAAAGACCCCATGGATTAGGAGTAGCAGTTAAGAGTCATGGAAGCATGGCCCTAAGAGCTGGCCAATTGGAGTTAAGAGAAGCCCAGATGAAACATAGTAAGTAATAATTTGGGGTTATCAATAGGAAATAGATTTTAATAGCATAGAGGGTAGATATCTGCTCAGCATTAGTGCTGATAAAGGCTTATTATAAATATAAAGGTTGCATGCATCTTTTATTCAGGAACGGAATGATCAAAGTCGGTGTAGAAGCCCCTGATTGAGATGAAATATTTCTCCAACTTACTCCCTTGCTAATTCCACGTAGGAAAAAAAGAGAGGATGGAAAGATACTGCTCTGGGCTGCTTCCTGTTGCTATGATAAAATGCTCTCCCCAAAAGCAACACGAGGAATAGAGGGTCGCCTCATCCACTGCCCAGCTCCAGGGACAGACCTGACTGAGGTGGCAAGGGAATGAAGAAAAAACAAGCACAGACAGACACACGGACAGTAAAGTTGGGAGTCGGGTGGTCTGGGCTATGCTGGAAAAAGCACAGAGCCTGAAGCTCTGCGTGTCTATTAAAGAGGGTTGGACAGGGAGGCAGGGCTCCCTGTATACAGCTAAACAACGAGGCAGCATTATTACACACAGATAAAGAGGCGGGGTTTATGGAATCCAGCTGGAGCAGTGCTTCTCAGTCAAACCATAAAATTACTTTCATTGCTACTTCATAACTTCATAGTTTTGCTACTGTTATGAATCATAATGTAAATTTCTGATAAGCAGGGTATCAGATATGTGATCCCCCTATGAAAGGGTCATTCATTGCCCAAAGGGGTCATGACCCATAGGTTGAGAACCACTTCTTCAGGTTTAACTTAATCTAGATCAAGGAAACAGGTTTAGCTCATTTTTGTAAGGAGTAGTAAATATCCAGGGGCAGGGGAAGAAATAACTACAGCTGACATTTTTTGCACATGCTATCAACATCTAAGGGAGGACCAGAGGAGGGAGTTGACACTTGCCCATGGGTCTGAGGCTTTGGAGTCCTTGACTTGGCCTTCCCTATGTTGATAATACACACTCAATCAGGATTCCACCCCCCTACACTTCCAGAACACAGGCTGTCATCGAGAGAAGTTGGGGTGAGAACCCAAGGCAGGAGCTTGAGGCAGAAACTATAGGAGTACTGCTCACTGGCTTGGGTCCCTCTACATCAATTAGCAATTCAAGAAAAATGATCCACAGCCCTGCTCACAGGCCAGTCAGATGGGGGAAAATACCTCAATCAAGATTCCCACTTAAAAATCCCAACCCAACCTGGGTGACTGTAGTTTGTGTCAAGATGATATATTTATATATAGTTATAAATTATGTTTGAAGACCATTGAGTTCTTTCATCAGCATGGTTGGTCAAACAAAGCCAACCCATGTGGTCACACTCCTTTCTGACGTGTGGCCTGCACATGGGATTGCTGTCTTTGTCTCTAGAATTCACATCAAACATCTGTGCTGGGAATCGAGGCAAGCATGAAATCTCAATCCTGGGGTCGTGATTTCATCGTATCTGTTCATTAGGAAGACAGATGTCATTTCAGGGACAAGCGTCAAGACCCAACAGGGCCACTTAGCAATTTGACTACAAGTTGGTAAATGTTGAATATTTCAGCACCTGAGGTTGATCTCCCCCAAGGTAATCTAGTTCATAGAAATAGATGCATTTAATTTTCAACAGTTGGGATTTTTTTTTTTACTCCATGTACTGTAGCACTGTAGCTGTGTCTCTTTAACACCCCAGTCAGGCCATTATCAGAGCTTGTTTAGCAATAAAAATCAATGAATTCAGTGTAGCAACTCATTTTATGACTTGCCTGGTTGTGTTAACAATCGGTCTATTTGGGAATTTAGCTCTCAAAGATTAAAGACCAAACATCAGTGAGTGTTCACAGCCAGGGAGCTTGTTTATCAGTTTTAGCAACTGCTCACCTCTTTAAGCTCTTTTTCAGAGATAATACTGGAAGCTAATCATCATTAATAGCAATGTTTACCTGGGTTTCTGTCTCAGGTCTCCATCCTTTCTCCAGGCACAGCCTGAGGCTCCAGGCTCCAAACACAGCAAAGCCCTGAACATCTTTCAGGGCTCTCAAGTGGGAACAGAGAAGGTGAGTCTTAAGCTTTGAGGTACTCCTCATTTTATAAGGAGTAGGAAGATAGAAAATTTTGTTCTGCGAACTAGCAAGATGGCTCAGTGGGTAGAGGCCACTAAATCCGATGGCCTGAATACGATGCCCAGATTGATGTGGCAGGAGAGAACCAATCCCCACTCTTCTGACCTCTAAATATGTTCTTTGGGACATATACTCTCTCACAAACATGTATGTTCACACACACAAAATAAATTAAAATGGGATAAATAATAGTAGATAGTACATATTATAAAAAGGAAGTTTACCCTTCAATGGTTAGGAGATGACAAGGGATTAGTTAAACTAGTACTTAGTAGCACAAAATATTTCATATGTTGATGCTGCATGCTCAACCCTATCTTCTTCCCCTCCTTAAAACAAAGCCAGTGTGATCTTGCCCTCTTTGATTACTCTGTATGCTCTGGATATACCGTGTCCCCTTGGAATATACTGTATGCTATAGGTGCACCATGTCCCCTTAAGCTACTCTGTATGCTCTGGGCATATCATGTGGCTCTGGCCACTCAATGTCTATCTTGAGTTACTCATGCTCTGGGTATGACATATCACCTTGGGTTACTCTATGCTCTAGGTGCATCATGTCCCTCTGGGTTATTCTATAAGATTTGGGGACACCATGTCCTCTTAGGTCACTATTCAGTGTCCTCTGGATACACCTGTCCTTTTGGATTATTTTATATGCTCTAGACACACCATGATCCCTCCGCTCTCTCTCTCTGTGTATTTTCTGAACAAGCCATGTCTTCTTGAGTTACTCTGTGTGCTTTGTTATAACCCCCTGGTTACTTTCTATGCTCTGGATATACCATGCACATTCAGACCTCCACTAGCCAAGAATATCCATTCTCCCCTAATTCCATCTTAGGGGTTTCTATTGCTGTGAAGAGACACCATGACCACCACCTCAACTCCTGTAAATGAAAAACATTTAATTGGGGTTGGCTTAATGTTTCAGAGGTTTAGTCCATTATCATCATGGCAGGAAGCAGGGAAGCCTGCAGGCAGACACAGTGCTGGAGAAGGAGCTGAGGGTTCTACAACTGGACCCACAGGCAGCAGGAATAAACAATGAACCGCTAGGCTTGGCTTGAGCTTATAAGATCTCAAAGCCAGCCCCCAGTGACACACTTCTTCCAACAAAGCCACCCCTCTCCAACAAGACCACACGTCCTGATAGTGCCACTCCTGTGGGCCTATGAGGACCATTGTTATTTAAAACACCACATCTAGGCTCAACCCATATACTACCTCTATTCACAGCACCAAAATGAATCTCTCAGATTCAGAAGTGTTGCTTTTATGAACTTTGCATAGTCTATGTTACATTACACTACCATTCTTTGTCTGCATTATTCATTTGAGTTCTCGAAATCAAATGCAGCTCCTCATGGGTGTGACTAAACCATCCAACAAGCCCCCAAGACAAAACATTTTAAATTAAGGAGAAATATTTTGGGAAGGATTAAGGTGACCATAGGAAACTATTATACAGTAACGCCTCAGTCGCTATAGATGAAGGTACCCAGATATATGGATGCTCACAACCACTGTGTGAAATGGTCAGTTCTGCATAGAACCTCAGTACAGATCGGTGTGGCAACACACATCCATCACACTCACGGATGCATAGACAGCAGGATCATGAGTTCAAGTCTAACTTGGGCTATGAAGCACGATTCTATTTGATGAAAAGGAAAGGTAAAGGAATGCATCGATTTCTGTATACTTTAGATTGTCTCTAGATCAACTATAATTCCATGTGCTTCCTATACAAACAATTGGAACTCTGTATAATTGGGGGGGGGTGAATGACAAGAAATGCTGTCTCTAAAAATGCCATTCACAACGTATTATCTTTTTCCAGATTTTTATTCGTCTTGCTTGAGATGGAGTCTTTGCTATGTTTCCATCAACAACTGAGCTTAAGTTTATGACCACCCTACTTTATCTTCCCAACAGCCCAGTAGACAGGAGTGCACCACTCTGTTGATTCCTTGCTATTGCTGTGTCTAAATATCTTCAAGGAAGTAATTGGTGTAGGAACATTGATTCTGGCTCGTGGTTTGAGAGGATCTTGCCCATTGTGGTGGTATGGCTGTTTCCCAACTGAGGCAGCAAGACTATGTGGCTTCTCAGTCATGTCTCAGTGGACATGGAGACAGAAACAGGGGTGCATCATTCCATTAGATTTCTCCCCCCCCCCGCCTTTTTATTCAGTCCTGAATGCCAGCCCGTGCTGTGATGCTCCCTGCATTCAGGATGAATCTTCCTGCTCAGTTCATCCTATTTAGAAATGCCCTTAACAATGGATGTTAGCCATCATAGCTAACATGCCCGGATCTTTTGTTCTGAATGTTTCTTGGTCTGTGGTTGCTTGAATCTGGGGGCATAAAAGCTTGTCTTAGTTAAGGTGTCCATTGCTGAGATGAAACACCAAAACTAAACAGCAAGTTGAGGAGGAAATGGTTTTTTCAGCTCATGATTTGACGCCATTAAAGGAAGTCAGGACAGGAAGCCAGAGAAGAGCAGGGACTTGAATCCAGGAGCTGATACAGAAGCCATGGGAAGGTGCTGCTTACTGGCTTGCTCCTTATGGCTTGTTCAGTCTGCTTTCTTATAGAGCTCAGGACCACCAGCCTGTTCCATAATGGACTGGGTCCTTTCCCATCATTCACTAATTAAGAAAATACTTTAAAGACTTGCCTATAGCCCAATCTTATGGAGGCATTTTCTTGGTAGAGGCTCCCTCCTCTCTGATTACTCTAGCTCGTGTCAAGTTGACATAAAACTAACCAGTACACCTCCAGTGAGGTGGTGTGGGTGCTGGGTGATGTCCCTGTCACCCTTGCCACCTGCAGTAATTGGGAGAGCTGGACCAGGAGAGCTATCTCCCTGTTCCCTCATTGGCTGAAGCACTCAAGAGAGCAGGTCCTGAACCTCACTGGGCCAACACAGTGGAGCTGGTCCTGATGGCAGAGGCACAGATAAACTAGCCCCAAGGGTATGAGAGCTGGAGAGCTGTCCCTATCCCTCAAAGTCTGCAGCACTTGGGAGAGGGGTCCACATACCTTGACTGGGCAGTACAGTAGAACTGGCTCTGGAGGCGTGGGTATGGATGGGCCTGCCAAAGGCATGACAGAAGGAGAGCTGACCCTGCCTTCTGCCAATGGCAGCACTGAGTGGCAGTGGTGGTTTGTATATGCTTGGCCCAGGGAGTGTCACTGTTAGGAGGTGTGGCCCTATTAGAGTGGGTGTGTCACTGTGGGCATGGGCTTTAAGAGCCTCATCCTAACTGCCTAGAAGTCAGACTTTTATTAGCAGCCTTCAGATGAAGATGTAGAACTCTCAGCTCCTCCTGCACCATGCCTGCCTAGATGCTGCCATGCTCCCACCTTGATGATAATGAACTGAACCTCTGAACCTATAAATCAGCCCCAAGTAAACCTTGTCCTTTGTAAGACTTGCTTTGGTCATGGTGTCTGTTCACAGCAGTAAAACCTAACTAAGACAGTGGCCTCGCTGGAGCAGTGCTGGAGAGCTTGCCCTGGTGGTGCAGATAAAGGAGAGCTGGCAGTCTGAACAGCTCAGCTACCACGTAGGTCCAGTACCAGGGCTCCGAATTGGCCCGCCCCTAAATCTCTATCATCTTCAAATAGTTGGGTGATGTGAATGGGCCAGTCCTGCTGATCCAAAGCTGCAGGGTCTCCATGACACAGGCCAACAACAGGATAACTGGGAAGGGTCCCAGTGAGGATCCAAAGATGTGCAGACAGAGGTATATACCGTGGGACACACTGACATACTACAGCTTCCATGATATCTTCTATGCTTTGGTTTTTTTTGTTTGTGTGTGTATGTGTGTGTGTGTGTGTGTGTGTGTGTGTGTGTGTGTGTTTTATTTGTGGGGAGGGGGTGAGGTTGCAAGGGCAAAGGGGATGGAGAGATGAGCAGGTAAAGGGTGCATGATGGGAAACTCACAAAGAATCAACAAAAAGTTAAAAAAAAAAAAAAAAAAACCTAGCTAGTACAAAGCTGCAGGCTAGGTAGAGCTGCTCTGTACTGCAATTAGCACCAAGTAGGGACTCAGCTCTGAATCCTGAACAGTGAACATCTCATGCTTACCACACATAGAGTACATAATGATAGCCAAGAGCAAGGAGAAATTCTAAACATACCTTCTGCTCTGATCACGTTTTTAGGACGCTCTGGAAAGCAGTTTAGAGATTCTATTTCAAGCCTCCTGCTCCTACACAAGGGATCAGGCAGCCTGCTATTCCCTTAGCCCCTAAGCCAGCAATGAGCAGCTGCAGTGCGGTCCTCTTCATTTCCGGGTCTTGGTAGGGTTGAGGAGACCCAGAGTTCCACTTCATGCATCTTACTCTGACAGGACACCACAGATCACAGAGCAAAAGAGCACAAAGATATCATCAATTTACCTAATAAAACTGATTTAAAGCCTTTAAACTTGAGAGCAAACTCAGTGGCTGGAAAAGATCTTTCTGCTGCCTCGAAGCCATGGAATCAAACGATCAATTGTCCCCACAACTGCCCATATTTGGCATGTGCCGTGCCTTGACAAGAACAGCTCTTCCACTGCCAAATTAACCCTCATTTGGCAGAAGGGTTTCCACAGTCTCTTTGCTCTTTCCTCAATCCCCTTCCTCCTGCATCCCTGGCCTCAGGTTCTATCACCAGGGAGGGGACTAGTTCAGGCTCAGCGTATACTTCATACAAACTCAGGTCCATTGAAGAAGGAGGCTTTCCTAGACGCAGAGTCTCTCTGTGTGAGTGGCTCTCACCCTTCCTAACACTGAGACCCTTTCATACAGTTCCTCATGTTGTGGTGACCCTTAACCATAAAATTATGCTACTTCATAACTGTAATTTTGTCACTGTTATGAATTGTGATGTAAATATCTGTGCTTTCAATGGTCTTAGGCAACCCCTGTACCAGGGCCATTCCACACCCAAAGGGATTACGACTCACAGGTTGAGAACCACTGCTTTATGTTGTCTAGGGTGGTCTCGAACTGTTATCCACTTGCCTCCACTTCCTGACTGCTAAGATTATAGGCTGTAACTAGTCTAGGCTGAGGTTTAGTTGGGTTTTTTGGGGGGGGGGGGTAATATTTATTTTGTTTTTATTCATGTGATTGTGTGTGTACAAGTGAGTGCAGATACCCATGGCGGCCAGAAAAGGGCATAAGGTCCTCTGGAGCCGAAGTCACAGGCAGTGAGCAGCAGAACATGGGTGTTAGCAACTGAACTTTAGCAAGAGCAGGATACACTCTTTACCACTGATCCATCCCCCCAGCCCCATAGGCAGAGTTCTTTTTATACGTTTTTTACAAAAATGGAAAATATGTACTGTAAAAAGAATTCATTGTCCTGAAAATTATATAATCGCACAAAATTCCTTGTCTCATTCTCTTCTTTTGAACACTTTGAGCCATAGCTTCTCAGACCCTCAGACCCTGTTCTTTATGTGTTTAGAGGTGTGTGGGTACACAAACAGGCATAGACTTATGAACATACATGATGCTTTAGTGTACATTTAACCCATGTTGTTTCCAACAGCTACTTTAAAAATTTTTTTGCTGTATTTTCTTCATTTATTTTGCATATGCAAATGTGCACATGCATGCGTACAACAGGACATTTGTGAGGGTCAGAAGACAAAATTGCAGGAGTCATTCCTTGCCTTCTACCATACAGGTCTTGTAGGCATTAGACTTGCGTCATCCATCCAATCTGGCATCTGGTGCTGACTTGAAGACCTGGGATATTCTTAGGGGAGAGAGTCTCTGGTCTTCAGTGTACACAGGAAGTCTGAAGAATTTGGGTTCTGATGTCAGTAAAGCTAGAGGCAGCAGCAGCAAGGTAGATGCACTCACCAGCAAGAGGCCAAGGCAGGCAGACAACACGGTTTTCCCTCAGCCCTCTTTATGTCTGGTTTGCTACCAAAAGTGCCACCTGCTCTGGGGAACAATCTCCTCTACCTGTTCATCTTTCCTGGAAATGCTCTCACAACCCCACCCAGACTGATTCCAGAGCCAATCAAGTTGACAGTCAAGATTAACCATTACACATAGAAGAGTGTAAAAACAAGCATTGCTGGAGAATATGTCTTCATGAGATCCGTTCATTCATTTACCACTCTGGAAACCAACTGTAGAACACCTGCTAAGTTAAAGTCATTGTGTGAAAAGTGGCAAATGGCACATGGGGAAACTAAAGAGAAGAGATAGATGGTGTCACGAGCAGCCACCACATAAGACAAGAAGCAAAGGATTCTGAGTAGCAAGGAGAGACGCTTGATGGAACCCAGGGAGAGCTATGGTGCTTGCCTCCACATCAGTTTTGCTGCAGTTCTAGGATAAAAACCTCCCCTCAGTGAGACCATGGCCATCCTGTTATTCAGATGGTCTAGGATATCACTGGAGCAGGGTTCAGAGATCTGTGTTTGACATTATGCCTTTCCCCTTGAGTGTATGGTGCTGGGTAGAGGTATGGGTGTGTCATGATGTACTTGTGGAGATTAGGGGGTAACTTCATGGAGTTGATTCTCTCCTTCAGTCTTTGCATAGGTTCTGGAACTGAATGAACTCAGATTGCCAGGCTTGTGTGGAAAGCACCTTTATCTAATGAGTCTTAATGGTCCTCCAACAACTTCTCCTCCTCTTCCTCCTTCCTTTCTCGTCTTTCTCATCCCTTTTCTACTTCCTTCCTTCCCTCCCCTTCCTCCTCATCTTCCTCCTCCTGCTCCTCCTCCTTCTCCTTCATCTTCTTTTAGAGACAGTCTGTCATAGAGCCTGGAAACCACCAATTCAGCGAGACTGGTCCCAGGGATCCACCTATCTCCACCTCCCCAGTGCGAGGATGATAGGCGTGCACCACTGAAGTGGACATTTTTAGTTGTGTCACTTGAGGCAGACTCATGTGATATTTTGCTGAGGCAAGACCCATGAGAGGATACATGATGTTTGGAGAGAATATAAGTAGGACTCAACAGACAGTGCTCGTATAGCTTGCCCTGCAATGATTCATTGGTCTCACGTTGGGAGAGGCCGAGCAGAGAACTTCTCCTGGAGCCCCGGCTGGTTCTCGTCACTCCCTCTGACTCATGCTGATTCAGCGGAGGCCTGGCTGTTTCTGCTGGATCATGCCACTGCTGCTGGTTCATGTTTGGTAACCCGACACTGCTGAACTGGACTGCTGGCGTCCTGACAATGGAGATTGGAATCACCCTAAGCAGGCCCACATCTCCTTATCCTATTTACCATCTTTTCTCCCTTATCTTTGAATGATGGGCTTGGGGGGGGAGGTCAAAGCATTTGAGAACCCTTATTAAAATAGGTTTTGAAACATCTAAGCCTACCCAGCATCGTGCCTGCCTTACTATGTGGGTTCTGGGGTTCAGAATGCTGATCCTTATGCTTATATAGCAAATGCTTTACCCCTTCTTCACTCTTTTAAAATCTAAAGCAGGCATTTTGCAGACAGACTCACCCAGATGTGTTCTGCCAGGGTATGTGTGTGTGTGTGTGTGTGTACCAGAAAAAATATATATATATTAGACTTAAGATCCCAGCTGGCACATATCTTGAATCTCAGCAACTTAAGAACTCCCCCTGTTGTATTATAGGAATTGAGCCTGTTTGGGCCAGGCTTTCTGAAGGATGAGCTGCTTTATTAGTTTGCCTCTGTGTTTAGAGGAAGCTACTGTTTTTTGTACTTGGGATTTTCAGTGTCTCCAAGAGACTCATAGACTGAAGACTTGATTGCCAGCCTGTGGTGCTATTGTGGTGGAACATGTAAAAGGCAGGGTATGGTAGAAAGAAATTCACTGCAGGCATGCCCTAGAAAGGATCTCAGACCCTTCCTGTCCTTTTCATTCGGGCCACCACAAAGTAAACAGATGTCCACAATGATGGAATAAAACTCTGAGCCAAAAGCAATCTTTCCTCTTTTTAAGTTGATCATTTCAGGGGTTTTGTTGCTTTCGTTGTTGTAACAGAAACAGAACACTCACATAGTATTTTTGAAGGAGAGCCCACAGTTTGAAAGAATATTTTCTGGGTGGTGGCTTGTATGAGAAATGTCCCCAACAGGCTGATGTATTTGAACACTTGGTCCCTGGTCAGTGACACTGTTTGGGAAGGTTATGGAACTTGAAAGAGGCAGAGCCTCTCTGGGGAAATTACATTATAGGGTGAGCTCACTCTACTTCCTTTTTCTTCTCTGTCTGTTTCCTGTGTGTAGAGGAAATATGATCATATAGTTTCCTGCTCCTGATATCCATTTGCTGCCATGGTGGACTCTATCCCTCTGTAACTGTAAACCAGAATCAGAGTCACAGAAAAGCAGCCAGTACAGGGTTTCAGAGTCTCTCTCTCTCTCTCTTTCTCTGTCTCTCTGTCTCTCTGTCTCTCTCCCTCTCTCTCTGTCTCTCTCTCTCTCTCTCTCTCTCTCTCTCTCTCTCTCTCTCTCTCTCTCTGGTTTTGGCTTTAATTCACAGTCAAGAACAGCGTGCTGCCTACACACTTGGCAAGTGGTCTGTTGGAGGAAATGAGCTGTGCATGGTCTCCCCTCCCCCAAAATGATAACACTGGTAGAAGCTCAGCTTTCCTTAAGTCTTGTCTCCTGAAGCCTCCATGTGATCAGATGTGAGGAGGAAGCCAGGAAGGAAAGTCACTTTCTGCTCTGGCCTAACTTTGACCTGACATAGTAAAGAATCTGATAACTTCTAGAAGCTTTCTCCATTCAAGACAGCTTCTGCATTCCTTCGTATCATGGTAAATACCTATCAGGAAGGCATGTAGGAGAAGGAAGGTGTTCCAACAGCAGCGTTTCCTTTCAGTTCTCAGTTTCACCCATCAAGCAATATGACTTTATGAAATCTGGGCTCTGTGTCTTCTTTCATAAGTCGTCTAATTTTAATACCCCACCCTCCACCATGAATGACGTCTGTGAGGAGCCAACAAATCAAAGGAACTAACCTCACAATCTTCCTTTACCAATTATAAAGCTTCGTTTGAAGGCACCTCATTAGGTAATCTCCATTCCTGTTGACAGTGGGGAGAAGTTGGCAGGCTTCGTGTAGCTTTCCGTTGGCATTTCCATGAAAGCGTTCGACCTCTCTATGTCTTCATCTCCTTCTCGGGTTTTTCTCCATCTCTTTATATGTGCTAAGGGTGATTTCATTGAATCTATTCTTTTTATTTCATGTATTCAGCTGTGTGCACTCCGCTTGGCTTCCCCACTGGGTTTGAAATTCCAAAGACATTATTTTTGTACTTCCGGAAATTTTGGCTTTTTGTTGTTTTTTTTTTAACTTAAGCCATTGACCCAAAATATCAGAAGAGAGGCTGGCATGAAACTGGGTCTTATCTTCCAGCTGCAGCAAAGAGAATGGTGTAAAGATTCTCGTCCTGGACCACTGAGATGGCTCAGTGGGTAAAGGTACCTGCTGCCAAGCCTGACAACCTGGGTTTATCCCCAGGACCCAGATGGCAGAGGGAGAGTTTGAACTCCTGCTAGTTGCCCTTTTGCCTCTATGTGTACACTGTCCCATGTGTTCACTGACACCACGCCTCCCAACACCACGCACACAAACACGTTAAATAAGTGTATAAGACAAAAAGTTAGATTCTGTGATGACGTTGTCATGCTGGATGCTTGACTGTTTGTTTTTTTTTTTAAACCATTTTTAAAGATTATTTTGGAAGGGTATTTGTATGTGAGTGCAATGCCTACAGAGGCAAAGGTTGAAGGTGGATCCCCTTGAACTGAAGTTATAGACAGTTGTGAGCTGCCCCGTGTAGGTGCTGGGAGCCAAACTTGGATCCTTCCAAGATGAGCATGTGCTCTTATCCACTGAGCCACCTCTCCAGCCCCTACACTGCTTATTCTGGGAGAGCTAATACAATAATGAAATTACACCTATAATAACTAAGACTGGCCAAATAATGATGTTTTATATTGAGATATGGGTGGTGGTTTTATGATTATACTGATTGTGATCAAATTAATAAGCCCAAAAATTGAGGTAACACCTACTCTCAGTAATAAAAATGTATTATGTTCTGTGGAGCTCTGTTATTTTCTTTCCTTTTTATTTTTTCATTGTTTGTTTTTAAATACAGGGTTTCATTATGTAGCTCTCGTTGTCCTGGAACTCATTATGTAGACCAGGCTGACCTCGAGCTCACAGAGATCTGCCTGCCTCTGTTTCCCAAGTGCCTGGTCCTCATTATTTTCTATAAGCTCTTGTTCTCATATGTTTAACTCCATTATAATTTTTAAAGATTATTTATATTATGAGTACATGTGTTCTTGTGTGGTTATATGTGCAGGAATGCAGTTCCTACAGAGGCCAAAAGATGGCAGTAGATTCCCCTGGAGCAGGAGTTAGAAGGTGGTGTAAGCCACTGTGTGAGTTCTGGGAACTGAACTCAGGTCCTGTTTGAGAACAAGTAGTATCCTTCCTGCCTGAGCCCGTCTCTCTAACCTCTAGGCTCCTTTGTCTTCCACAGCTTTTTGCTCTCTTATTTTTAACGCCATTTTAATGTTTTTAATCATTTGGACATTACTAATTCAAAGTCTTGTTATCTTGAGTTCTGGGGCAATATTGTAGCCCTGGAGTATCTGATGATTTTTTTTTTACTCATAGAGGATCTTGAGCACTCTAGCCCTGTGGTATCTGCTGATACTGAGTGTTTTATAATGTTCGATTATGAATTCATCTTCAGTGGAGTGTCAGCCATGGGATTCTGGGTTGTTGGGCTCAAGGTTAAGTGGATTTTCTTTCTTTTTATATTTTATTTATTAAGTGTGTTTGTGTGTGTAGTTTGTGTGTGTATATGTATGTGCACATGGCATGCCATGCATGTAAAACTCTGAAGACAGACTGTGGGAGTCAGTTTTCTTTTCCACCAGGTGGATCCTGGAGGTCAAACTCAGGCTGATTGGCCCTTTGTGGCAAGCCCTTTACCCACAGAACCCTCTTGCTGGCTCGCTGAATGTGCATTTCTTCTGTGTAGTTTTATATTTTCTCTCTGTGCTCACTCGCAGGTGTCAGTCACCAACTGGACTAGAATCCATGAAAGTTTCTGGGCATGGGGTTTACTGGCTATGTAGCTTTTGTAAATGGAAAATTGTAAATTGAAACCTCCAACTGTCCGGGGGCCAGCCAAGAGGAATTCCCAGGGTATGCTTTATTTAATTCCAAGAACTCAAGGAAAGACAGGAGGGTCTCTTTCCTTCTGTTTCTTTGTGACTTGTGTCTAGGGGGAACTTTCTGAATGTGGGAGAAGGAGGGTAGGTTCTCCTAAGCTGTGTGACAGGGACTGCTGATTCAACACCTCTGAACCTTAATATTTCCTGTTATCAAAAGCCTCACAATAGTGAGGTAAAGCTGTGCACCTGAAGGTGTAGCTGTGTACCCCAGATGGGACTGTTAGCCTGTCTGATGCTCACAGCCCTGCACCCCGACAGAGGAAGCTGTGCTTAGTCTTCCTGCTTTATACTCTGAAAGCTCTCTGGTGGTCGCAGTGTGTAGTTGAGGGCTTCTTAAGTCTTCTCTGGCTCATGACTCCTTTCCCGGTTAGTTTTACATAACTTGGCACAAGCTAGAGTCATCAGAGAGGAGGGAGCCTCAATGGAGGAAATGCCTCCATAAAACTGGGCTGGAGGCCAGCCTGTGGGGTGGGGGTGGGGGGGGATCTACTCAATTAATGATTGAGAGGGAGGGCCAGTGCTCTTAACCGATAAGCCACCTCTCCAGCCCCAAAGAAGACGTTCTTCAAATAGATTGCTAGAAACATCTGATAGGCAAAGCAGGGAAATCTATTCTTGGAATCATACTCTTAGCCTTTTGGTTGGTGGAAGAGAGGGGTCTGTTAGTACACTTTAAATTTTGTTGCCCAAGATTTTAAAAGATGTTAGATACAAGGGAGTGGAAAATGGCTGTTTAGGAGGGGTGTGTGAAGATAGCCCAAGATAAATCGTAACTAGCCTCTGGACCTACAACATCCCAACTTCTTCATAATGGTTGATGATCTAGGACAGTGGTTCTCAACCTTCCTAATGCTGTGACTCTTTAATTCAGTTCCTCATGTTGTGAACCCCCAACTATAAAGCTATTTTTGTTGCTACTTCATAACTGTACTTTTGCTACTCTTATGAATTGTTATGTAAATAGCTGATATGCAGGATATCTGATATGTGACCCCTGGTGAAAGGGTCATTTGATCTCCAAAGGTGTCATGACCCAGAGGTTGAGAACCACTGTTCTGAGAGAGTCAATGGGCCTTGCAGAAGGCTTACTGGAAGGTACGGTTCTTTCTGAGAACTTTTGCTCACAAGACTGAAAGCACCCTTCCTCATTGTTCTTCTTGAGCAGTTGAGAAGCATCATTACCTTCCTCTACCCACAAGTGGAAATAAGCAAACCTTAAATTGAGTTCTCTTGCACAAAAGTTTCATAGGCTTTGCCCTGTGGTCATGGCCCTGCCATCACTGGCTGACCTATGGTCCAGCCTTTCCCATGTTTTTTTCAGTAACTTAGAACTAAGCATCTTCTCAGCCCTTCTCTTGAACAGGTACCTCTTAAAGTGTTAATTTATTTGTAATTATATGCTGTGGGGTGTGTGTGTGTGTGTGTGTGTGTGTATGTGTGTGTGTCTATATGTCTGTGTCTGTGTATATGGGTACAGTGCCCATTGGGCCAGAAGAGGGCATCAGATCTTTTGGAACTGGAGTTACAGTTGCAAGCTGCCCAGTGTGGGTTCTGTAAAAGCAGTATGCACCCTTAACTGCTGAGCCATCTTTCTAGCCCTGTCTCTTGCACATCTTTAAAGGGATTAACTCTGCTGCCTTCTACGCAAAGCAATATATAAAACAAGTATGCTTTGGAAGCATGGAGTTCACTAAAAATGGAAAGAAAATGGATTAGTTGGGGTGTTATACTATCAATATCAGAAAGTGTGTAGTAAATGTAAGATAGTGAGCTTAACTACTTTCTTTAGAACAATCATTTTTATTGAGATATGGCCTAGCTACCTTTAGTGCTCAACTTAACACAGCCTAACACAGCATCACAGGGTCACCTGAAAAGGGAGTCTCAACTGAAGAGATTACCCAGATCAGATTGGCCTTTAGGCATGTCTTGGGTTATTTAGTCTTAACTGATGCAGGAGGACTCAGCCCACTGTGGGCAGCAACATTCCCTAGGCAGATGGTCCTAGTCTTTAAAAGGAATAAGCCTGAGAATGAACCAATAAACATAATTCCTCCATGGTCTCTGCTTTAAGAAACTGCTTCAGTTCCTGCCCTGACTTCCCTCAGTGATGGACTGTGCCTTGGAAGTATAAATTGAATAACCTTTCCTCTCCTAAGTTTTAGTCAGAGTATTTTTGTCACAGCAGTAGAAAAGAAAATAGAACAAGAGATTAGTTGATGTACAGTGAATGCCACATTTGATCTATATAATTTGGTGATCTGACATACACACATCTCTGAAACCATCACCACAGTCAGGGCAATGAACATATCTATCTTTTCCAGAAGGCCTCTGGAATCCCTTTGGTACTTTTTGGCAGAACCATTGTGTGATTGGCATTGTTTTTCTCATAGTGGACTTTTACAAGGCGGGGCCAAGTTAGAAGAAGTAGATCAATGGGGACAGCCTGGGCAGATTATACCTGCCTTCCTGTTCTGTTTCGCTGTGCTTCCTGTCCATCACCATGTGAACAAGTTTGTTCCCCCTGTCTCCACCAACATGGGTGGAGTGTCTCTTGCCACCAAATTTTCTCCAATATGATAAACTAAAATCTCTCAGAAACCGAGATCAGAGGTCAACATCACCTAGAACTCCAGAAATCTTGTAGTCAACCCCCTCACAGTAGGGCTACAGGAGCATACCACTGTACCTGGCTTTTTATGTGAGTGCTAGGGATCCACTCTCAGATTCTCATGTTCATATGACAGGGTCTTTGTATGCTGGGCTGTCTCCCTGGCCCCTCTGATAGCAGTAGGGCTTATAGCTCTAAAGCTTGAAGATTATTCAGACTCACACACCACAGTGCTAGATTATTTCTCTGGAGAAACATTCAGGGTCCAAACTCACCATATCACCTAGGATGACCTTGAACTTCTATGCCTCCTAACTTCAGCTCCCAGCAATGCTGAGATGACAGGCATCTGCCACTACACTCATGCTGTGTGATGCTGGGAGTGGAACCCAGAGCTGTGAGTGTGCTTCACTCCACAGAGCCCCAAAACCCAGCCCCCAAAACTTGATTTTATTTTCTTTTATTCATTTTCCCTCTTTTTCTCTTCCTCCTATCCTCCCATCTATTTCTTCCTTCCCTTCTTCTCTCTTTCCCTCCCTCCCTCCCTCCCCCCTCTCTCTTCCTCCTTTTCTCCCTTTTGCTCTAGTAATAAACTCTAGGCTTTGAACATACTAAGCAGCAGGTCCTCCATCCCTTAAGCTACATCTGCTCTCTCATGACTCCTGTGCCCTTGTCCCCTTGCTTTCTGTGATTGCAACAATCCATCATTCTTTCTCTGAAGCCCACAGCACAATTTCAGTTTCAATCCTGAGATATATATAACAGTAACTCTATTTCTCCACATCTGGATTTGACTTGCTCCCAAGCCCTCATTTTCACTCATGATAGAGAAGAAAAATCATCTAGTTGTTTCAAGGTAGCCCCCATTTCTTCCAGTTGGAAGCATGGTCTTTCAGGAGAGATTGCTCTGTGGAATCAGGATTTAAACATGCTGTTCTCCGTAAGCACTGTTCTTCTGCCTTAAAGATCCTCACCTTCTTCCCTCCCGTCTTCAGTAAGGATGACAGAGAAGCAAGGGGAGCCCCTACTGCCTCACACCAATGGGAGCTGTGTCTTGACAGCAGGGTCTTCCAGGATCTTCCAGGATCTTCCTGGCTTCTGCTAGTTGACCTCACATTGCACTTTTGGTTGCTCTTTCTTTAAAGATTTGTCCCATTAGTCATGTGTCTATGTGGAGGGTTTGTGCATGGGAGTACAGTGCCCATAGAGGGTATCAGATCCCCTGAATCTGGAATCACAGGTGGTTGTGAGTCACCTGGTGAGGGTACTAGGAACGGAAGCTCTAAAAGATCAGCACACACTCTTAACTGCTGAGCCATCTCTCTAGCCTCACACCCGCAGTATTGAGAATTGTGTGTCCCCTTTCTTTACAGCTGATCCCTTGTCATGAACATACTCACGTCCCCCCATGTCTTCCTGCAGGTTTTTGATTCTTCTTACAACCCTGTTGTTGAGGATATGCAGAGACTTGTACATCCAGAACACTGTCTGCCTTTGGGCACTAGGAACACTATTTAAGATCCACTCTGTGCCTGAACGTCAATCCCTCTACCATTCCTGCCCCACTGCCTGGGTTAAGACTTCTGCCCTCTCCCAGAAGGCACAGCACAAAGAATCCTCTCTCCCACCTGCCTGTCCTTTAGTCCATTTGCTGAACTATTCTCTCCTTTCTGTGAATTTCAGTTTGAGCAGCAGAGTCGAGTGGCCTTGTGTCTCTTCTTGCTTCCTACTCCAAGGAGAATAAACTTCAAGTTGGGTCCTAGACTTAAGCCTCCCAGCCACGGTTGTACTGCAGATCAAATCAGAAGGTGGAGTCATCGGATCTGAGTGTCTGGGGAGAGATCTTGGGTACAAGTGACTTTTGAAGCTTTTCACAGGCTGGGGACATGGTTCAGTTGATAGAGTGTTTGCTCTGCATTCTGGTTTCATTCTGTTGCTGCAGTAAGACATCTTGAACAAAAGTAGCAGAGAGAAGAAATGTTTATTCCAGCTTACAATTCCAAGTCACAGTTCATTGTTGAAGGAAATTGGGGCAGGTCCTCAAGCAGGAACTAGAAGGTAGGACTGCCCATGTTCTTCACATCATTGCCTCAGATCAAGGAGCTCACTTCTGGCCAGAGAAGAACAGCAAAAAGCATAGAGGAATGCTGCTTGTTGATTTGCTCTCTTGCACATGCTTTGCTAGCTTTCTCGTACAGCTCAGGACCACCTGCTAGGGAATGATGCCACCTACAGTGAGCTAGGTCTTCCTATATCAATTAATAGTCAAGACAACCCCCTACAGACATGTTAACTGGCCAAGCCGATCTAGGCAACTCTTCAGTTGAGGCTTTCTCCTCAAATGACTCTAGAATGTGTCAAGTTGACATATTTTAAAACTTAACCAGGACACTGTGCAAGCATAGGTCCAAAATTCAATCCCCAGAACCCACATAAAAAGCCAGACAAGGTGGGACATATTTATAATCCCAGATCTGGGGAGGTAGAGATGGGTGGATTCCTGGGGCTTACTGGCTGACCAGTCTGGCAAACTTGGTGAGTTCCATGCAAGTGAAAGGCATTGTCTCAAAAGAGATAGACATCATTTCTAAGGAGTGACACATAATGTTCTCTAGTGTACATACACATGCACATACAACACACACACACACACACACACACACATACACACGTGTATGTGCAGCTGTGTGCGTGCATGCACCTACAAACACAAAAATATACACACGTTCAAACAATAGCAGTTACCCAAGCTTCTCATGTTATCCCAAGTTAAGCCCCTTGTTAAGTATTGGCACCCACTACAGGGTCATAGCCCCCTGTGCCTTCACTTGGTAAGGGTCATAGCCCCTTCCTGTACCTTCACTTGGTAGTCATCTTTGATCTTTAAAGAGGATTTGGGAGGATTTAGAAAATGTTTCTCTCTCGAGTGCCTGGCTCATGCACTTGAAACCCTATTGAGATTGCTGTTTTTAAAAATTAGACTCAAGTGTTGGCTTTGTAGTTACAACAGACAATCTCCTTCAATTCCTTCCATCCCACTTCTGACTTCTCTACCTTCTCAAGGTTGTGGCTGCCTCCAGATGGCAAGGCAAATGCTGGAGAGAAAAGCCCACACACAGCTTTCAAAATAATTGTTGCAACATTTTATTCAAAACAACATTTTACTTAAAACAACATGAGCAAGGCCATCTGAGCCAGGGCCTAACGTGGACCTTATTCACATTCCGAAAACAATTGTTCTTATCTTATTATCCTTGGGCCACAGTGAGCTGATGCTGAGAAATATCTAAAGATTGGTAAAGTTGGTGGTATTTGAAGACTTCACCAAGTGAGCCTCAGTGGTTGAATAATTGCAACTGTGTGTGTGTGTGTGTGTGTGTGTGTGTGTGTGTGTGTGTGTGTGTGTGTGTGGTGTCTAGGAGGGAGTGCTGGGTTTATATATGTGTGGAGGGCAGAGGAAAGCCTCAGTTGTCATTCCTCAATTTCTATCTTTTTTTTTTTTTTTTTTTTTTTTTTTTTTTGAGACAGGGTCTCTCATGGCTTTGAACTACTAGTTTTAAACCAGGCAGAGTAGACACTGAGCCCCTGTTTTTTTCCTTTTTGATGCTGGAATTGTAAGCATGTGCCACCAGACCCAGCTGGTTTTGTTTGTTTTTTTGTTTTGTTTTGTTTCGTTTTGTTTTCTACTTTCTTCTTTCGACCTGGCCTCTGGAGATCAAACTTGAGTTCCTACGCTTTCAGGACGAGCATTTCCCTGATTGAGCCATCTCCTGAGTCCCACCTGTACTTCTTTTAAAAACATCTTTTAGATGCTTCAGGTGACTTCAGTGACTCTACTTGTAGTAGATATGAGAAAACTTGGAGCTGAATTTGTGGTTGAATTAGTTGCTTCCTGTCACTGTGATGAAAACACACAAGAGAACCAACTTAGAAGAGGGAAGGGTTTATTTTGGCTTCTAGTTTCAACAAGTTGGCTGGCTCCATTGCTATAGGCCAGTGGTCAGATTGAATATCTTGGTTACATGACCCTGCAGGGAGAAATATGAGAAAGATGTACTTTTCACAGACACTTCTGATGAGGAGAGGTGGTTCCTGTGGTAGGGCCTGTTAAGGTTTGAAAATAACCTATCCCTCTCAGGCTCAGGTGTTGGATGCACAAGCCACTGCTGCAGAGCCTAGTTTGGAAGGTTCTAGAAACTATAGTGAGTTGGGGTCTAGTATGAGGACATGTGTCCTAAGAGACTATGTGTTGTCTTGGGGCCCTTTGTTTTTACTCTCTCTGCTTCCTGGTCACCATGGTGTGAATGTTGTTATCTCCCATACACACCCACCATTGTACCGTTCATCCTAAGTATGTGGAGCCAAGGATCCATGGAGTGACCTCCCTAAAACTATGAGTCAAAATAAAAATGTCTGCCTTTATTTCTGCCATGTATTGAAATTCAGTTAGTGTAAAACTGATGACTACAAGAAATACTTTTTTTTTTTTTGCTCAATTAAGGTTCAACTTTTTTTTTGTTCCTATCAAGACATCAGTGATGAATATTCACCTATAAAAAGATTCAGCCCAGGAATGGTAAAGGACTTGCCATACAAGCACAAGGGCTTAAATTCAAACCATGCCTAGTCTGCTTTCTGTTGTGGTAATAAGAACCGTGACCTGCAGCAATGTGGAAAGGACAGGGTTTGTTTCCGTTTACACTCTCAGGCTACTATGTAACTGTAGGAAATCAAGACAGGAACTCAAAGCAGGAATTGAAGCAGAATCCATGAGGGAACACTGCTCATTGGCTTGTTCCACATGACTTGCTCAGATCTCAGATTTCTTCTTCTTCTTCTTCTTCTTCTTCTTCTTCTTCTTCTTCTTCTTCTTCTTCTTCTTCTTCTTCTTCTTCTTCTTCTCCTCCTCCTCCTCCTCCTCCTCCTCCTCCTCCTCCTCCTCCTTCTCCTCCTCCTCCTCCTTCTTCCCTCTTCTTCCTCCTCCTCTTCCCCTCTTCTTTTCTCTAAATATATTTATTTTGTTCTATGAGAATGATTGCTTTGCCTGCATGTATGTATTATACCATGTACATGCCTATTGCTCACAGAGGTCAAAAGAGAGCATTGGAGAGTACCCTGGAACTGGAGCCATGGTTGGCTGTGAACTACCATGTGGATATTGGGAACCAAGCCTGGGTCCTCTGCAAATACAACACATGATCTTAGCTGCTGAGCCATCTTTCCAGCCCCTCAGCTAGATTTCTTATGCAACCCAGGACCACCTTAGTAGGGGTGGCACTGTCCATAGTGGTCTGAGCCCTCCCAAGTCGATCATTAATCAAGAATGCACCACAGACTTGCCCACAGCTCAATCAGATAGAGAGGCATTATCTCAGTTGAGATTCCCTCTTTCTGGATACCTCCCAGCCTGTGTTAAGTTGACCAGAATCAAGCAACCAATCAGTAAACTAGTACAATATCATAACCTACATAAAAAAGCTAGATGTGGTGGCATGATGACACCAGGCAGAGACATGTGGGTCCCTGAAGCTCACTGGCCGGTCAGCCTAGTGGATGTGGCAAATTCCAGGTTCAGTAAGAGACTCTGTGTCAAAGTAAGATACAGCATGATGGAGGAAAACCATCAGCATCTACACATACACATATGCACATGTGCATGCAGATACACACACACACACACACACACACACACACCAATACACACACATCATAGCTCTCTGGCTAGACAAAAACAGACAACATGGTTTACTGATACCTATCATCTATCTTTCTTTGATTTTTTTTTCAAAACATTTATCCAGCCATGTCTCATCTCACAAGTTAACTAAATACACACTTTAAAAAATATGTCCCAGGCTGGAGAGATGATACTGAGGTCAAAACTGCTTTGCCAGAGGATCCAAGTTCAGTTCCCAGCACCCACAGAAGGCCACTCACAGCCACCTGTAACTCCAGACCCATGGGATATGATGCCCTTGGCTGGATTATGCAGGCAACTGCACACACGTACACACACACACACACACACACACACACACACACACACACACAGAGAGAGAGAGAGAGAGAGAGAGAGAGAGAGAGAGAGAGAGAGAGAGAGAGAGAAAGTGTTACTGGCAGATAATGGCTTAACAGATCACCGTGCTTTTACAGAAATACTCTTCAAAGACCTATCTACAAATCACTTCCTCAAAGACTAAATCAAATGTGATTAGCAAAGAACAAATGTGTTATCCTGAGAAAATGACTCATAGGGAACATCTCACCATCTCACCAGAGAGATCAGAGATGGTCTTTGTTTCATTGGAACAAACCCGAGCAGAAAATCAGTCAGCCAAGGAAACACGCGTCGGAAACAGATGACTTCAATCCCCACTGGTGACTTTTTTTTTAATCTGTGAAAAAACACACTGGAAGACAGAGGAGATGTGCTCTTCCTTTATCCCCCACAAACAAAGCCTCTTAATACCCAGGAAGCCCACTTTCCCTGGTTGGTTGGAAGGAAGTTGTTTCAGGGTGAATTATCTCCCCAGCAACAAACACAAAAAGATGCTCCCTCCTTTGAACCACGAAGCTCTGGCTTTGGGTCCGAACTCTGTGATATGTGTGTGCTGGATACAGAGTGTGATTTTTTTTTTTTTTTTTTTAAGGCAGGAGCGCTAATCCTTTCAGAATTTATGTGTGGAGCATGGACAAAAGGAACTCTGAGTATTAAATGACTCCCCTGTGCAAGCTATGACTCTCCAAGCCTGCCAACTCCTTTCCCCAGACTATATTTTAGTGTTTAGCAGGTTCCCAAGGAAGCTTCAGAATGGGACCTCTTGGTCCACACACTGGGAACTCTTAGCTGCTGTTGGTGTTGGCTTATCTGGTTGGGAAGCAGTAAGATACCAAGGAGTGGAGAGGAGTCTGTCACCACTGGGTAGTTCCTGGATCCTTACTGCTTCCACAAACCAAACTATGCTTGGTTAACTCTTATTACCTCTATTGCAGTTTGGGCCTGAAAGAGTTCTTGAGACTCAGCTTCCTAGGGAGGTGGTGATGGGCGTAGTGGGGCATTTAAGAAGTGGACTCTGGAAACTGGAGAGATAGCTCAGTAGTCATGGAAGTTGACATTTAGAACAACCAGAATAGTCATGAGAGTATTTGCCATGCAAGCTTAAGGACTTGAGTTCAATTCCTATAACCCATGTAAGATGGCAGGTATGATAGTATACACTTATAAACCCAGGGCTGGGAAGGTAGAGATGGGAAGATCCTTTGGGCTTACTGGCCGACCAGCTTAACCTACTTGGTGAGCTCCAAGCTAGGGAGAGGCCCTATCTCAAAAAACAAGGTGAGGGGCTAGAGAGATGGCTCGGCGGTTAAAAGCACTTGCTGTTCTTGAGGAGACCTTCAGTTCAATTCAGTTCTCAGCATTCATAAGACAGATTGGAACCATGCATAATTCCAGTTTCGTGGGATCCAGTGCTCCCTTCTGGCTTCCATAGGCATCAGGCACACACGTGGTATATAAACACACATGTTGACAAAACAATTGTATACATAAAAAAAATGAATAAAATTTTTAAATAAAAAATGAAGAGAAACGGGCTCTGGGAAGATGGCTGACTTGGTAAAATATTTACCTTTAAGCATAAGGATATGAATACCCCTGAGAACAGACATAAACATGCCATACCCTAGGGCTGGAGAGCTGTCATCGGCTAAGAGCACCTGCTGCTATTACAGAGAACCCGGGTTCAATTCCCAGCACACACATGGTAGCTAACCATCTGTAACTACAGTTCAAGAGAATATGACTCCATCCTCTGCATGCACCAAGTACACGTGTGGTACACAGACATGTAAACAAAATACTCCTTAAACACATATGAAAAAATGTTTTAAAATATTTTTTAAATGCCAGGCATGGTGGTGCACCCTTGGGAGGCCAAGACAAGTGAATCTCTGGGCGTTGATGGCTAGTCAAGCTCCCTTATTTGTCCAGTTCCAAGTCAGTGAGAGACCCTGTCTCCCAACGAAGATGGATAGCACCTGAGGAATGGCAGCTGAAGTCATCCTCTGACCTTGACATGTATGTGTACACCCGCGCGCGCGCACACACACACACACACACACACACACACACACACACACACACACACCCGGGGGGGGGCATGGAGCTGCTGCTGGAAGAATCTTAGGGTGTAGGGGATGTCCTTGAAGGAGGACAGGGGTAGTTTCTTCCTTTTCAGCTCTTTCTGCCCTCTGGCCAGTATGCAGTTTCTGTCTGTGGTGTGTACCTTGTCTGCTCTTGTGTACCATCCGCTGCTGAAGCTTAAGGCAATGCGACCAGGCTGGCTGGCCAGGCGGCTCAGCAGAGAAAAGCCCTGGACAGCAAGGCTCACAGCCTCGTTTAATCTTGGGAACTCATATGATGGACGGAGAAAACTTACTCCTGAAAGTTTTTCTCTGACAATAGTAATAGTAATAGTAATAATGCTGCAATCATGGATTGGAATGTTTCAAGCCAAAATAAACCTTTTTTTCTTTATAAATGAACTAGCTCAGGTGTTTTGTGATAGAAATGGAAAGCTAGCTCAGCACAGTCTCTGAGAGTCAGTTTCCCCAACAGGAAATGGGCTTAAATGATGTCTCTAAAGCAGTGCCACTTTGAGGAGTATGAATCTCCAAAAGGTTTCCAGTAAAGGGCTTGGCTGGACTGAGCAACTCACTGCAGACAGTTCTCCCCATTACCCCACCCCTGTTCTAGTCACTACTGCTCTCAATATACAACTTCAGGAGCCAAAGGGCAGGATCCACTCATGGACCTCACTCTGCTCATGGAGAAGCACATAAGGGTCCACAGAGCACAGCATCATCACACAGCGCACTATAACTTGCAGGGTGTTATCACCCAAGATGCCTATTACCAAGGAGGCTTGCCAGAGTTGTCGCTAAGTTCTGTGGATGGAGGGCCGGTCCTAGGACCCCCACCATAGATACCGAAATCCAATATGCGCAGGTCTCTTATGTAGACAAGGTGGTGTTCCCATAAAACCTACATCATCCCAGACCTTTAATAACCTCAACACTGAAAACCTCAGCACAATGTCAATGTGCACGTTTGTGTTACAATGTTAGGCAATAAGAATGAGAAGACAAATGCGGATGTGTTCAACACAGGTGCAACTTTGTTTTCAAGTATTTTCAGGTGATGGCTGGTTGGAGTAGAGGGCTGGCAGTGCTAGCTACCGAAAGAACTGAGGCTGGCTATTCTCTGAGCGTAAGAGATGCTGAAGGGAATGCTAAGACATCTGTGAGGATGCTGTTGGTTGGCTTTGTGATGCTGTAGATAGAAACCAGCACCTTGCATATGCTTAAATAGGTGTGCTACCACTGAGCCATGCTCCTAGCCCCCTCACTTTAAGATTCTAGGCAGGTGCTCTACCACTGAACCACACTCCCAGCCCCTCACTGGGGGATTCTAGGCAGGGGCTCTACCACTGAGCCACGCCCCCAGCCCCTCCCTGGGGGATTCTAGGCAGGGGCTCTACCACTGGGCCACGCCCCCAGCTCCTCACAGGGGGATTCTAGGCAGGGGCTCTACCACTGGGCCACGCCCCCAGCCCCTCCCTGGGGGATTCTAGGCAGGGGCTG
>CM052721.1:21426102-21463514 GCA_028551405.1 Uromys caudimaculatus
CTCTGTGGCCCGCAGAAAGCGGGTTGAGCTTTTCTGCGTTCCTGGTGAGCTGTGGGGCGTGTCCTTGGCCCTCTGCTGGGTCTTGTGATCTCCGGCGAGGGATCTTTGTCCCGGCGCTGATCAGGTGTGGGGCCCTGTGGCCAAGCTGAGGTTTCCGGCCGTCGCAGGAAGCTGCTGGCCCATTCCTTCTTTATACTTAAACATTTTTAGAAAAATGTGTGGCCACTTCTAAAGTTGACCAAAAAGGTCATTCTATTTCCCTGGTAATATGGCATCATTTTTTAAAAATATACTTTTTATGTGTCTGAATTCATTATAGTCATTTTCACGTCCTATATGTATTTTTATGAAGGTATAATTTAATATAATAAAGCCATAGCGATTGTCAGCCTTGAGTGGAGGGTTCCCACATTTGCATAGACCTCTACAATCACCTCCCAATGTGACTTTGAACATAATCTGCCTGAGGAGGGCCTCCCTTGGCTCACCGGTCTTCCTACTTCCCCAGACCCTTCCATCTAGGCGGCCATGCCCTGATACTCTGTGCCACAGATGAATGGAGAAGATGCCAGAACCCCATGAATATGGCATCAGAGTATTTCACCTGGATTGTGGTCAGCCGCATTCGACTACAGTCAAGTCTCTGGGGTTCTTGCATGCTATTGTTGTGTAAAACAGGCAACTCTTTTTTAAAGACAGGGTCTCACTTTGTAGACCAGGCTAGCCTTGGATGCACATGAATGCACATGGCTCTGCTTCCTGAGCTAGGATTAAATGGGATGCACCACCATCTCCAGCTTTGTTCTTCTTTGCCATTGTTTACTTTGTTATTACTGAATGGATGTGTATGGGATATATTTATGAGTTTGTGAACTTGGTTCTCTCCTTTCACCTTTATGTGGGTTAGAGCGATTGAACCAGAGTTGTCCGGCTTTCTTAGCCAACACCCTTACCCACTAAACCAGCTCCACAGTCCCTCTGTGGTTTGTTCTTTGAATTGCTGAGAAGGAAAGATTCCATTATGAGAGTACACGGTGACCATTTGTCTTCATTTTCCTGTTGAAGAATTTCCAATTTGGAACTGTTATGAGAAGTTCCCTAAAAATCTTTTGGGGACACAGGTTTTGACTTTGCTCAAGTAAATTCCTAGGGATTGAATAACTGGGATATTAAGAAGATGCCTGATAATGTTTTAGGAAACATCAAGTCTTCTAAATCTGCAGTTTTTAAGACAAGCATGGTGATACATTCCTATAATTCCACCATCAGGAGTCAAGGGCAAGAAAATCAATGGAGTTTATATGCTAGCCAACCTAGCATAATGGGTAGCCTCTGGGCTACTCTCTCTCAAGCAAAACTAGGTGAATGATCCTGAGGAAGGGCATCTGAAGTTGACTCTTCTGGCCTCCGTATGTAGGTACACCCCCAGGAACACCCACATTCATGAGTATGAATATGTAAAAATCTCATTGGTGAGCACTAACCTTGGGCTTCAACAGACAGTATGGGCTTCTAAGAAACCTGTGACTTTAATCACTGTTGATCTCATATTACAGATTGCAACAATGGGATGAACAGACATTAAGTAATTGTCCAAGAAAACTCAGAACTCAACCCAAAGGTCCATAGTTTTTCTCATAAACCACTTGAAATACTCATCTTTTTGCTATTGGGGTAACTATGGCAACACTGTTGGTATACGGAGATGTTGCCATCTAGTACAGTGGGACACAACCCCTTTGGGAGGTCACATGTCAGATATCCTGCATATCAGATATTTACATTGCAATTCATAACAGTAGCAGAATCACAGTTATGAAGTAACAACAAAATAGTTTTATGGTTGGGGGTCAACCGAAACATGAGGAACTATTAAAGGGTCGCAGTGTTAGAAGGTTGAGAACCACTGCTCTAGGAGATAATCAGGATTTTGCTTGAATAAAATATGTCTCCTAAAACAATCCCATTTGTAATAGAGAGGGTGTTGGCAATCTGCCATATCCATGTGTGGCTCCAGAGACTTGGACCTGACTAGGCTGGTGAGGGAATAAAGAAATGGCAGACAAACAAAAACACAGAAAAGCTGGGGGCTGGTAGACTGGGATCTCTGCTGGAGAAACCGTAGCACCCTGGAAACTCAACCTGTTTATTGTATTGACTTGAATAGGGAGGTAGACCAGGAGGCATGGTTTATGCAATGCAGCTGAGCCAGGAGGCAGGTTTCGCTCATTTCTATAGGGACCAGTCTCCAGGCTGCAAATAAGTAGGAAGAGAAAGCGACTATGCACATTTTCTGTATGCACTATTAAAATACAGATGTTGACCAGGAGGGAAGGCTTTGCCATGTCCCTCTGAGTCTCACCCCTGCAGCAAAGACTTCTCCATTCTTCCATGAGTTTGAGGTACCAGAATCCTTGGCAGGGCTGTGCCCAGCTCAACACATATCCATCTAGGAATTCATTCACTTCAAGCTTCCTCCTATCCTAGAGTAATGTACATACACAGGCATATACCGTGCTCCGTCCACCACACACACACACACACACACACACACACACACACACACACACGGTTCCTGCCACACACTCTCATTTATGAGAACTGTAGTTATGTAATAAACAAAAAAATGTATTTGAGATGGCATGAAATTGGATTTCCTCATCCATAAATTGTGTGATGTTTATGTCTAAGCTATAGTTCAAGAAACGGAACTGCTCTGTTGATATTTTTATAAATGGTGTCTAATGTGTTTCTATTAAGAGGAGATCCATTTGCTCTGCCAGAATGTGTTATCATAATAGCCACACCATTTACTCTACCGCTCGAAAATTATGTGAGTTATTCTGTTTGGAATTTTACTCGCCCACTCCTGGGCCTGCCAGATTCGATCATAAATGACCATGGATGTCTGTGAGTTATTTTATAGGAAGCATCTATCTATTTTTACAACTCCAGAAACTCCGCCATTTTTATTCACATCCCCCAGAATAAAGCAATAATTTGATTCTCTGTAAATGTGAGCTGGAATTTATACCATTCCCTCCACTCAAGACTTCAGTGATGGCGGGGAGATTTATACCTGCCTTTCTGAGCCAAGAGACTAGAAGGTAGTGTCCTGGTGTGTTTCTTATTATTTTTCACTATCCCTAGAAAAATAGGAAATGCAACTCAGAGTGTCACTGATCTGTTTTGGATAAAACTTTTATTTCCTGTTGGTGTAACCATAGCGAATGTCACACCATAAAGAGAAGTAAGTGTTCAGGGCTCTTCTCTGTGGCCCTCCATCGACTGGAGCGTTTGTACCTGTGAAAATGCTCTAGGTGCTCTGGCGGGCTCATGCCCCAGGGGACTTCTAATCTAACTGTTTAGAATGCTCAGAGCTTCCTCAAAAAGCAGATAAATGCTCAAGAGCCCCCCAGGTATTTGGTCCTCCTCAGAGAAGCCAACCGGATCCACCTGTGGTGTTCTGTTCTTTGGTTCATGGAGAAGCACAAGTCTGAGAGACACGTGTCTGAAAAATACGCTTCCTCATCTTTTGTCTTCCTGAGATACTATGAGGGAAGATGCCTGTCGTGTTGTGAGTGTGAACTATCCCCCACAGGCTCATAGTTTTGAGCATTTGGTCACTGGCTGGTGGCACTATATAGAAGGTTGTGGAACCTTTAGGACATGGGGCCTAGGATACTAGGGGTGGGCCTTGGAGGTGATGGGCTTCCCTGTCGCCCATCTAAGGTTTTTCCTGCTCCATCAAAAAGAAGCCATGAGCCATTCCTCCTGTATGCTGGTCTGTCAGGTATTCTGACACAGTCAAAGTCTTGCCTACAGTGCCCATGACGTTGTCTGAGGTCCCAGGGGCGACCAAGGCTATTTGTGCTTAGAACTAAGGATTCTCCCAGTATTATATTACTCAGTTAAGTCCCTAGTATACTTTTTACTTTTTAAATTGTGGGACAGAGTCTCCATAAGTAGCCTAGGTTGGACCGGAACTCACTCTGTAGCCCAGGGTAGCTTTGAACTTACTGTGTAGCTCAGGCTGTTTGGGATTAAAGGTGTGTACTAAAGGCATGTCTGTATTCCAATCAGAGTGGCCATGTTGCTTGATTAAAATCTCTCTATGGCCAACATAAATGATGCCCTGTTAACTTGATTACAGCTACAAAGACTTACCCCAAATAAAGTTCAGTTCCCAGCACCCATTTCACAACCACCGGTAACTCCAGCTTCAGAGTTAAAGCACCCTCTTCTGGCCATTATGGGAACTGCATCCGTTCACATACAACACCCAGACTCACACACATGAGAAGAGTGAAATGATGAGACTATGTATTTGGGTAGAGACTGGGGGCATCAGTAGTCAGGCATGACCTCACTAAGTTGTGATATTGATGAACAAACTGAAAGGAAGAAGAAGCTGTCTTGTGTTGGGCAGACTACAGTTCCTACACATTCCTGCAGGGTGGGGCAGGAACAGACTTGGCTGAGCAGCAGCAAATAGGCTTTTTCAGCCCCACCCCCACCCCATGCCAGGCTGGCTCAGCCAGACCCTTTCACACGTGGTTAGCAAATCAATAGGCTCTTGACTTCCCCTGGGGGCCGTCTCCAGAATTCTTTCTTATTTTAAGCCGGTCATCTTTTCAAGAAGGAATTTTATGGCCATCCCTTTAAGTAAGTAGTCTCCCCTCCCCAGTTATACATCCACAAAAAGCAATGGTGCTATTTCATGTTGTACTTTTAAAAAATATTGCTGGTCTTTTCAGACTTCAGATTTTTAGCTATTTTTATCCTCACAATGCTGAGGGAAGAGTTTGGCTTCAGGTCTGAAGAGCGTGTTGCTGGATTAGTAGTGCTGAGCCCTACCCAGCATGCACTTCAAAAACATCTTGACCTGCTTTGCTGGCCAGTGGTAACCTGGGAAGGCTGTAAAAGTTGTGTCTTTGATGTTTTCACTTTGAAAAAACTTCTGTTATGTGTGGCAATTGGAGTATTTCAAATTAAGAATAGAACTGTTCTATGTGTGTATGTGCATGAATGCATGCCTGTGTGTGTCTAAGTGCAGGCATGTGCGTACCACAGCACATGTGTGGAGGTCACAGACACCCTTTGGTCTCTGTCTTCACCTCCCAGCTTGTTTGAAACAGGATCTTTTGTTGTTCACTGATGAGCACACAGGGCTATTCAGCCTCTCAGCTTCCAGAGATTCTCTTGTCTGCCTTCTGTTTCACTGGGCAGTAATAGCGCTGTTTCTGGAGATGTAGTATAGCGTCTGGCTTCACGCAGGTCCTAGGAGTTTGAATGCAGGTCCTCATGTCCCAGATGTTTCTTGCATGCATTACACTCTCTCATTTCCCCTCTCTTCTCTCTCTTCTCCCCTGCTCCATTTGAATCCATATTGCAGGGGAAATCGTAATCAAACGAGACCATTTGCAGGTCCATGGTTAAAATGGTAGCGTTCTGTTGGAGGACACCAGGTTCCTGTCTTATGCACAAGGAGGTACACGTGTCCCTTGTCAGCCAGCCAGAGCTCAAACCTCCACAGTAACAAGACATTTGCCATTTTCTCTTCAGCCACAGACAGCCCATGTTATAGGTAAGAATCTGAGTCCCCGGAACATCTGCTGAGACTTTCAGGACTTTGTGTTTTAGATAAAATAAATGAACCAGGGAAACATGAATAATGAAGGGGAGACAGAAAGATGCAGAAGAAGAGGAGTGGGCTAGAGAGCTGGGGAAGGGGGTGCTGAAGGAGATGGCGCCCCCACACAGTGATAGCTCTTTATTGGTTATTTATATAGCATCTATCTTTTCACTGGCTCTTCATACGCACTTGTTCTGGATTCAGCATCCACATCCTTCACCCCAGCCCTGAGTTTAACCTCAAAGAGATACTAGCTTGGTGACAACATTGTTTATTCTCCTTTAGCTCTTTTAATCAATACATCAGTCATCGTAGGGGATTGGTCCTGAGATACCTCATCCCTTGGATTTTATCTTTATACTATGCTAGAGAGCCAGAAATAGTGGTTGTGACATTAATTTAAAAAGTCAACTTGTCACAACTTAGAATCATTTGGGAAGATCACGTCAGCTTAGAAAGTATCCAGATCAGGCTGGTCTATGGGAGTTTGTATAAGAGGTTGTCTATTGTTAATTGATGCCCAGGTATCTTAGTTGGGGTTTTACTGCTGTGCACAGACACAATGACCAGTGTAAGTCTTAGAGAGGACAACATTTAATTGGGGCTGGCTTACAGGTTCAGAGGTTCAGTCCATTATCATCAAGGTGGGAGCATGGCAGTGTCCAGGCAGGCATGGTGCAGGAGGAGCTGAGAGTTCTACATCTTCATCTAAAGGCTGCTAGCAGAAGACTGGCTTCCAGGCAGCTAGGATGAGGGTCTTAAAGCCCACAACCACAGTGACACATCTACTCCAACAAAGCCACACCTATACCAACAAGGCCACACCTAATAGTGCCACCCCCTGGTCTGAGCATCTACAAACCATCACACCAGCCCACTATGAGTGGTGCTATTCCCTGGAAAGACAATCCTGCGCTGTATCAGAGAGGAAGCTAGCTAAGATCAAACAGGAGAGAATGCATTTACTTCTTTTCTCTCTGCTCTTGACTGTAGGAAGGATGTGCCTGGAGGCTTGAGCCCCTGCAATGCTGGGATGTAACTTGAAAGTGTGAGACAAATAGATCTTTATTTCCCAAAGGTTGCTTTTTATGAGGCTCTTTTATCACAGCAACAGAAAAGAAGGTGGGTAGAGCAGTGGGCAGTGTAGAAAGATTTCTAGGAGTTCAAGACTAGTCTAGACCCTGAAAGAAGATTTTTTTTGCACGTATTTGCATGTAACTTTTGACAATCCTCATATGTATATATAATATATATACACAATATATATAGCCATTTCTAGATTTTTTAAGCACATGTAATAGAATATAAATGTTATGCAAATAGTTATTATGCTATACTGTTTAAGAAAAAGGGCGGCCAGGCGGTGGTGGCGCACGCCTTTAATCCCAGCACTTGGGAGGCAGAGGCAAGCAGATTTCTGAGTTCGAGGCCAGCCTGGTCTACAGAGTGAGTTCCAGGACAGCCAGAGCTACACAGAGAAACCCTGTCTCAAAAAACCAAAAAAAAAAAAAAAAGAAAAGAAAGAAAGAAAGAAAGAAAGAAAGAAAGAAAGAAAGAAAGAAAGAAAGAAAGAAAAAGGGCTTACGTATTTGTTTATTGCTTCAGTTCATGCTGGGTTGGATCTGTAGTTATAGAAATGGGGGCTGATTGTGTCTATACAGTGAAAGAAAGAGAGAATACCTACAAGGCTGAAAGCAGAGTACTGGGCTCCTAAGAAATATGATGGACAGAATTTTACATTATACTATTAACATGAAACTCTGGGGACAAACAATGGAAAGTTATTGCTTAAAGTGACATGTTTATATGTCAGCTTGACAAGGAGTGGATTGTGCTGGTGAGTTTTAACTGACAACTTGATGCACCATAGAATCACCCAGGACAGAGTCTTAATGAAGAATTTTCTAGATCAGGTTGGTCTGTGGGCATGACTGTGGGGGATTTGTCTTGATTTTAACTATAAAGGAAGATACAGCCCACTTTAGGAGGCACCATTCTCTAGGCAAAAGGATCCTGAAAACTAACTACCTGAGAGAAAGCAAGCAAGCAAGCAAAGATGTATTTATTCTCTTTCCTCCTGACTGTCAATGTGATATGACTGCTTGAGTCTGTGTCTTGACTTCCCTTCAGTGATGGACAGCAACCCCAATTTATAAGGCAAATAAACCCTTTCTATCCTAAGCTGCTACTTATCAGGGCATTTTGCCACAGGAACAGAAATGAAACTAGATCAGGATATAAAGGTGAGAAGGTCAAGCCGGACTCTCTCATACAGGCTTGCAGTGACAGCTACCCTCGAGGCTGAGCCAGAAGGATCAGAACTTCAATGCCAGCCTGGAAAACTTAGTAAGGCACTGTCTCAAAATAAAAAGTACAAATGGGACAAGGACATAGCTCAGTGCTTCCTTAGTATGCTGAGGACATGTGTTCAATCCCTAGTACCATAAACTCACAGAGAGAGAGAGAGAGAAAGAGAGAGAGAGAGACAGGCAGACAGACAGAGACAGAGAGACAGACAGAGGCAGACAGAGACAGAGAAACAGAAAGAGAGATAGAGACAAAACCCTTAGAGGTGACAACATATATTGTCAAGGAAGAGAAAGAAGAAATTGACAATTATAATGTAGATAAGGGAACACTAACTGAGAAGCATGTAGCATGGTCTGTTATTTCAGCAGTGTATTGCAGAGTATGTAGGAGCCAGACAATGTCCCAATTCTACCTTAAAAAACACTCAGGACAAATGACACTCCCTGGGAAGAAAGATTCATGAAGACAAAGGGAAACCTTCTAAGCTCAAGCACAGAGGGTTAACATCAATCCACAGGGGAACAGGTTCACAGTTCACGGTCTGCAATGAATTCATTCATGCTACTGCAGGCATTCCTCTCCCTAGCCTGGCTCTGTCCTGTGTGTGACCAGTGTGCTCAGATGGCCAGCTCACAGCAGAAAAAGGTCTAGGTAGCTCTCAGCAGCATATGTTAGTGAAATGGTCCCATCTTGCTCATCTTTCACCATAAGCATGTCTGATTTTATTGACCTTTTGGGGTGGCTAAGCTTATTGCTGGGACTGACTGCTCATTCTTGTCTCCACATGTGCTGTCCACATTTGTGTCTTACTGCAGTCTTCTATCTCCCATTTGGCCCACCACCCTCCTGCTCCCCTGCCTTCTGTATTGAGAAATATTTCTTGGTAGGTCCTTGGGTTTATGCGTCATCCTTAACTCTTCATCTATATATACACACTCACTTATACACACACACATACATACATACACATACATGCACACTCATTATATATATGTACATGCATACATAGATATATACATACATACACTCACTCATTATATATATATACATATATACATACATACTCACATACTCATTTATACATATATATATACATACACATACACACAAGCACACACTCATTTATACATACATGCATACATACACATACATACACACTCATTTATATATGCATACATGCATACATACATACACATAGAAAAAACACTCATTTATACATATATATACACATACACACTCATTTATACATACATACATACATGCATACATATATACATATATACACACAAACATACACTCATTCATGCATACATACATACATGCATACATAGGGGTCCCAGTCCATGTTTCTCTGGGTGAAAAACAGCGGGGGCTGGGACTGAGGCTGTGGTTCTCCAACTCCTCTGCACCCAGATGCCACTGGGAACCTTGAGGAGTTGAGAACAGCGGTTCCCATCCTCCCATGTACTCAGACACTGCTGGGACCCACAACGAGCCCTGGATGGGGGCAAAAGAAGGGGGACCCGTTTAGTTTCTAGTGAGTGGGGGGAATCCAGCTTAGCTCTGAGTGAGTGCCAGGAGTACGGAGGGGCTTCTACAGGAGACTTAGGCACAGCTCTGTATGACAAAAGTGACCCCGTCCCCATTGCAGTTCTTGATGAAGGAGGTGGTCCTTGCTTGCCCAAACTGTTTTATTCATGGCAGATGAGGATGCATGTCTTACTCAGGGTGAACCAGAGATTAAATACTTTTTTCAGGAAGGGATGCCCAGGAAGGGAAGCTCATTGACTACACACTCTGGGCCTGTCTAGATACTCTGTGCTATGTGCCTGGCTGCCATGGTCCTCTTAGTGGGGTGTCATGGTCACGTGCTCCAAGATTAGAATGTGGTTGGGAGCTAGTCTGAACTCCTGCCATTCTCGATTATGAAATTTGTCAGGGTCTGAACTTGATACAACCTTATCAGTTCTTCTGTCTGGTGGCATGGCCCACTGCCCCCCCCCCAAAGACAGAGAGAAAGAAAGGGAGGAATATGCTATTTTGAGTCATCTTGCTCACTGTTTTGAGTACATAAAAGGACAAAATTGCACGCCAAATGTAGTTCAAAGATTCAGCTGGCTATGATGGCTAATACTGTCAATTGGACATGATTGATAATCACCTAGGAAATGAGCCTCTTGGCATGTCTGTGATTAGGCTAACTGTGGTGGAATGGCCTCTACTGTGGGGGGCGCCATCCATGGACCAGGGTGATAGACTCAATAGGGAGAAAGTGAGTGGAAGCCCAGTGTTCCTCTACATCTGCTTCCTGGTTGCAGATGTAGTGTGAGCAGCTGCTTCACAGTCCTGCTGTCATGCCTTCCCACCAGGACAGCCTGGTTCCTCAGACTGTGACTCGCAATAAACCTTCCTCCCTTGAGTTGCTTCTGTCAGGTTTTGTGTCATGGCAGCAATTGATGCAATTCAAGAAATGGATCTTACCTCATTCTGGAAAAAAAAAAGAGAGAGAGAGATGGAGTGCTTTCATGGGCAGAGTGAGGGAGAGTGGCTCCATCTGGAGAAAGGAACTGAGTAAAACACCATGAATTATAAACAGATCGGTTATTTAAATTTGTTGTCCTCTTAAAAGTTAAAATAGGAGCTGGGTAATGGCTCAGCAGTTACAAGCACATCCTGCTCTTGTAGAGGACCTGAGCTCACTTCTCAACACCCACATCAGGCAGCTCACAACTACCTGTAACTCCAGCCCTGGGCGGGGCTGAGGGTGGGAGGAGTCTTACATCCTCTTTTGGTCTCTCTTGGCACCATGTGCATATTCACACAGAGACCCAAAAGCAAAATTCAAGGTAGCAGCAGATTTCCTTGTTGTGTTGGCTAGAACTGGTCTGTGTGAGATTTGGCAATTTTCGCTATCTCATTTCCCAGAAGGTCAGATGTGCAATTTAATTTTTGCTCAGTGGTGTGGAATTTTGCCATGAATGACTCTGGGTCCGTTTGATTCATTGGAACAGATGCAGGGACTCAGTGTAACCTTTGTCCTCCTTCTGGTTTTTTGTAAAGAGTCATAATTATGTCATCAAGGTGAGGATTGATACAGCCAAGATCCATGTTTAGCAGGAATGGAATGGATGTCCGGTCTGATAGCAGCCTTCAGCTGGGTTGAAGACAGCTAACACAGCTCCTTCTGCATGCCCAAGATGGTGCCACAGTGGGAAATATATTAAGAACACGTCATATGGCCTTAGAAGCTAAGAGTTCCATTGTAGATTCATTGAACTAAAAAAATGTGGACAAATGTAATGAATATCTTAAGCCTGGGAAAATATATTATAATATAAAAACTACAGTCCTGGGAGCTTAAAGACACAACTAACTTATTTCTAACTCAGGACACAGATGAGAAATGGTGTTTATAGATTCCCAGTCATACAGAGGAGAGCACTCCATCTATTCATCAGAACCAGGGTGTCCCTCACCGAAAAGAAGATAGCTTCTACTTCTTTGAGTTGCACTAAAGAATAAACTACTACTGTGAAAGAGCCAAGTGTGGTGGTGTCTGGAGAGGCTGAGGCAGGGGGATTGGTCAAGTTTAAGTCTAGCCTGGTTCTCTCCACCTTTAAGTTGATCACGTGCTGTCTGACTGTTTTGACCCAGCCAGGCAGTCATTTGAACTTTGTGATGGATAAGCATGACTGTCAACTGAGAGAGATTGAGAGGCATCTAGGAGATGCATACGCCTCTGGGTATGTCTGGGGGGATTTGTCAAGAGACAATTAGATGAGGGCTCTGAACCAACCAGTGATTTAACACATCAATGGAGTCAAAATTGAAATGTTATTGGAAGGGATGGAACTTCCTGCCTGGTGGTCTGTATGGACCAGAGAATGATGGACAGGAGCTATGCCTTCAGCTTTACATAATGAGTAAGTTTGGTAAATGCATAGCAAGCCAAGATAGAAGAATAAATATCAATAGATAGATAGATAGATAGATAGATAGATAGATAGATAGATAGATAGATAGATAGATAGATAGAAGGGGACAGTGAGCTTTCTCTCTCTCTCTCTCTCTCTCTCTCTCTCTCTCTCTCTCTCTCTCTGGCTGAGTTTCTCATGGCTGAACTTCCAGCTTCTCTCTCCTGCTGCAGTGGGATAAACACTAGTGACCTTGGTTGAAAGTAAATCACCTTCTAGCTGTCCTCAAGGACATGATGTTTTCCCTCCTGGGCTGTTTTGTTCTCTTTCCTTCCTGCCACTGAGTAAAGGAGGCCAGCACTTCCTCAGAAAAGAGCCCTTGAAGGATGCTGTGAGACAAACATGTTTGAGCCTGTAATGAGGGAACGGGGTGGGGCCAGGAGGGCTGGGGAGGCAGCTCCTGATTTCAGGGCCAGCATTTTAAGAGCTCAAACACCATATGACAGTTTGCCGGTATGATGTATATTTTGTCTGGTTGAAAGAAATAGGTCTCTTCTGAGGAGCAGGACATTTCTCAGAGGACTGTATCTCCCCTGGGCCCCTTCCTGGTATGCCTGCATTTAGTCCCTGTCTACTATGGTATTGGCATGACTTTGCCATGCTCCATGGCACCCGCTCCATTGTGGATAGAAACTGAAAGCTAAGATAACTATTTCCTGCTCTTGCTTTGTCACAATGAAAACAATAAATAACAGAAACACCCCTTATGCTTTTCTGGTAATAGCTATCCAATCTGGGGGGCTCTCACTCCATGTTCTGTATTACAGGGTCACTCTTTTTCTCTGGCATTTTGGCTCATAATTTGGTGTATTTATTCAGAATGTCTGTCTTGGATTTACTTCTGAAGTTTGTAGATTTAGGGGAGAAATCTGCATATGAGGGATCAGGCATCAGTCAACCTTAAACACTGGAGGCACTATGTCTCAGTTAGCTTTGACTGCCAATTTGCCACAACCTAAATTTATTATCTAAGAAAAGAATCT
Source organism: Uromys caudimaculatus (assembly GCA_028551405.1). NCBI lineage: Eukaryota > Metazoa > Chordata > Mammalia > Rodentia > Muridae > Uromys > Uromys caudimaculatus. The sequence goes on from CM052721.1 coordinate 21,439,005, forward strand.
CAATCGAGGAATTTCCTAGATCAGATTGGCCTGTGGCTGCGGCTGTGGAGGGATTGCCATGGTTGTTAATTGATTTAGCAGGGTCCAACCCACCATGGGAAGCACCATTTCTTACACAGGGGTCCTGAGATATCTAAGAAAGGATGCTGAGCTTGAGCCCGCCTGCCAACTGGCAGCTGCACCCTTCATGATTCCTGCCATACTTCTTTGGCTATAAAGTGAGTTCCTTAGTCAAAGGTCATGCTGTGTGCAATAGCAAGCAGTCTTGGCTTCAGGTTCCTCTCTTAATATCCCTCAGTGATGGGTTGTCTGTGGCCTGGACCCGTAAGCACCATAAAACCTTTTCTCCCCAAGATGCCTTTGATTAGGGTGCTTTGTCACAGTAACAGGAAAGAAAGCATAGCAGCCCCTTTATGAATAGGGACCCCTGAAACAGTCAAGAGAGAAACCACCACAGCATGAAGAACCCAGGAGTGAGAAAATGGTGAATCAGATTTGCCACAAGACAATTGATATAATCCCACCACTTTTCCACACACAGAAAATTACATGGTCAGCACAAAAAGTGTAATTAAGCTTTAGTCCCATTCAACAAACATTTATTCATAATTACAGGAGGAATGAGTCAATGCATGCAATTATTAGAACTGTAATGCCTTCTAAGGAGGAAGAAAGAGAGTCAATGTGCCCATGTATTGGTCACAAAACAATACTAGGCCTAGCTGTAAAGCGTTCATAGATCTAAGATGCAGGAAATTTGCACATCTCATTCTCTGATCACAACGTAAACTGACAGCAAAGGATTAAATACAAAGACCTGTGAGGGAAAGAAGTTCTCAGCATTTAAAAGTGTTCCCAGATACTGCAGACTCAGGTGAAGAAGATGTCCAAACCTAACCTAACAGTACTTGGCAGAGATCAAGGATCCTTTTGTACCAGCTGACCTCTGGTTATAAATCTTTATTTATATCTGCCTAAGTCTGTCTGTTATGTTTGGCTTAAAACAGTTCTGTTGTTGCTGCTGTGTTTAATTTTGTTTTGCTTTTATAATACTGATGATTAACATAAACAAGGCAAGCAGCGCCATCCTTCACTGGCGGAGTCTCGGTAGAAGATTTATCACTGAGCCATGTCCCCAACCCCTCACTGGGGGATTCTGGGCAGAAGATCTATTACTGAGCCACGCCCCCAGCCCCTCACTGGAACCCAACATTTGTTCCCATCTCCTCAGAACAAGTCTATGCTTGATTGCTTCCACAGAAGGTGTGGTAAACGAGTAAAAGCCAAGATGTGACCCTTCTGCCTCAGCCTCTTGTGTAGCCAGCCTGAACCTTCAGGCACAGCAGATATTGTTGTATCATAGACAAATGTGTCTTTTACCTGCCCATTGGCAAGTTACTTTTGAGCAGGCCTGACTGTCTGCTGGTCCTTTTCCTCACTGCAATGCCTGGAGCACAGCAATACAGAATAGATGCTTCTGGATGTCACAGACTCCTTCTTGGGACGTTGAGTAGTCATATACTAAGGAAAACAAACAAACTTCTTTTATCTTGGAGAGAAGCTGTACATCATTAAGTGCTGTGAAATGCAAAAGAAACTGGAGGAAAGGGGAATAGCAGGATATGAGATAATCCAGGATGCCCTGCTATCCGGGTGCAGTAGGAAAAGTGAAATAGTACATACACCCAAATACTGGCGTTTCAGACTAGAGGAGTCAGAACCACAGCAGTGATGGAATGCTTTGGAGAAATGTATAGAAAAGCAAAGGGGGAAAGTCCCCTGTGTGACCCATCAGAACCAAATTTGAATTTACTGTGTTGCTTTTTTATTACTGGGATAAAATGCTATGACCAAAAGTATCTTAGAAGGGAAATGGGTTTATTTTGGCCTATAGTTTCCAAACAGATAGAATCTAGCCTAATAGGAAAGGCACAGCAGCAGAAACCTGAAACCGTTCTCACAATTTGAAGCAGGAAGAGCACATTTCACTTGTACAGGAAGCAACAGGAAGGAACAGAAAGTAGGGTGAGGCTACAAACCCTCGAAGCCCGCCTCCAGTGACGTACTTCCTCCAACAGAGCTCCCCGTCCTAAAAGTTCCATAACGTTCTTAAACAGCGCCCCCAAGTGGCTACTAAGTGTTTCAAACACGTGAGCCTAAAGGGGGCATTTCACATTCAGACCACGGCAACACACCCATATCCAGCCACATCTTGGCTTTTAATTGTTTGCCCCACCTTTCTGTGGAAGCAATCAAGCACAGACTTGTTCTGAGGAGATGGGAACAAATGTCTGCCCACCCTAGATAGGGCATAGGCATGAACAACAGAAACAAATATTTCCAACCAAGGCTACGTTTGTAAAACAATGAATTTAACCGGAGGTACCCTTCTAAAGTGCATATAAAAATAGTCTGTTGATGCTCTAGGCTGGCCTCTTCATAGTCTGCCCGTGTGTGTGTGTGTGTGTGTGTGTGTGTGTGTGTGTGTGTGTGTGTGTGTGTGTGTGTGTTTATTTTTCTTTGGGTTGTTTTGTTTTTAGCTTTGTTTTTTGGTTTTTTGGGGGGGAGGTTGTTTGTCTTTGTTTTCAGTATGGATGGCTGACCTGGCCTCCAGCTTCATGCCCCTCATACATTTATTCAAATTTATTTTTTCATTTTGAATCAAAGGAACTCACAGAGACGAGAGTGTGGTCTAGCAAGCCCTTGTGCAGATGGTCAGATAAAGCATAGGCTGTTTAGCATACTGGCTAAATGAAAGGTACTGCTGTATTAATAAGTTTAATTTGACATAATTACTCGGTACAATGAGAACCTGAAGTGATCTGTTCCTTCCAGGACATCCACTGTCCTCCACTGTGACAGACGGTGAGAGCATGCATCCCTGCAGCCATTGTCTTTGGAAAGGAAAGGACATTTGGGCTGTAACATTGCTGGAAAACCAGGATAGTTTCCCTCTGTGATTCCTTTGCTCCCTTTGCCATGAGCTTCTTGACCCTGCCCGTGTAGATGTCAGCTGGGCTGGGGGAGACCTTCTGCCTAAGCTGCGCAGCATTCTCTCTGTTTGACAGTCCTTGTGAATGACAAGCACTTCTTTTTCTAGGTTAGGGAATGAAAGTTCTAATTTCTAAGCCACCAGGGCCATCAGGTATGAACAGATCGTCCTCTGGGAGCCTGAAGGTGGATCACTTTGGCCATCCCACTCCCCTGTCCCTAGACTACAGTAGCCACTGCTGATGCCAGGAGACCCAGCTTTGAATCCAAGCCAACCTCGGTAGCTGGTTCCAATTAAAAAGCAATTGCATTCCCAGCAGTTCAAGACTGCAGCCAAAAATACAGCCTGTTCAGAAAAAGCCTGGTCTTTTTTGAGAAGCATTTATTCCACTAAAGGGCTAGATGCTGCTCATGACAGCCAGTGACAACACAGTCGTGTGTAGCACAATTTTAGACGTTTAAAGATGAAACCAAAAAGGAGCCAGTTTGCCCTGGATTATCTGGTGACAGCAGTGAGATTTTCTGTTGGTCTTTGTTCTCTCTCTCTCTCTCTCTCTCTCTCTCTCTCTCTCTCTCTCTCCTATCACATTTATTACAGGATAAACAAGAGCTGACCTTTTGTCAGGCAGCGAGGAACCAGAGCTATTGCTTTAAGGAAATCAAAGGCTAGAAGGTCAGAGGGTCAGCATTAACTACACTGGGGAGCTGTCCTCCGTGGCTGCCTCAGCCAAGTGGGCATCCATCTCTCCAGGAGCAGTCAGTCTGTACTCCCTGGGAGGGCCAAAAGCAGGCAGAGATGGTAGGAACACTGCAGATCACGTGTTCAGTCTTCTCCACAAGTGGGATGGTGGTGCCTCTCTCCTGGATGGCTCCCTAATTCTAGAAAAGTCAGGTATAAAAGCTCACCCACTCAGAAGTTAAGAACCCCCCCAACTAGACATGCATGCCTGCGTGCCTGCCTGTAAGCTCAGCATGTGGGAGGCAGAAGCAGATGGATTGTTAGTTCCATGTAAGCCTGGGATACACAGAAAAACTGTTCCAGAAGGAGAGGGGAGGAGGAGGGGGAGAAGGGAGAAGGGGGGGCAAACAGAGGAGAACCAGACAAAGGAAACAAAGAGGGAGGGTCCGTTAGAGGAGGAGGACAGACGATAGTGGGATAGTGGCGGAGAAGAACGGGAAGGCAAAAGAAGAAGTGCTTCCTCTCTTGTTCAGTTTTAGGTCTGTCTCGCTTGTCTCAAATGGTTGAACCTCTGGGTTTTCCTTGAGAGTTTTATTTTCTTTTTTAAAATGTTAGTTATTTTGATTTTGATTTATGGGTATACATGTGTATGCCACCAGGTAGCTGTGGAGGCCAGAAGAAGGTGTCAGATCCTCCGGAGCTGCTGTTCCAGGCTGTCGTGAGCAACCTGATGTGGTTACTGTAACCGATCTTGGGTCCTCGTATGAGCAAGTGTCTTAACTACTGAGCCATCTCTATAGCCCCAAGACTCTTATTTTTCTTTATCCAAGTAATCTGGGAGTTTATGATAAGACCATTCAACTATATCACCCATAAAGTTTGGATTTCCAAACACAGATCACCTTATAAGTCATAATTTGAGAATGTGACTCAGATTAAAGTTGATCAGCCCACTTTCTACGGAAAAGATGTTGAATTTGGGCATGGTGACACACCTACAATCTCAGTACAGTGGCTGCGAAAGCAGGTTTATGAGTTCACCTTAGACTGGGCTCCAGGAGACCTTGTCTAAAATCAACAACAACAAAATAAGGAAGAACAGTTTTTTATTCATTTTCCCCCTTTGAGACGGTCTGACTGTCTTAGTTAGGGTTTTATTGCTGTGAAGAGACACCATGACTAAGGCAACTCTTATAAAGACAACATTTAATTGAGGCTGGCTTACGGGTTCACAGTTTTAGTCCATTATCATCATGGCGAGAAAGCAGGGAAGCGTGCAGACAGACATGGTGCTGGAGAAGAAGCTGAGAGTTCTACATCTTGATCCAGAGGCAGCCAGAAAAAGACTGTCTCCCACAGGCAGCCAGGAGGAAGGTCTCTCTTCCACATTGGGCAGAGCTTGAGCGCTAGTAGCCCTCAAAGCCTGCCTATACTTCCTTCAACAAGGCCACACCTCCTAGTAGTGCCACCTCCCATGGGCCAAGCATATTCAAACCACTACATTGACTATGCAGCTCCTGCTATCCTGGTATGTACACCAGGCTGGCCTCAGACTCACATAGATCAGCCTGCTTTTGCCTCTTGAGAGCTGGAATCAAAGGTGTGTGCCACCATGTCTACCAAGATGGAAGAAAAGAATGAATAAATGAAGGATTTACTTTGGTTCCGTTTCAGAAGTCCAGTTCGTGGTGAGAATGGCTCCCGAGCACGTGGGCAGAACCTTGCAGTGGTGGAGTATATGCTGGAGTCCTCTCTCTGTTTCTTAGCAGATAGGAAGCAGAGATGAAGATGCGCGGAGGATCCAGGGCACACACTCTCAGTAGCCTACTTGGGCTTCCAACGTATCACTGCTTCCCAATAAGGAATTCATTGATTAGCTCAGAGACCTCAGGATCTCTCATTGTCTTTGAAAATTCCCTTCTGGGCACACCATGTAGCTGTGCTCTCCTGATCTCCTAGGTATGTCTTAGTCCAATCAAATTGACCATTCTACATCCTGTGAAGAAGATGCCCCACTTATCTCCAGCCGCCAACTTGACACAGCCTAGAGTCATCTGAGATCTGAGGAGGCTCAGAAAGGGGATAATGACGCTGATGTAGAATACTTTGCTTTGATTTTGGTGCTCTATGGGAAAGGAGTATGGACACCTGACAGCTTTTGTCTTTCGTTCACACACTGGTTGGGTTTTTTTTCTCACAATTTCTGGACCATTTGTGCCTGGGGAACAATTTTTAAAATATGGTAGAATTTGTAGAGGGTGGGGGGAGTCAGAACTTTTTGGCAGAAAATAAGCAATTACTAGGAGCATAAAATTCTGCAAGTGTCACCTTCCTGCTGACCTGCCTCTTCTGTTCTTCTTGCTTGTCATTCTCTTCTGAAATCAGCAAGTACTTTTTCTACTTTGGATAAATACCAGGTTTATCCCCTGAGTCTCAATTCACACCGCTTGCAAATTCAGATCACACTGAAAATCCAAATGACTGGCTTCAAGACAATGGCCTTTGTGTGGCCACTAATGGAGGACTTAATACACAGTTCTAGAGACAGGCTTTGAGTCTGGGATTTCACTGGGTTGCATTTTTTTTTTCAGTTAATTATAAGCTAAAGTCATGTATTCAAATGCATATGCAAAAATATAGCCTTCCTATATTTTAATTGGATTCTTTCATGGCGAGTTATAACTGAGTTTTCATGTAGCCAGAGCAACTCTGCTGTGAACCATGTTCCTCTTTTCTGAGCAGTGTTCTTTTCTCCCTCTCCCCTGCCTTACATCTGTGCTCTCACAGCCCCATTAATGTCCCCCTTTTTTTCTCAATGTACTTGAAATATTTGTAATTGCTTCATTAGCTCCTTTCTCTGAGGGATGACAACAGAGAAACTCTGGGTCTGATGTATTCATCAGCTTATCTCCTAAGAAACCTAACATGGTGTCTAGTATGTCATTGGTCTTAAAACTATGTAGAGTGGATGGGTGGGGGTGGGGGAGTAGGTGGATACATGAATGAATGGATAGATTAATGAATGGGGTGAGCAGATAAATGGCTATATAGATGGGTAGACATTTGGATGGCTGGATTAATAGATGACTGACTAGGTGGGTAGGTGGGTGGATGAATGGATGGATGAGTGGGGAGATGGAAAGGTGAATGAATGAGGTGATCAGATTAATGAGTAGGTGGGTGGACTGAGCAGATGGAGGGTGGATGGATGGACATAGATGGACAGGTAGGTAGATGACTGAGTAGATGGATAGATGGACAGGTGTGGATGGATAGATAGATGGACAGGTGTGGATGGGTGGGTAGATGGACAGGTGTGGATGGATAGATTAGATAGATAGATAGATAGATGTGGATGGATGGGTAGATGGACAGGTGTGGGTAGATGGGGAAATGGGTGAGTAGATAAAGAGATAACTGGACATTAGATGACAACAAGTATTTCCTTCCTGCCCATTTCCGAAAGTAGAGATCACAGATCCTAGCACAGAAATGAAACCTTAATCATGCAGTCAAAGAGTACCTGGCCCTTGATGTCTTTCCCACTGGCCACACACTGTGTCTCTGGGAACAAACTCTTGTCTTCATTCTTAAGAAGTTCAAAAGCTTTCCCTTCCTTTGATCATTAAAGCTCATGTTCTTTTTACTTGTCCTTCCCAAATCGATGTTGAGGAACCTGTTTATTTTCTCACTCCTTGAATATGAAGGGCCAGTAGACTGCCACATTGGAGCTTAACCAATTCCTCTGCTCTGAGAACTTTACTCACACTTGATATTTTGAAAGTGTGGTCTTTCAGCAAAAGAACATGGTGGGCAGAACCAGAGGCTGCACATCTTTGGAGTACAGCCTACAGGGAACAGGGGTCCAGCACAAACTCTTCCTGCGTGGACAGGGACGCATGATACTTACTTAAGCACACCACACCATGCCACAGAGCAGCAGAGAACCTATGCTGGGGACCAACATTGGGAGACAATCCATTGCATTATTTAAGCTCTTCTAGGCATTCATCCCTGGGGTCTTCATAGTCTGGAAAACAAACATCTTTCTAAGCTTGGAGAGCAGCCGTTCAGTCTCTGGGCATAGGGGCCTTCAAGGCTTGCTGAGAGTGGTGGGAACCTGGAGTTTTCGGACATTCTGTTGTTTGGGGGATATGTAGCCTGGTCTGTGAGCTCTGTGGGCTTGCTCTCACTCACCCCCGTTCCCCCATTGGCTTTAATCTTGAATGTACCTACCACATGAGATGCTCTTCCATGTCACATTGGCACCTGCTACTTCCTGTGCGTGTCATCTCTGGCCTGGCTCTGTTGGATTGTCATTTGGCCCTCCTGCCGTTATTGTAATAAAATATCTGACAGAATAATCTAAAAGCATGGTATGTCATTTTGGCTCATGGTTCCTATTCAAGGTCAAGACCTTTTCAAATCAAAAGTCTTGTGTGCATGCACACATACATTCCTAGAAGAGGTAGGGGTCCATGTGTGCCTTATGCTTATTGAGAGATTAGAGGAAAGCTCCAGATGTTGGTCTTCATCGTCCATCTTGTTGAGGGAGAGTTTCTTTCGTTATTCACGATTGTATACACCAGGCTAGCTGGCCCACAAGCTTCTGGAATGTGCCAGTTAATTTTTTTTTTTTTTTATTTTTTTTTTGAATCAACTTGACCCAAGCTAGAGTCATCTGGGAACATGAAGTCTCAACTGAGAAAATGCCTCCATCAGATGGCCTTAAGCAAGATCATGAGAGCATTTTCTTATTTAATGGTTGATGTAGGAGAGCCTCGCCCACTGAGGGCCACCTGAAGCAGGTGGCTCTGGGTGGTACAGGAAAGCAGGCTAAGCAAGCCATAGGAGCAAGTCAGTAAGCAGAGTTATTCTGTTGTGCCTCCCAGGCTCACACCTTGAGTTCTTGCCATAGTGGAATAAAGTCTGTAAACTGAAATAAACCCTTCTCTCCCAAAGTTGCTTTTGGTTATAGTGTGTATTGTAGTGATGGAAACTTGGGTATGGAGGGTTTATTTTGCTTGTTTGTTTACCTTCCAAATCATCACGGGTGCTGGGCTTACAGATGGATTCCCCTACGCCTGGCCTCACGTGGGTTTTAGGGATCCAAGTTCAGGTCAGCACGCTTGTATGCCAAGTGCTTTATCCACGTGGGTTTCCAGATCCAAGTTCTTTGGTCTGACTGTGTGCAGTATGGGATCTGCATAAGACCCACCCGCCCTTCCCACTCCCTTGATCTGGACCTTGCCTAACCTTTCAGTTTTCAGTCCCATGCTCCCTGACAAAAGACCTCACGTTGTTCTGTGCATAGAGCTATGATGAGTAGCAGGCTTTCTGAGGAAAGCCTGTCTCCCTCTGTGCGTTGTTAGCTGTGTGGCTCATAGGAAAGCTACTTCATTTCCTGATGCCTCCTTTTCCTTCTGAGGATAAGGAGGTGAACAAAAGCACCTACCTCCCAGGAAGCTCTAAGAGAGCATAAGCTGCTATTATTGCTCTCAGCAGTAGTGCTTCTCAGCATGGATGTACTTGGGAAATAAAGCCTTGTTGTGTACAAATGTGCACACTCAAACGCATGCCAACTTCCCCTGGGTATAGGACCTAGGGCCTTGTTTATACATTCGGAACTATGACTCTACCACTGAGCTAGACCTACAGAGCATCATCATTTTATAATTCATGGAATGGTACCCAGGACTTTGCACATGCTAGGCACTTTACCACTTAGATACATCATCAGCCACTACCATCATCACCGACATCACCATCAGCACCACTGCTATCACTGCCATTAACTACCACCATCATCACCACCACCACCGCCATCACCACCACCACCGCCGCCGCCGCCGCCGCCACCGCCGCCGCCGCCGCCACCACCACCACCACCACCACCACCGCCACTACCACCACCACCGCCACCACCATAATCACCATCATAGTCATCATCACTATTTTGCAGTGCTGGGGATGGCACCCAAAGCCTTGCATATATTAGGCAAGCACTCGACCTCTGAGCTACATCCTCAATTGCCATCACTGCTCTCATTTGGGAATGCCGACAATGGTATCCAGATCTTTAGTCATACATGCCAAGGTCCTCTCAGGAGCCATCTAGGATAGGGTAAGGCTAGCCTGGAGGTGACCCACCACTTTTTGCATAGTCTGTGACGGGTGAGCTAGATGGCAAGGTTCCAAAAAGACTTCATCTCAGGATTGCTTCTTGCAGCTGATATGCCTTTCCTGTACTTATTAAATTAATATAATAATCCTTGGGCATTAGCCCACCCTATTGACCAGATTTCCTGTAGATCAATATAAAGATGAACTTTCGTGAATTAATGCTGCTTAGATGAATTAATGATTCCATAGAATTCCTGATTTGATTCAAATATTTTTAGGAAGAAAGTTTTTAGAGATGGTCTTAGTTGCTTTGCTAGAAAGATGTAATAAAGTTAGAGTCAAGAATCCTCATATAATAAGTAAAGGCTGCACAATAAGAACTACAATGAGCTTTCATCATTATACTAAAATCGGGAAAAATTTGTGTCCAATGAAAAACATTTAGATCCAAGGATGAAGACGCAGGTGTGCACTATGATAAAACAAGACCTTGTAAAAACTGTTGCTTAACTTATAAGGAGCATATTCAAATGAAACACTGCTCTGAACTTACTATCAACCAGCATCCTTCTGTAACTCCCATTTTATGTAACATTTTATCTCTGGGGTAATTTTCTAAAGAACTTTTTGTCTAAGAAGATATAAAAGGGCATGAGAAAAGAAATAAGGCTGTTAGCTGGATGGTTTGGCTTGGGGAGCTCTGCCCCATCCATCCATCCACCCACCCATCCATCCATCCATCCATCCACCCACCCAAAGTTATATGTCTGTTTGTCTGTACGCACGTGTGTAGGTATATGTGTATGTATGTAAGCATGCGTGAATACTTGCGGAGTATTTGAGACAGGTGGCTGGGCCCAACAAAAATGTGAATGTGTTAATGTGTAAATGAGAACGTGAATGAAAATACGTACATATGAATGTGTCTGTGTCTGTGTATATTTGCCTGTATAAAGCTTCTTAATTCATTTCCTTTCCTTCCTCTCTGCTTCACAAAAAGTTAACCAGCCAGGCCAGAGAGGTTTCTGGTTGCCTGGACAGAGAAGAGAGTGATAGCAATAAATTTTTTATTTAGTTCCCTGCTGCTAGGCAACAGGTATTAATCTCCCAAGCCAGTGGTTTTCAACCACAAATAAGCAAGGAAGTTTTTAGGATTTTTTTTAGATGTTATCAGCAAGCGTTCATTCAGTATAGTTAGAGAGCTAGAAGGCGAGAGACCTTCAGTCTTTAAAACTATGTCCAACTCTGTGTCCCACTTCAAACCATTCTGGGCCAGGATGGCTCTCAGCAAGTTACAATGCTAAAAATAATGGTGGATCTTGAAGATACATTGTATGTGTTTTATCACTGTTTCTTAGTTTAGACTTTTAAATATAAAAAATTTAAATATTGATTTATTATCCCAAAGCTGTAATAATTATAATTCATATTGATATTATAATACATTTTGTCAAAAAGAACATTTCAAAACATAAAAAATCAAACTGGAAAAGCCAGGTATGCTAGTGCATACCTGTAATCCTAGGTACACAGCCAGACCCAATCCCAGAAACAACAAAAACTGGAAGGTGTGCTGGTTAGTTTTAAGTGTCAACTTGACACAACCTAGAATCACCTAAGAAGGAGAATCTATAAAGAAATTTTCTAGACCAAATTGGCTTATAGGCATATCTGGGCAGGATTATCTTGATTGTTGATGTAGGAGGACACATCCCACTGTAGGCGGCACCATGCTCTAGGCAGAGTGGCTTAAATATTGCATGAGAAAAAGAAAGCTAATGAGGGTAAGCAAGCAAGGATCTATGCATTTATTCTCTGCTGTGGATATGATGCTTTAAGTCCCTCCCTGGGCTTCCCACAGTAATGGACTACAGCCTGGAATTATAAGCCACGTAAACCCTTTCCCTCTCTAAGTTATTTTTTCCAAGGTATTTTATCACAGAAACAGAAATGAGACTAAGACTAAGAATGACGTTGTTGATGTCCTGAAACTTGGGTTAGCATCTCTACTTCATACATTTCACTCATCACTACAGCAATGACATTGTTCTACATGAGTGTGACATCTAGAAGATTCTACCATCTACCTATAAGACAATGAAAATGCAAAGAGGGAAACAGGTAGACCCTTTCACTTAGTTCATTTTCTTTATTGAATTTCTGGAGATGGGGATCTTGCTGTGTTGTGTAAGCTAATCTCAAACTCATCATCTGCCTCTGCCTACCCAGCACTAGGGTTACAGGCATGCGCCATCATACCTGCTTTCCAGACTCTGTCAAAGTTCTGTGGTGCTGTGGGCTGTGCTTTAACAATTACAGCTGAGGACCACAGCCATGCTAACATTGCTTGCTTTGCTTTTATAAAACTGGAATTTGAATATTTGTCTCACCTTCAGGGCACTGTACATTCATTTCTCCATCTTTTTAAGTTGCTAATCACTTTTTGGCAGCTTTGCATTCTCCACCAGGAACAGTGATGGGGAAAATTCCTGGATAGACACCCTCGGAAACTCTGAATTTGAGCCCTGAGTCCATTAGCTGGGTTACATTGAGCAAGGTACCTTTCCTTTCTTGGCTTCCTTGTTCCAATAGATCAATAGTTTACAAAATTCCTAATGCTGTGACTCCTTTTTTTTGTTTTTGTTGTTGTTATTATTGTTGTTTTTGGATACAGAGTTTCTTCATGTAGCCATGGCTGTCTTGGAACTCACTCTGTATACCAGGCTTGCCTTGAACTCACAGAGATCTACCTGCCTCTGCCTCTCAAGGAATGAGCTACCACTACCTGATGTTGTGACCCTTTCATATAGTTCCTCCTGTTTTGGTGACCCCCCAACCATAAAATTATTTTTGTTGCTACTTGATAACTGAAATTTTGCTACTGTTTTGAACTGCTATGTAAATATCTGATATACAGGCTATCTGATATTCAATCTCTGTAAAATGGTCATTTGAACCCCCAAAGGGTCATGGCCCATGGGTTGAGAACCACTGCAATAGAAGAAATAAATGAGCTCAACAGACCCTAGAGCCCAGTGGACTGGGTTCTTTGGAGACTCTAAACCTTTCCCATCTGATTGATGCCTTTTCCATCTGTTACGGGCTAAAGTGTACCTTCCAAAAAACATATACATTGAAGCACTGCTCTTTAATTTAGAGATGGGGTACATAAAGCAAAATGAAGTCACTAAGGCAGGTCCCAATCCGATATGATGAAGGCTACAACCATGAAACATATACATGCACACCTGCACAGAGCCACATCCATAGGAGGGCAGAAAGGATGCAGTCAGACACAAGCCAAAGGCAGAGTGGCCTCAGAAGATACAAACCAACCCTTGCTACCTGATATCTCAGCTACTTGGCAGGCTGAGGCAGGAAGCTCACAATTTCAAGGCTACACTACGCTGCAGAAGAAGTTCACTTAGTGGGTAACTTAATGGAACCATATCTTAACATAGAATGTTAAAGGTAGGAGAAGTTTTGGGAGATGGCAGAATGTGAGGTTCTAAGTCTGATCACCAATTCCTGTTTTAAAAGCCGGTTGTGCTGGTTAACAGTTGCAATCCCAGAGCTGGGGAGGTATAGAAAGGTGGTTCCTTGGGGTTCTCTGGCTATCCAGCCTAGCCCACTCTGTGAGCTTCAGGCTAATTAGAAATCCTGTCTAAAAAAAAAAAAAGTGTCTGGTATCTGATAAAAGACACCCAAGGTTGGTCTCTGGCCTCCACATGTGCACATACATGTACACACAATCCTCCACATACGCACAGTTTTAGAACAATAGAATTTGGGATGCAGCTCATTAGATGTGACTGTGTAGATCATTCTTTGGCTGCTAACCAAGGGGCAGAGAAAGTGAGAAATCCTGGGTGTATTACTTAGTTTTTTCATAGTTTAATCTTCAATATCACAGCGGGGGAAAGGGTTGGAGGAGAAAGAATGAAGGGGGAGGAAAAGAAGAAATGAAGGAAGGAAGCAAAGAAGGAAGGATGGAAAGAAGGGAGGGAGGCAGGGAGGGAGGGAGGGAGGGAGGAGCAAAGGGTGGTTGCTGACACGTTATTTCCCAGGCTTCTACCCTGCAGAATTGTGAGTTGATACATTTCTGTTACATTGGCCACCAGCGGCTCTTTGTCACGTGACCCTAGAACAGGAATGTGCCAGTCCATGGATTCTGTTGGCCTGAGACTAGGCATCATCCACAATCTGTTGCATTGGGCTCAGACTTATCTCTGTGTTGTTGACATAATTTCCTGGGGGAGAATGAATGACCGCTGTGTAATCTTCTAGAAAGAATCCACAGTCTAGGCGGCTCCTGGTGTGTAGTCACTAAACAGACTGCAAAGCTCATTTTCTTTGGCTGTTAGCCAAGGCAGGGGTGCAACACTGGGAGATTACAGGTGTTTTTGGTTACTTTTCTTGCTGTGGTAACCAAGTGGTTCATTTTTTGAAGGTATAGTTTATGCTGGTGATTTGACACATCTGGTCACATTGATCCCCAGTCAGGAAGCAGAGAGATATTTTGAAGACTATTTTTTATATCAATTTGACATAAGCTAGTATTATTTGGGAAGAAAAAGGATCCCACCATATTGGCTTGTAGGCATGGCTACAGACATTTCCTTGATTAATGATTGATGTGGGAGGGCCCAGCCCATTGTGAGTGATGTCACTTCTGGGAAAGTGGATCAGAGTCGTGTATGAAAGCAAGCTGAGCAATAAATACATGAGGAGAAAGCCAGTAAGCAGCATCCCTTCATGGTCTCTGCTTCAGTTCCTGCTCCAAGTTCCTGCCCTGACTTCCCTGAGTGATGGAGTGTGACCTAAGAGTTGTAAGCTTAAAGAAATCCTTTCCTCCCCAAGCTGTTTCATCATAGCAGTAGAAATGCTAAGATGAGACGGATGCTGGTGCTCAGCTCCCTTTCTTGTTTTTATTTAAGTCTAGGACTCCAGCCTATGAGATGGTGCTGCTTACATTTAGGATAGGTTTTTCTTCCTCAGTTAACACAATCTAGAAACTCTTTCACAGAGATGCGAAGAAATGTGTCTCTTCTTCTGAATCCTGCTAGGTTGACGATCAATACTATCACAGACCCCTCTTTTTGTTTTCAGCTTTCTCTTACCAAGTCATTGATCTTTACATTTTAAATAAGTGTTTTTTATTATTTTTAATTATGTGTATGTATCCTTATGTGTCTATGTGGAAGTATATACATGTGAGTGCAGTGCCTGCTGAGGCCAGAAGAGGGCACCAGATACCCTGGTGCTGGAGTAACAGGTAATTGTGAGCCTCCTGATGTGGGTGCTGGGAACCAAAGTTGGGTCCTCTGCTAAGCCATGGCTCTACTTCCTCTTTCCATTTTTAACAGACATAAATTTGTATATATAAATGGGATTCTTACTTTTCCTCCTCTGTGACAAAACACTTGATAGAAGAAAGCAAAGAGGTGAAGGGTTTACTCCAGTTTATGGTTTCAGAGAATATTAGTTGATCAGAATAGGAAAGGGTCAGTCGCTTGGTGTCTTAGGGTTTCCATTGCTGTTAGGAGACACAAGGCAACTCTTATAAGAACAACATTTAATTGGGGCTGGATTACAGGTTCAGAGGTTCAGAGATTCAGTCCATTATCATCAAGGCAGAAGCATGGCAGCATCCAGGCAGGCATGGAACTGGAGGAGCTGAAAGTTCTGCCTCTTGTTCTGAAGGCAAGCAGGAGAAGACTAGCTTTTAGGCAGCTAGGAGAAAGGTCTCTCAAAGCCCACCCCCACAGCGAAACACTTCCTCCAACAAGGCCACACCTCCTAATAGTACCACTCTCTGGGCCAAGCATATTCAAACCACCACACTTGCTTTCATCTCTGTTGCTGCGACAACATACCATGCCAAAAACCAACTTTGGGGAAGTCAGACTTACTTGGGGGAGATCATAGTAGCAAGAACTTGAAATAGCTAGTCTCAACATAGCCATAGTGATGATCAGAGAAGCATGCTCACTTGCTTGCTTGTTTGCTTGCTTGAGCTCAGCTTGATTTCTTTAATACAGACTAGGACTGCCTGCCTTGCATAAGGACTGGTGCTACCCACTGTGGCTGTCTTCCCACTTCAATTAACATAATGATCACAAACACAGGCCAACCCAGTGTAGATAGTCCTTTTTTGAGACTCTTTCCCAGGTGTCCTATCAGGGTTTCTATTCCTGCACAAACCATCATGACCAAGATGCAAGTTGGGGAGGAAAGGGTTTATTTAGCTTACACTTCCATGCTGCTGTTCATCACAAAAGGAAGTCAGGACTGGAACTCAAGCAGGTCAGGAAGCAGGAGCTGATGCAGAGGCCATGGAGGGATGTCACTTACTGGCCTGCTTCTCCTGGCTTGCTCAGCCTGCTTTCTTATAGAACCCAAGACTACCAGCCCACAGATGGTACCACTCACAAGGGGCCCTCCCCCCTTGATCACTAATTGAGAAAATGCCTTACCTCTGGATCTCATGGAGGCATTTTCTTAACTGAAACTCCTTTCTCTGTGATAACTCCAGCTTGTGTCAAGTTGACACACAAACCTAGCCAAGTACACCAGGTGATTCTAGATTAGGTCGAGTTCACAGTTAACCATCATAGGCATTCTGTGGCACCTTTGGTGGATGGGGAAACAGAGACATAGGAATGGAAGTGGGACCAGGCTATGAACAGCAAAGGACCCACTAGTGATCCATCTGCTATATGCCCCATAATTTCCCCAAACAGTGTCACCAGCTGGGGACCAGGTGTTCAGGCACATGAACCTGCAGGGGACATTTCAGTTTCATAAACAACAGATATGGGTAGGGTGTTCTCACACACGCATACAGCACTCTTCCATACCATCTCGGTTTATCCACTTACAGCCTTCCAAATCTCAGCTCTGCATTTTAATCCGTTTCGTGGACCCCTGTGAGTGCCAACCGATGAGCTCTGATGGCCAAGCCATTCGGAACCGGAATGTTGTTGAGCGCTGTCAGATCAGTACATATTTGTATAGAATGTGAAAATGAGCTAGCCCTCGGAATAGGACCCCGAGAAGCAGCTGGTAGAATTGGCCCCAACAAATACACAAGTGTGCTTCTAAAAATACAGGAGGCGACTCAGATCTCAAATGGCAGGCCAAAAACTCAACCAGATTTGAAAACAGCAAAGCACAAAAAAATATTTGGATCCTTTAGAACAATCCAGAAATTGTTGAGCTGAGTCAGGTGTGAGCTGAAGTTGTGTGTGGGGGGGAGGGGATTGTAAAAGCCTTCCATGTATTAAAGATTCTGCAAGACTGATTGATTAGAACTTCCATGATTGTGAAGAGTTAGCATGTTTTAGACTAAGGAGCATATTTTCTTGGGCTGTCTCTGGACCTCTTAATTAGCCACTCATCACCTACCTTTGTGTTTGATCTAACAACTTTGTGACAAGTAAACCCTTTTTGGAACACACCAGTGGACCCCTGGTTCCCACCAACCCAAAGGTTATTACTACACTTGAGCCATGAGAATCTGTGCTCCTAGGCCACGGTCACCCATCCTTGGATCCAGAATCAACTAACTCCTATTCCCTTTGAGGCAAAATTTTTTTCACTGCAGCACAAGGAGCGGTACCATTCAGGATTTAAACACATCTGATGTAGGCAACGTTGTTGTATTCCAGTGCAGGAATTCTAAGGCAGGGACAGGCACGTGAACTTCAAACCTCACACTGAGCCAAGAGCACCTACTCAGTACCAGGCCATGGTCTGGCTCTGTGGACGCAATATGGGAGGAGAGTAGGGTACAAAGGCAGAGGTGGCAAGATCAGCATGAAAAAGCTTGTTACTAGAGAGAAGAGAAACCCCCTCCCCAGAGGGGCTAAGGGTTAGGGACAGAGCTGCAAGAGAAGCAAGTAATATGCAAATAGAGAAGGTGGTGCTATGCAAATGATCTATTTCAAAATATCATGAAACTGCAGCGGACAGGGATACTTTTGAACTTCTAACCTGGTCCAGCTCTTTAGTACACTTCCTTCCTCAGGAGTGTCTTTTTCTTAATAAACTGCCTTTATTTTATCACTATCCGTATGTCCTCAGCCAAGTTCTTTGTCCAGGTCACCACCACATAAATAACAGGAGTGAACAAAATAAGCCTAGTCTGTAGAACAAATAAGAAACTGACTTATAACTTGGATTAGGGAGACAGATGTTGGGAGTCGGGTAGATTGTTTTGAATGGTATAGACAGGTCTGAGAAAGTCAGAGTATTTTCTGGATTTCTGAGGGTAGAATATTCAGTGCATGTTGAGGTTTGAATGTGAACCATCTCCCACACACTCCTATGTCTGAACACTTGGTCCCCAGTTGGTGGAGCTGTTGAGAAAGATTACAAGGCATAGGAAGTATGTCACGGGGTCGGGGTGGGGAGGGATGTGAAGGGGCGGGGTGGGGTGGGCTTTTGGGGCTTATAGCCTGGCCCTGTTTCCTGTTCTCAACTTCCAGAGCTGCAAGACCCTCTTCAGGCTCCCCACCGTGAAGTACTGTGCTACTCTCTGGAACTGTGAGCCAATAAAATAAAATAAAAACCTTTCTTCCCTAACTTGCAGTTTTGTCAGGGAAGGTCACTGCAGCGACCGAAAAGTAACTAAATAAATACAGAAGGCTCAGCCAGTGCAGACGCTGCTTAGCCTCGTGGAATAAGAGAGAGGCCAATATGGCTAGAACTAGAAGGTTGTAGGGCACCTAGTTTTTGTTCTTTGTCCGGGGCACCAAAAGCTGGAAATGTCAGCACATGCCCTCCATACTCAGATCCATAGACAAAAACAAACAAATAAAAAAACCAAACAGAAGTCAACAAAATAAGCCTAGTCTGCGGAATAAATAAGAAAGAAACTGATATATGACTTGGATTAGGGAGCCAGATGTTGGAAGTGGGGTAGACTGTGGGTTGAGACCCCCTTGGGAGCCGAATAATCTTTTCACAGGAGTGGCATATCAGATATCCTTCATGTGGGATATTTGCATTACAATTCGTAACAGTAACAAAATTATAGGTTTGATGTAGCAATGAAAATAATTTTCTGTTGGGGTCATCACAATCCGAGGAACCTTATCAAAGGGTTACAGAATTAAGAAGGTTGAGAACCACTACCATAGAGGAATAAAGGACCAGACAGTGGAGTGCGTCCCCATTAGGAAATTTTCCCAAGCCTGTGGACTAGGAATTCCAAAAGCTAGCTGAGGAATGCTGTAACTTGACACCACAGAGCAGCAGCCCTTCCAGCTCAGACCAGAGCCTCTGACCAGGACTGAACTCTGATTCGCATAGTTAATTTGCATGGACCTGATTTGCATAGCTCAGATTTGCATAGCTCAGATTTGCATAGCAGAGATTATACAACTGGAAATTGTGTGCAAGCTGCTCAAGCTAACCTCCCAGAACTGAATACTTGCCAGTCTGGACTGTCTGTCTTTACATTGTGTGAATTTTTACACACAAAGAAATTCACCATGCTGGTTGGAGCTTCTCCCAGTGGGATGCCCTGCAGCCCATTACCCATTCTAATTGCTGTCTAGCCTGTTTCCTTCTTACAGTGTACTTGGTAAACAATTCCAAGTCTAATCTAAAGGGTGAATTCATTCCCAATACTATAGTGGCTGGCCCCAGCCTGACCATTACAAACAAGAAGACCAAAGGATATGAAGGTGGCTTCGTAAGTGTTTTTGCCACTCTGGCAAAATGCATGAAGTTTATTTTTGCTTCGTGTTTTTGGATTTCACTTTATAGTTCATTAATCTGTGAGCTGGCTGTAGAACATTTTCTTGACTGATGGGATGCCTCCTGGAGGCAATGCCACCCCAGGGTCCATTATCCTGGGGGTATTTAAGAAAGCGGGGTGGACAAGTCTGTGTTCCTCCATGGGAGTTCCTGCCTTGGGCTCCTGCCATGACTTTCCTGGATGGATGAATGACCACAAGGTGTAAAATGAGATAATCCCCCTACCTGTTTTTTGTCTCCAAAGTTGCTTTTAGTCATGGTGTTTAATCACAGCAATAGAGAAGTGACCAATACACTTATGAAACTATGGATCCATCAATGAGCTGAGCCACTAATGAGGTCTGAACCTTAAGGATCCACCCACTGATTAGGTACAAGCCTTTATTGATCCATATCCATTAGTAAGTGATTGAAGTTTGTACCTTCAGGATTGACATCCAGCAGTATGCTGATCCACTGATGAGGTCTCAGCCCTCAGGGTCCACATCTCCTCAATGGGTGATTGATTGAGGAGGCCTGCGCCTTCAGGATCCACGTCCATCAAGGGACTCACAAAGTTCCACCTCTAGGGCTGCCCACTACAGACCAAGCCTTCCCCATATGAGCTATGGGAGGAGGCAGTCATCATTTAACTTTCTGTGTGTGCTCTGTGTAGGTGGGCTTCATGATGGTTCTTTTTTGGCAATGCCTCAGGGGCCACAGGATGTTGGATTAAGCAGCGTGTCTGGGTATCTGTGAAGGTGTCTCTAGAGCAAGGATGCATTCAGGGGGGAAAAAAAAGGTTAAAACCTTTTTTTGTAACCAGGAAGCCTAAAAGGAGTAGACATAAGAGGAGGGAGTATTCACTCCTGCATGGCCATTCAGCTGAGCTGTCTCAGTTCATCTTCTGTCCTGGTACCATCCATCCCAGAGGGCACTCGTGAGTTCTGTCACCCACGGTAACTGCATAAGGTGATTCTTCATAAGGAATATACAGTGCTATACATGTAGTCTAATATATGAAACATAATAAACATGGACTGTTTACATGTACAATGTACATTTTACATGTGTTACATGTTAATAACATATATGTATATATGATACTTATGTACATGTATATGGGTGTGGATTGTGAGGGCTCAGGCCTCTGGAAAACTCCTATTCATATAGATATCCTTTAAGTTTTGACCTAAAGCAGCAGTTCTCAACCTGTGAATCTCTACCCCTTTGGGGGTCAAATGATTCTTTCAACAGGGGCTGTCAGAGGCCATCAGAAAACACAGGTACATCGTGATTTCCTAACAGTAGCAAAATCAGTTAGGAGATAGGAATGAAAATAACTTTATGGTTGGGGGTCACCACAGCACGTGAAACTGTGCCAAGAGTTCACAGTGGTAGGAAGGTCGAGAACCACTGTTTTAAAGGATTGCCCCTTGCTCTCTGGAGCATATATATAACATATAATGTATAATATATAATTGCAATGTATAATAGCAATGTATAATAGCAATATATAATAGAAAGAGGTCTCAGGCAGGTAAGATGAAAATGTCCCAGGGGAGCAATGATGGCAGCTTTGATGCAAGCAAATACAGGTGCTGAACACGGATGACAAACTTTGAGGAAGTGCATCATCCAACAGCCAGTCTATGACATGGCGAGCCTGGAATAACTAATGTGGGGAGCAGGGTGTGCTACATATGTACATATGAGTGTACATGGGCTGGTACACACATGTGCAGAGGCCAGAGAAGACAACGGATGTCTTCTTCTATTGTCTGCCTTATTCTTCTGAGACAAAGTCTCATCCTGAACAAACCTGTTGATTGTTTTGGCTAGGTTGGCAGCCAGCAAGACACAGGATTCCCACTGTCTCCAATCTCCTGCCCAGTGCTGTTTGTGGCATTCATTGATTAGGCCACACCCAGATTTTTAGTTGGGTGCCAGGGATTCAAACTCAGTTCCCCACAGTGTCACAGGAAGCACACTTGCCCGCTGATTATCTCCCCCACCTATGGAATAGCTAGCAGTATTTACAGGGTCCAAATGCTATGCCAAGTGGGTGATCCTTTATAGAATCTGGAGATGTGTAGACTAAAGAGAGGGGAACAGGAAGGGGAAAGAATGGGTGGGAGAGAGGCAGAGAGGGAGAAAGGGAGGGTGGGAAGAGGGAAAAGGGAGGAAGGGAGAAAAGGAGAGAATGAGGAAGAGAAGGAAAGAGGGAGGGAGGGAGGGTGGGGAGGCGGGAGGGAGGGAGGGACATCTAGGTTATTAATGCAGAACACTTCAGTATGTCTAGCAGGGTGTTTCCAGAGAAGGAAAGATCCATCCTAGATGTCAGCAGAACTGTCCCATGAACTAGTGCCTCTGGTTAAATAAAGGAAAAAGGAAGAAGTCAGGAGAGCACCAGCTTTACACACTCTCTGCCTCCTGATCAGACAAGACATGAACAAACAGCCTCCTCCCACTACACACAGGGCTGGGTCCCACTACACACAGGGCTGGGTCCCACTACACACAGGGCTGGGTCCCACTACACACAGGGCTGGGTCCCACCACCATGCCTTCTCCACCATGATAGACTGTACCCACTTGGACTGTGAGCCAGAATAAATTCCTCGTTTCTTGTTAGATATTTGGAACCTAATATACAATCTCTGTTTCATTCCCTAGATTCAGCTCAAATATGGTTGGAGAATCTCCCTTTGTGGACTGGGCCGGTGCAGTGTAGGAACTTTGCATCATTAAAAAAAAAAAAAAATCATAGAAAGTGGGGTTGGCAAGGCAGTGAGCATGCAGTTAAAATCATGTACTAAGCTTGCAGAGGACCCAGGTTCTGTCCCCAGCACTGGGTGACACACTGCCACCGGTAACTCCAGCTCCAGGGGATCAGATGCCCTCTTTTGGCCTTTGCAGACAATTGCACTCAAATACCCAATAGCCCCGCACAGATGCACAGATATATTTCATTTAAATTAATTATTTAAAAAAAAAAATTGTCCGAAGGGCATTCAAATTATGCTCTCCTGTATTGATGCCCCTAAAGCAGAGACTGGGAGCCAGGGCAGCCCTTAAGTGTTCTGATGCATTTGGGTTAGCATTCCCCTAGCGTCTATCTGAATAAGGAACAGTGTGCTTTGACCAGGCAGTGAATGTTCACAGGGGAAAAGCAGCAGAGGAAAAGGAGGTGGCAGCCAGTATTTACCACCTCATCATTTATTTATTTAGAAAGATTGCCTGCTCTCTCTGCTAATCTTCATATAACATGCCTCATTGCCCTCTCCAGGCCCCCGGAGGGCTCTCCTAGCATTTGTTTGGTTGAATTTGTTCTTGAAGTCCTGTTTTCTGGTTGCTCATTACTTGCTTGCCTAGAAATGCTAGAAGTGAGCAATATGAGAACAGAGCCTTTAACTCATTCGTGCCTGCCGGTGACAAACCCAGGGTGCCGATGGCATTCGCAGTTCAAAGCTGAAAAGAAAATTCCGTTCGTATGTTTTGTTTGGAATTGCATGCTCATTTTTTTCTGTAACTATGAAGGTGGCCTGCCCAAAGCATGGTCATTAGTTATTCATCATAAGGCAAAACCCAAGAAGGGGTGGGGCTAGGGAGGTGATTCTGTGGCTGGTAGTGCTTGCTGCTTTGCTAGAGGACCTAAGATTGTTTCCTAGCACCTTCTACTCACAAGTGCCTGCAACCCCAGATCCAGGGCATTTGATGCCCTCTTCTGGCCTCTGCCGGTACTGCGTTCACATGTACATGTGCTTACACACATACACACAGTCCTTCTTAAAATATAAGACACAGCCCTTCCCCCTCAGTGATCTACTTTGTCAGCTAGATCCCACCACATAACTTCTACCACTCCCAATAATGCGGACAGATTGTGAATTTCATTAGGTGGATCCACAGATGAGATGAGCTCTCTCATGATCTAATCCCCACAAAAGACTGGGTCCACCTGCTCAAAATCAATCTAACATCACACGAGCCTACTGGGAACACTCGATATCAAAACTATGATACAGGGTAAGGTGGTACTAGAAACTTGTAAGCAGGGACCCACTCCCGCAGGGCACCTGCACCATAGTGAAGTCTCTCTTGAAAAGCCTCCCACCCTAATGGCCAACCAATGTTTGACTTAACTTCATGAGAAAGAGCCCATGCCCTATACTGCTTGGATGGCTAGCCCAGAGACATCCAGTCGTCATCAGTGTCACCAGTTGTCATCAGTGAGGCTTCCTCTGGCAGCAGATGGGAACAGATGCAGAGACTCAGCTAGGTATTATATGTGTTGGGGACATTCACACTCACACACGGGGAGGGGGGGCTGAATTGAAGGTCTCCCTCAGTTTCTCCCCTCAGAGCTCAGGGAATCCCACAGAAGAGAGGGAGAAAGACTGTAGGAAGCAGAGGGGTTGGAGGACACCAGAACACAGCCCACTGAACCCACTAAGCAGGGTGCATAGACTGAGGCAGCAAGCATGGGGCCTGCAGGAGTCTGCACCAGGTCCTCTGCATATATATGCTGTGTGCGTTAGCTTGGTGTTATGGCAGGGTACCTGACTGTGGAAACAGATATATCTCTGACTCTTTTGCAGGGACTCTTTCCCTCCTGTTGGGTTGCCTTGTCTAGCCTCTGTGTGAAGGCTTTTGCCACTCTTATTGAGTCTTGTTTTGTCCTGTTTGGTTGTTGTCTCTTGGAGGGCTGCTTTTTTCTGAAGGAAGAAGGAGGGGGAGTGAACCTCTGGTGGGGGAGAAGGGAGGTGGGGGAAGGGTTGGGAGGAGATGAGGGAGAGAAATATATTCTATGAGAGAACAATCTGTTTTCAGTTAAAGAAGAAGAGGGAGGGGAAGGAGGAGGAGGAGAGGGAGGGGGAGGAGGGAGGGGGAGGGGGAAGAGAAGAAGAAGGAGGAGGAGGAAGAGAAGAAGAAGGAAGAGGAGGAGGAAGGGGAGGAGGAGGAGAGGGAGG
>CM052721.1:21463614-21515031 GCA_028551405.1 Uromys caudimaculatus
GGAGGAGGAAGAGGAGGAGGAGGAGGAGGAGGAGGAGGAGGAGGAGGAGGAGGAGGAGAAGAAGAAGAAACTCCCTTATACTTGGGTCTGAATCCATCAAGTCTCTCACCCCTAACCCTGGTTTTAGCATCCACCTCAAATTCCAAATCCTAGTTTCCACCTGTGTTTGTTCTTTTTCTTGTTACTGAAACAAACTTCTGGACAAAGCCAACTTAAGGAAGGCAAGATTGAATTTGGGCTCACACTTCAAGAGTACTGTAGTCTGTCGTGGCTTCCCTGGGCTCTTGACTCCTCTGTTCTCTCTCTCTCTCTCTCTCTCTCTCTCTCTCTCTCTCTCTCTCTCTCTCTCTCTCAGCATTTGTTCCTTGCTAAACGTCATAAGCCGTAGGCAATTGAATTGGTCTTTGATCCCAAGAGACTTCTAAAGGTTTCTCTAGAAGGCATGCCAGACATTGTCATCAAGGCTTGTCTTTGGCCTTCCAGTGGCTGGTGGTCAGTATAAGAACACCAAATTCTCTTTCCACTCTCTCTGTTCTGTCTGACAGAGGTGAGGACAGTTTACTGGCCTCAGTTCTCCTCACTTTAGAGAGGAGCGTTGTACTCTTGTCTCCTGTCCTGGGAGCTGTAGCCCTGGGGGTTTCAAGTCTGCCAGGGGATGTGACAGAGGCCATATTCTTGAATAAAGACTCAACGCTTCCAGGTAGGCTGATGGAAGGCCATCCAAGGAGCCACAATAGAAACAAAACATCTAAGTCTTTGTTAAAAGCCACTTTCGGGAATCTGGATTGGAGAGACTTGTTGGTGAGGATAAAGTATTGTGCATACATCTTTGAGAAAAAGAACTGCCCTACAGGGGGCTGGAAGATGGCTCAGTAGTTAAGAGAGTACTTGCTCTTGTAGAAGACCCAAGTTTGACTTCCAGATCACAAGTGCTTAGTAACTCCAACTCCATGAGGTCCAACACCTTTGGTCTCCTCAGATAGCATATCTCTCTCTCTCTCTCTCTCTCTCTCTCTCTCTCTCTCTCTCTCTCTCTTTCTCTCTCTCTTTCTCTCTCTCTCTCTCTCTCTCTGTCACACACACACACACACACACTCCAGACACATACATATATATTTATATAAATTTATATAAATGTTTATAAATTATATGTTTTATATATTTATAAATTTAAAAAATATATAAACACATATGTATAAATAAATATATTTATAAATTATAAAACTAGTCAATATTTACAAATTATAGTATATATATAATTAAAATAACTCTTTTAAAAAGAAGTCCACTGGAGCTACAGAGATGGCTCAGGCAGTAAAGAACTTGCCTGGCAAGCACAAGGATCCAAGCTCAACCCTCAGAACCCACATAAGAAAATATTAAGCATGATGACAGATGTTTATAACCCCAGAGCCAGGGAGGCAGACAGGCAGAGCCTTGGGGTTGGCTATCTGGCCAACCAAGCCAAATCAGCTACTTCCAGGCTGATGAGAGATTGTCCCTAACCAACGCGGTGGACAGCACCTGAGGATGGGATCCCAGAAGAGGGTGTGGGATCACCTGGAACTGGATTCACAAATGGGTACAAGCCTATGCTTAGGAGCTGGGACTCAAACCTGGGTCCCCTGAAAGAGCAGCCAGTGGTCTTAACTGCTAAGCCATCTCTCTAGCCCCTTGCTGTGATTTTGCTTTGTGTTTCCCTGAGGGTTAGTGAAGCTAAGCATTTTTCTCATAGTCTTCTTAGGTGGTTCCATTTCTTCTTTGTAGATAAGTCTAATAGAGCAGTGGTTCTCAACTTCCCTAATGCTGTGACCCTTTAATACAGTTCCTCATGTTGGGCTGACCCCAACCATAAAATTATTTTTGTTGCTATTTCATAACTAAGTTTGCTACTGTTATGAATCTGATTTGTAAATGTTTACTGTTATGTAAATATCTTATAGGCAGGAGGTCTGATATTCTACTCAGGTGGTAGGGTTGCTTGACCTCTAAAACAGTTGCGACCCACAGGTTGAGAACCAAGGCAATAGAGTGTGCCTAGCACCCCAGTACATTATAACTATATAAGGGAGTGTCACAATAAAACCCATTACTTTGTCCAATTAATACGCATTGATGATTAAAAGGAAGACTGAGGAGATGAGCTTAGTGGGTGAAGCATTTGTCATGCAAGTGTGCCGACCGGAGTTCGAGCCCCAGATCCCATGAAGAAACAAGTGCATGCTTGTAATACCAGTCATGGCAAAATGGGAAGCGGGGACAGGCAGGTTCCTGACAGCTTGCTGGCCAGCTAGTGTGGCCTACTTGGAAAAATCTGGGTCTTCTGACCAACACATGCATGAGCACAGACTATGCACGTGCATACATGCACACGCTGCATAACCACCATACAAAATTATTAATTAATTTAATCAAATAAGATAAAAAATAACAAATGCTGGTGAAGAGGTAGAGTGAATAGAACAATCTTTTCTTTTCTCTCTCTGTATATGTATGTATTGTGAAAGAGAGAGTGTGTATGTGTGTGTGTATGATGGGGGGGACAACTTTCAGGATTCAGTTCTCTCCTTCCATGGCATGGGTCCCAGGGACTGCACTTCAGGCCATTGGCTTTATAACAAGTGCCCTTACCTGTTAATCTTTCTCATCAATCCCCCTCACCTCCATGGAGGTCCAAGGACTTGGATCAGCTGGCAGTGAGATAGGACTCATGAGAGCCACTCCTGCCAAGCCTGGCTCTCCTCACCACTGCACACGGGTGAAAGAAAGCCAGCCATCTATCTTCTCCCAGAATACCTTTGTAGTGCCTGCTGCTGTCCTAGAAAGAACAGATGCCCACCATCCTCTTAGGCTGGTGTCTCCATTTTATTCCAGAGGCTCCCATGCTGAGTGACTTTGAAAGGGGGACTTACAGGGGTTGGGGGTGGGGATGATCACAGATCATCTCTGATAGGTGAAGCTGAGCTCTCTGTCACCTCAGCCACAGTGATGGGTCCCAGTACCCAAGCCTAATAACATCCCAGCCTATCTTAGTTACAGCAGAGAGCTAAACACAGCTTGCAAGAGGTGAGTTAAGCTATCCAATGCTCGCTCCAGGCACACAATGCCATTAACCCCAGGATGGGCTGAAACACTAGATAGATACAATCAGCCGACTATCTGGTGACCCTGAAGGATTGGTCCTCGTTGCCACATGGAAATTCCTGTTATTGATCCACCCACTGGCACCATTTTCATGCAGTCTCCTCAGAGGAGATAAGATCTGACAAGAGGAAGAATGGATGGTTGGCTGGGGAAGGATGCAGTCCCATCTGTGCACACACCACTGGCACCAACCATTTTCACCAAATCAGGGTAATAGCCCCTTGCCACATAGAAACTATGTTATTTGGAAAATCAGGATAAGCGTGAAGATGAAGCCTGAAGGGGGAGAGTACAGCGCTTCCTTGTCAAATGTGCACGAATGGGAGCGCCACTGGCTACTCGTCAATGCAAATTTGTGTTTTAATTATTAATTAATTTTAAAATCATGTGCACGGGTGTCTATGTGCACAAGAATACAGTGCCCGCTGAGGGTGAGTACCAGGTGTTTCTGCCTGATGTGGGTGCTAGGAACAAAACTTCTGTTCCCTGGAAGGGGCATCAAGTATTTTTGGCCTCTTAATTGCTAAACCATCTCTCCAGCCCCCAGTGTAAATTATTAAGCCAATCCTTTATCACAATCCCTCTGTAACAAATAGAGACGGGAGGTGGTAGAGGGTGGTGTATGCCTTTAATCCCAGCATCCAGGAGGCAGAGACAGGCAGATCTCTGAGTTCCAGGCTAGCCTGGTCTACAGAGTGAGTTCCAAGGACAGGTAAGGCTACACAGAGAAACATCTTGAAAAACAAACAAACAGGAAAAAAAAATCAATATATCTGCAGACTCGACAGGATTAATGAAGCTCAAATGCCTCTTTGGCTTTTTTCTACCTCAGTCATGTTTCTGAAGTCAGTAGAAAAACAAAATCTCTCGAAATCTAAACTTAAAGATTTGTAGGCAATGCTGAGCACAGTGGAGCTTGCCTGTCATCTCGACACTCCAAGGTTGGGGCAGGAGGATTGCTGTGAGTGTGGGACCAGTCTGGGTTACAGAATGGGACCCAATGTTGTAGATTTGGTTTAACACTTGTATTATGTTAATTGGGTTCCCCAAATTCCACGAGAATCTTAATATAAGATGCTGAGGGTCCCTGCTCCCAGTTGGTTTTGATTGGTAAATAAAGTTACCAGTGGCCAATGGCTGGGCAGGGAGGCAGAGGCGGGACTTTAGGATTCATGGACAAGGGGACTAAGAGAGAAGGAGTTAGAACCACCACATCAAGAAAGAAGAAAGACCAGGTCTGAGACGTATAGGAAGAGAGAGGGTACCAAACATCTAAGAGACAGGAAAAAGCGGCCCCAGGGGACCCTGACTGGGTCTGGGGCAGTGTCTTAGTCAGGGCTTCTATTCCTGCACAAACATCATGACCAAGAAGCAAGCTGGGGAGGAAAGGGTTTATTCAGCTTACACTTCCATGCTGCTGTTCATCACTAAAGGAATTCAGGACTGGAACTCAAGCAGGTCAGGAAACAGGAGCTGATGCAGAGGCCATGGAGGAATGTTTCTTACTGGCTTGCTTGCTTCTCCTGGCTTGCTCAGCTTGCTTTCTTATAGAGCCCAAGACTACCCGCCCACAGATGGTACCACCCACAAGGGGCCCTCCCCCCTTGATCACTAATTGAGAAAATGCCTTACAGCTGGATCTCATGGAGGCATTTCCTCACCTGTAGCTTCCTTCTCTGTGGTAACTCCAGCTTGTGTCAAGTTGACACAAAACCAGCCAGTACAGGAAACCAAGATGAAATATAAGATTTAGTAAGTAATAATTCAGGAATATTAGAGGGGAGAGTGGTTAGCCATGTGGATGTTTGGGAGTGGCCCAGCTTAAGGCATATTAAAATATAAGGCGCTCTCTCTCTCTCTCTCTCTCTCTCTCTCTCTCTGTGTGTGTGTGTGCACGCGTGTCTTTCGTTTGGGAACTCAGAACATTGGGGCGGGTTGCAAGGACACATGCTGCTGCTGCCAGGGCGATTTGAAAAGCTTTAATCACCTAATGCAACAACCCTATTTCAATAACAAAATTTTAGGGTCTAGCTCGATAGCTCAGTAGGTAAAGCCATTAGCTACCAAGACCAAGGACTTGAATTTGAACCCAAGGACTCACATGATGGAAGGAGAGAGCCAGCTCTCGAAAGTTGCCTTCTGACTGCTACATGACTACTATGAGGCAAAGGCACACAATAAATACAAATACTTTTTTAAAAGTGCATATAAAAATATTATTTAAGCCCAATAAAGCATGCTCAGCATTTTGACCCAAGAAAAAAACCATGCACTGAAGATAATGTAACACCCTCCCCGGGTTTGCTCTGAGCCGAGGATCACGCTGGCTCTCATTGTTAAGAAGCTGTCTCTGAATGGATGGTACACCTGCTCCATCCACCTCTCAGACGCTGCAGAAGCCAGGCTGCCAGCTCTTGGCAGCACCAGCTGCCAGCAGGCAAGAGATGACATTTCAGACCCCAGGTCCTAGGAGATACAAAGGACACGGCGTTAGGCAAGCCAGAACAAAACAACACCCAGAAAGAACTATTTAAAAATTTAAAAGACCATGTCCTCTTTATCAGCTCTGCCACAGGCTGCCTGTTCTGACAGACTTCTCAAATGTGAAACTGGTCCCCAAGTGAGGCCAAGAAGTGACTGGGATGGGGCAGGTCAGGGAAGTGTGCAATATCCCAGGGCAGGATCCTGCTTCGCTGGACAATGGGGAGTGGATTGTTCTCCAGGAGGGAGATAGATGAAATTACTGGGAGTTCAGAGCAGCTGTGTACCTTCTAGTTACTGAGTCTTTTAAAAGCCTGGGCCTCTCAAAATTCAACAGCTTGCAGTTCAAAGGAAGGACTGCAGAGTGCCTGGAGCAAATCACTCAGGTCCCTGAACCATGCTGAATTCCAAATCTCTGGTTTAATGTAGAAGGATAAATCTGAGCTGGAGGAATGGCTTGGGGGTGGGGGAAAGGTGCTTGCTGCCATACCTGATGATCTGAGTTCAATTGCTAGAACTGACGCTCACAGGTTGTCCTGTGACCTCCATATGGGCATCTTCCTCCTAAATAAAAAGAATAACAAATTTAAAATCCACAGTGAGGCTGGGACTGTCATGCAGTGGATGAGCCATTGCCTCGAATTCACAAGGGCCTGTCTTTGGTATCTCAGTACTTAAATTCACAGAGGTCATGGAAAGGAGGCTTAGTGGTTAAAGCGCTTGTCTTGTAATTAGGAGGACCTGAGTTTGGATTCGAAGCACCCATTCAAAAAAATTGAGCTGGGCAGTATATGGTTGTAAGCCCCAGAGTTAGGATGATTGGGTTGGGGACAACTGTACAGACAGATCTTTAGAACTCATGGACCAGTCAGTCTAGCTAAATAAATGAGCTGGGGGTTCAGGGGAAACTCTATCTCAAAAAAATAAAATGGGGCGTGATCATGAAAGACACCTGGTTGGACCTCTGGCCTCCACATGCACAAACGTACATACACACATATGCACATGCACACACAAACATACACATACATACACACATATGCGCATGCACACACATAGAGACGTATATACACCACACGGGCACAGAAAACAAATTCATGGTAGATGCTGGCAGGGAGCCTTCCATGTGATCATTCCAAGGCCTCAACTCCTTCTACATTGTGGCTCCTTTCCCTTCAGTGGGTAGCTTCCAAGTTTGACCATGCAGTGGGAAATGGGATAGAGAAGGCAGATTGGCTTTGTAGCCACAGAAGATGTGCGGTAAAAGAGTCAGAGTCTTCTAGCCAAACTGGCCAAAGGGAAGTCTGGAAATGGGATGCCCAAGAGACTGTGGAGCCCACACTGGAGTCATTGTCACTAGCAGAAAGCAGACGCTGCCTGTCACTAGTAGACGGCATCCAGATCTTTCTCCTAGAGACTGCCATAGACGATGAGACTGGCTCATAGAGGGGAGAGATCTGGTTCATAGGTCAGAGAAGCCTGCGCTGGTTAGTTTTAACTGTCAACTTGACACAGTTGAGAATCACCTGGGGAGATTTTCCAGCCCAAGGTGGACCATGGGCATGTGTGGGGTAGATTTGACTTGATGGTTAATTAATGCAGCCCCATTGCAACCTCCAAGGAGTTGTTTTCTGACCGCCATATGCATGCTTTGGAGGGTCACGGACTATATACCAGTGAAGAAATCAAGCTGATAGCAAGCAAGCTTGCATGTGTGCAGTCACTTCTCTCTCTGCTCTTGGCTGTGGATGGGATGTAAGAATCTCCTGAGGTCTTCCATTGGCTTCCCCAAAATGATGGGTTGTACCTTGGGGAACAATACACTGAAATAAACCCTTTCTCCCTCCTTTGCTTTTCAGCAGAGCATTTTCTCACAGAAATAGAAGTGCAACTAAGAACAGGGACCCAATGCAACATTTCTATTAAATAAAGGGACTGAGATTTACCATTGTCTCAGTGTAGGAGGGATTGACCTTGTTGAAGAATATCTACATAAGAGTCCCAAAGGCAGGAGGGACAGGGAGGAGAGGAGGTAGGGGAAACTGCAGTTGGAATATAAGTATAAAATAGATTGAAATAGAAGAAAAAAACAAGTCCCAAAGACATTATGATATCAACTGATGGAACTCACCAGCAGGCAGGTGTAATGCCACGAGCTAGGCACACATTGACTGAGATCACAGAACAGCTCTGAGAACCCAAGCCTCTGGGATCCTGAACTGGTCTTTGCTTTAACATTGGCTATTGGTTTGAGGGGATGTAGTCTACTATGGTGAGCAAGGCACAGTAGCAGGAGTGGGAGCAACTGGCAAAGCTGTGTTCACAATCAGGAAGCAGAGAGAGATGGATGCTGGTGCTCAGATCACTGTCTCCTTTCTATTCACTCCAGGACCCCAGCCATGAGAAGATATCACCCAAATTCAGGGTGGGCCTTCCCTCCTGTTAAACCTCTCTGGGAACACTCTCGTAGACACACCCAGATATGTATCTCCAATTGCAGAGGTTGGCAATGAATATTAACTATACCACACACTCCGTAAAAATCAATATGGAGCTGGTGCGTGCCTTTAATCCCAGCACTTGGGAGGCAGAGGCAGGTGGATTTCTGAGTTCGAGGGCAGCCTGGTCTACAGAGTGAGTTCCAGGACAGCCAGGGCTACACAGAGAAACCCTGTCTCGAAAAACAAAAACAAAAACAACAACAACAAAAAATCAATATTGAAATAGGCTGGAGAGATGGCTCAGAATTTAGAATCACATAATAATATTACCGGGGACCCAAGTTCTGTTCCCAACTCCCATGTTGGGCATCTCACAGTTGCATATAACTGTAGGAGTCCTGACAATCTCTACTGGCCTCTGTTGACACTACTCTCTCTGTCTCTCTGTCTCTCTCTGTCTCTCTCTGTCTCTCTCTCTCTCTCTCTCTCTCTCTCTCACACACACACACACACACACACACACACATTCTTAAAAAATAATAAGAGATCAATCTTTAAAAACTGTAAATACCAGATTCCTTCCATGTCGAGAAATACAGGCTCAAAGCTATGGCCTTTGGTACTAAAGACAGAATTAAATATAATTCAGTCTCCTCCAGCGACTAAGCATAGATTATCTATAATTACACTCTAACAGCTGCTTTCTAATCCTCAGCAAAATGTATACTAAATGGTGGTAGCAGGATGAGTAATATGTATAGGTAGGAAAGTGAATACAGTGTTATCCCCCACCTGCCTTCTGGAAACTTCCATATGAAGGTGCCAAAGCTGCGCTCAGCTCTTCCCTGAAACTTATTCTCCATCATGTCTATATTATCTTCATAACCCCCGTAGAGGACCAGATCAGAAAGCTGGCCCTCATAAACATGTGTGGGCTCAATAGCCAAGGGCATCAGGAAGGATTCTAGGAACACAAAGCAATAGAATGCTTAAATGTCTGTTCAGTTAGAACTGCTGTAGGGAAGGACGGATGGTTCTGTTTTGGATGTATACCTTAGTTACGCTTCTGCTGCTGCGACAAAATTCCCTGGACAAGGGCTGGAGCAATGGCCCAGTGGTTGAGAACATATACTTCTCTTGCAGAGGACCTGAGTTCGGTTCCTGGCACCCATGTTAGGTGGCTTGCAACCAACTGTGACTCTGGCTCCACATGAGCTGATACCATCTTCTGGCCTCTGCACACATACAGAGACACATAAATAAAAAATTAACAGTTTTTTCTTCAAAATATCCCAATAAAAGCAATCTAAGAAAGTATTTTGGCTTTATAATTTGAGGTACATCCCATTATGATAGGAGAGTCAAAGTTGCAAGTCTTGTTGTAGCTGCAGTCAGGAAGAAGAAAGCAATGAATGTCTGTGCCAAGGTCAATTTTTCTTTCTTTACTATTCCCTGACTAGGGAATGATCCCGCCCACAGTCAACATGGGTCTTCACAGATCACTAAGGCCAACCAGGACGATACCCTACAAACATTCTCAAAGGCTAACCTTAATCTATACCAGTAGTTCTCAACCTTCCTAAAGCTTTGACCCTTTAATATATAGTTCCTCATGTTGTGGGGACCCCCAACTATAACATTATTTTCATTGCTACTTCATAACTGTAATTTCACTACTGTTATAAATTGTAATGTAAATATCTGATATGCAGGATATCTGATAGTCTACTCCTGTGAAAATGTCGTTCAACCCCCAATGGAGTCATGACTCACAGATTGAGAACCGCTGATTTAGAGGATGCATCATAGGCGTGTCAGGAGACTTGTCTCCATGTGATCCTGACTCCCGTGAAGGTGGAGATTAAGGTTGCTAACCATGGAAGTGTGGATCCGAGTCCAGAGGAACACCCAATGATGGTTTTAGGTTTCCGTGTCCCAGAATGAAAAAGTTGTAGTAGGAGCATGTGGTCAAAAGTAGAAATAAAGATGACTTGTTATAAAAAGTGAGATGCATCTAATTGTAAGGACACTTGCCACCAAGCCTAAGGACTTGAGTTCAGTCTCTGGAACTCATATGGTAGAAAGAGAAAACCAACACCAACAAGTTATCCTGACCTCCACATGTACTGTGGGGCAGGTGTAAGCACAGTCTCTCTCTCTCTCTCTCTCTCTCTCTCTCTCTCTCTCTCTCTCTCTCTCACACACACACACACACACACACACACACACACACACACACACACACTAATTTTTTTAAAGTGATTGTACTCTTGAAGATGAAGGTGGGCTAGCAAAATGGGGAAAAGGTATCCAATTACACATGGAGGTCCAGGAAGTTCGTGACTTGTTTATATCAAATGCCTGTCCCATGGGCTTCTCTCAATACACTCTGTCCTGTGTAGCCCAGCTGGGGAAGGGCTTGTAGTCTGTGTCAGCTGCATCCTTCATATGCTGAGCTTAATGTTTCATTATATTTTGTTTCCTTTTCACATGTGTGCATGTCTCAGTGCAGGTGGAGGGCAGAGAACAACTTGTAGAATCAAGTTTCTCGCTTCCGCCATGGGCCCAAGGGGCTGGAACTCCCCTGTGTGCAAGTGCCTTCACCCAATGAGCCATCTTCCCAGCCCTTTACCGGTTACTCATTCCGCTGCCCACCCCATGTTAATAATCTTGCTGTTGCTGTCCCTAGACTCCACCAGAACACAAAAGAAGGAACAGAGTTGAGGTGGGAACAAGATTTTAGATGGGGGAGAAGGAACAAATGGAAGAAAAAAATGATTTGAGGAAAGAGGAAAGATGATGGAAGGTAGGAAGACAGAGCAAAACACACTTAAACATGCATAAAGATTACATGCGATGTTTTTTCTAACAGGAGCTTGATCATGTGTGACAGTAGCATGCTATTCCACTGGGTGGTACAGATGTAATGGATTTTAAACTGATAAGTTCAGGCCGGTATGATTCACCTCCCTCTGATATGGTTTGTCTTTTAAATACAGAAGCAACAAAATCAGGGAAAAAAAACTCTTCAATCCCCTGACTCTGCTTGATGAATTAGGCTGCTTTCAATAATGCCTTTCTTTCCTCCTCGGAGTCACATGTCACTTGCCAAGGTTCATTTTAATTCCTCAGCCTGTGCTAAGAGAAATGGCTTGCATCGACCCGACTGGCGTAGAATCTACCTAGATTCTTTGGGGGTTCTCACCACTGCGGTACTTAAATTGAGATATGTCTCGAGATCTGCATTCGTAAATCCCGTTTCTGAGAAACTGTAATAAATAAAGCCAAAGATTGAAATTGAATTTTTGTACAAGGAATTTAGGAGGAAAGCCATGAAGCATCCATCTGATTGTGGAAGAGAAGATGCATTAAAACTGGGGCAAGGGGAGACAGCTCATCTCCCCATCCTGGCACAACGTACCTGGGAAGTTACCAGCGGCAGGTGGTTGGGGGAGATGAGTGTGCGCTCAGGGGACAAGGGTTACCAAGAAGTCCCAAAGAAGAATTGGAGGAACAAATTAAAATATTTCTTAGCCAGATATAATCTGGTTTTTTTAAGTCATATTTAAAAAAAAAAAAAGCTAAAATTTACCTATACTTAGAAGACACAGTGGGATTATTTTATGATTTCTGCATTGAGAGATTCACCAGTGTTATTTTCAAATGTTGTTATTAGGTTGTTTTGTTGTTGTTGTTGTTGTTGTTGTTGGGCTTTTGTTTTGTTTTGTTTTTACCCAGGACTAGAGGAAGACCCCAGGACCTTCTGTATGCCATATAGGTGCCTTACCACTAAGCCACACTCCCACACTGAGACTGTAGGCAGGTGCTCTACTACTGAGCTACATCCCAGCCCTCCTGGTACTCACTAAGTTCACACCAAAGCAGGTATGAACTTGCTGTGGTCCCTCAGCCTCCATCCCACATGTAGCCCAGCCCACTGTTGCCCAAGCAACATGGAAAAGAATTTCAATGGACCCCAGAGTGATTTAATCAGGGACCCAGAAGATGTTTGGAAAAGCCACTGCTAAGATTACAGAAATGCAAACTCTTAAGGGATGGAGGAGAAAGCCCCCTGTGTTGGGCTTCCAAGTTCTTTGGAACCTGATGTATCAACAACCTGAGAGACCATTTTTAGGGTAGCGAGGAAATGAGGATCCTGGAGAAGTTGGGGTGATCCCCCACTGTCCTCAGAGCCTCAGAGTATTGCTGTAAAGACAGTGGCATCTTGTGTGTCTCACAAACACCAAGAATGTCACCCAGGCTGCACACGTGGCTCAATGCTCACCTAGAATGCTCAGGGACCCAGGTTCCAACCCTAAAAGATGAGGGGCACCTCACAACCGAGATTCTTCAGTGCTATTTAATTCCTGGAATTGGACCCCCAACACACACACCCACACATTCACCTTCCGCTAAGAGTTTGTGTGTTTATGTGCGTGTATGTGGAAGCCAGAGGACAGCCTCAGCTGTCATTCTTCAGTGTTGTCCACCTCCTTTTTGAGATAGTCTCTCACTGGCCTGGAGCTCACTGCCCTTCCCACAAGCACCAAAGCAATGGTTGGCTGACCAGTGAACACCAGGACTTCTTTGCCTCCTCCTCCCCAAAGCTGGGATTATCCGCACCAGCTACTAGGCCTGCATATCAGGACTAAACTCAAGCATTCTTTCTTGCACAAATGCTTTACCAACTCAACAACCAAACCCAGCCCTTAAGTTCATTAATTTTTTTTAAAAAAAAAAAAACATATATTTTTTTACTGTGTGTATGTATGAGTGATTGCCCTGTATGAGCAGGTGCTCACAGAGGCCAGAAAAGAAGCACACACAGCACCACATCCTGAAAATAAAAGAAGACAAAATGAGATGTATTGATAGATCAGAGGAACCACATCCAGGTTCCCCCAAAAGCTTTGACTAATAATAAAAAGACAATAGCCGAACTGGAAATGGGACAAGCCGGACATAG
Source organism: Uromys caudimaculatus (assembly GCA_028551405.1). Taxonomy (NCBI): domain Eukaryota; kingdom Metazoa; phylum Chordata; class Mammalia; order Rodentia; family Muridae; genus Uromys; species Uromys caudimaculatus. Next base: position 21,476,647 of record CM052721.1, read on the forward strand.
TGAGATGTATAAGCTACCTTTTCATTACTGTGACCAAATACCTGAGAAAAGGAACTTTAAGGAAGAGAGAACTTATTGTGGCTCAGAGTTCAAGGGTACATTCTATCATGGTAGGGAAGGCACACAGGAGCATGAGGGGTCTGGTCATGTATCCACAGTCAGGAAGCAGAGAGATGAATGTTGGTCCTGGGCCATTTTCCCTTTGTCCAAGACTCTAACCTATGCAATGATGTTACCCATATTCAGGGTAAGTCTTCCTTCCTCAGTTAACCCAGTCTAGAAACTCCTTTATAAACATGCCCAACAGGTTTGTCTTCTAGATGATTCTAGATCCATTCAAACTGACAGTCACATTAAACTGTCATAGTTAGCTTAGACTGTCAATTTGATACAGGTTATAGCCTAGATGAAATTGGCCTGTGGACATAACTGGGTGGGGAAATTGTTTTGATGGTTAATAATGTAGGAAGGTCCAGCCCACTGTAGGTGGCATCATTCCCTACTCAGGTTGTCTTAGATTGTATAAGAAAGCTATTTAAGCATGACCTTGTGACTATACCAGTAAGCATTATTCCTCCATGTTTCCTGCTTTCAAGTTCTTGCTAGAGTTCCTGCCCTGACTTCTCTCAGAGATGGATCATGACCTGAAAGTACAAGACAGATGTATCCTTTACTCCCTTAAATTGCTTTTTGGTCAGGGTGTTTTATCCCAGCAACAGAAAGGAAACTAGGACCCATGCTATCTAGGTTCAACCACTGCTTTGGGTGGGGCTTGTGGAAGGGCAGTGGCCTCGGGGCTATCCTCTGCCATACTGATCAAGTCTCTGTGCCTCCAGGTGTGGCTCTGCGGTGGCAGCATGGAGGTCCTTCCGTGTTCAAGGGTGGCCCACATTGAGCGGAAGAAGAAACCGTACAACAGCAACATCGGGTTCTATACCAAGAGGAACGCACTCCGAGTAGCTGAGGTCTGGATGGATGACTACAAGTCGCATGTGTACATAGCGTGGAATCTGCCTCTGGAGGTAGGAACAGGCAGCTTTCCCTGTCATCCTAGAACAAGAAGTTAGGCTCTCTGGCAGGCCGCAGACACCCTTAATAAGCCTATGGCTTTTCTCTTGCCAAGGCTCACAGACATCTGAGTGTTAGATCCTCTTACTGGGGCAACCACAGGGCACTGATCCACTTACAGAGAACCACAGGTCTTACTGCTGTGTTAATCTAAATCTTATATGAGTGTTGTCTCTCTACTCTGAGCATGCGCTGTGTCCTAAAGGTCCTCACCCAGGTTTGAGCAGCACAGCCATCTTCCGCTCTTGTTGTGTGCCTCCCTGACCCCTGGGGGGCGCAGCTGCTGGTGACAAGTCCTGACTGAAGGTTGTGTGAAGGTTGTGACACTTGTTTCCTTCTCTTCCTCATACGTGCTGCTGGGGGCTCCAGGAAAATCTCTGGTTACTCCAGGCTCCCACCAGGAACCCCATGGCTGTGCCCAACTTGATTTAAATCTCACCTCTGTTTCTTGATATTGATGAAATCGCTACTGAACACTTTGCTGTGCTTTCAGATATCGAGCAGTAAAATGGGGGTGATGGCAGGTCCTCTTTTCTCTGTTCAGGAGGCTGCAGCACAGCATCAGAAATAGAGTTAAATTTGGCAAGGTTTGGGTAAAGGAGAAAAGTGTAGAAATTCTGTCACTGTTGTTAAAGATTTTCCTCCAGTACCCAGGGTTTGAATCTAGGTGCTTGTGTATGCTAGGAAGGTAGCCTTCAGTGGGAGATTCTAGGCAGGGGCTCTACCACTGAACCACACCCCCAGCCTCTCACTGGGGGATTCTAGGCAGGGGCTCTACCACTGAGCCACGCCCCCAGCCCCTCCCTGGGGGATTCTAGGCAGGGACTCTACCACTGAGCCACGCCCCAGTCCCTCCCTGGGGGATTCTAGGCAGGTGCTCTACCACTGAACCACGCCCCTAGCCCCTCACTGGGGGATTCTAGGCAGGTGCTCTACCACTGAGCCACACCCCCAGTCCCTCACTGGAGGATTCTAGGCAGGGGCTCTACCACCGAGCCACGCCCCCAGGCCCTCACTGGGGGATTCTAGGCAGGGTCCCTACTACTGAGCCACACCTTCAACCATTGTTTTTCTTTTCATTTTGAGACAGGGTGTCACTAAGTGGCTCAGGCTGACTTTGAATTCACTCTCACGTGCCAGGCTAACCTTGAACTTTTGACATTCCTACCTCAGCCTCCCAAGTAGCTAGAGTGATACAGTTGTGACACCAGGCTTGCCTCTGCCTCATTACAGTTTTTGAAATACATCCTAAAGAATTGCTTCTCCTTCCTTTAGCAGCATAGAGTCGTTGAATGCAGTATTCCTTTACACATTTTTAATTTACATTCATTTATTTAGTTTATGTAGGGGAGATGATGCCACAGTGTATATCATGTGGAGACCAGTGGACAACTTGTGCAGGTTGGTGCTCTCCTTCCACCATTCAGGTCTGAGGATGACCGTGGGTCATCAAGTTTTGCATTAAAGCCCTTCTACCCACTGAACCATCTTGCCAGCCCGATCTTTCACATATTCTCATGTAAAGTTGGATAACCTTTGAGGAGCACTTAGTACATCCCAGATTCTTGATAATTTTCTTTTTTACAGTAGCTCATCTAATCTCATGCAAATGAGCAGTTTGCCTAGATTTCCTCATCTGCAGAACATTAATTGTTCATACTTACCCCAAAGGGCCCCAGTGATGAGGTACAGAATAGAGCTCATCCCACATCGAATACTAGATAAATGTTGGCTTATTAGGGGCCTGCTACAATGCACACTTTACAAATTAGAAACCTGGTTCTTTGAGAGGTTAATGGGTCTTCCTATTACACAAATGTCAACTCAGAGGTGGAGAGATGGCCCAGTGGTTAAGAGTGCTTGCTGACCTTGCAGAGGACCAGAAGGCCAGTTCCCAGTGCCCATTTCAGGCATCATATAATCACATCTAACTGCAGCTCCAGGGGATCTGGTGCCCTCTTATGGCCAACATGGGCATTGCACTCATGTGCACAATCTCACACACATATACATATGCATACACATACATACATGCACATTAACTAGAAGTAAATCTTAAATAAAGACTATGTACTCAAATCATCAGGGAACCCTAGTAAGCCCATGTCACAGTAATTCGTGTTCTGTAGAGAATAATCTAGAACAATGGTTTTATCTGTTAAATTAGTTCCTGTTCCTATTCTGGAATAAAACCCCCAGCAAAAACAACTTATGGAAAGAATAGTTTATTGTGGCTCTGCTTGTGAGAGTCTAGTCCATCAAAAATGGGGAAGGCACGTTGGCAGAAGCACGAGGCAGATGGTCACATCACATCCATAGTCAGGGAGCAGAGAGCAATGGATGCTGGTGCTCAGCTCATTGTCTCCTTTTTCTTCAGTCTAGGACTCCAGTCCATGGTATGGTGCTGCCCACATTCAGGGTGTGTCTTCCTTCCTCAATTAATCCATTCTAGAATCTCTCACAGACATACTCAGAAGTGTGATTCTAGATCATGTCAGCTTGAAAATCATTAGCTACCACTGTGAGTCACAAGAACTAAGTTCTAGTCACTCTTGCCCAGTGCAGACTCCATTACAATCCCTGCTTGGCCATGGGACTACTGTGAAGGAGGTTTTACAAAGACTAGAAATCATACGTGGGACCTGAGCATCCTAATGAGTAACTCATGAACATTGCTCAAAAAGTACAGATATAGGAAAGTTTTAGATTTCTGCTTTTCAGATGAAGAATATTCAAACAATAAAGGTCATACAAATAGTCTATGATCCAGAAAAATTCCTAAATCAGGTGTGTGTGTGTGTGTGTGTGTGTGTGTGTGTAGCATTGGGACAGAATCTCACTATGGATCCCTGGATGGCCTGGACAGAAGGAGAGAAAGCACCCAGCTGACTTTTCTACTCCACCCATGTCCCAGAAGGAAAAGGCTCCTTCTCCTTCTCTTTAATTAAAAGACCCTCCTTTCTTTCTTGGGTTTTCTGATGTTCACTCCCTGTCAACTGGTTGTTTGTTCTGCCTCTTTACCTATGGTTGACCTTATTTAATCCTGTTTACAGAAACCTCTTGTATTAAGGGTGTGTGCTAGGGCTGAGCCACACCACAACAAGAAAAGGTTTTTCCAGTTCACAGTCTCAGGATTCACAACGTGATCAAATACCCATCAACACGTTCCCTAACCTATCTACCTTCCTTCCTTCCTTCCTTCACTCCCTCTCTTTCCTTTCTCCTTTTTTCCATACTTCCTCCTCTTCCCTCTCACCTCTATCTTCCTTTCTCTCCTCCCCCCCCTCCGTCCCCCACCCGCTTTGACAGAATCTCACTCCACAGCTCAGGCTGGCCTCAAATCATGATCCTCCTTCCTCAGCTTCCCACATGCTGGAGTGACAGGCCAGTGCCATACTCTCAGCCTAAGCGCTGGATACACTAAGCACATTCAGTGTGTAGGTGCTATGTTTCCCCGCTACATACAGACTATGACCAAGTTTTATTTATAAACTTTCACAGTAAGAGGCCAATAGCAACAGCTAATAAATTAGAATGATCTGAACAAGATACTATGATAAAATTTACTTCAAATTTATGAATTGTTTTCTGGAATTTTCCATTTAGAATTTTTGGACCATGATTGGTCATAGGTCAGGGAAATCAAAGAACACTGACTCACACAGGTCTGGGGATGGTTCTGGATGGCTGGTCCATAATTGTTAGTGCTGTCCTGCCAGGCTTTTAAATGACCATTTCAGCCAAGTGTGTAATCCCTACACTGGAGAGGTGGAGGCAGCAGTATCAGGAGTTCAAGGTCATTCCTAGCTACATAGCCAGTTTGATACCAGCCTGGACTACTTGGATATCTTGTCTTTTTTTTTTTAAAAGCAGGAAAAAAAATGCAATGTTTTTGGTGAAGCACATTGGCACAAATCTACATTCCCAACACTAGATGAGATGAAGCAGAAAGGGTTATGAGATCAAGGCCAGCTTATAGCATGAGGTCCTGTCTCAAACCAGCTCTCAGACTAACAAACACTGACCACCTCAACCAACCAGGCCAAGGCTATTCAAACAAAGAGTTAAATACTGTTTTCTGGCTTGCCTTTAAGTATTACTAATTATGATATTTAAAGAATTTGTTTCTTTAACATCCTTGTATTGTGAAGGAATGAGGTCCTGCATTCAAATCCCCAGTACCTATGTAAAGCCAGCTGTAGCCACTCACTGTAACCCCAGCATGGCAGGAGGAGAGAGACAGATCCTGGAGCACTTGGCTTCACTGGCACCAGTGAGCTTCAGTTACGGTGAGAGACCATGTCTTAAACAGGAACAAAAATGTAAGTTTGAGAACCAGAGAGCAAGACAACCAATGTTCTCTTGACCCTGAATATGCATTTATGCATGTACAACACACACACACACACACACACTTACCACCACCACCACACACATATACACACATATCTGTACATACACCATACACACCCCTACACACATACACATAGTCTACATACATACACATACCACACACACAAACATATCTCTACATACATACACACACAGCTACATACATAGACACACATGTTTTACACACACATACACACAAACAAATCCCTACATACCACACATACACACATACTTTTATATACACCCCTACACACACACACACACACACACACACACACACACACACACACACACACTTAAAATCCTTCTCTGGCTACTGACAAAATCTTAACGGACTAACTCTTCTCGGTGCCCTCCAGTGCCTCCTGGCTTTCCCCTCAGCCTAGCCTGTGTCCTGTGACTCCCAGTCCCCTGGGGCTGAGACCTAGGCTCATATTTCAGATGGTTTATTTCCCCGTCACCACACAGCAACCCATTACAGGTTCATTTCAATAAAAGCAGAGTGAACTATTCATCAGAACATCATCACACAGAAAATTATTTTCTCCTCTGCATATAATGAGCTTCACAGTGCCCACAAAGAGGGACGTCACACACAAGTTGAGAGATGAGCCTAAGGAAGTTAGAAACATCTATTTTCTTGTCATTGTCAAATAATTGCTACAATAATTGTCTTGGGTAATTACTATGAAAGAGAAGAATCCCAGAGAGTAGGCTGTTGACACCCTTGTGGCCTGGGGTCCTTAACTCCAGTGGTGATAAAAGATGGAGACTTGTCTAGAGACTTTGTCAAATCTTCCCACATGCACTCCGTGGAGTGAGTATAATCTCTAGCTTATGTTTAAGTGATGCACTGGGTCTGCTGAAGCTAACCTGAGCACTACAGGGCTCTGGGCTGGGGATGTAGCTTAGCTGGTAAGATGTATGCCAGGAACACACAAAGCCCCAGGGTCTTTGCTCCATATCACATAAACCAGGCGTGATGGAACATACGTGCAATCCCAGAACTCAGGAACAGGCAGGAGGATCAGGGGTTCTAAGTCATCCTCAGCTGTAAAGCAAGTTCAAGGTTGGCCTGGGCTACATATGACCCTATGTAGTGGTTGGTTTTAAATGTCATCCTGACACAGTCTGGGAAGAGAGACTTAATGAGGAATTGTTGGCCTGTAGGTATGTCTGTGCGGGTTGTCTTGATTGCCAGTTGAGGTGGAAAGACCCACCCTGGATGTGGGTGGTACCACTGCCAGGCTGTGTATGAGTGCAGAAAGCCAGCTGAGCACAAGCAGCAGGCAGCATGGATGCGTTCGCTTTCTGTGCTCTGTGGACGTGAAGGGACAGGCTGCTTGAGCCCTTGCTTTGGCTTTTCTGCCATAATGGGTGGTAGCATAGAACAGTAAACCAGATACACCCTTTCCTCCTCCAAGTGGCTTTTGGTCAAGGTGTTTTATCACAGCAACAGAAATGAAAACCCCCAAAGCATTACAGGCTCCAATCCCCGAGATGCCCTTCCTAAAAGTGACTCCACCTGCGCAAGGCTCTGGCCAGAGGTCCGAGCCACTAATGCCCTCTGTCTCTCTACTTGCAGAATCCAGGCATCGATATTGGTGACGTCTCAGAAAGAAAAGCATTAAGGAAAAGTTTAAAGTGTAAGAATTTCCAGTGGTACTTGGACCACGTTTACCCGGAAATGAGAAGATACAACAACACTATCGCATATGGGGAGGTAAGATCGACCACACTTGAGGGACGGCAGGGCCTCCCTCCCTTCTGCCCCTTAGTGATTCTTGGAGATGCAAGGTCTTCTCACTAGCAAGGGTATGAAGGCAGAAATGGGGCTATTTGAGATGTTTTGACATTGGGGACCTCTGGGCCATGTAAGTGAAGACACCGAGCAGGAACCGGCTCATAATAAGAGCCAGGGAGCTGAGGACATGTCTCAGTGGTAGAACTCTTGCTTAGCATACTCTGATCAAGTCCCTGGTGTTAAATCCCACACACACACACACACACACACACACAGGAGGGGGGGGGAAGTGGGGGAGAGAGAGAGGTGCAGAGCTGGGTGATATGCATACCTGTAACCCCAGCTATAGGGACACTGAGACAGGATTTTCATGGGTTACATGGTGAACCAGGACAATTTAGATGATATAGCATGACTTCGTCTCAAAAATATAGAGAGAGAGGGAGGCTGGGGTGAGGCTAGAGCCTTGCTTTTGCTCATTGTTGTGGGCTGTCAATAACTAGTAATATATGGGGGTGGAGGGAGGAGGACGGAGAGAGAGAGTGGGTGGAGGGAGGGGAGAGAGAGAGAGAGAGAGAGAGAGAGAGAGAGATCTCAAATTTTCTGTAATTAGGCAGTCACACTTTCTAAAACATTAAAATGGCTTGGCATGGTGGTACATATCTTTAATCCCAGCACAAGAGGCCGAGATGGGAGAATAAGGAGTTCAAGGCCATCTTGAGCTACATAGTGAGTTTGAGGCTAGCTTGAGCTACACAAGACTATGCCACAATAAACAAACTCAACAGAAATTGTCTTTTGAACTCATCTGCTAGACTCTCATTCTAGCAAGTTGTTGCCCTCTTAGCTTCCATTTCTTATCGTGTGAAAACGAGAGAAATCGAAGTGCCTACTCCCTGGGGACGTTGGGCAGAGCAATGAGCCACAGTGGGTAGGGTCTGCAGGTCAGGAGACAATGTGTGGCAGCCATTGGTAATGCGTACTAACTCTCTTCTTTAAAATAAAAGGATTTTCATTACTGAAGGACGATCAGATGTGAAGGAGAAATCAGAGAGTGGGCAGGGGCTTGTCTAGTTGTATGCAGTACTTAGCTCTCTGTACATGGTTGAAGACGCCATGGTTGGAGGGGAGTCTCCACCTGTCAGTCTCTACTGCTTGCCTGGCACATGTAGGGCCTCTAAAGCTCCACCACCTGTACTGCATGAAACTGGCACTGTGGGGCATGTCTGTAATCAGTTCAAGGTTATCCTCGGCTGCATAGTAAGATCGAGGCTATCCTGGGCTATGTGAGATCCTGTCTCAAAACCTCTTCCCAACATAAAATGAAGAGATGGCATAAGTCATAGAGCCCTGGAGATAAATCTGATATCTAAAGAGTGACACACTTTCTAAGGTTGAAAAGGTTGTAGGAAGAACAGAGGAGAAAACACAGTTGATCTGAGCTCCTAAAGAAACATAACCCACACTCCGAATGTGGAAACGCCCTGCCAAACTGGGAATTTATGCATCACAAATCTTACAGATGAATAGTAATTTATGTGTAGTGAGTCCTACAATTCAATTTAAATAAAATAATTGATTTAAGTAACAAAAAAATCGCCCAAAGAGAAATGGACCAGATGTCTTAATTATTTTTCATAGTGCTGTGAAGAGACACCACGAACAAGGCAATTTATAAAAGAAAGCATTTGCCAGGCAGTGGTGGCACACGCCTTTAATCCCAGCACTCGGGAGGCAGAGGCAGGTGGATCTCTGAGTTCAAGGCCAGCCTGGTCTACAGAGCGAGTTTTAAGAAAAAAAAAAAAAGGAAAGAGGGAGGGAGGGGGGGAGAGAGCAAGAAGTTAGGACAATTAAACTGGACTGGCTGTTCTGTTTCCCTGTGACACTGGGTTGCTATCACAGGAGAAAATGCAGAGTTGCCCGTGACATATCTATAAACAGCTTGGGTGGAGTTTTAGTTTTTTGTTTTTAAGATTTGTTTTTATTACTTGGGGGGGGGGGGTATGAATGTGGCCAAGTGAGTGGAGGTGCCTTCCAAGGCCAGAGAGATACCCTGGAATTGTAGTTACAGAAGGTTGGGGGCGACCTGATGTGGGTGTTAGGAAAAGCAAGGTCCTTTGTAAAAGTGACGTGCACTTTAACTGCTGAGCCATCTCTACAGGCCCTGGCAGGTTTCTCATAGATGCCATTTTTACAATATTCTTGATAATTTCATAATTAGGAGAAAAAGAAATATTTTTAAAAATCAGGATGGGGTTGGAGAGAACTGACCATGGCAAGGTGTCCTCTGACCTCCACACATATGCATCTCTCTCTCTCTCTCCCTGTCTCTCTCCCTCCCCCCTCCCTAAATGTAACATTTTTTTTTTTTTTTTAAAAAGAGATAGAATTGATTTAAAAAAAAAAAATGCTACAGTTGCCAATAATCATGAAGCAGGCTTGTGAAGCCAGCATCCCAGACACCAAAGCAGGAGGATCGTGAGTTTGAGGCTAGCCTGGGCTACATAGGAAACCTCTTTCTGGAGAGAGGGTGTATGAGAAAATACTAATGCCACGTCACAGCCAGGGGCAGCTACTCCTGCCGACCACGGTGTAAACTGACTATTTGATTGTCCTTGGCAAAACCTAGACACCGTAGTTTGATTTGTCTATATATAGAGAAAATGTGCCCTTATTTTGTAAATAAAGCCAATATATAAAGGGTATAGAAAGTGTAAAGAAGGAATCAAAACCTCCTGTCTTCTCTGCTTGGTAAATTTACCATATGGTGGTGTAGTTCAGGCAGTCTTTGCATTAAAGCAAACAAATTCACTTGGCAATAAAATTTATCATTATTTAGATTTATTTTATTTTATTTTATTTTATTTTATTTTATTTTATTTCATTTTATTTTATTTTAGAGAGACAGGGTGTCACAGAGTAAAGACAAGCTGTCCAGAAAGTCATTGTTCTGGCCTTGAGTTCATGGCAATCCTCCTGCCTCAGATTTTTGAGTGTCGATGTTGTACATATAAGTGATTGCTTGTAGCAGTTTAGACTTGTGTGGTGCTCAAGTGTCTGGATTGTCTGGATACATGTATGTGTGCATGTTGGAGGGCAGAGGACAACACTGGGTGTCATTCTTCAGATTCTGTATACACACACACACACACACACACACACACAGGGAGAGAGAGGGAGAGAGGGAGAGAGAGAGAGAGAGAGAGATAGGTAGGTAGGTAGAGGCAGAGAGGAAGAAAGGTAGAAAGGGAGGGAGGGAGAATGTTTCTTATTGGCCTGGGAGTGGGCTAGGCTGGCTGGATAGTGAACCCCAGAGATCCACCTGTCTCTGCTTCCTTGGGGCTAGGATTACAAGCATGAGCCCCACATTTAGCTTTTTATGTGGACTCTAGGTGCCTTACCTGAGCCATCTCCCCAGCCCAGGCCTGTGGGACTTCTGGAAACTTCTGTTGCACATTGTTCCAAGTCCTGTGTTGTTGATTTTATAGCTTGTTTGCTTGCTTCTTTATTTTTTGTTTGTTTATTTATGTGTGTTTTAAATATTTATTTATTCATTTAAATTTACTGTTTGTCATGCTCTCCTAAGTTCCTAAAGTTGATGAAGACCAGCATTGGTATTGGGGTGCACTTACGATTTGCTTACACAGCTGCCCTGGCCCGATCCCACCCCCACCCCACCCCCACTGAGATGACTTTAAACCTGAGATCCATGTGGACCCATGTGTTCCATCTGAACGTTCTTTTAAGGCTGGGTATATGGTTCCATTGGTAAAGTGATTGCCTGAGTTCGATCCCCAGAACTCATGGAAACAAACAAGAATAAAAACAGGGCATGGCGAGGCATACTTCAGATCCGAACAGCACCAGGGAGGCCGAGACAGGAAGATCCCTAGGTCCTGATGGTCTAGCCTACTTGGTGAGTTCCAGGTTAGTGAGAAACCCTGACCCAATAAACATCCCCTGATGTCCTCTGGCCTGCATATACGTATGCACTGAGCATTCATGAACAGCCCATGAACAAAGTTCCCCGATAGCTTCTTTTTAAAGATGTATGTATTTTTTATGCGTACGGGTGTTTCTCTTGCATGTGTGCCCATGCACTATGTGCATGCCCTACCTGAGGAGGCCAAAAGAGGGCAGCACGGATCCCCCGGGACTGGATGGTTGTTATCTGCCATGTGGGTGCTGGGAACTAAGCCTGAGTCCTCTGCAAGAATAACAAGCGCTCTTAGCTGATGCTTCATCTCTCCAGCCCCTATCTCCTTAAAAAATAATTTTTTATTATTTATTCATGTGTATATGTATTTGTCTCTGTGGGAATGGGTGTCTGCATATGAGTATAGTTGATCGTAGAGACCAGAAGAGGGCATCTGATGCCATGGGCTGGAGTGAGAAGCGGTTGTGAGCCATCAGTTCTGGGAACTGAACTCAGGTCCTCAGTAAGACCACTAAGCTATCATGATCTTTTATGGGAGCGATGGAAGCGGGTGGGGAGGATGGAGGTCCAGCTTCCCACACAATACCCACTCTAGGGCTTTGTCCTTCATGCTCAGGTTATGGGCTCACAGATTCGAGTACTGATCCTTATTTGGAAAGGATTGTGTAACCTCTGTCTATTAAAATCACAGCCAAGGGATGTTACGGTGGCTGGGGAGCTGTGTCTCTCCGAGATGGTTTCTGATGGGTGTGTTTCATCTCTTCCTACAGCTTCGTAATAATAAGGCCAAAGATGTCTGTCTGGACCAGGGGCCACTGGAAAACCACACAGCAATACTATACCCATGCCACGGTTGGGGACCACAGGTAGGAACACGTATCTCACCAGGAAGGGGGTGAGAGCAAGTCTCCAGTGGGACTTCTGGAAACTTCTATTGCTCATTGTTCCAAATCCTCCTCCCCCTCCTCCTCCCCCTCCCCCTCCCCTCCTCCTCCTCCTCCTCCTCCTCCTCCTCCTCCTCCTCCTCCTCCTCCTCCTCTTCTCCTTCTTCTTCAGAACTTGGATGTTTTTCTGGTTGTGTCACTAAAGAAGGTAGTTTATTGTGAGGGGTTAATATTGACAGTAAGCTTGACAGGATTTAGAATCACCAAAGGGAAAACCCTCTGGGGCATGTCTGTGAGGGAATTTCTGAAATGGACTAGTTGGATTTGAAAGACACACACATGAGCTGGGGTCCTGGGCTCAGTAAAAAGGAGACGGTGAGCTGAGCACCAACATCCATCTCTCTCTGCTTCCTTACTGTGGATACAATGTAACTAGCTGCCAGGCTCCTGCCGCCATGCCTCCCCCACCAAGATGAGCTTGCACCCTCAAACTTTGAGCTACAATATGTCCATCTGTTCTTTCTTCCTTCCTCCCTCCCTTCCTCCTTTCAGTTGCTTTTGTCAAATATTCTGTACAGCAGTAATAAAAGTAAATAATATCATCGTATCTATTCAAATGTCAAGAGGGACAATGTATGCTACGTATTGAAATGAAAATTAGGATATGCATCAGAGTCACTTACTAACATTCAAAGATGTACTATATTGTGTCATTTTAACCAAAAATACCTACAATCATGAAGAAACAACAGAGACCCTGTTTTAAAAATATGTATGGGTGTGTCTGTGTTTAGGAAGGAGTGCCATGGGCATGCAGTACCCAGGGAAGCCAGAAGAGGGCATCAGATATCTTGAAGTTGGGTTACAGGCAATTTTTACTTGTATAACATGGGTGCTTGGAATTGAACCTGGGTCTTCTGTACAGCAAGCACTCTTACCTATTGTCGTATTGAGGGTTTCTATTGCTACAATGAAACACCATGACCAAAAAAAGCAAGTTGGGGATGAAGGGCGTTATTCAGCTTATGCTTCCGCATAATGTTCATCAGAGCTGGTGCAGAGGCCATGGAGGGGTGCTGCTTACTGGCTTGCTCAGCCTGCTTTCTTATAGAACCCAGGACCACCAGCCCAGGGACAGCACCACCCACAAAGGGCTGAACTCTCCCCATCAATCACTAATTGAGAAAATGCCTTACAGTTAGATCTCATGGAGGCATTTCCTCCACTGAGTTTCCTTCCTCTCTGATGACTCTAGCTTGTGTCAAATTGACACCAAACCAACCAGTACACCGACTAAGCCCCACAGAGACTCTTCTGAGAAACTAAATGGCATGTCCACCCTAAAAGCCCCCATCACTTTGGTGGTTAAATACCAGTACAAGAACAGAGCTCTCACCAAGAAAATGTTTTCAGGCTGTGGGAGAACTCAAGGCAGCTTGAAAAGGGACAAAATGGTTAACCAATAAGTAAGAGCAGAGACAGAAGAAATGTATCTCCCTTGATAACTTGGCATGAAGTTCTCTCTCTCTCTCTCTCTCTCTCCATCTCTCTCTCCCTCTCTCTCTCTCTCTCTCTCTCTCTCTCTCTCTCTCTCTCTCTCTCTCTCTCTCCCTCTCTCATGTGTTCTAAGGACTTAGCAGAAGTTCCCTAAGATAGAGAGGTAATGTATTAGGCAGACTTGACATTCACAGGCTAGCAAATATTCTGTCAGCCAGCAATCACAAAAGGCAAGTTACAAACCCTCCCTTCTTGAAGACCTAGCCAGTCCATGCTAACTTGATATATTAGCTTCTTTTCTCACTACTGTGACAAAAACTGGACAAGAAACAATGTAAAAGGGCTAGAGAGATGGACGGACAGTCCCTGGGGCTTTTTAGTCAGTCAGTCTAGCCAAATCATTGAGTTCCAGGTTTAAAGAAACCCTGTCTCAAAAGACAGGATAGAAAATGATAGAGGAAGAAGTCGGATGACGACCTCTGGCCTCACATGAGCACACACACACATCACATGTGCATACACATACATGCATGTGCATACACACACTAGTGCAAACACACATTCATACATAGAAAATGATAGAGGAAGAAGCCAGATGATGACCTCTAGCCTCACATGTGCACACATACACATATGCACGTGCATACACACATGCACACATACATGTGCACACATGCACACACATGCACACACATGCACACACATACATGCACACACGCCACACACATACACACCTAGAAAAGAGCATTCAGTGGTAGAACACTTATCTAGCATGCTCAAAGACCTTAGTTTGATACACAGCACTATAAAAATAAAACTTTAACTAAAAGTAGTTTAAAGAAGGCCTAAGTAGACCCAGACATGGTGGTGTATACCTGTAATCCCAGCAGTTGGGAAACTTGATTTTGAGTTTGAGGCCAGTCTGGGTGAATTACATAAGAAGAACTTATAAACAATCTAACCAAAAAATAAAAATAAAAAAATAAAAACAGGAGCTGATGAGATGGCTTGGTGGTTACGTGCACATTTTGCTTTGGTTCCCAGCATCCATGTGTGGCGGTTCACAACTCTGGCTTCAAGGGATCTGTCACCCACTTCTGGCAACCATGGAAAACTACCTTCACATATACATAACAGCCCGCCACCCCATAGGCAATAAATAAAATAAATATTTGCAAATCAAACAAAAGACTACATCCAGGTAGAATTGAACACCTACACGCTTCCTCCCTCCCTAGGTAGGAGCCAAGGAGATGGCTACCACATTCCGTTTTTGGTGGAAGCTGGCTGATACAGCACAGCACCAGAGCATCTTCCATCTGCCCCACCAGTGGACATAAAGTCCCTGCCATTTACTTGACTGCAGAATGGCACATAGGCTCCTCATTGTCGTCGTCACCCCCGATTCGAGGGGGAACTTCTTCTAACAGCACTGACTGCTTTCTCTGAACCGACATTGAAAGCGGGTCTAACAGTGTTTTCAGTTCCCACTGCATGCTCTGGCGTGTGCTTGGCAAGGCTCTCCAGCCGCCAGCCAGCCCGTACCTCTGCTCCCCATCAAAGCTTCCCCCCTCCTTCCCAATGCTGTTCTTTCTGATGGAGGAGTCCCCTCGCCCACCAGGCACATTGGCATCGTTTTAAATTGCTCCATAAATACCATGGGTAGAGGCTGAATCATGCTTCCAGACCCAGGCAACTCCCTAAAGAAAGGATGGGTGTTCCACAGCCCTTATTAGCTTAATTAATGGACTCTATGTTGTAATTTATTATCAAGCAGCAATTAAACAGAGATAAAATAGGCACTGTAGAGGATAATTTCCTGTCTTGCAGCATGTGTTTATCAACAAGATGGAAGTAGTTCCTGGTCACTCAGAGTGCCTGCTTGCACTAAAGTGTCTGTTACAAGTTCATCAAGAGTCTTATTTTTGTCTGATTAATAACTTGAATTAGACAAAGATCCACTTTTTTCTTGAGCCTGATTTTTTTAAAAATTGTGTGTGTGTGCTTGCGTGCACGTGTGCTCACACACGTGTGTTGGTGATTGTGCGTGCAAGTACTCCCAGAGAACAGAAGGCGGCATCAGATGCCCTAGACCTGCAGTTACAGGTGATTGTAAGCTGTCTGATGTGGGTGCTGGGGACCAAGTATGTGGGAGACATTGCAGATTCAATCATAGCAGTAGCCCACAGATCCCACCCTTATGCCAGGACTGGGCTAAGGTCCAGGATGGTCATAGGACAACCTAACAGGAGGACTACTCATGGATTTGACTTGTTTGCACTCTTCTTGGTGTGTGTGTGTGTGTGTGTGTGTGTGTGTGTGTGTGTGTGTGTGTGTGATGCCTATTGCTGCTAGAGGTTAACTCTGGGTGTCATTTCTCAGATGCTGTTCATCTTATTTTTGAGGCAGTGTCTGTTACTGGACTGGATCTCCCCTGGTAGGCTAGGTTCCCTGGATATTGAGACCTGTGGATCCTCCTATCCCCGCTTCCCCAGCAGTAGTCATACTCGGATGTGTGTGTGTGTGTGTGTGTGTGTGTGTGTATCTCAAGTCACTTGACTTAACAGATTTTTCAAGCTCAAGTCGTCCTGCTAACACAGCAGACCAACAGGGCCATCTTCCCAGCCCCTTACTTCTGTTTCTTTCAGCCCTAGCAGCCCATCTTCTCCAGAGTTTCTGATTGTCCCAAGGGGCAGGTCACACTGCCTCCCAGGACCCTGGGGACTTCCTAAAACCTCTCCTCAGTTCCTCACTGTCCTGTGGCATCCGGGCTGCCCTCTCAAATCCCTCCAGCTTGACCAGGATGTTTATAAAATTCTCCGCTGTCCACAGTGTGCCAAAACGGCAATCATCACTGCATGTTGTTTAGAAGCCCCACGGGCATGACATGTCCATCCATGATGGACTTTTAAACTGGCTCTATCTTACATAGCCAACCATAACTGCTGTGAGTTCATGTGGACAACAGCCCCATCATGTCTAGAAGACAGCATTTCTCAGCTCTCCCCCTATCCTCTGGCTCTTATGTTCTTTCTGCCTCTCCACTTCGGCACAAGGGAGGTTGATATAGATGTCTCTTTACTTATTCTCAGCATTTTGACCAATTAGAGTCCCTCCATTAACCACAGCCCACCGATGAAAGAGGTCAGCATTCTGAAAGCAAGCTGTACATGGAAGAGAAAACAATAAGTTCCCACTTTCGAGGAATCTAGCTCTGCTCCGGGGGGGGGGGGGGCTTTCTGGTCACATGATGTTTTAGTTACTCATCTTGTCCTTGTAGTAAAATATCTTTAAAATTTTTAAGGGAAGAAGGGTTAACTTTGGCTCTCAGTTCAAGGGTACCTTCCATCAGGAAGAAGACAGCACAGTGGCAGAGCAGGCTGTGGGGTCTGTCAGTGGAAATGTAAGAGTGTTTGCTTACATCTTGGTGAGTCTGGAAAAAGAAAGGGGAACAACCAGAGATCAGCTGGTTCTCTCTCTCTCTCTCTCTCTCTCTCTCTCTCTCTCTCTCTCTCTCTCTCCCCATCCTTAGTGTTAGGATTGTGGGAGTTTGCATACATGTACATATGTGTGTGTGTATAGAGTACAGAGGGCAACTTTAGGTGTCATTCCTCAAAGACTTGCCATTATGCTTATTGAGAGAAAGTCTCACTGATCTGGAGTTCACCACATAGACTAGTCTGCATTACCACGTAGACTAGTCTGGGTCACCAAGTAAAGACTAGTCTGGGTTATCAAGTAGAGACTAGTCTGGGTCACCAAGTAGAGACTAGTCTGGCTGGCCAGCCCAGGGATCCATCTGTCAATCTGTCTTAAATCCCCATCCTGCCACCACTAGGGTTGTAGACTTTTTACCTGGTTCTGGGGATCAAACTCAAGTCCTCATGCTTGCATGGCAAACTGTTTTTCTAAGAGAACCATCTTCCCAAGCCTGGCTATCTTTTTTCCTCTTTTATGCACTCCTGAGTCCCAACCCCTGGTTAATGCTATGCACATCCAGGGAGTAATTCCCCTAACTTCCTGGGAACACACTTACAGGCGCACCTCAAAGTATGCATCATTAATGCCCCATTCATTTATTCTTACATTGTGTGTGTGTGTGTGTGTGTGTGTGTGTGTGTGTGTGTCTCCCTATGTGCGAGTGCATGGATACCACTCATACACAGGGGTCAGAGCACAACCTTCAGGAGCCATTCTCTCTTCCATGTGGATTCCAAGAATCGAACTCAAGTCCCAAGGCTTGGCAGCAAATACCTTCTTCACCAGTTGAGCCCTCTTGCCAGCCCCTTAGGCGTTTCTTAGTCCAACTAAGTTGCCGACAGAAATTAACCATGCTCAGGGCCAGGTATACCACTGTCCCCTTTGCCTGTCCTTTCTGTTGGTGTGTATTCCTCTCTCTGTCTTCTCTTCTCTTCTCTTCTGAAATGCTCACCTTCCTTCTCTCAGTTAATCTATCACCAGAATGGCACATGAGAATTGGTTTTTTCCCTAATTAAATGTAATCTGATCTTGGACCCCCTCTCCAATGGCTTCCTCTTTGAATCGATGTATCATATAAATTCCTTGTCATTATGATGCATTGTACCGAGAAGATGCTCACACCCCATGAAGTGACATGGCCCAGTGAGCAATTAGCTTGGGGACGGCAAAAGCAGATGTGAGTGACAGCCAGGAGACTGTCATCCAAATACAATCCTGTGAGCACGGAGGGGAGGAGACAGAGCCACGGAGAGCATAATGAAGCGAACTCCCAAGGGAAGATGTTTCTGACCTGAAATTAGCCTTGTGATTCTAGAGATATGCCTCTGCGACTTGGTAGATGTCTCTTTTACCTAGGATGTGACCGCTTTATGCTTGCTTCATTTTTACAGATTTATTTTTATTTTCATTATGTGTATGTATCTGGTCCTATGCATGTAAGTGCAGATGCCTTTGGAGGCCAGAAGACGGAGTCAGATCCCCTGAAGCAGACTGGCACTTGTGAGCCACCTGACATGAGTGCTGGGAAGCAAAGCTCAGATCCACTGAACCTTTTCTTCTATTATTATTATTATTATTATTATTATTATTATTATTATTATTATTTTACATTCCGGCTGCTGCACCACCTCCTGCTCTCCATTAAGAGCTCTTTTGTGTGAGTGGTACTTGTGCCTTTGACTGCTGTTCATTACTTTGGGAGCTCTGACTCCTGGGTCCAAGTGCCTTAGGGCTCTGGTGAGCATCCTTCACAGAGACCCTGGTGCAAGGCAAGGTTATACACTTGGGGCTTGCAGACACAGTCCGGGCTTCATGGGACCCACGCTTCACCTTCTCTTCTCCACCTACTTCCAGTCTCCAATTCCAGTCTTTGTTTACCTTTTCTTTTGACACAAGGCTTCACCGAGTTTCCCAGGCTAGCCTTGAAATCACTCATTATGGCCTCAGCTTATCTCGTCCTTGCTGTCTACCAGGCCTGTGTCACCAAGCCTATACAAGTGCAAAGATAATTTTCAAAGATTTTGCTCATTTGAAATCGAAAGGATATGAGTTCTCAGTAAGTCCGAGTGGGTCCTAAAATGGTTGATGCTGCTCACTGGAGCCAATGGTTCCCACCAGAGGAGGCCAAAGAAAGAGGAGGGTGGCAGCCACCTGTAATCCCAGCACGTTGGACACAAAGACAGAGATGCCCCAGGACAAAGGTGACTAGCTCAACTAGCCAAATCAATGAGCTCTGGGTTCAAGTCAGAGACCCAGCTTAGTAAACAAAGTAGAAAACAACTGAGGGAGACTCCCAGTGTTAATCTCTGGCCTCTATATATATGTGCACACACACATGCAAACATGCATACACCCATACTCATGAAAAATGAAAAACCAGAGACACCCAGTAAGGATGAAGTAGTAAAAGTAGAGATGAAGAAGAGAGGAAGCTCGTAATAGCAGATTAGGGGCAGACTCAATGCTCAGTCAGCCCACACGCCCAGCCTACAGATCACTGGGGGTACTCTGCGGTCTCGCAGGGCTGATAAAGCACATAGAAAGAACATCAGTTCCCAGAGAGGGGACTTCGGGGGCAGAGCAAGCTTAGAGTGCCAAGTGCTGGGAACGTCCTAGGGCCAGGAAATACTAAGCCCACGGGCCACACTAGCATCTATGAAGATAATAAAATAAATTTAAACTCCCTTAAAATGAAAAGGCCTGGTGAAACAGAAACAAGGCTCTGGCTCTCCAGTGGTATGCTCTGTTGCTTTTATGCTGATCCTGGATGTAAATGGTGGTTAGTGAGAAGGTTCCTGTGTACTGCTAGCCTGCCACTCCCTTTGCCTAGCTGTCGCCTGTAACCACGGGCTTTTCAGCCTGGCCTCTCTGCTCCCTGAAACAACAACTCTGAGACTTCTTATATATGAATAAGTGCCTAGGCCAATAGCTTTGGCTCATTTCTGGTAGCTTATAACTCCATTATCCCATTTAAATTAATCTAAGTCTTGCCACATGGTTAGTTACCTTTCCTCGGGTTCATGAGTCTGTCTTCATCGGCATTAGGGGATGAATCTCCCCTAACTCTGTCCCCCCCTCCTGTACATCATACCTTCTAATCCTGCCTCAGCTTCATTGGCCATAGGCTATTTATTGGCAGGTGATGCTTCTATACAGTACATAAGAGATTCTCTCTTCAGGTTCCCTGCATGCACCAAACATCTCGGGACAGGCTGAAGGGATGGCTCAGTGGTCAAGAGTGTCCTTGCTGCTCTTGCAGAGGACCCAAACCCAGTCCCTAGCACCCATGTTAGGGAGTATACAACTGCTTATAACTCTAGGGAATCCAACGCCCTCCTTTGGCCCCTGTGGGCACTGCCCTCAGATGCACACAGACATGCACATAGGTTAAATATAAGTCTTCAGAAAAAGAACAGGGCAGAATAAAATCTTTTCTATATTCAAAGTAGTCACAATCACAAGAAGTCATTCTTATGTGTCTCGCTTGAGCACGAAGCTAAGACATCAACTGAAGAAGCAGGCTGCAATCAACAGAACGTACCCCCGTCTCCTGATCAGAAGGTACACAGACTCCATCCTTCACCAAGCCTGGCTTTCCATGCTGACTCTGCCTAATTTTAAAGTGACGAGAGAGCCCCTTAATGGTAAAGGCTTTGCGAGCCATGTTTTTATTGGCGATTTAATGGATTTTTCAATGTGTCCCATAGTCATTTCGCAATTATTGTCAGGTTTTTGTTTATCTGGCTGTAACCTGAATATTTCAATTCTCCCTCAAGGCTGTTAAATCTGGGTTAATAGTCGTGAGTCTCTCTTAGATCATCTCAACTAGAAAATGCTTTTCTCTTCTAAATGAGAATTAATGGTATTTGGTGGGCAGAGGTTTTATTTTTTCCTCGTGCACTAGGGTTGTGGATAATAGGGTTCATTTCTTCTCCTGGACCCAGCAGGCAAACCTAGAGTGACCCTACCCCATTTAAAGGTATTTAGCCAGCACTGGCTCTTTGTAATACACTTTTCATGGTCCTTGTGGCTTTCAAAAATGGTGGGCTGCTGTTAGTGTAAAACTCACAAGGACTGGGGAGATGACATGGTCAGTAAAGTGCTTGGCATGCACAGATGAAGACCCATGTTCTACCCCCAGAACACATGCAAAAAGCCAGGTGTGGTGGTTCAGTGCTCTGATTTCAGCACTGTCAAGGTGGACACGGGAAGACCCCTGGGGCTCTTTAGCCAGTCAGCCTTGCCTCCTTAAGGACTTCTGGGAAACTGAGAATCCAATCTCAAACCATAAGGTGCAAGGCCCCTGTGGAATGACACCCCAGGTTGCCATTTGGCGCACGCACACACACACACACACACACACACACACACACACACACACACACATTGTACTGGGTGGTTTTGTGTGTCAACTTGACACAAGCTGGAGTTATCACATAGAAAGGAGCTTCAGTTGAGAAAATGCTTCCATGAGATCCAGGCGTAAGGCATTTTCTCAATTAGTGATCAAGGGGGGAGGACCCCTTGTGGGTGGTGCCATCTATGGGCTGGTAGTCTTGGGTTCTATAAGAAAGCAGGCTGAACAAGCCAGGAGAAGCTAAGCCAGTAAGAAACATCCCTCCATGGCCTCTGCATCAGCTCCTGCTTCCTGACCTGCTTGAGTTCCAGTCCTGACTTCCTTTGGTGATGAACAGCAATGTGGAAGTATAAGCTGAATAAACCCTTTCCTCCCCAACTTGCTTCTTGATCATGGTGTTTGTGTGCAGGAATACAAGCCCTGACTAAGACACCCATGTACACATGTGCACCCACATGAACACGTGGACACACAGACCATATCTGGTCGTGTTTGTGACTTGACTAGAAAAATGAACGAACAGAGAAAGGGAGAGAGAATGTCTTACAGTGTCTGCCAAATGAAGAAAGGGGAACAAAGGTCAGAGGAATTAAGAAAAGATGAGTGGAGGCAGATTTCAGTGAGTTGGGAAAGATCTTCTACATCAAATAGAAATAAAGGCATCCAGGGCCCAGGCCAGGGGCGGAGACTGAGGGGCAGTCACGTGTACCGTGGTGATGGAGAGGTGCTGTGCAGCAGTCTCAGTAGATGACTATCAAGCTGGTGAATAAAAAGAACAATACTATCTGTGATAGTATCAAGAAAGTCAAAATACTTGAGAATAAATTCAACCAGAGACATCCATTACATGTGCACTGAAAAGTATAAAACACCATAGAAAGGCATTCCAGACTGGGGACAGGGGGATTGGGGACATGAAGTAGACCAAACACTCCCCACGTTCCCGGGGACGTGCACAGGTGCAGTGCGTTCCTGTCAGAATTTCACCTGCCATATATATTTTTTTCAGAAATTGAAAATGTAACTCTAGAATTGATTTGAAAGCACAGGAGATGCATCATAGGCCAAAGAGTTTTGATTGCAAAAGAATTAAACTGAAAACACACACTCCAGTCCTAAAACCCACTCTGCAGCTACAGTAATCCCACTCTGTGCGGGCCAGGGAGGTGGGTCAGAGAGCTAAAGAGCTCGCTGTGCAAATGTGAGCTCCGGAGTTCTGGTCCCCACATACATGCCACATGGGCGTGGTGATACATCTGTAATATCAGCCTCATAAGTCAGAGACAGGGGAGTCCTCAAGGTAGACAAGCTCTCAAGACTAGCCACACCTAGCTTTGACTGCCTCGGTGATTAAGACAAACTGCAATCAAAAAAGAGTCCCAGTAGTGCATCAGTCCTCCACATGTGGGCAGATATTTGCAAGCACACCCTACACATGCAAAACATTCATACACACACACACACACACACACACACACACACACACACACACACGGGGGGTATATGATACAATAATGGAAGAAAAGGACCCAAAGATCAGTGGCATAGCATTGAGAGCCCCTACATAATTTGTCACACTCACAGCCAACTGACTTCTGACAAGGGTGACATGAGAGTCTTTTCAACAAATGATGCTGAGACAACTGGATAACCACATGAAAAAAGATAGATTCGGACACGGCCCTTAGATCATCTAGAAAAAGAGCTCAAAATGGATCAAAGACCCAACTAAATATAAGAGCAAAAACCATGAAAGTTAGAAAACACAAGGAGAGGGGGAATGTTCCTTACCTTGGTGCTGACGGTGATGGCTTCTTAGATACATCAAAAGTGCCAACAAACAAAGAGAAAAACCAGCTCATTATCAAAATTAAAGATGCTTTGTGCTTCAAAGGACACTGTCAATGCTGTGAAACACTCACAGGATAGAGCAAAGTGTTCAGGGTTCAGCCACCATCTGAGAAGGCTCCAGGGTCAAGATGTATAAAGAATTCTTTGCATCTCACAGAAGAAAGGGAAAGACGGGGAGGGGGGAGGAGAGAAGGAGGGGGTGAGAAACAAAAAAAAGGGAGGGAGGGGGAGGGGAGGGAAAGAAAAGGGAGGAACAAAGGAAGGAATGGAGGGGGAGGAAGAGAGAGAGAGGGGGCGGGAGCACACGAGCACTCAACTCATTTTTAAAAACAGGCAAAGATCCTAAGTGGGAGTATTCCCAAAGAAGGCATGGAAATATCCAGTATGCTGTTTAACACCATTAATTATCAGAGAACTGCACATCAAAACTACAATGGCCTATTCTCACTCTCTAGGATGGCTAAAATAAAAATCAGAGCAGACAATCACAGTCTGGCCAAAATTCGGGAACTTTGTATCCCAATTTGTTATGGAGAGTATAAACTGGTGGGGTTGCTTTGGGGGATGATTTGACAGTTACTGAGGGAGTCACACACAGAGTTACCATAGGACTGCAAATGAGCAGTTCCAACAGTAGGTATGCACCTGAGAAAAGTGAAAGCTCTGTGGCTTGGGTCTTACTGGGGAGACGTGAGCAGACTCTACTCACCCCAGATAGGGCTCTGACAACAGATCAAAGAAACACTTGCACCCAAGCTTAGCTCAGTGAAGCAGTGAGTCTTTGGGGATTACTGACAAACAGATGCATGGATACTGGCAGGAGCAAGGTTGATGCACACTCAGCTGCTTCTGTAACGATGCATGAAATCTCCCTGCACAACGTCAGGCAGCTCAGCTAGTCAGAGTCCTCCTTCTCCGTCACCTGTCACCGTTCATATGATTCCCCTCCTCATTAAGTTTCAGGGACTTCCTGGGACTTTTGGGTTTATTTACTTCCTGGGTCTTAAGGAGCCTCTCCTAGAAGGAAGTGATATTTTCACACACACACACACACACACACACACACACACACACACACACACACACACACACACATGCGCGCGCGCTCGCACTGACTTTCCATGGCAGTTGGTTCACAGTGCTCCAAAAGAGAAACAAGGAAACAACACACATCCCACTAGGTGGTAAATGATGGCAAAAGAATGTTGTTTAATCACACCGGGGAAAGATGGACCAAAGTGCATGAATCCACATGTATCCAAAAGCAAGAGAGCAGATGAGTAGTGGCTGGGACAATTAGAGACAACAGAGAATAAGAGATTGAATCACACAGAAGGCATGGCTTGGAAAAGTTGAAGCAAGAACACTGGCAGTGGGCAGATGAGCATCCTGTCTGAGCCAGGAAATATCTAGACCAATGCCTTGGAGGCAGGAGACCAGAACATCAGTATTGTGGAGAAGTTACAGTTAGCAGACTTCACCAAGATACCTCCTGACCCAAACCCAGAACAAAACAGGAGAATTTTGTCTGAGAGCAGGCCCTGGCTCCACTATTCTCCTACCTTGCAACAGAAGAATGAACATGAGATCTGTTGGTTTGGCGGCATCAGTTACTTTCCTCATCTCTGTCACAGAAATACCAGACATTAACACCTTAATAGAAGAGGATCTATTCTGACTCAGGGTTTCAGGAGGTCCCGGTCTACCACTGTGGGGTAAGCGTGATAGAAGAACTCACCTCCTGGCAGAGGGCATATGTGAAGGCTGTCTACTTCATGACTGAATCTGACCAAGCATGAGCTAAGAAACAGCCAGGGATAATGGAGTCGCAAAGATGTCCCCCACTGATCTACTTGAAAGGGCCAGTATCAACACAAGACACCCCAAGACTAGGTTTTCAACACAAAGGAGATTTATTTGTCCCAGAGGGACAAAGGGTGGGGAATAAGAAACAAAGACAGGAGGTGGAGGATGAGGGAGAAGAGAACAGAGGCAAGGGAGAAGGGGACAGGATGTTTGCCCTAGAGAGACAAAAGTGCCTCTGTATAGAGAGGAGACAGACCTGCCTCTTAGGCAAATGGCAGTTTATAAAGGTGAAAGGGGAAACCCCATGTTAGGATGAGGTATTTAATTTTGATTGGACAGGTTAATTAGAGTAGCCAAAAGGGAGTTTTTGATGATTAGACTTTAATACTTTGAAACTTGGGCCTTGGTGGTCAGCCTCAGGAGGAGGAAGTGGCCAATAACGGAGTAGACCTTAGTGGCTAGCTTTAGGAATGTAATTTAATGGTTTTTAGCAAGGAAATGCTTGCCAGAGCCATGCTCAGGCCTGCTAGAGCCCCTCACTACTTGCTTCCTTTTGCAATGCCCTACCTCCTAAAGGTTGATAGGCTCAAAGAATGGTCTCACTAATGGGGGACCAAAAATGCAAAACGTGACCCTGCTAGAATTATTTCACTCAGTCCACAACATCCATCATCTCTCAGATCACAGGGACCTTCATGAAAGAATCTGGGTATCGGCCCATGAACCCAGCGGAATTTCTTTACATAGATGTGAAACCCCACCAAGATCTCATCTGTCTTACGCAGCTGTTGTGGTGGTTTGAATAGGAATGGCCCCCACCGACTCATGTGTTTGAAGTCTTGGCTCATGCAGAGTGCACTATTAAGAAATGGCCTTGTTGAGTAAGTGTGTCACCATGGAGAGGTGGGCTTTGAAGTCTTCCGTGATCAAGCTAGGCCTAGTGTGGGTATACAGCCTCCTGCTGCTGCCTGTATGCAGATCAAGATGTAGGACTCTCAGGACCTTCTCTAGCACCACATCTGCCTGCATGCCCCCATGCTTCCCGCCATGACAATAATGTAAGCCAGCCCCACTTAAACATTTTGCTTTTTAAGAGTTGCCATGATCATGGTATCTCTTCACAGCAATAAAACCCTAAGACAGCTGTCAACTTGACACAGCCTAGAGTCACCTGAGAACGAAGTCTCAATTGAGAGATTGCCCATATCACATTGGCTGGTGGATATGTCCGTGGGAGATTATTAACGAATGTAGGAGAGCCAAGCCAACTATGGAGACCACCATTCCCTGGGCAGATGGTCCTAGGCTGTGTGAAAAAGCTAGTTGAGCATGAATCTGTGAGCAATCCAATAAGCAGCACTTCTCTGTGGTTTCTCCTTCAAGTTCTTGCTTGTGTCCCTTCACAATTCTCCTCAATGATGGACTGTGGCCTGAAGTGTAAGATGAAATAAACTCTGTCTTCCTCTAAGTTGCTTTTGGTCTGGTTTTTAAATCGCAGCAATGGAAACAAAACTAGAACACCACACCCCCACACCCCCCTTACCTGACCACTCTGGTGCCAACATAGCTTGGGCTGGTATCTGATTTTTGCTGGTTTTAGCATGGAGGGCCTCGTGGCTTTCATGCCCTAAGAGACCTCAGAATGGAACCTCTAACTGCAAGCAGCATTAAGCTCTGCTCTTTAAACATCTGGGTCACAGATATGCTCAGTTAATTAATGTTCTTAGCACCGCTCATTTGCCTACTGGATAATAGATTGATTCATAATTTCAATAAGCAGCTGTGTATATCTTTCCCTGGAACATAAAGGCAGCCTGCTGTCATTCATCAGTTTGCATTTGGGTGAATTGAAACACACTCGAGGCAGTGTTGTTCAGGGAGGGGAAAGGAGGGCTTCTGGGTTTCTTACCATTTTACCTCGAACAATTACTCTGATTTGGAACTAATTTGCGTATGGAGCACACATTCATGGCATCTCTCTCGAGGACACTTAATAAGCTCACTATTACTTCTTCAAGGGGAGCAGGAAGGCTCCCTTTGGGAGATCAGAGCCAAGGGTTTCTGAGTAGCTTTCACCAAGAGATAAGAAGCCCTCCAGAACAATCTTATCGCCAGAGGAGTCACTCCTGTTTCTGAGCAGTCTCCTCGTGTAGTGGTTCCTTTGCTCACTGCTGTGACAAACACGCAAAAACAGAGCTCAACAAAGGAAGGACTTACTGGGACTCACAGCCTAAGGTAGAGTTATGGTGGCAAAGGTTCCATGGCTTAATGACAGCTGGTTCCGTGGACTCCGTGGTCAGGAAGCAAATAGAAATGAGAGCTGGTGTTCAGCCCACGCTTCTTTATAATGAGTCCAGAATTCCAGGCTAAGAATGGTGCCATCCACATTTAGGGTGGCTCTTTTCACATCAGTTAATTCCCAGAAAAACCCTAATGGGCATGTCCAGAGGTTTATATCCTAGATGATTCAAGACCCTATCAACTTGGTGGTTGAAAGTCGTCATTGTATTCTGATATTTTCTTGGTTGATTCCTAAGCAGAACTTCCCAGGCTCTCTGGAAGATTTGGGGATTTCTCTAACAGTCTATAGAGACACCTCTTCTGTTTAGCTGCTGAGCCACAGGAGCCTGACGTTTATTTGTGTACCTGTTATGCACCAGGGAGCCAGCCAGATGTCTTCATGCCTCGGTGTCTTCACCTATAGCCTGGGAGCCCAACCCCTCCACACAGGATCCTTTTTAGGGAACATTTTATAGCCAGACCATAGTATGAGCCCAGACCACCAAACCATTTAGCTGACCCATACAATCATTAGCAATAATAAGTGTACATTTTGTTATGCAGCACTTACTAACCTTTACAGAGATGCTGTTTCTGTGATGGACTCTGTCTTGGGAAAGATGTCAAGCCACACTATCTCTGTACCAATTAGCGTACTGCATAGCAATGATGGAATCTATTATCGCCGGGTTGTGAAATTACATTATTTATTTCTTATATAGTACTTATAATGTAAAGTATACCTTAAATATATAACTAATATAACTAGTTTCCCAGATGGTTCTATTATCTGGACCAGTACCATGGCTTAGATAGGAAGTTTCCCCTGAAAATGAGCGTATGTTGAAAGCTTCGAGCTCTAACCTATGGAACTGTTGAGAGGTGACTGAATAATGAGGGCTCTAACCTAATCAACTGTTTGATCCACTAATGGAACCACATGTTCATGACAATATGGGGAAGTGGTTTGAATTAGGATGTCATCTTAGTTAGAGTTTCATTGCTGTGAAGAGACACATGACCAAGGCAACTCTTAGAATGAACAGTTGGGACTGGCTTACAGTTTCAGAGGTTCAGTCCATTATCATCCTGGCAGGAAGCATGGCAGCGTGCAGGCAGACATGGTGCTGGAGACAGAGTTGAGAGTTCTGCATCTTGATCCAAAGGCAGCAGAAGGAGTCTGTGCCACCATGGACGTAGCTTGAGCTTACATATGAGACCTCAAAGCCCACCTCCGAAGTGACACACTTACTCCAACAGGGCCACACAGCCTAATATTACTACTCCCTATGGGCCAAGCATTCAAACACATGAATCTGTGAAGGCCATTGCTATTCAAACCACCACAGAGGTGGTACCTCACTGGAAGGAGTAGGTCACTTGTGATTGTAAGATCCTGTCTCTCTTTGGCTTTCCTGGCCATCATGAGGTGAGAGGCTTTGCTCTGGCCCCACGCTGCCCTCCACACACAGAACATGCCAGAAAAGCAAAGCCAAGTGCTCCTGAACTAAAACCCGTGAAACCATGAGCCAAGTGAATCTCTCCTCACTTGAGTATTGAGCTCAATGTCTCCTCACTGGTAACAAACAACTGGTGTGACAGCTGGCTTTGTCTGGATTCATTAGTCACCTCTGTAAGTTCAAGGCCTAGCTGAGCTACAGAGAGAGTGCAAAGGCAGCTTAGAGAGATCCTGCCTCCAGGTCAAAAACTGAAAAGAGGGCAGATGGTGTAGCTCAATAGTGGAGTGCTTGCCTCACATGCCCTGGATCCAGTCTCCAGTTCCAGGAAGGAAGGTGATAAATGAAGGAGATGGGGGGGGAAGAATGGAAAGAAAGGAGTGAGGGATGGAGGGAGGAAGAAGCAAGGGAGGAAAGAAAGAAAGAAAGAAAGAAAGAAAGAAAGAAAGAAAGAAAGAAAGAAAGAAAGAAAGAAAGGAGGAAGGAGGGAGGGAGGGAGGGAGGAAGGAAGGAAGGAAGGAGGAAGGAAAGAAAGGGAAAGGAAACAGGAGGTAAGGAACGCAGGAAGATGGGGAGGAGGAAGAAATGGAGGAACAGAGGAAGTGATGGAGGAGTAAGGGAGAGAGGTTGGGGGGAGGGAACAAGGAGGGAGATAAGAAGGGGAGGGAGAAGGGAGTTGTGACATGGTGTATCTATGTCCAGGCCCAGCTACCCCAGTGTCCTAGAGCAGGCTGTCGTATGTGACAGACACTCGGAGACAACCGTGGAACCAACAGAAAGCTAAGGTAAAGCCGGGGACCTAAGCCATGGTGCCTTGTGATCTCACTCTTTCCTCTTTCTTGCCACCCTCCCTCCTCTACAGCTCGCCCGCTATACCAAGGAAGGCTTCCTGCACTTGGGTGCTCTGGGGACCACCACACTCCTCCCCGATACCCGCTGCCTGGTGGACAACTCCAAGAGTCGTTTGCCGCAGCTCCTGGATTGTGACAAGGTCAAGAGCAGCTTGTACAAACGATGGAACTTCATCCAGGTGAGCTCTTGGGGGACAGGGCTGGGGAGGGGAGCAAGCGCAGATGCTACTGGCCACAGGATGGTCACAGTTGGTGTTCCCAAGACCCCACACACAGTGCCACTGGGGAGCCAGATCTGCTAGCCCTAGGCCAAAATCATAGACCCAATTCTAGGAGGACTAGAGGAAGGATTTCTGGGAGACATAGTCGCCTGATTCCATCATCAGTGTTGGGTCTGCTTAGGATAAATCTGTAGAGTGGATTCCTGAATACTAAGCACTCTCAGCCAGGATTGAGAAGGTCAGATCTCAAATAATCCTGGAAATTTCTGTAAGTGTACCTACTCCTGTGTATGCAAGTACACAGGTACATACATGTGGAGGTCAGGAGCAAACCCTCAGGCACTAACTACCCTGTTTGATATTAGTTTGTTTTTTAAGATTTTACTTTTATTTTCTATTATGTGTATGTGTGCACATGAGTGCAGTGCTCATAGAGGCCACAAGGGGGTTTCAGAGCCTCTGGAGATGAAGTTTCAAACTGTTGGGGCTGTGCAATGGGTAGGCTGGGAACTGAACTTAGAACCTCTGGAAAACCAGCAAGTGCTGTTAACAGCTGAGCCATGTCTCTATACCTTCCAGCTCCTACCTTAGTGGAGTTGTTTTGTTGTTGTTTTATATTTGTTTTTGAGACAGAGCTCTCACTGGCTCAGAACTTAACAAGCCAGTTAGGTTGGCCAACCAGTGAGTGCCAGGGTCCTTCTGTCTGTACATTACCACCCCCAGCTTTTTTATATAAGTGCTGGCAATCAAACACTCATGTCTGCATGCTTACATGGCAAGCATGTGCACACACACACACATGCACATGCACACACACACACACATACACACACACACACACACACACACACACACACACACACAGCTGTCAGAGAACAATTTGTGGGACTTAGTTCTTTTCTTCCATCATCTGGGTCCCAGAGATGGAGCTCAGGTCACCAGACCTGGCAAGCTGTATCACCACCCTGAACCCAGGAAACCTCTATTCTGCCCCAGTCACCACCACTCAAACTGGGTGACCCCCTTGGGCCCTTCCAATGTGGGAGCATGTAGATGGAATTTGTTATCCCCAAGAGAAGCCACAAATACAGAAGCTATGGTCAAGTTTCTCTGTCTGCCTCTCTCTTTACTTCTTTCCTTTCTTTCCTCCCAGAATGGAGCCATCATGAATAAGGGCACAGGGCGCTGCCTAGAGGTGGAGAACCGGGGTCTGGCTGGCATCGACCTAATCCTTCGAAGCTGTACAGGACAGAGATGGACAATTAAGAATCCCATCAAGTAGATGGATGAAAGGAGGGCACATGGAGCCCAGATCCAGGGCAGGGCCTGGCCATCCTCAGAACCAGTGGAGAGACAGCAGGCACCCGGAGGATGCTCTGTGGACCTCTCAGGGCTCCTCCAGGACAGCCCTGGATAAAGATGTTAAGTCCCCCTCAGGCATTCTGCCTGTATACTTTGAAGATCTCCCCCTTACTCTTATCTGGGGACCAGGGGCTGCAACTTCTGGGTACTAAGGGGTAAGGCTGCTATATCTCTCCACCGTATCATCTCCTACCCCAGCATCAGCAGCTGGGTCTGGCAGGGTCCCTCCTCTCTCTCTCTCTCTCTCTCTCTCTCCCCCTCCCTCCCTCCCTCTCCACCTCTCCCCCCTCTTCTCTCTCATCCTTTGCTGCAGCTGCTTGTATAACTCGCCCTGGACCTCTAAGACATGGGGAACAGCGAGAGCATTAGCCACATCCTAGCTCCTCCCTCTTGGAGAGGGAAGCAGTGAGACCCCAAGACTCCATTTCTCCTGAGGACACTTTGACCCACAGAACTGTTTGTATGCCAAGGCAGCAGCCACTCAGACTTTCCCAGCAAGGTGGCTTTGGGACAACAGTCCTGGACTCCTCTGGATTGTTTTCGAGGTTCCCTGTCCCAGTCACCTGGAGTCCTAAATATGAACAGCAACAGCCTTTGAGCCTGTAGCTGGAGGGTGCTCCCAGCACCTGACCAGTACAGCTCAGCCTGTTAAGGACAAGGTGCCCTGGTTTCATGGAGCAGCGAGGGTCTTCTGTGCAGGACATAAAGGCTGAAGAGTCAGCCTAGCAATGGGCACAGGGCCCTCTATGACGCTTATTGCTCAGCTCATTTCACCCCATGCTTTGCTGGCTGATGGGGGACAGAAGCAGCCATTTCCTCTTTTAAGAGTGAATGCTTCTTTCCAATTGCCCTCTGGTTAGGGTGCACTTATAAATCAGAGTTAATATATGGATGCGTCTGCATGCACGAGAAAGCGAGAGTGTGCCTGCTTGAGTGATGTGTGTGGCTGGGTGTGTGTTTGTGTGCTTGAGCGTGTGAGTGTGCTCAAGCAGTAGTCTTGGGCTTGTAGCTTCATTGCTCAGTGGATAGGGACAAGGGTGCCTAGAAGAATGGGGGCAGGAAGCATATCCCCAGATCACAGGCCCAGAGGACCTGGCTGGGTCTTATGTGCTAGGGTACCCTTTCTCTGTTGCCTCTCCCATCCACTCCTACCCAGAGCCAAACCCTGTAGGTGCCCAGTGTGGGATCCAGTATCTCATTTGGTGGTATCTTTATTGGTGATCATCTCTCACCCCATCTCCCCTCCTTGTGAAATAAATATGTTAGCAATCCCACAATGCAACCTTCAGCCTCACCTGCTCTTTGGGTTTTGAATTGTTGGATTTTGTTGTTGTTACTTTGCAATTGGGGTTCAAACCAAACTCAAGCACTCTACCCACAAAACTCCATATCCCTAACAAATAAGCTTGACTCTTCACATAGCCAGTGACAGTAGGAGAGTTTCTGAGATATGGTGGAGCGTTTTTTTTTTTTTGGGGGGGGGGGGGGTTAAAGGCAGTTGTTTTGAGACAAAATCTCACTCTATAAAGACCAGGGATAAAAATACTCGGACAAAGAAGCAGATTAGGAGAGGAAAAGGTTTATCTGGCTCACAAGTCCAGGTTATGATCAATCATTTCAGGGAAGTCAAAGCAGGAATTTGAAGCAGCTTGTTACATTCACGTCCACAAAGTCAGAGAGAAACAAATGCATGCGTGCTTGGTTGTGCTCAACTCAGCTTCTCTGCTTTGATACAGTTCAGGACCTCCTGTCTAGGGAATGATATTGCCCACAGAGGGTTAGGTCTTCCCAAATCAATTAACTTCATAAGACAGTCCTCATAGACCTTCCAACAGTATAACCCAGTATAGACAATTCCTATGGAGACTCTCTTTTCCGGATGATTATAAAGCAAGTCAGGTTGACAATTAAAGCTGACATCATTGCCACTATACCTGTATGGATTTGGTCTTCTTAAAAGTAAATAAATAAACAAAAACAAATTTTCACAGATTAGGGCATCTATTCAAGCCTGGACAGAACTTGGTATTTGACACTAGCTCACCTTCCCCTTGCTGTCCTCAGGTTAAGAAGGCCAAGTTGTTGAGAAAGCTGTGAGGCTGGTGCTGAGACCTGGCCTGGACACCTACCTTCTGTTACCTTCAGCAACTTCAATTGTCTGTGGAGCACACAGTAGCTCCGGGTATTCATGGAGAAGTTGAACCCTATGAGATGCCTTGTTATGGTCATGGTGGGCCCCATGTCTCTTTTGTAGGAAGAAGCCAGGAAGTACCATCTTAATTTATGTTCCAACACACACACATACACACACATACAGAGAGAGAGAGAGAGAAAGAGAGAGAGAGAGAGAGAGGCACAGACACATAGACAGACCAGACACATAGACAGACTGACAGATACAGATGTGGATACAAATATGATGTAAATTTAGATATCAGTGGCCATATTCCTCATGTGCCCTTTGAGCATTGGGCTATGACAGCATATTCATGAAAAATGTTTATCTTCAGTTGTCATCTTAAGTACTAGAGTCTGAGAACTTTGGGTTCATGGAGCAATGGAGATGGGGAGGAGAGAGTTGGCAGGCCAGAGACCATGTGAGCGACATTTGAGCTCCTGTATAAAACCTCCTGAGGTTGACATCCACATGGGGTACAACGGAAAATGTCATGGGACTTCAGTACCACAAGGCAGTGGGGCAAGATGGCCAGCTGGCTGGCTGGCTTGCTATGCGGTGGAGAGTGTTGGGTTTGGTCTCTTGCAGGGCTAATTCCCTATGTGTGTCAGTACCCAGACTTTAAATCTGAGCATAGGTCCTTGGACCCAGAGTCCTAGAGCCAGGATGGCCACTCCCATAAGCATTCCATGTCAATAACTTTCTCCCAAAGCCTGGGGATCCCTAGGGGGACTTACCAAAGTGAGGAATCAGTAGCCAGATTATCCTATGGTTCTACCTGGTGACATGGGTTGAAAGTAATTGGAGGCTAAGGAACTGGTGAAGCCAGAAAGAAGGGGACAGAAGAGAAAGACTGAAGTGCTTAGAATATAAAATGTCCCCAGCAGGCTCATGTGTTTGAACACTTGGTCCCCAGCTAGAAGGTTGTGAACCTTTGGGGGAGGTGAGACCTTACTGGAGGATATGAGTCACTGGGGGTGGGATTTTAGGGCTGTTGTTTGTAGAAGCACTGGAATAACAGGCGTGTGCTACCATAGCCAGCTTTACGTGGGTTTGGGGGATCTTGTGTAGTAAGTGCTTAACCCACTCAGCTATCTTCCCTGAGATTCCTATGGTGCAAGATGTCACACCAACTCTCTGCTTCTTGACTATGGATGCAAAGTGCCCAGGCAGCTCACACCCCTGCAGACATGCCTTTCCTGCCATGATGGACTGCATGCCTTCTCAAACCATGAGCTGACTTAAAAAAAAAAAAATCAGGTGCTCTGTTACCGCAAGAAGTAAATTTGGTACACAAAGCCCTGTGGTGAACCTTTGGTCCTGAGCCCTTGGGAGCTTTGGGATGTCCCAGGGGTGCCATCTTGCACAGTAACGGCACAGCACCAAGCTCCAAGCATCCACCTTAAAGAAAGCTGTGGTCCTTCACCAAAGACTGGTATATGGCACAATTTGACAAATGCTGTATTATTTTCTCAATCTCATGATTACCTTGGCCTCAGAGGTGAGTGTGGCTGAGGGTGCTGGGCTATGGTGGTCCAGTTCACTGTGCCCTTCTTCCTCACATTGCCCCCCCCCCACATTCCTGTCTATGACCCTTTCTTGGTCTTTTGTCCATTTGATCCCTGTATCTCACAAATAGTATTTCTGATAAATGCTCAAGCTACCGAAGCCTGCGCCTGATAAATTTTCCCAAGCTATCAAAGCCCATGTCTTTGAAGCTATGTGTTGTGTCTCAAGTGTTTTGGTGATGACTGTGCTTAACTCTGGGGCCCAGAAAAGTAGCAATGTGAAGGTGAGCATGGTGATGCATCTCTGTGATCTCCAGCCTTCAGGAGGCTGAGGCAGGAGGTAAGCAATGAGTTTGAGGCCATTTTATTGTTAGTGCCAGGCCAGCTAGGACTGTATAGTGAGACCCGGTGTCCAAAGCTATGAAGGACAAACAGTGAAAGGAAGGAAGAAAGGGAGGGAGAAAGGGAAGGAAGGAGGGAAGGGGAGGGAGAGATGGAGGGAGGGAACCAAAGAAAAACAGAAGGGAGGGAGGGAGGGAGGGAAGGAGGGAGGGATGGAGCCAAGGAGGGAGGGAGGATGAGATGGAAGAAGTGATTAGAGAGAAGAAAGGAGAGGGGAGAAGAGAGGGAAAGGGAAGGAGGAGAAAAAAGAAGAAAGGAAAGGGGAGGGGGAGGGGTGGGGGAGGGAAGGGGAGAGCCATAGACAAGGCGGAGACAGCAGTGTGGGAACTGGAGGTCATCTTGCCATCTCTACTGCGGTTTCTAAACTCATCTCATTGACCTAATACATTTCCCACTACTATTGAAAAACATTCCCATTTTACTAAGTGAGCCCCACAAGGCCAGGCCACTCTGCTAGAACCATGAGAGCAGAGATTGTCCCAGTTTATAGGCAAGCTCCTTCCCTGCACCTTTCTGGACCACTTCTATGGGACAGATTAATGACAGCTGGCAGTGGGCCGAGCTGTTGGAACCTGCTGAGGTGACCAGGTGGCTCGTGAAGCCTGCTCACCATCAGCCTCCTGTCTGATCGATCGGAGCCTCAGATCCCAGTCTGTTGGCTCTTCTTCTCCTTCGAGTCCTCAGTTGCAAAATCTACTTTTTCATCGATCGCATAACTTTTCTAGATCTAAGTTAGGGTGCCGACAGGAGATTTTTCATTCTGTAAAACTATTTCAGTGCCAGTTGACAAGTGTATTTAATCACTTCTCCTGTGGGGTGCTTTGCACAATTTCTTTTAGAAATTAAAGCCAGGCTGTGGTGGTGCATGCTTTTAATCCCAGCCCTTGGGAGGCAAAGCAGGCAGATTTCTGAGTCCGAGGACGGCCTGCTCTACAGAGTGAGTTCCAGGACAGCCAGGGCTACACAGAGAAACTCTGTCTTGAAGAAAAATAAATTAAAGAAAGACTGTGCAACATAACACAGAGAGAGAGAGAGAGAGAGAGAGAGAGAGAGAGAGAGAGACAGAGAGAGAGAGACAGAGACACAGAGACACAGAGAAAAAGAGAGAGACAGAGAGGGAGGGAGGGAGGGAGGAGAAATATAATTTAACAGAATGTTTAAGGGGCTGGAGGGATAGCTCAGTGGTTACAAGTGTTTAAGGGGCTGGAGGGATAGCTCAGTGGTTACAAGTGCTTCCCATGCTAACATGATCCAGTTTCAGTTCCCAGTACGCATACTGCAGCTCGCAACCACCAGTAACTCTAGTTTCAGGGAATCTGATGTCATCTTCAGCCTCTGTGGATGCTGTGATGCATCTGCCTCTGTCTCTGGAGTGACAGGTTTAAAAAGGCATTCATCATTATGCCCAAGGTTTGCTCGGATCTTTATTTTAAAAAATTAGGGTCTAAAGGGATGGCTCAGTGGTTAAGGGAGCTTGCTGCTCTGGTACAGGACCTGAGTTCAGTTCCAGCACCCACACACCAACGCATACACACACAACCTGTACACATACGAATACACACATGTATTCATAGACACTCAAAAGTGAAGAAAGAGAGGAGAGCAAGTGGGAAGGATAAAATCACACTGAAACATATTGAGAGTTTGCAAGTTATGATAAATAAACAGATTTTGTGATCTCTTTGAACTCATATTTGAGGAGCTGGTTTGGAAAGATGGTTCAGTGGTTAAAAACACATTGCTGCTCTTCTAGAACACACGAGTTCAGTTCCCAGCACCCACACCAATCACTGATCAGTTCACAACTACCAGCTCCATGGGCTCTGACGCCCACTTCTGCCCCTGGGGGCATAGCACTCATGTGAACCTTAACCCCTGACACACATATATGTAACTTAAAATAAGAACTTTAAAAACTAAAATCCCTAGAACTCATATTTGAGAGATAAAAGCAGGTACAATTTCTTAACGTCCCTCTTCCTGGGTTGACATGGGTCAGGAAGGGGAGGGGGTGGGTCTAGGCATCCAACATTGGCAGATTCTCTTACTCTTTTCCATTACAGGACCAACTGATGGACCTTGCATATACTACTTCCAGCCTGACTTCTTTGCTTCCCATTGACAGTGGCTTCCAACACCAACTGCTCAGGCAACGAGTGCCAAGGAGTAGACTGAGAACCCAGAGAGGGACTGTGCATGTTGCAGATGCTTCCAGAACTCAGGGGGGCTGCCATTCCAGACTCTTATTACCACTATCCTTGGTAAATTATCAAGGGTTCCTATTGCCACAAGATCAAAATATCATCTAATCTACCTGCCCCATGTTAGCTTCTCTCCTTGATGTTATGATAAAAGACTTGAAAAGGGCAACTTAAGGATGTAAGGGTTTGTTCTGGCTCTCAGTTTGAAGGATTCCAATCCATCATGGAGGGAAGGCGTGGCGGCAGGAGTGTGAGGTGGCTGCTCACATTTCATCCACAGTCAGGTGGCAGAGAGATATGGATGCAGGTGCTCAGCTCACTTTCTTTTTATTCAGTCCGACACCCTAGACTACTGAATGGTACCACTCAGTTAGGGTGGGTTTTCCCATCTCAACTAATTCAGTCTATCAACTTCCTCACATGCAGGTCCAGAGAATTGTTTCCACAGTGATTATTGACCCTGTCAAATTGACCAGATTAGCTATTATGTTTCCTACATATGACATTCACCTGTCCAGTGCCAGCCCAACACATTCTGGAGATGGGTTATGTTGTGGCAGAAAACATTTCCTGACAAGGAGTTGACAAAGCCCAGAAGAACTTGGTAATGTTTCTTACTGCCCAGCCCTCTTTGGTACTAAGGCGTCCTCTACTCATCAGCAATCAGCAGCCACTGAAGACCACAGCAGGCCTGATGTTATCATGGTGTGATCTGCCTAGGATCTCAGCACTAGAAAGAATGATGACGCAATATCAAAAGCTAAAGTCCAGCCTGGGCTACACAGTGAGCTCCAGAGCAGTCTGAGATATAAAACAGGAACATATATAAACAAACCTGTGTCTGTGTGTGTCTGTGTCTGTATGTGTGTGTGTGTGTGTGTGTGTGTGTGTGTGTGTGTGTGTGTGTGTGT
>CM052721.1:21515531-21550997 GCA_028551405.1 Uromys caudimaculatus
TGTGTGTGTGTGTGTGTGTGTGTGTGTGTGTGTGTGTGTGTGTGTGTGTTCAACATGAAATGTCTCCCACAGGCTAATGCATTTGAATATTCGATCCCCAGCTGATGATCCCCAGATGGTAGCTACTATTTGGGGAAACTTGTAGAGACTTTCCCACATGGTATATACATGGTGGATAGAGGCCTTGGGGGTGAGCCTTGGGGTTTGTAGCTCAGCCCCATGCTGGTCCCAGCTTTTGCTTCTCCCAATTTACCACAGGAGGCATCACCACCATCTACTTCTGTCATTATGAATTCCACCCAGTCCTCTCTACCATGATGCTGTGAGCTGAGATAAAACCTTGTCCCTTTGAGAAGCTTCTGTCTGGTATTTTGTCACAATCACAAGGAAAGTAATGCAATAAAGGAATGCTTCGATGATCAATGTGCCTTCTTCAAGCTTTCGTCTATACCTGGAAAGGAGACCAACTACTCTACTGATGACAAACATCTCAGTGTACCCAGTGTATTTATCCCCCCTCCCCCCGCCTTGGAGAACAATTATCTGTCCTGGGTAGGAAATAATGTGGTTTTTGCTTGGTTTTTGTTTTGTTTTTTGTTTTTTTGTTTTGTTTTGTTTTGTTTTGTTTTGTGTTTTTGCAGGACTAAATAGATATTGCTGAAAAGTTTTAGCTGGAGTTTCTTTTTTAAAATGAATTCTGATTTTTCTTAGACTCGGTTTCCCAACAGTGAAAGGCCCAACAGGGGGGCTGAAGAGAGAGTTTATCAGTGAGAAATGTGCCCTGCTCTTGAAGAGGCTGTGAGTTCAGTTCCCAGCGCCCTCGATCAGGCAGCTCACACCACCTGTACCTCCAGCTGCAAAGGGTCCGGTGCCCTCTTCTGGCATCCAAGCACACTGCATATATGTGAACATACCTAACATCCCCCACCCCACACACATAATTAAAAATACACAATTCTTTACAGATCTTAAGAGAACAACTCTCAATTTAATATGGAAAAAAACCCAGGATAGTGAAAACAATCTTGTACAATACAAGAACTTCTGGAGGTATCACCATTCCTGATCTCAAGCTCTACAACAGAGCAATAGTAATTTTTAAAAAACTGCATGGTATTGGTATAGAAACAAACAGGTTGATCAATGGAATTGAATCAAAGACCCTGGAATAAACTATCACACCTACAGACACTTGATTTTTGACAAAGAAGCTAAAACCATACAATGGAAAGAAAGAAAGCATCTTCAACAAATGGTGCTAGTCTAACTGGCAGTCTGCATGTAGAAGAATGCAAATAGACCCATACTTACCACCCTGCACAAAACTCAAGTCCAAGTGGATCAAGACCTCAGCATAAAACCAGACACACCAAATCTAACAGAACAGAAAGTGAGGAATAGCCTTGAAAGCATTGGTACAGGAGACAACTTCCTGAACAGAACACCAATGGCTTGGGCTCTAAGACCAACAGTTGATAAATAGGACCTTATGAAATTGCAAAGCTTCTGTAAGGTAAAGGGCATTCTCAATAGGACAATACATAAACCTACAGATTTGGAAAAGATCTTCACCAACCCCACATCCTACAGAGGGCCAATATCCAAATATAGAGAGAGATCAAGAAGTTAGACACCACCAAACCAAATAACTCAATTTAAAAATGAAGTACAGAGCTAAACAAGAGAATTCTCAACAGAGGAACCTTGAATAAATGAGAAACACTTTAAGAAATGTTCAATGTCCTTAGTCACCAGAGACATGCAAACCAAAATGACTCTGAGATCCCATCTTACACTCGTCAGAATGGCTAAGACCAAAAACTCAAGTGACAGCACATGCTGGCAAGGATATGGAGCCAGGGGAACACTCCTCCACTGCTGGTAGGAGTACAAATTTGTGTTATTACTTTGGATATCAATTTGTCTGTTTCTTAGAAAATTGAGGATAGTTCTACCCCAAGATCCAGCTATACTACTCCTGGGCATATACCCAAAAGATGTTCCACTTAACCACTGGACACTTGCTCAATTATGCTCATAGCAGCTTTCTTTGTAATAGCCAGAAATTGGAAACAACCTAGATGTCCCTTAATTGAAGAATAGATAAAGAAAATGTGGTGTATCTACACAATGAAATACTATTCAGTTATTAAAAACAAAGACATCATGAAATTTGCAGGCAAATGGATGGAACTTGAGAATATCCTGAGGTAACTCAGACCCAGAAAGACATGTCTGGTATGTACTCACTATAATTGGACATTTGCCATAAAGTGCAAGATAACCACGCTACAATCCACAGACCCAAAGAAACTGGGTAATAAGGAGATCTCAAGAGAGGATGCGTTAATGTCACTCAGAAGAGGAAACAATGCAAATCAAAGCAACCCTGAGATTCCACCTCATACCAGTCAGAATGGCTAAGATCAAAAACTCAGGAGACAGCAGATGCTGGCAAGGATGTGGAGAAAGAGGAAGACTTCTCCATTGTTGGTGGGATTGCAAGCTGGTACAACCACTCTGGAAATCAGTTTGGCGGATCCTCAGAAAATTGGACATAATACTACCTGAGGACCCAGCTATACCACTCCTGGGCATATACCCAGAAGATGCTCCAACATGTAATAAAGACACATGTTCCACTATGTTCATAGCAGCCATATTTATAATAGCCAGAAACTGGAAACAACCCAGAGGTCCCTCAACAGAGGAATGGATACGGAAAATGTGGTACATTTACACAGTGGAATACTACTCAGCCATTAAAAACAATGACTTCATGAAATTTGCAGGCAAATGGATGGAACTTGAAAGTATCATCCTGAGTGAGGTGACTCAGTCATAAAAGAACAAACATAGTATGTACTCACTGATAAGTGGATATTAGCCCAAAAGTTTGGAATACCCAAGATTCAATTCACAGACCATATGATGCCTAAGAAGAGGAAGACCAAAATGTTTCTTAGTGTTTCTTAGAAGGGTGAACAAAATACTCACAGGAGGAAATATTGAGACAAAGTGTGGAGCAGAGACTCAAAGAAAGGCCATCCAGAGACTGCCCCACATGGGGATACATCCCATATACAGCCACCAAACCGGGACATTATTGTGGATGCCGGGAAGTGGTGGCTGACGGAAGCATGATAAACTGTCTCCAGAGAGGCTCAGACAGAGCCTGACAAATTCAGAGGCAGATGCTCGCAGCCAACCATTGGACTGAGTGTGGGGTCCCAGATGAAGGAGTTGGAGAAGGGACTGAAGGAGCTGAGGGGGTTTCCAGCCCCATGGAGGGAGCAACAGTGTCAACTGGCCAGACCCCCCAGAGCTCCTGGAGACTAGACCACCAGAAGAATACACATGGAGGGACCCATGGTGCTGGCCACATATGTGGCAGAGGAGGGCCTTGTTGGTCATCAGTGGGAGGAGAGGCCCTTGGGCCTGAGGGTGTTAGATGCTCCAGTGTAGGAGAATGCTAGAGCGGGAAGACAGGGTGGGTGGGTGGGTGGGGGAGTACCCTTATAGAGGCAGGGGGAGGGGCGATGGGATAGGGGGTTTCCTAAGGGGAAAACATTTGAAATGTAAATAAAGTAAATATCCAAAATAAAAAAATAAAAAACAAAGAGGAAACAAAACAGTCATCAGAGGTGGATGGAGATCAGGAACAGGGTGGGAGAGGGGGTGAGGAGGGGAAAGGGGATGTGGATCAGGTGTGGGTCGAGGGAGGAGTAAGAGAGGCCTGGGAGTAATGGGGGGGGGCATCTCTGGGACTAGCCGAAGACTTTGGATGGGGGAGGCTCTGGAAAAATCTAGGGGGGTGACCCTAGCTGAGATTCCTACAACCGGGGTGGGGGTATAGAGGCTAAAGTGGCCACCTCCTGTAGCCAGGCAAGAATTCCAGTGGAGGGAGGAGGACATCAACCCATCCCCAAAACCTTCAACACAGAATTTATCCAGCCTCCAAGTTGTGCAGGGATAAATATGGAGCAGAGATTGAGGGAATGGCCAACCAATGACTGGCCCAACTTGAGACCCATCCCATGAGAGAGAGCCAAGCCCTGACACTGTGAGTGATGCCCTGCGATGCTTGCAGACAGGAGCCTAGCATAGCTGTCTCCTCAGAGGCTTCATGCAGCAGTGGATGGAGGCAGATGCAGAGACCCCCAGCCAAGCATAAGAAGCAGCTCAGGGAGGCTTGTGGAAGAGTAGGGGACAGAATTGAGTGAGCCAGAGGGGTCAAGGACCTACAGAGTCAACTAACCTTGGCCTATGGGGACTCACAGAGACTGAAGCACCAACCAAATAGCACACAGAGGCACCTAGCCACTTCCCCCATGTGTAGCAGATGTGCAGCTTGGTCTTCATCTGGGCTCCCCAACAATTGGAGCAAGGGCTGTCTCTGACTCTGTTGCCTGCCATTGGATCCCCTTCCCTACCTGGACTGCCTGGTTGGGCCTCCCTGGGAAGGGAGATGCTTAGTCCTGCTGGGACTAGATGCCCCAGGGTAGGTTGGTACCCAAGGGGGGGATGTAGGGGGAGGGGTAACGGGGGGGAGAATTTGTAAGTGCAGAACTGGGAAGAGAGGAGAGGGGGTTGTGACTGGGATGTAATGTGAACAAAAATAAATTATGGAAAGAAAGAAAAAAGTCTTCATAGAAACTGACTAAATTTTAGTCAAGGAGAGAGAGTTTTTTACGCCCAAATACATAGAATAAATATTTTTTGTTTTGAAAACAAATCTCTTCCTAAAACAGGATGGATTTAGCAGAAAGCACGAGCCATTGTCTTGTTAAAACATACAGTTTGGGGTCTGGTAAGATGTCTGAGGTGGTTAAGGTACTTGCCAACAAGCCTGATGATCGAAGTTTGAGTCCCAGAACCCACATGGTGGAAAAGAAGCCATCTGAACGTTGTCCTCTGACTCCACATGTGCTCTTTGTTACAAGTGTCACTCCCAGCAACACGAAACACATCAATAAAGG
This sequence comes from Uromys caudimaculatus, assembly GCA_028551405.1. Taxonomy (NCBI): domain Eukaryota; kingdom Metazoa; phylum Chordata; class Mammalia; order Rodentia; family Muridae; genus Uromys; species Uromys caudimaculatus. The sequence continues at coordinate 21,520,511 of CM052721.1, forward strand.
TAAAAAAAAAACCTTTAAGATATGTTCAGACATGATTTTATGTGACTATGTAAAATCTAGAAAACACAAATGAGGTATTAGTTCACCTAATGTGATAATTCTCCATTGTATGGGTGGGCTGTAAAATGAATGAATGAATGAATGAATGAATGAATGAATAAATAAATAAATAAATAAATAAATAAATAAATAAATAAATAAATAAATAACTCACTCCCCAATCTTCAGGACTGAACGTTACTTATAAGAAAGCTTCTGCTCCTTGGTCTATGACAGCTATCAAATAAAAAATAATAATTTACAGATGAAAACAAGCATATCCACAATGCTGACAGAATTCAAATCAGTAGTATTAATTTCACCTGCCTGCATCATGGCTCTCTGAAAGCAGTTGCTGCTTATACGTGAATGCGGTAGCAACCAATAGCACCAGAGTTTCCTCTCTGCCTCATGAAAGGCCTCTCTCCCACTGTCCCACAAGGTTTGACCATGTATTATTGAGTGCCTACTATCTGTCTAGCACATGGCGAAGGATGATGCACAGACGTGTTGCTTAAGGGAACGGGATAAATTTTCGTATTGTACCATTAAGCGATTGTGTCAAAGTGCAAATGTCCCAAACACACACAGATCAACACAGCTACAGTGTCACCAGGAGAAATTAAGCTGTCACGTCTTTGGCACATATGGTCGTGAGGTACTGAGAAGAAGGAGTGAAGCAGACAGACTCTGATCTCTGGGAATTTCTAGCTGACAGTGTTCCTTTTAAATAAACATACGTATACTGCGGCCTCCACTCTCAGGCTGGAGAGACGGCTCAGTGAGCGTACTTGTCTTTTGTTGACTGGACACAGGCTAGACACTTGTGGGAAGAGAGAACCTCAATAAAAAGAATACCTCCATTGCATTATCTGGTAGGCAAGTCTGGAGTGGGAACTTTCTTATGGCAGGGCCTAGCATACTTTGTGTTTGCCATCCCTGGGCAAATAGTCTTGTGTTGTGTAAGATGATGAAGCAGTGCTCAGCTGTCCTTTCTAGGGGACAGAGAACCAGCTGAGAGCTGGGTATGAGGCTGCCAAGGAAGGTCTAAGAATGGGTCTCTGGAGCCCCCTGCTGGCACCTGAATTTGATTTCTGTGGCTTCCTTTCCTCTTTTAACTGATGACCTGTCCCTAGCTTCAAACTTTTTCTTTTCTTGCCTCACCCTTCTGAAGAGGAGCAGCTGAGATTAAAAACACATGGGACTAGACATAGCTCTTTTCAATTTAATTATTATCTTAGAGTTTCATTGCTGCGAAGAGACACCATGACCAAGACAACTCTTAAAAAGGACAACATTTAATTGGGGCTGGCTTACAGTTTCAGAGGTTCAGTCCATTATCATCATGGCAGGAAGCATGGCAGCATGCAGACTGAAACAGTGCTGGAGGAGCAGAGAGTTCTACATCTTGATCTGAAGGAAACCAGAAGACTATCTTCCGCATTGGGTGGAACTTGAGCCTAGGAGCCCTCAAGGCCCGCCTGCACTGTGACACACTTCCTCCAACAAGACCACACCTCCTAAAAGTGCTCCTTCCATAGGCCATGCATATTCAAACCACATTTATTCATTCATTTTTAATCTCTGTGAACTGAAGTTCACTGAAGAAGTTGCCTCTGTGTTGAAGATCTTGCAGGCCAACTGACTTATGAGAACTTTGTGACGGTGGAAAGTTGTAACATTGCAAGTTAAGAATGAAACTTATCTTGAATTGTTCTCAAAGAAAGCAAGAAGGTTGTGATCTTTGCTGGAGGGCATCCTCCTGCATGGGATGGGTTTGGGAAGGGGGTGATCTGTGAAGAACAGAACCATGTGGCACCTTGGTCTTGGACTCTGACTTGGCTGACCCTGGACCTCTGGGCATTTATGGGAACCTTCCAAGCATAAGTGTTTGTGTGTGTGTGTGTGTGTGTGTGTGTGTGTGTGTGTGTGTGTGTGTGTGTGTGTTTATATGAGTGTGTGTGCATATGTGTGGAGGTCAGAGGTTGATATCAAGTGTCTTCCTCTATTGCTGTCTATCTTATGATTTCAATGTACATGTGTGTTATATGTGCACATGTTTATGCTATATATGTGTATATGTGCATGTGTGTGCGTGTGTTGTTTGCTCATGCATGTATGCAGGTACATGCATAAAGATCCAGTAGAAGATGTTGGGTGTCCTCTATCACTCTCTGCCTTCTGTTTTTCTTAAGACAAAATCTCTCACTGTCTGATCTTGACTCTCACTAGAGTGAAGCCAGCAGCCAGCAAGCCCCAATGATCTCCTTGTCTCTGCTCCCACAACATTGGGGCTATGAGTGGCCACATCAGGCTTTTTCTGTAGGTGCTGGGATCTGAACTCAGGTCCTCATGATTTTACAGCAAGATGTTTTACCCACTGAGCCATATCTCCAGCCCCTCCAACTTATTTGAGTTTAGTGTCTCTTATTGAATCTGGAGCTAAGTGATTAGGTTAAGCTGACTGGCTAGTGAGTCCCAGGGACCCTCTTCTCTCCATACCTCTGTCTTCCAGAGATGAGGTTCCAAATATAGGCTACCATATGTGGGTTCTGGGGACAACTCAGGTCCTCATGTTTGCACGGTAGGCACTCTACCAACCCAGCCATCTCTCCAGGTGTTGTCAAACAATGTTAACCTTTTCTATACCTAGACCCTTTGGTATTCTGTGGAAGTCTATAAAGCACCTCCTTAGAAAAACATTTTAGACATGTATAAAAGAAGTACACAAAATACATATTTTCATTTAAAAATGCCTATAGACCCTTTCTTAGAAAAAACATTTTAGAAATGCATAAATTTACGTGGAAACACCTAAGGCCTGGAGAGATGGTTCAGTGGTTAGGAGCGGGTACTGCTCTTGCAGAAAACCCAAGTTCCACTCCCCACCCCACATCTGGCAGCTCACAACTTCCTCTATCTCCAGCTCCAGAGGTATCCTATGCCTCTGACCTCCATGACCACCCAAATTCATACACCACATACAGACATAAACACAATTAAAAATAAAAATAAATTTTGCCAATCATGGTGGTACATGAATTTAATCCTAGCATCAGAGGCAGGTGGATATCTGTAAGTTTGAAGCCAACCTGATCTACATAGTGAGTTCCAGGGCAGCCAGGGATATATAGAAATACTTTGTCTCAAAATGATGATGATGATGACGACGACGACGACAGAGACGACAACGATGACAAAATAGATCTAAAAAGCACACACAGTATACTTGGTACATCTTTTATCATATAAAGGAATTTATGTGAACTCACACAGGGGGCTGGAGAGATGGTTCAGTGACTAAGAACACTTGCTACTTTTCCACAGGACCCAAGTTGGGGTCCAGCACCCACATCGAGGAGCTTAAAATTGCCTGTAACTTCAGCACTCTCCTGGTGTCCATGGGTACCAGCACTCGTATGAAAAATAAAATCCTCTACAAAGACACATAAATAAAATCAACCTTTCACTTTTGAAAACAAACCCTTTTTTATTACTGTATGTGTGTAGGTGTGTGCACGCCAGAGAATATTCGTGGGATCGGAGGGCAATCTCCAGGAGTCGGATCTCTCCTTCCACCTTTATATGGGTTCCAGGGATTACATTCAGGCTTAACCTGCTAAGCCATGCCCCCAGGGCCAGCAGACATAGGGGAAAGAATGCTAAGCCAAACCAGCTGTGAGCATTTGAATCTGAAATGTCCATTGCAGCTCGTGCGTTTTATATATATATGTTCTCCAGCAGGTGGCGCTCTTCCGGCAAGCTGTAGAGCCTCTAGTCCAGTGGTTCTCAACCTTCCGAATGCTCGATTCTTTAACACAGCTCCTCATGTGGTGGTGACCCCCAACCATAACATTATTTCTTTCCTACTTCATAACTGTAATTTTGCTACTGTTATGAATAATAATGTAAATATCTGATACGGAACTCCCAAAGGGTGGACATCTATAGGTTGAGAACTTCTGCTTTAGGAGGTGGGGCCTGGTAAGAAGTAGGTTTAACTGTGGAGCGGGCCTTTGAAGGTCATTTCCCGGCTTCAGATTCTAATTTCCTGAACGCCCACAGTGCGAACAGCTATATAACACGCTCGCAGCATTGAGCGTGTGCAGTTCCGCAGTACTTTGTCCTCCGTGATGGACTAGAACCCTTGGAAATCAGGACTGCCATACCCTTCCTCTCCTACGGTATTTCAGTCCAGGATTTTGGCCACTTTGTGAGATTGAGGGAGACACTGGATGTCAACTTTTGGTGTCCATATGTGTGCACAGCCATGCACATGCTCATGCATGCACACGCGCATGCACACGCGCATGCACACACATACACACATGCGCCGGCTTCACAAGTAGAAGGGGAACAATTTGAAAGGAATGGGTGGGACAAGCGTGGGGGGTCATGTGACTGAGTGCTGGCAATTGTCTTGAACTTGTTCCTTGGCGCAAACAAAGAAGTAAATAACCAGGAAAGCCAGAAGACCAAGCCACAGAGAGAGGGAAAGTTAGTTTCATCCCTTTGGGGAGGAAGTCTCCTGCACTGACACTGGCTCAGGTACTTCATGGATCCCCTGGGTTGCTTCTTCCCCTTGTTCCTGCTTAGACACCGTCCCTGTGGCTTCCGGCCACTTTCTCCCCACAATGCCTTTTGGGAACAAGATGCAGCCATCTCAGGAGGCCTGTTTACGATTTCCGTCTCGTACGCCCCTCTAAGCCTCCGTCAAGAATGGAGGTAAAGATGATCAAAGTCCACATGTTCATGTCATGATGAAACCTGGTACTTTGTACAGATGACAAACACCAGTTTAAGGCCACTAGGGAAGAGCATTACCTCTGTGACACATGGCTTCCATATGTTCATCTCACTCACTTCCGTATAAAACTTGCTTACGTGTGTCAGCTTTCCCTTAGCATGGTAGCACCCTTCTGGGAATCTCAGATATGCATGCAGACAGTTTCTCTCTAACAGGTAGGTTTTAGTTGGTTGCTTGGTATGTTTTGGCTATAAAGAATTCTGCCCCAGACAAATCAGAGAATCCTTCATGCTTGGGCCATGTTGGAGTGAGGAAAGTAGTTGTTCCCACTGTCCCCAACGGGCTTTTCCTAAACCAAAGTGGCCTTTGTTCTGGACAGTATTGACACTCTGTAGCCCTTAAGATACACCTGCGGGAAGTGACTGGTTGGTCTTCCACCCAGCGTGAGCTCTGACTTTCTACCTGTCTGCAGCAATACATTTCCTAAAGTAAATGCTAAATGAAAAGAGAACTCAGGGCCGGACAATCCTACCATGTCCTCACCCCCAAACAGAGATTTCCTGCTTCCACCTGCAACCTCCTCTCAAGCAGGACGCTGCATCTTTTGTCCACTAGATGTCACTGCTGTGGCATTTATCCCTGGAGCGAGAAGCCCCTCGATACAGTTTAAGGCCAGTCTGAGTGAGGTATCAAGCCCATACTCCAACACACGCGCGCACACACACACACACACACACACACACACACACACACACACACACACACACACACACACAGGGAAGGTTGACAGTTCATGAGCCTCGGGTTGATTAGAGAGCTTGATAGACTGACATGGTGAGGGCAGGGTTTTAACACACCTGGAGCAAGGGAGCAGTTAGTCCTTTGAAGGTCCTTTGAGAGTAGTGGAAGGGAGGGAAAAGGTGTCTTGCCTAAGTAAATGAATGGGGGCCTGACACCATCTAACTAGACTGAGGGGCTTTTTTGTATTTCTGGTTGAAGCAGGTACATAAAAGGTTCTGAGAATATTATTGGATACCGGGACATCCTAGGTAAGAGAACAAGCCCTGTTACTGAGTGGCAAATCTTCTTTCTTTGGGGTCGGTTTTCTGGAAATGTTGGGGTAAGGATAATGGTAAGGGGTGGTGGGTGAGACTTGGCTCCTGTGAGAGCTGTAAAAAGAAACGGACTGGAGGGTGGGGGGCATCATCTGTGAGACTCCTCACAGCAACTGAGGGGCTGTGACCTGACACAGCCCATGGCTAAAACTAACTGCCTGGGATCCCTCCTGCAAACCGGACAGTACTTCAGACCCACCTACCAGAGTGAAAATCAGACACAGTCTCCTGGAGTTTGGTTTCCTTGAGACACTGAGGCTGAGACAAAAATTCAGGCCATGTAGTTTATTCAGAACAAAGATGGAAGGAGGTATGGGTGATAGATAAGGTGCCCAGTGGCACAGTGGATGACTGGTGCACTGGCTGGTTTTGTGTCAACGTGACACAGGCTGGAGTTATCCCATAGAAAGGAGCTTCAGTTGAGAAAATGCCTCCATGAGATCCAGCTGTTAGGCATTTTCTCAATTAGTGATCAAGGGGGGAGGGCCCCTTGTGGGTGGTACCATCTGTGGACTGGTAGTCTTGGGCTCTATAAGAAAGCCAGCTGAGCAAGCCAGGAGAAGCAAGCCAGTAAGAAGCATCCCTCCATGGCCTCTGCATCAACTCCTGCTTCCTGACCTGCTTGAGTTCCAGTTCTGACTTCCTCTGGTGATGAACTCCTCCCTGACTTGCTTCTTGGTCGTGATGTTTTGTACAGGAATAGAAGCCAGGACTAAGAGGACTGGGGTCTCTTTCATTAGGGTCATACCATTACCATCCCTGCTAGAGCTGGGGCTCACCTTTTCTGCTATCATCCCTGGCCAGTGAACCCCAGGAACCTGTGTGTCCCTACCTTCCAGTGCTGAGGTTAAAGGCGTGCTCCCTGTCACAGGTGCTGGGGATCCGAACTCAGGACCCCAGGCGTGTGCAGCAAGCACTTCACTTAACAGAGCTGTCTCCCCAGCTCTGTACTGTCTTGTTTCTTTTCGTCAGGACTCCACACAGATCAAAGTGTGATGTCTGCCTGTCTGTTTGGTTGATTTCGCTTACCTTGATGATTTCCAGCCCCATCAGGTTTCCTGAAAGCAGCCTAACTCCATCCTCTTAATTTTAATGACTGAGAAGGGCCGCCCCGTGTCTGTTAGCTACATCTTCTTTATCCAGACATCAGGCATCGTGGCCTGATTCCTCATCTTGGTTATTGTGAATTGCATGACAACTCCTAAGGTAGATCACAGAGACAGTTCTAGACTACCTGGGAGTAGTTGGTGTCCAGAGGCGGCCAGGGAACATAAGCAGCTAAGCTTGTGCTCGGGTCACCGGGGTGGAGCCTTCATGGCTGAGTTCACACACCTTTCTCGCACACACCCACTGCACCATGTGACTGAGCTCTCTGGTTACTTACTTTAAGAGTGGTTTTACAATGTGAGGCAATATATTTGCATATATGTATACATAGGTGTATATATATACATGTATATACACACATATATATGTATATATGACATCTATACATGTGTGTGTGTGTATATTGCAGATGACACTTGGCTCCTGTGAGAGCTGTAAAAGGAACTTTTTCCTTTTACAAGGGGTGGGGGCGTCATCTGCAAGACTCCTCACAGCAGCTAGAGATGTAATGGGCTGTGATGTAATGTGGCCCATAGCTAAAACAAGATGTCTAGGATCCTGTATACATATGCACACACACATATTGATTGGTTGCTCTATTTGATTTTGAGACAAAGTCTCACCCTGTGGCCCAGGCTAAAATCGGTGATCCTCCTGTCTCAGTCTTCTAAATGCTGACTTTACAGAAGTGCACCATCATGTTCAGCTTTTCTTTTCTTCCTTCTTTTCTTCGTTTCCTCTCCTTTCTTCCTCTTCTCTTTGTCTCCGTGTATGTGTCTGTCTCTGTCTCTTTCTCTCTGTCTCTGTTTCTCTTTCTGCCTCTTTCTGTTTCTGTCTGTCTGTCTGTCTTTCTGCCTGCCTGTGCATAGCTGGAGTGATGGATGTGTGTCACCACAGCTGCTGTGTCTTGCCTCCGATGTACCTCTTGCCTTTCCACTTTAGCCCAGGGTTTGGGCTAAGCATAGGATTTAAGCTTAGCAGGGGATTGGCCCAGCAAAAACAAAGATTTGGTTTTTTTTGAGGCAAGGCCTCTTTGTGTAGCTCTGGCTATCCTGGAACTCATTCTGTAGACCAGGCTGGCCCCAAACCCACAGATTTGCCTGCCTCTGCCTCCTGAGAGCAGCACAACCACCTGGCTTTCTAAAGAGACATTTGTTTGTTACTCTGACTGTCAGACTATTGAGACAATGGACCCTCACCCCCAAAATTAGAATTTCCCCAGGAATCTCACACTGGGAGATGGAAGAGGGACCAGCCAAAGGAGAATGTCTCCTGAGAAAAGACTTCTCAGCTCTACCTTGTCAGCTCACCTTACAGGATGAGACTAAAACGCAGATAACGTTGGGTCACTGGAAGACGGGACCACACCCTGGCCAGGACAACTTGGGTATACATACCCTGGCCCTCTATTTAAGCTTTAATCTTGCTTCAGAAGACCAAAGATGGATTTGGGGGGGGGGGTGTCACCAGATTGACATGTCCACATTGAATAAATCTCCCCTTTCTGCTCTCCACCATTAAGTGTGGCTCTTTTAACCAGCTTTCCGAAGCTGGGTGGCTGAACCTGGATTGGGGCGCAGGCTGTGATCCCTAAGTTCAGTACCAACCACACAGTCCTGGTCACATACACCACCTCAGCATAGACTCCCCAGCTTCCAGAACCAGGCATCAAACGTTCCCCGTCTGTGACAAAACTAGGACAGAGGTTGTACTGAGAGCAGTTCCTAATGACATCAAATATCCCAGAACATCTCTCTCGCCTCGGTAATCAATCCCTGAAGGCTCGATCACTAAGAATGGAGGAGGAGGAGGTGCCCACCCCCATTAGAAATGAACAACAGAGAAACTAAGTCTCAGGCAATGGCTGAGTTGGAGCTGGGTGGGCCACGTGTGACTCAGGCAGACCTGACACATTCTGTTCTGCGTGTTCTAAGAGAGAACTGTGGGTGTGTCTTGGAGTGAGTGACTTCTGTTTGAGTCAGAAAAGCTCTCTCCTCATTTCCTCTATGCCTGCCTCAGATCTTCTGGGAGGACCATTCCATCTTAAAGGTACTCCAGTGTTTGTATGTGGGTGGGGGTGGACAGCACAAATGGAGCCCAGTCTAATAAACAGGAAGCGACTGAGTTTCAAGGTTGGATTAAGAGCACAGCATGCATCTCTCTAGCTGGCTTCCTTTTACCCTGGTCCTGAAAGGTTTGCAATCCCAGCACTTGGGACTATTGACCATGCCACCCAATATGTGACATTTCAATGTTGGGCACACAAAAACAGTGACTTCCACATGACCGAAGAGGACCAAAACCAGAGGTTAAGACAGGCCAACGCCAGGATCTTAGGACGAAGCAGACAGAATCTAGCTCTTTATGCTCACAGAAGTTTGAGGAAACAGAGGCACATGAGCTGGTGCTGTGGGGGTGGCTCATCAGGTAGATACATGATAATCTGAGTCCCATTCCCAGGACCCTCACGGGGGGAAAGGCAGAACAGATTCTAAAAAGTTGTCCTGTGACCTTCACTCAAATGCACACACTTATAATAAGAAAGCAAGCGAGCAAATAAATATCTAAATAAATGTAACCCTTTTCCCTCCAAAAGAAAAAATACATAAGGCAGTGTGAAGGTCAGGATGTGTCAGAGGCAATGGCTGCTTTGTAATTGGTAAGCTCTGATACCAGAAGGCACGTCATTCTCTTACAGTGCTCCAGTCTAGGTTAACTAAAGATACCCACTCTCTTCGTTGGGCTGAAAACTGGTTAAAGACACATCCCCAACCCCTGCAGTTATATCCGGAAATCTGATTTGCTTTAAGTGTTGAGTTTTATTTAATAAGTGCATTAGATAAAATTTTCCAAAGCTCTGGTAAGAAAATGCAGCAAGAATCAGTGAGATCCTGGGATCAGTCCTGAATAGCGTGATTGTGATTCTTGAACTCTCTCAAGCATTTCCAGCCGTGGTGAACTTGACTCAGAGCAGGTGGATAGATTCCAAAATGACAGCTCTCTGCCATCAGAGGGCTCTCGGCACACGGCATACGAACCCGTGGGAGCTACCGGCAGGGGCCGCAAGTTTCCCAAGCAGGCCAGAAAGCCTAGCTGTGTTACTCTCAGACACTTTCTAACTTTATGTTTCACCTGCAAAAAAAAAAAAAAAAAAAAAAATCTGGTTTCAGAACCATGATTTTCTGCGTGCTAGGAGGGAGAGCTTTGGATGAAGGTCACTTCGGAAGTAAAGGGAATGAACAGAAGAAAAGAAAAGGGAAGTAACCAGGAAGAGAGGATCCACGCCAGTCTTGAGACTGGTGATTCCAAGTTGAAGGCCAGTCTCAGCAACTACTCTTCCCTGAGTATGGGGCCAGTCTCAGCAACTACTCTTCCCTGAGTGTGGGGCTCAGGATGTGACTCAGCCATAAGGGGCTTGCCTAACATGACCAAAGCCCTGAGTATGATTCTCTACCTCCACCAAATAAAACAGAAGCCCGATAAAAAGAGACAGAAGATGTCTCCACCAAAAATCCAACCCTGAACTAGGAGTGGTGGTGTTCACCTGTTATCCGGGTACTCAGGGGCTTGAGGCAGAGGACATAGTGAGTTCAAGGCCAGCCTGGGGTACATAGAACAATCCTGTCTCAAACAATAACAATAACATTCTAATCCTGGCCAAGCTCCTCATAGCTCCATGAGATGCAATGGTGAATCTAGAAGCTTCTCTTTAATGCTAGCTGTTGTGGCGTTTCTGTGTGCTGTCTCCATCCTGAGGGACTTGAACCCACCCCTTCTTATTTTTTAGCATCTCCTCCTTTAGTACTGCACAACTGGGACATCCAGATTCAGTCTTGATAGGAAAAAAGCTCCTCTGCAGTCTGGTCCCGCCATAGATTCCCTGGCCTCAGTTTCCCCATCTAAAAATTAAATAAAATAAAAAATTAAATCCACTGATTTCTAATGTCGTTTTACCCCCTGCCATTTCAAATAGGGTTCTAACCTCCCCCCAGTTCAGACATTAGCAGTACTAGAGGAGTTTTAAAATATTATGGTCTAGACACTCCTCCGCCCCCTCCCTGCAGGGTGGAGTTTATTGGTCTACAGCAGATCGAACTTGCAAATGCGTTTTCAAAGCTCCCTGGGTGACTCTAGCTGCTGAGTTCAGAACCTCTGGCATCTAATTCCCCTGCTGGGAACTCTGCAAACCGGTGAGTCTCTGTCCAGTGCATCTCCCTCGTGGAGAACTGGCTGGGCGGAAAAACAGGAGCAGGGTATTTGGAGGCCGGGGAGTTGGGGGTCCCACAAAACTTCTAAGCTTGTTAGGGCCTTCTGAAGCTCAGGGAGGAAATGAGAGTGAAGAGAAGCTGCCCCTTTCTCTCTGCCCCTGAACTCCTCCCCTCTGCTTCCTGTCTAGCTTCCCCCTTCCCCAACCCCTTCACACACCAACCTTGTCTCTAACTGAAGGCACCTATTGCGTCCCAGCTTCAGGTGTTTGCAATGGCTTTCTGGATTCACGGGGGATATGGCCTTTCCGGCTTTCTTTTCCCACTTCCGACCCACAAACCATTTTTGGTTAATGTATATTAGTTGTGTGGTAGGGGCAATGTACGGCTTCAGACATTTCTTTTTCAACCGGCTTTATTCATGCACTGCAGCGCATGTACGGAAGTCCAAGAACAGCTTGCAGGAGTTGATTCTGTCTTTCCATCCTGTGGCTCCCAGGGTTCAAAATCAGGTTGTCCACGTTGCACAGCAAGCCCTTCTGCCCACAAAGTCATCTTATCAGCCTTTATTTTATTTCTGAGACAGGGTCTCATGTAGCCCAGACTGGCCTCAAACTTGCTATGTAGTAGACACTGGCTTTGAACCTCTGATCCTCCTGCTATACTGTCTATGTGCTAGAATTATTGAAGAACACCTCCAGCCTGCTCTCTGTGTGCTGGGGATGGAACCCAGGATTTCTGCAGGCTCTCTGCCTCATGAGCTGGAATCTTCCACAGAGCATTTACACTGAGAAGTGGCTGTAAGTCAATCCTTGAGCCATTGAATGTATGTGACCATCTATTTGTCGTGAGGACACTTAGAAAATCTCCCGGGCCCTGTCAGAACACTGCTCAGGATCCCACACTCCTGAGAGGAAGCAAGGACCCAGTGTGGTCAATTGATTCAACTGAAGACATTTTTCTGGCTTTTGTTATTCTGTTTTCTAGGGGTTGAGTTTTCTTAGTGATGTGTGTGTGTGTTGTTTAAACATCTGGGGAGGAAAAATAAATCTATTTGTTTGTGTCCATTTGTTTGTTTTTCCTTTCCTAGACCCTGCTTCCGGAATGATGACTCTGACACTAGCAATTTATTAATAAATGCCTAGGCCACAAGCTTTGGCTCTTCCCCGGCTAGTTTTAACCCCTTCAAACTATTCTATGTCTTCCACATGGTTAGTTACCTCTCCTCAGCTTCAGGTGTCCAAGTCCAGTGCGAAGCTCCTCTTTATCCTCTCCTGGGTTCAGCTACCTGCTGGTTTACATCTGTCTCCTCATCCATCCTGACGAATCTCCCAGGCCTCTCACTATTTCCCAGAATCCTCTCCTCCTGTTAGTGTCCCACCTCCTATTTCCTGCCTCAGCTCATTGGCCATCGACTTTTTTATTGACAGGTGATTTTTATAAGAGATTCTCTCTACAGAGACACACCTCTCCCTGACACCAGAGCTCATCAATTCACCTAGACTTCCTGGCCAGTGAGCCTCCGCTATCATCCTATCTCCATATCCCCAGAATGGAAATTACAGACATGTGTCCCTATGCCCTCTTTTTTATTTAGGTCCTGGAGATGGCTCAGGTCCTCATGTTTATACAAACATTTTACTGACCGAGTCATCTCCCCAGCCCCTAAGGTCTCTTAATTACCACGTCTGCTCCAAAGTCAGGAAACCAATCTTATTTCCTACCATATGTTCCACCAACATCCATCTATTTTCTGTATGTCAATCATCTCCCCTCAGGGTTCCTCTGCTCATCAGGGCTCTGCCACCTTCCCAACCCCCTGCTTTTTAGAAATGCTAAACTGTCACCCCTGCGGCCCCGGGAACAAATCTCAAGACCCACTGCAAGTCAGATCATAAATAATGAACCGACTCTCTCATCAAAAGGAAGAAAAAAAAAAGAACTTTTATTTTTTTCTATTGCATAAATAATGGTAAATTAGACTCTTTTTTAATAAGATTATATATTTACAGACAAGTTTAGTTACAGAAAACATCTGGTACATACATATATGGCAACCATTTCCCTTTATACAGTAAGATAACATGTTTATAATATCACTTCATTGGATCACTTAAGTTGCATGCCAAGTTCATTTATATTAATATTTACATTTGATATAAAGATATTTTTTTATTTCACTAACCTGCTGTCTCACCACTTAATAGCAGAAAATCACCAACTAACACTAAATGAAGAAAAATAAATAAAACCCCAAAAGAATATAAATGAGGTACAGTGGGAAATTGAGATGCATAATTGACATCTGACTGGAAAATTCTGGAAGAAGAGGCAAGAAGCTCCTGATTAGAACAGTCTTTACCTGTGCTTCAGAGACACCCTGCTTCTAGGGCTTGAATCCCAGCCATTTATATCTGTGCTTTGAGAATAAGCTTAAGTTAATGACCTGTGTCCACCCACAGACCCCAGCCTGCCCACACCTGGCAGGACCAGACTTTTGGGAGTCTGAATGGTTTCCATGAGTATCACCATGGCTTTGTCTTGGACACTTCTTTCTGAATTTGTGGAAGAGAAATCAAACTGCCAGTGAGGAGTCACTGGAGAGTTCCCTAAGAATTCCTCAGAGTCCCCCATCTATGTGAGCTTGTACCAGGAGCTGAGAGAGTCCTTTCTCTAGACCGGTCTTCTCAGGGAAGAATGACGCAGTTGCCTGTGAACACTGACCAGACCTCAGGCTGCTTCAGGAAGCAGGAACTAAAGGCAGGAAGGAGAATTTTATTATTCTTGTTTTGTTTAGGAGACAAGATCTCACACTGTAGCCCAGGCTGCTCTCTAACTTGACACATCCTTCCTGCCTCTGCCTTCCACGTGCTGGGAGTACAGGTGTATGCCACCATTCCTGGATCAAACAAGCTCTGAGGTAAAATGGAGAAGAAGGGACAAAGGCTTGGGGACCCTATGGCTGCTCCCTCACTGCCTCTTGCTGTGGTGGGAACATAGCTATGACAAGCATCTGTGTCCAGCTCAAGTCTCTGGATATCTAAGAACAGCTGCAGTCCTGTACCCCAGACTTGTCATCTACTTCCTGACAGTCATTAGAGATGGCGGCTTTTACCTTCTGTAGAATTATGAATGATTCCAAGACAGGACCACATGCATTTAAACTGCTGCTAAGTCCAGTGTCCAGCAATGTGGTGGTGAGAAAGCAGGGCATGTGCATTCTTTATTTGAGGAGTTTCTAGTTAAGCATCCTCAGGTGGATTCGGAGAACATTATTTTTAAGGGAATCTGGCTTTTGGTTCAACCTACTGATTCATGGATTCAGATTCCATGGGACCTTCATCCAGGGGACCAACTCTCCTTCATTTTCAAGCTGACCAAGACAAGGGACAGAAAAGCTCATCTTGATTCAGCAAGCGTTTAGGGAATAAACGAAAACCTCTTTAACCTGTGTGTCATGTGACAGATTGTCACAAAACTCACATCACAAAACCAACTAGCATCCCTGTGTGATGCAGCTCTCAATCCTTTCCATTAGGGATGTGTGTATTTTCCCTGGCTCCTAGCAGCAAGCATCCTATTTCTGGTATCCTTCCCAAATGCAGTGCTGGTCTCCCTTTGGTTTTTCTATTCTGCTTTCTGATCCCTGTTCGCAGGTCTCAGAGCCTCAGGCAAGGCATGCTGGGCTTGTCAGGGGTCAGCATCCCCCCAGGGGAGGTACTAACCTCCTCTTGGCATCCACAGAGCTGTGGTGGGAACATGTTGATAGACAGTGCCTGACAGGACATCCCTTGGACGTTCCTAAAGTAGGCCAGATAGACAGGGACTCGCATCTGTCAGCCTGTTAAAAACGTTACCTCTGTCAGGTCTAAGGATGGAGCAAACACCCCGGGTGAAAGCTGCGTTCTCTGAGAAATTCGTTCCCAATGAGTCTACTTTCTGGAAAAATCAAGCCTCTGTCTCCTTCCATTTGGATACCTCCCCCTTCCTCCCTCCCTCCCTACCCCACGGTGTGTGTGTGTGTGTGTGTGTGTGTGTGTGTGTGTGTGTGTGTGTGTGTGTGTGTTTATTCACATGTAGCTCAGTCCATCTTCCTCTGTAGTAGAGGATAACTTTGAACTCCTAGGATGATAGGTGTGCCCCACTACTGTTTGGATAAGTTCTGACAGCTTATAATCCACTGAGTTGGAAGCCAAGATACCCTGCCTGAAGAAAAGAGTGACCTCATGTCCAGCATGTGGAGTGTCCTCAGGTGACAAATTACCCAATATAAAAGCTAGGCGAGAAATGTTGAGGTACAGGGGTCCTTTTTGTGCAGCTGGGAAAAAACTTCGTTTTTTTTATCTTTTAGTAGGAAGAAGTCCCATTATGTTAGCTCATGCTAGCCCAGAACTCTGTATGTAGTCCAGGATTGTCTGAGACTTCACCATGAAACTCAGACTGCCCTTGAACTTGTTCCACAGTCCAGGCAGATGCTGAACTTCAATGCTCCTACCTCAGTTTGCCAAGTGCCAGGAATGAAAAGCATGCTCTCCCATATTTAGTTGAATCAACCATTCTTTGTGACATTTTAAATTAGAAGCAATATTAAATATAAACAATTGATGCTAACATGACAATATGGGTCTGCAGTGAGCATAGGATCCTGAGAGAAGGCTTAGTTAGCTGGTCCACCTGACCCCTTCCTCCAAACCCACTGTGGCAAAGCCACAGAGTTAAGAACAGTCCCCTGAGTGAGTTAGTCCAGGTGTGGATGGGATGAAGCCAAGCAATTGTGACATTTACATGATCATGGGCATGAGGACAAGACAAGGTGGCCTAGCTTCTCATTCTATTCATGTCTATTCTGACTATAAATAACTCAAATGGAAAACTCTAATGGCTGCATAGCTCTTCTATTTCAGAAATGGGTTTTCTTCTTGTGGTGGAGGGGAGTCAAGGAGTCAGTGTGAAGGGAGGGAAATGGCTGAGTTCTGGACTCTCAGCCCCGTAGAGCATCTTGGAAGAGGCCGGGGGGGGGGGGATACTGATCTGAAGTTGTTCAGGATGGATGCTTCCCAGGGAGTGGGGTTCTATGGTCCTCCTGGTCATAGAAACAGTATGTGCCAAAGTCTAGAAGATTCATCGGAGTTCATCTGTATCATCTTCATAACATTATATAAAAATAAGGACCCTTTTCACAACAAGGTTCCAGACTCTCTGTGTATCTTAGGTAACAGGGTGGGTAGGGTAGCTGTGGACCTTTAGGAACATAGTGTAGAGACATGACCTAGTATGCTTTGAGGTGCAAAACTTAGCACTTTCCACAAAGAGAGAAACCAAGGGCACACGAGGAAACCGTTCCACATACAACATGCAGCCAGGCATAGCTAAGACATCCCCACCCAGAAAGTACCCCCAACAGTCACCTTGTTCATCTTCTGATGATGCCCTCCCTCATAGGGTCTCAGGGACACTACTAGTCTCAGATTCAAAAATACAATGTACACAATGTTCTTTGATTTATGACCTGAGTCTGGACTTGAGCCTAGAGGAGGAGTTGGCAATAAAAGCCAGCTGTCTCTCTCCCTGCTCTTAGATTTTTCCAGTCACTTTGAGAGTCAGTGGTTGCAGGCTAGGAGGGGTGCTCTCCTCAACAGAGGTGGCCTTTCCTTTTTTTCTTTTTTCCTTTTTCTTTTTCTATCCCATTCTTTCCGATACTAGTCCACTTGTCGTGTAATCTTTGAGATAGGAGCAGGTATGGAGGACGCCTCGGAAAGGCTCCATCTCTGCGTATCCATCACCCAGGGCTTCCTATGCTCACTGAGCTTGCCCAAGAACTCGTGAGCACCACAGTTCACCTCTGTTCATAGTTCTGGCTTTCTGGATGGAGGATCTCAGCAAGCAAGCAAATACTTTTAAAGATGGCAGGCTCAACATGTGTTTTTGCCTGCCAGATGAGGTGGGGTGATTTTATTGCCCCCAATATGCAGAGTGTCTTGTTCTGGAAGTTGAGATAAGGGTAGAGGTGAGGAGGCTGACTCATTTTCTCCTGAGTTGGGGGAAGGAGAGGAACACATTCAAATGCATTAAGAAAAGGCAGGGAAGCCATACAATTCTTGGAGGTTAATTTCCCCTCTCAGCAAGAGATGGATTCTGGGAGTCATAGTGCAGGCAGGTAGAGCCTAGAGTGTTCTTTAAGTGGTCCCTCTGTTTGTGCCTTGGTAAACTCAGGGTAGGTGCGATGGTTGCCATGGCAACCTCTTATAGATCTCACATGGAACTTGCATATATTCTGGAAGCCACTGTTAACAGTTCCAGTGTAGGAACTCGGTTGACATCTGGGACAGTGAGGCGAGGCGACAGTTTGTTTGGAAGTGAAAGGGTTCAGAGTCAGCTTGTCTTTCTGTCCCAGGTAAATTGCTGTCCTGGTCTCTGTCACTCACGGAAGTCTAGGGATGTAGAGTTGAGCTGGCAGCAAGAATGAGCCAGTCTGAGCCAGTCACTGAGTCATCTCATGGCCGGCCTGCCTTGGTCACCATTTCCTAAGTCCAGTCACAGGCAAGGCAGCAAAGGCTGAGCTCCTGCCTCTCCTTCAGAGGGTGTCTCAGCTGCCCATGTATGGCTTTCCTTGAGCATGAGGAAGCAGAACTTTCTGGAACCATCAGCCAACCAACTCCTCCCCAATTACTGTCATGAGGATGTTAGGTGGCAGGGAACCTCGGGGTAGCATTTGTGTGAACAGGTCTGAAAGTAGGGCTGCCTGGAAAAGAAGCCCAATACCTTAAATATATCAAAGACATAACACAAGCAAAGCAGCTAAAGGGTAGGCCACCTTAGCACACTTTTAGCCCCCTAAGTCTAAAGCACATCACTAGACCAGACTTCCTGCACTCAGTTCCTGTGTGCCTCAGATGAGGAGGCTTCTGGGAGATTAACTTATGGGCTGTCAGAAGGGATCTGATGGCTTCTTTCCTATCTTTCCTTCCATGACATTGAGAGAAGGCGCTCACATCCTTGTAGATATTAACAATCAGGCACATCCACAGACATCCAAAAGTGATGCTGCAACAATCAGGCATCTTTATAGCCAGCTTTCGAAGGACCCCACAAGATGTCATCACTAGCTGTTGCCCCTGTTGCATGGCCCCTTGCACATGTGCCACAGCCCCAATAAAAGCCACGTTCTCTCGTCCCCCACTCTCTTCTTTCCTCTTTCTTCCAGAGTCCATCTCTGTGCCCCCTCCTCTTTAATAAAAACCCTGCCACGTGAGACCTGTTGTGTGGTGTAATTTGTCGGGACCCACCACCTAGTGCCATCAGTAGGGAACAAGCATTTATCACATCTCTGCTCATTGCTGATGAAATCTAAACCCTGCATCTTTTGGGATCAGCATCCTTCAGTATGGGGCAGATCTGACAGAAAAGCAACATTTGAAGAAATCCTGATGTTTCACTTTGAGAGCCAATCTCAGCTGTGGCATGGTATCTGCTGCTTTCTGGTCCTTAAAGCCCTGCACTTTCTGGGTCTGCTAACCAGACTCCCAGGAGGGAGCAGTTTGGAGGTTCAAACACCAGCTAATCATAGGGAAACAGGTTGCTACCACTATGCTTGCCTTCTTGCATACATCTAGCAGAGAGAAGGCAATTGCTCCAGGAAGAGACTAAGGGGGTGGGACATTGTGCAGTGTATTACTATTCTGTGTCTATACCTGTTCTAGTTCAGGAGTTTGGTGCTAAGGGGACCGTGGTGACTCAGTCTACAGAAGAAACAAAAAGGGCAGGTTTGCAAAGGGCACTGGAAGAAGGGAAGGCAGGCTGTTGCCCGGATGTTCCAGACTCCAGGCAGTTTTATGAAGTGACTCTGTGCCCCATGGGCTTCTTGGGATCTCCGACCTGCTCCCTCCTCTGTATGCTATGGCTCAAACCTAGTTTGACTTGTGCTCTTGGTGAATATTCACACCCTACAGTGGGAAAACATCTAGAGCTGGCTCCATACTGCTGCATGGAGCACGCGTAGAGGCGAACTGGAGGAAGACCCTAAGTGGAGACCTTGCGAGCTCCAAGTCTAAGGAGGGAGTAAGGAGGGAGCAGAGAGAGAAAGTAGGCTAGAGGAATATGCATCGCACCATAAAAACCTAGCCAGCAGATTATAGAGAACAAAGCTGCTGGCACCTCCGTGTGGCTGGAGGAAAGGGAGGAGGAGGAGGAAGGGAAATTGGGGATCTTCTGTCTGAGATCCGAAGTTGGAGCAGGACAATTTCATTATAGAAATAAAGACTTGGAGCCAGGAAAATACAAAGGGAGTTAGCACATCTGTAGATGACTGGCTAATCTGACGCTGGAGGTTAAATTCATAGTGAATCCAGGAAAAGTCAAAGAAATGAGTGTCTTTTCCTGCTACTAAAAACAGACCCAGATATTCAGTTCTCTGTCCCAATGGAAGTGTTCTGGGATTAGAACATTGATCAAGTCTCTGTCTTATCAGCCATGCCCATTAGCATCTGTCTTTTTTTTTTTTAATGAGTCATTGGCACAACCTGAATATCATGAGTTATTAAGCAAAATACAGCAATTTGATCCTTCCTTCTTTCTGCTTCAGGTTCTAGGTCTCCTTTTCTTAGCTGGGAAAAGGCTCGCCAATAAAGTCTGGGATGAGGGGAACGTTAGATGTACGCCAATCTTAACTTACAGATGTTGTCAAACATGGTGATTCAGAGAGGCTCTGTTACTTCTGATGCCTGGGGTGTGGGCCTCCTCCCCGACAGACTCAATCCTTCCCTATCCCAGTTACTTCACCTTCTGCTCTAAAGAAGCACAGATAGGGGTGAGATAGAGAACAAGTTCATGTCCAAAGTAAGCAATTTGGGAAGAACAGCATCACACGCGGAGAAGTCTGCTGTCTGTCTACGTGTCTGGGTTATAGAGACACACAGGTTATGGATTTTTTTTCTTTTTTCTTTTTTTTTTCTCTAATGGCGGCACAGGCAAGAAAGCTGGGAGCCAGGCTCTCTGCAGATTCCAAGATGCTGGTGCGGGATGGACTTCAGAAACAGAAAGCCAAGAGCCATGGAAACCAACCGAGAGTGCCCCAGCTCTACTGACAAGAGTCTTGTAGAAAAGGCGATTAAGAACAGCAGGGACTCCAAGGAGCTGCGCCCTGCTTAATGGCTTTCCCCCTCCAAGCCTTGGTGGGAGGGGCCTCCACCGGGTGGGAGGGGTCTCCACCGGGTGGAGGAAGGAAGCCAGGGTGAGATGGAAAGTCCCGTTTTCTGTAGCAACCCAGAAGTCAACTTCAGCAGGGAGTCTCCGTGGATCCCTGGGTTGAAAGAATTGGGTCATGGATGGAGGTGACTGTTGCTCACACCTGTCTTTCTTTCTTGCTCTCAGATACCATCATGCTATCTGGATGGCTACTGGAATTCCAAGACGGAAAGAAAGCAGTAATTTTTCCCCCACTTTAGAGTTGCTACTGGTGGTTGAAGCAATAATTGAGAACTCCTGGCTATTTATTGCATTGGGAAACAAAACCATGAAAGCATTGAAGACAGCCCTTTTGTGTCCCTGCCAAGGAGATGGAGTTGATCCGTGACCCCAGTTGCACTGCAAACTTGAGTTCTTTACCAACACCTGTATCCATCCATAGGTCCAGTCTCCTGTGTGAAGGAACAGAGTCTGCCCGCGGGGCATGCACATGCGCAGTGAGCTGGCAACGCGGTGTGGCTGGTGGGAGGCTGCTACTCCATGCCGCTCCGCAGGATCTGGTTGGCTGCGATCAGCATGACGCTTATGATGAAGGCCATGGCAAAGGCGCATATGAGGCTCTTGCGGACGCAGGTCTGTCTGTTCTGTTTCTGTGAATGAACTGGGGTTCAGGGTGGGGAGGAGAGAGAACAGAGAGATGACATCGTGAGACACACTTACATCTTCTGCCACCACCTGCATAGGCTGTGACTGGTTGAGTCAACTCAGATGATGGACACAATAGGATTCTTAGCTGAGCTGAGGAAACTTCTCGCAAAATGTATAAAAAGGTAAGCCAGCTCTATCAGAGCCATGGTCTGTAAGATGGTCAGAGAAAGGTTTAGGCTTCTGGATATAATGGAGCCACGGTGAGTTTCAGAGATAAGAATCTGTAACATTCCAGAATGAATTTCAGAAAAAAGACAAGATCCAACCATTGTCAGCCCTTTCTGTAACCAATACTAATAAAAACGAGGCTTAAGAGCTTCTCCACATATTGTCGGAGTGTATCTTGTTTGAACATGTGCACATGCCTATGAGGGCCGGAGGACAGCCTTACGTGTCATTCCTCAGGCACAGTCCATCTTGTTTTCTGGGACAGGGACTCTTACCTTCTGAGAACTCTCCTAGTAGTCTATGTTGGCTTTGCAGTGAGCCCCAGGGACTCACTGTCTCTACCTCTACAGTACTGGGATTATAAGCATGTACCATCACAGCTATGTGAAAATCAGGCTCTCATGCTTGCAAGGCCAACATTTTACAAACAAACTGAGCTGGGTCCCCAGTGTTCTTTTGAAGACTCAGTCACTTCTCAATAGTGTGCTACCAGTGGGGACCAAGCTTTCAATGTAGGAGCATCACAGATACCTCATATCTAAACAGGGCATGGGGTGTTGATACAAAAGGGATTGTTTGCTCCATTGTGGAATCTCTAAATCATGTCTCTAGGACACATGTTACTAAGCTCTTCAGGGGACTGGGCAACTTTAAGTTTATTTAATAGGCTTGGGCGGAGGTTGAATTGACAAAGACAAAGGGCTCTCTCTCACACACTCCGTGTGTGTGTGTGTGTGTGTGTGTGTGTGTGTGTGTGTGTGTGTGCGCGCGCGCGCGCATGTGCCTGTGTGGAATGGACTTGGGGTATTGGGAAACATGCTCTTTCAATCAGCTACTAAAGAAGATTAGGGGCTTAGGATAAGACTTGATTAGGAAGTGTCTTGCAGTGCAGGTATGAGGATATGAGTTTGATCCTCAGCACCCACATTAAAAAAAAAAAAAGTTAGTCATGATGGCAAATACTTGTGTTCCCATAGTTGGGCAGAGAGAGAGACAGGAAGATCCTGGGGCCCACTGGCCAGCCAGCCCAGCATACTTGGCGAGTTCTAGACCAGCCAGGTGGATGGTATCCTGCACCTGAGGAACAATATCTAAGGTTGACCTCTGTCTACACAACAGACAGATGTTTGGCACATGTGTGGCACATGCATTGCACATGTGTGCACATGTACACAAAGAGGACTGGTGAAGTTAAATATGGTGGTACATTCCAGGCAGTCAGGAGAAGTGTCAGTTTGAGTTTGAGGCATAATTCGGCTGCACAATGAGACTCTTGTCTCAAAACAAAGCCTTCAAAAAACAAAAACAAGCCCAAAAAATGCAAAGGCTGTCAAGATGGCTCATGGGTAAGGGAACTTGGAACCAGACCTGACATCCCGAGTTTGCTCCTTGGGACCCACATGGTGGAAGGAGAGAACTGACTCTTAAAAGTTGACCTCTGATCGCCATAAGTGTAACCCCCACCCTACTTGCACACACCACCACACCACCACCACCACACCACCACACCACCACCACCACCACAATAAATTAAATAAGCAAATAAATAACATTTAAAGAAGTGGTTCTCAGCCTATGGATAGAAACTCCTTTGGGGGTTGAACAACCCCTTTGTAGGGGTCGCCTGAGACCATGGGAAAACACAGATATTTATGATTCATAGCAGTAGCAAACATACAGCTATGAAGAAGCAACAAAATAATTTTATCGTTGGGGGTCACCACAACACGAGGAACCATGTTAAAGGGTCACAGCCTTAGGAAGTCTGAGAATAACTAGTTTAAAGGAAGCAAACAACAGCAACAACAACAACAAAACAACAAAAAGAAGGGTCTAGTTAGGCTCCCAGTCATGCTGCAGCCTGTCCTGCCATTTTGGGACTCCCCACCCTCACCCTCACAAACCCCATAGAAATAACGAAAGTCAGAAGTGGGAATTAGACCATGTTTTCAAAGGCAAGAAGAGCTTTCCCTGGGAGAAAGGGCCCAGAGGCTTCTCAAGGATCTCTGAAAATTACTCTCAAGCCAGACTCCACAGTGAGCCTGTGCCCGCCCTCTGCCCCAGCTTCCTCTCCGATTCACTGGGATCCTCTCTTGCCTGCATTGCCTAAGTCTCATCGTGTTATCTTTAATCCTCCCGGATCCACTAGGCTTGTGCTTTCCCTTGGGTGATTTAAGAGTATTTTTGTGGTTCGATTCTCCACTTTACTGATGAACTCTGGGTTTTAAGTTCTTATCTAGAGGAGGAAAAATTTGCTTGGTGTGGAGATAAGCTTCTTCTTGGAGTGGGCACATGGAAGGGAAAAAAAAAAGTCAACTCTCAGGGAGGACCAAGGGGATGGTGTTTAAGAAGAAAAGGATGGGGGTTGGAGATGTGGCTCAGTGGGTGGAGCATTTGCCTAGCATGTATCCTGGGTTCCATCTCCAGCACTGCATCGACTAAGTGTGGCGATGTACACTTGTAAACTCCGTTGTTTACAGGTATACCCAGGAAGTAGAGACAGGAGGATCAGACATTCGGGACCATCCTTGGCTACACAGCAAGTTCCAGACCAGCGGAGGATGCACGAGACCCTATCGAAACAAACAAACAAACAAACAATGAGCCAGAAACAAAGAATTCGAAATGTGTTTGTAGCATGCTGAGGAGCAGCTAATGCATCTGGGCCTTGTTCCTGATTGGAAACTGTCCCCTCACAGCCCTTCCTGAGGGTCTGTGGGAAGCTTCAGCAACAAAAAATGCCATGGCTGAGCCAAGAGGTGAAATGTCCATGAAAACCCTTCTTTTTGAATCAGGAAGTAGGGCACCCAGGTGACAGGCTTTTTATCCCCAGTGTTAAAGTGCGGATATGAACCGTCTTCTACAGGCTGATGTCTGTGAAGAGTAGGCCCCCTGCAGGTGGTGCAGTTTGGGGAAATTTCAAAAACTTTAAGAGGTGGGACTTAAAGGAATGAACCACCAGGGGGGTGGAAATTGAACGTTAGACAGAGCTATGCTTCCTGTCATAGTCCCTCTGTTTCTTGACCCCGGCCTATGTCGGCAAGGCACTCATGCATGCGGCAATGTGCTGCTCCCACCCCTACTCCCACCCCCTCTATTACACCATGAGACCAAATAAATCTTCCCTCCCTTAAATTGCTTCTTGTCGGGGTTTGGTCACACAGATAAGAAAGGTGACTAATGTATTCTCGCAGTGACTCTTCCACTTTGATCTCAGAATCCTTCAAAGCATGGGGAAGGGAGAGATAAGAAGCGCCTCAGAACCCAGACAGGCGTGTCCACCCTTTTGTCATTACAGAAACAGTGCCCTCATCTGTAAAGTTCATGATAGACAGCTGTGCTATTCCGTTCTTAAGAAAAGTCACCCCTTCAAACAACACGATGTTTTAACTAACTGTACAGATAGTTATGAACACAGTTGGGCCGTATTCATAATCATCAGCTAGAACAATGTTCTGTAGGCTGAGGGGATCTTCTAGACCATTCTGAGGCCATAGGAACTTGGAAGCAGCTAAGCCTGTAAGTCCTGGTAGAAGATGGCTTTACCACGAATTTGGACATCACCAGAAATTGTATGGTAGAGCAAAAATATAATGCCTTCGGTGGCTGAACCTAACTTTCGATTTCCTTGGACCTTGATTTCCCTGTCTATAAAATGGGGATAATAGTAGTCACCTTGGGAAGAGAATTAAAGGCAAAGAACTTCAAGAATATTGTCTGTGCCCAGTGCATGCTGATCCCCTCTTTAAAAACCCAAGTTTGTTTATTTATTTATGTGTGGTCGTTCATGTGTGCAAGTGTGTGAACAACAACCTTGGGTGTCTTTCCTCATGTGCCACCCACCTTTTTGTTGAGACGGGAACTTGCTATCAGGCTAGACCGGCTAGCTAACATGCGTAAGTTTCTGCTTTATTGGGATTACGGGTACATACCGCCACACCCCACTTACTTCACTAGGACTGTGGAGATGGAACATAGGTCTCCATGCTTGCGAGGCAGATACTTTATAGAATTAGCCATCTCCTTGGTCCTATAATTGATGTCAATTTTTGTTTTCCAGATAAGGCTTCTCCTTGGACATCCTGTAGCTTTCTTTGTAGACCAGGCTGGCCTCTAATGCACAGAGATCCACCTGCCTCTGCCTCCCGAGTGCTGGGTATTAAAGCCACCACGCCTGGCTTATTCTTGTCGATTGATTGAGCATCCCTTGGTGAGCTGGGTACTGTGCTTACTTTGTTTGTTTTACTTGCAGTTAGATCTCACACAGGCTGGTGTGTGGTTCAAGCAGGGAAGGCCAATACCATTTGACAAATCACAAAGGTGGGATTTGAACCCATGGTTTGTTCTACTATACACATTCAAAACCTCAGCATACACCCTCCCTAACATTCTGCTTGGTGACAGCAAACACATGTCAGACACTTGGTGTGATTGGCAGGAGCCTGAGCCAGGGCCAGATTTATTTTCTTGTAACTCTTGTAAGGGCCATCATTGGCAATTTCATATCTATACTGCATTACATAGCATCGAATAAATATTATTTATTCTTAGTGTGCTTCCCTTTTGTTTTCAGCGCTGGGCATTAAACCTAGAGCCTCATGAATGCTAGAGAAGTATATACCCACCGAGCTGCAGCCCCACTCATTTCTTTTACTTTTTTTTCCTTGTTATTATTGTTTTGGAGACAGTTTCTTACTATGTAATCCAGGCTATATACATGTACATATGGATTTTTACTACGTTAGTTCAGCTTGCAGCAACTGAGGCAAGAAGCTGCCTTTGATTCCCAGGGTATTTGGAATTTAGGCACAAGGCACCATGGTATGTTTATTTATAAACTCAAAGATTTATTTTGTTTTATTTATATGTATGTCTGTGTGAGCATATGCCATGTGGTTATGAGTTCCCAAGGCAGCCAGAAGAGGGCACAAGGTCCCCTAGAGCTTGGGTTAACAGGAAGTTGTGAGCCACTCATTGTGGGTGCTGGGAACTGAACTCTGGTACTCTGTAAGAGCAGCATGGCCCTAGCTGGCTTTGACCTCATGTCTCTCAGCCTGACTGTGAACTTCAGTCCTCTCCATCTAGCCTTCCAAGTAGCTGGGATCTCAGGATCTGTGCCATTAAACCTGGTTCTTAGCAACTCTTGCTTCATTTTGCTTCAAAGACCACAGGTCAACCTGGAGTGAATTTGGAGCCCCAGATCTTAGGCCCTTTGTTTTAATCTGACATTTTCCCCAGTTGTGCCTTGAAAGCCCTGAGAAAGTCTAAACTCTAAACTTCAGTTTCCCTTTCTGTAAAAAGAGCTAAAGATAGGTGCTCTAGGCGCTACAAGAATTAATTCAGAAGCTGGGGACATGTTTGTAAAGTGCTTTTCACACAAGCACGAGGACCCAAAACCTGTACAAAAAGCTAGGTATGGTGGTACATGCTTAACCATCCCAGTGCTGGGGAGGCAGAGACAGGAGAATCCCCGGGGGTCACTTGCCAGCCAGCCTAGCTGAATTTCTGAGCTGCTGGTTAGTAAGAGACCCTGTCTTTAAAAGAGTGGATGGTGTCTGAAGATGAGTCCTTATGTTGACCCCTGGCCCTGACACATGTATACACACAAGCATAAAATTTAAAAATAGTGAAATAGTCTGAGTAGTGGTGGTGCATGCCTTTAATCCCAGCACTCAGGAGGCAGAGGCAGGCTAATGGCTGTGAATTTGAGGGCATCCTGGTCTACAGAGAGAAACCCTGTCTCAAAACACAAATATATAAATTAAATTTTTAAAAAATGAAGTAAAAACAAATCACTACAAAGATTAATGAGCTAACCCAACTGAAAGCTATGTCCCGCCATAAATTGCCAGAGAAATACCAAGTTGCATGCCTGTCTCCCCTGGGGCCAGAGGAGACACCTGCTTGTTTATTCTCCCAGTCACTGAAGTTCCAGTGTAGAGCTGAGCACACCTCAGATGCTCCCAGACCCTCTTCTTGGCTTCTTACCTCATCAATTCTTCCTGAACTGCAGGTAGGCTCACCGTTCCAGAGCCCTGCTTAGTACAGCAGCACACCCTGCAGCCTCCGCTGTGCAGCCTGCCATCCCAGGAGTCTCAGTCTCCAACTGCTACGTGCAGCTGCAAACAAGCCTCATAGCTAACCCCTTCTTCTGTCTACCCCTCATCCCTTCCTTCCTTCCCCTCTTCCCCTCTCCTCTCCTCTCTCTTTTCTAACCCTCCCCTCCCTTCTTCCATCCCACTGTGATGCTGGACTATTGAACCTGGGGCCCCACACACTCTAAGTAATGGCTCTCTTACCCAGCTCCTCCTTTATTGTTTTTAAGGACCCAGCTCTTAATATCTACTTATTATTAATCTAGCTACACAGTGCAAGTATCATAAATAACTTAACACACTCCCAAAGCTGTGTAACCATCACTACTGCTCAACACAAGAAGATTTCCATCACCCTAAGAAGAAACCAGTACGCGTTGGTACCATTAGTCAGCCGCCTCTGTCCCCAGCCCCAGGCAACCACTGACCTTTCTGTTCCTACGGACTTGCCTGCTCTACATGCTACATGAATAGACCTGCAGGATGCTGGACTCGTGTCTCCTTCCGTTCACTTCACACACAGGAGGTTAGTTTGCATTGTGGGTTGCATCAGCATTTCATTATTTTAAATTTTGGGACAGGGTCTCATGCAGTCCAAGCTGGCCTCATACTCACTATGCAGCCAAGGATGACCTTGGACTCCTGATCTTCCCGAGGCTTGGCATTACAGGTATGTCCCACTATGACCGGCATCACCTCATTTTTTTCTATTGCTTAATGATACAACATAATACGTCTTGTTTATGAGTTCATTATTTAAGGGTATTTGAATGGTTTTTATTTTTTTATATACTATGAACATTTGTGTACATGGGTTTTTTGAATGTGTGTTTGTGTGGATGGATGTGTGTGTGTGTGTGTGCAGGTGCTTTACGTTTGAGGATATGTGCATACGTGTTCACATACACATGGAAGCCCTGAGTTGACATTGATCTCACAGGAAATGCTTTATCCACTGAGCAATCTCCACAACCCTCATGTGTGTGTTTGGGTGCCCATGCCTTCTGGATTCCCTGGACTTAGGATCCTGATGGCTGTTTTACATATAAGTCTCTCATCTAATCTTGGAGGAGTTGGTTCTGTCAGGTAAAAAAGTGGGTGGCAGGAGGAGGATGCAGGATCCCCAGCCCCCACACTTGTTAACCAACCCTATAAACCACAGACCCTGCCTGCTGGCAGAACCCAGATTTGCAAGCTTTAGTGACAGACTGTCTTTGCACTTCTTATTTTAACACCAGTTCACACAGCTCCACTTGGCAAGTGACAAGGGATGGCTCTGGGAGTCTTCTCTTGGAGACAATCATCTGCATAGACTCTGACACTGGGCCGCTGTGGGTCTTAGGAGTTTGTAATCCCTTTGCTTCCATGTGGATGCTGGTGACTTGGTTGCTTGTTTATAGAGACGACGCCTCAAGAGTGGGAGAAGATCATTCGTGGTCCAGATGCAGATCTTTAACACCAGTATTCCCAGTAGGAACTCTGAGGGGGTAAACGAATTACTACCAATTCCAGATCATGTGATTCTCAGAATAAGCTGGAGCTACCCAGTTGGGAAACTATACTTGCTTTCAGACCCTTTAGGTCTGATACCTTATGAATCTCCTGTGGTTTGAATGCAAGCTGTCCCTCGCAGGCTCATGTGAACGAACACTGGTAGGAGGGGATTTGAGGTTTTGTAGTCCAGCCCCACTTCCTGTCCACTCTCTGCTTCTTGGTCTACCAAGATATGAGGTGTCTCCAACATGGGTTTCTACCAACATGAACCCCATCATGCCTTCCCCATCATGGCTCTTCAAACCATGAGATAAAATAAGCCCCTCTCCACCAAGCTGCTTCTTGTCAAGTGTTTGATCCCAGCTCTGAGAGAAGTAATACGGAGTCTATGACATTGGCTCTTGATACAGCCCAAATGGAACAAACTGAACAGGAATTTTCTTTTCTTTTCTTTTCTTTTCTTTTCTTTTCTTTTCTTTTCTTTCTTTCTCTTTTTTCTTTTCTCTTCTTCTCCTCTTCCTCCTCTTCCTCCTCCTCTTCCTCTTCTTCTTCGAATTTATTTTTATTTATGTACCTGTGTGTATATACATGTGTACAGGAAGACAGAAGGTATGTCATATCCTGGAGTTGGACTTATAAGTGGTTGTGAGCTGCCTCAAACTCAAGAGCAGTATGTGTCCTTAATCACTGAGCCATTTCTAGCTTATCTTTTGATTTTCTGTAAAGATTTATTTTATCTGTGTCTGTGTCTGTGTCTGTGTCTGTGTCTGTGTCTGTGTCTGTACCTGTGTAGGTATGCATGTCTTTATACAGAGAGGCCAGAGCTGGAGTTCCTGGTATGTATTTGAAACACAATTTGTTACTTTGGTGCTGGGGGTCCAAACTCTAGTCCTCACGATCCAGCAACAAGCACTCTTAACCATGAGCTAAATCACTCCAGCCCAGGAAAGGAATATAGAAATATACCTTGATGGTATTAGGTATCATCACCAGGGGGCAATGGAGGGCAGAGCTGTAGGAGGTAGAATGAGGTTGGTTTTTATTTAATGATGCCTTTCTAAAGGGGGAGAGGGCAACTTCCACTTGTACAATTGGAAGCTGGCTCACCTTGTACCACAAAACCTCACTATCCTCTTCTTAGTTTTTCTGTACTTCAGACAGCTGTGCCTTGCTTCTAAAGGTCCTACCTGGGACTGCTGGTGGAAAGGTCAAGCCTAGTGCTGAGCTTCTCAATGTCCTTCCCTTCCTTTTGATGATAGGTATCTTTGGTTCTGGGATCTGTACTACTCCATAAAGGTGAGATTCTCAGCCTAAGACTTCACAAGCCAGAAGGACCAAGAAGAGTGTGCATAACTCTTGGCTTGTCTGTAGATGTAAAAGCAGAATAGGTTTGAGAAGGGGCCCTTTTGTGGATGAGGATGAGTCTTGGGAGAGGGAATCCTGTTTAATTGTCTGAGTCTGATCAAGAATGAAGCCAACAGATGAAAGAGAGAAAGAGACAGTAACAGGAAGGAAGAAGACAGGAGACAGGAAAGGAGAAATGAAGATGGAGGAGGAAGGAAGATAAAGGGGGAGGGGAAGAGAGGATAAATAATGAGATGAA
Source organism: Uromys caudimaculatus (assembly GCA_028551405.1). Taxonomy (NCBI): domain Eukaryota; kingdom Metazoa; phylum Chordata; class Mammalia; order Rodentia; family Muridae; genus Uromys; species Uromys caudimaculatus. The sequence continues at coordinate 21,550,975 of CM052721.1, forward strand.
AGAAAAAGAGAAGAAAGTGAGGA
>CM052721.1:21551097-21631710 GCA_028551405.1 Uromys caudimaculatus
GAAGAGGTTGGAAGAGAGGAGGAGGGAGAGGAGGAGGAGGGAGAGGAGAAGGAGGGAGAGGAGGAAGGGAGGGGAAGAGGAAGGAGAAGAGGAGGAGGAAGAAGAGGAGGTTGGAGAAGAGGAGGAGGGAGAGGAGGAGGAGGGAGAGGAGGAGGAGGGAGAGGAGAAGGAGGGAGAGGAAGAGGAAGGAGAAGAGGAGGAGGGAGAAGAGGAGGAGGGAGAGGAGAAGGAGGGAGAGGAAGAGGAAGGAGAAGAGGAGGAGGGAGAAGAGGAGGAGGGAGAGGAAGAAGAGGAAGAGGGAGAGGAGGATGAGGAAGAGAAGGGAGAAGAGGAGGAGGAATTGTTTTACATATTGATCAAAAACAATTCTCTGTGTCTTTGGTATCTTCAAGTTTCAATTAGTCTCAGGAAACTCTTCTACAATGTTGTAGAAAAACTTAGAGGGTCCCCAGACAGAAGAGCTATTCCTTAATTTTTAACCGATGGCTCGCTTCGGCTACCGGCCCAGCTGCCCATTTACCTCTTCCTCAAGCCAAAGACAAGGGTTTTATTTCAGGAAAGTCACAGGGCAGGACAGATGGAAGCGGATAGCATGGGTGACATCTGTGCCCCCTTCATTTGGATGGGCCCAAAGGAGCCATATGAATTCCTAGGTGACAATGCAGGTGAGTACTTGATGACCTGACAGGAACAGCGTGACTTCAGAAGGGATGACTGCCTTGGTGACCTTGGATTGGACCACAGAATTCTCTCTGACCTTACACCATGCCCCAATATGTTTGTATCTAAATATAACTACCATTATAAAATCTTTGCATTCAATAGGACAGAAAAATAAAACTCAGAGAGCCCAGTGATGTACGGACCACACAGCATATTATGTTTCTTGCAAGTGTGACTGTGCTGGCTGATATTGTCAACTTAACTGGATCTAGAGTGGTTCAGCAGGCAAACCTCTGGCCATGTCTGTGAAGGATTATCTTGATAGGTTACTTAAGGTGGAGGAACCCTAGAAGTAGGTAGCACCATTCCCTAGGCTTGGATTGCCTAAAGAGCAGAAAGCTAGGTGAACAGGAGCATTCGTTACTCCCTGTTTCCTATCTGTAGATGTAATGTGTCTGCCTACCTCATATTTCTACTGCCTTGACTTCCTCAACATGCTGGACAGTGAACCAAACAAACCCTTTCTCCCTTAAGTTGTTTCAGTCAGAGTATTTTATCACAGAGACAGGAATTAACTAAGACAGTGATCAAATACCTGGCAGAAATAATTTAGAGGAAAAAAGGTTAATGCTGGCTTGAAGCCTCAGAGATTTTAGCCCACAGTCTCTTGGTCCCAAATGCTTATGGTGGAAGAAGGCAGAGGAGAGCTGTTCACATCATAGCTGACTAGGAAGCCCAGAGTGGGACATGAGGCGGCCAGAGAAAATATACTCCCAAGGGCCCAACCCCAGTGACATACTCCCTTCCACATCACAAACTTTTCAGGACTCCAGAAATAGCACCATCATCTATCTGGGGACCAGTGTTAAAATCACAAGTCTATGTGACATTCATATGCAAGCCACATCCATCACACAAGCAGGAAAGAGCTGTATAGATCTCCACATTCCCTGACCTTTGCTCTTCTTTCATCAGATGGAGACTTGGCAGGTGCAGAGAAGTTCAGCTATCTCTTTCCCAGAGATATTTCCAGTGAGACTTATTTTCCAGTGTCCCAGTTTTACTCCTGTTGCTGTGGCAGATACCCTGACAGAAAAAGCCACTTATGGAGGGAAGGGTTTGTTTGGCTCACAATTCCAAGTTCCGGTGTTATGGGGAAGTCAAGGCAGGAACTTGATGCATCGTACTCATAGTCAAGAGCAGATGGAGAAAATGCATAGGACCCTTGCTTGCTCGTTCTCAGCTTTCTCCTCTGATTTACAGCTCAAGACTCCTTGCCTCAGGAATGATGCTTGCCATAGTGACTGGGTCTTCCAATATCAATTGGCTTAATTAAGACAATCCCCACCCACACAGACACACGCACAGGCCAACCTGACCTAGACATCCCACACTAAGGATCTCCTCTCAAGTGACTGTAGGTGTGACAAGCTGATAACTACAAACTAATTAATCATTAGGGGTTGGAGAGATGGCTCAGTGGTTAAGAACATGGACTGCTTTTGCAGAAGACTCCATTTTGGTAACTTCAGGGAACCAGATGCCCTCTCCTCCATGGGTACTATTCTCTCTCTCTCTCTCTCTCTCTCTCTCTCTCTCTCTCTCTCTCTCTCTCTCTCTCTCCTCTCTCTCCTCTCTCTCCTCTCTCTTCTCTCTTCTCTCCCCCCCTCACCCCCTCCACATATACACATCATAAATGGAGATAAAAATAAAACATTGAAAAGCTAACTATGGCGCCCAGGTGGTGAGTTTTGTTTGATTTCCCTCTTCTGGGCCTGTTGTCAGAATGTCCAGGAAAAATCTGAGAGATGGCCCTCCAATCAGAGAAAAGACTGGAAAATGTGTCTTGAGGAGCTCTCACAGTCTCGCTGTTCTTTCTTACTTGTCTTCCAGATTAGGTATGATTTCACCACCAGTGAGAGAGAAAAATGGAAACAGATATGGAATGCTATCTCATAGGGAGATTTGGCAGTTGCTCCTGCAAAGGGTCTGTAGTAACAAATGAAGAAACTAGGGGACTTGGGAGACTGCCTGATCAGAAAAGTGCATGCTTAGTAAGCATGAAGACCTGAGTTAAGGTCTCCTGAGACCCATGTAAAAGGCCAAACATGGCAGCACACATCCATAATCCCAGTGCCGAGTGGAGGCACTGGAGGATCCCTGGGGCAGCCAGAGTAGCTAAATGGGGGAACTCCAGTTTCAGTAAGAAACTCTGACTCAGAAAAATAAGGTGGAGAGTCACATGATGTCCATCTCTGGATCCCCATAAACACATGTGCATGCACAAATCACCTCCACCACATGAACACACACACACACACACACACACACACACACACACACACACACACACACACACATACACGCACACAGAGGCAAGACATTATCCAGTAGATGAAGGCTCAAGTCTTTAACCTCCTTTGACTCTAGACAAAAGACCTCACTTTGCTAAGCCTCGGTTTCCTCCTGTGTAACCACATGAGTAAAGTCACACCTATTTCAGAGCTGTGCTGAGGCTTCAGGCCAATAGTGAGCAGGTGGCCAGCAGCTGGTATGCAAGTGGGAAGTTCCTGGCCATCCCTTTCCTGCCAGGGTTGGCTCCTTGCCATAGCACTCAGCTGTAAGGCAGCAGCTCTATAGCCAGGTGACCCAGCATCATTATATATGATAGTTTGACAACTGTGAATCTTGTCTTCTTGGGTGTTTAGAGACAAGAAAGCAAGGGCTGGAGACATGGCCCAGCCATTAACAGCACTTGCTGCTCTTGCAAAGGACCCAAGTTCTTCAGTTCCTAGCACTACACTGGGCAGCTCACAATTACCTGTAACTTCAGTTCCACGGAATCTGATGAACTCTTATGGCCTCTGTGGTATACACATACAGATGGCACACACACACACACACACACACACACACACACACACACACACACACAGAGAGAGAGAGAGAGAGAGAGAGAGAGAGAGAGAGAGAGAGAGAGAATAGAGAAATAGAAACTAAACTGAGGATGGTGATGGGGCCCCTGCCTTTAATTCTAGCACACAGGAGGCAGAAGCAAGTGGATCATTATGCATTCAAGACCATCTTGGTCTATGTAGTGAGTTTCAGGCCAGCCAGGACTACATAGTGAGACCCTCTGACTATAAATAGATAGTAAGTAGGTAAAGATAGATAGATAGATAGATAGATAGATAGATAGATAGATAGATAGATAGATAGATAGACTGTTATGGCACATGGCACATTCTTGTAATTCTAGCAATGGGGAGGTGGAGACAGGAGGATTCCTGTGACTCAGGGGCCATCTAGCCTAGCTGAACTAGTGAGTTCCAAGTGAATGTAAGAGACCCTCTCAATAACTGAGGTGAACTCTATTGTAACAACAGCCAAGGGTGTACTCTGGCCTTCATACTTACACACACACACACACACACACACACACACACACACACACACATACACGAGCCTGTACATATATACACAAACGCATACATACACTTAAAAAAACATGCTGAGTCTGTAATACCAGCTGCTCATGAGGAGAAGGCAGGTGGACCTCAAGTTCAAGGCAACCCAGAACTAGAATGAACTTCATGTACACTGTCTCAAAAAGTAAAGGGACAGGTCAGAGAGATGTCTCAGTAGGTGAAGGTACTTGCCACCAGGGCTGATGACCTGAGCTACATCCCTGAGTCTGATGTGGTAGAAGGACAGAACCCCCACAAGCTGTTCCCCATCTCTATATGTGCACCATAGCCTATGTGTCACCCCACCCATCCGCATCCACATAGAAAATAAAGTCATGTTAAAAAAAAAAAAAAAAAAGGAAGAGAAGGGACTATAGCTCATTGATAAAGCGCTTGCCTAGCACGCACAGGGCGTAGGTTCACGTCCCAATTAGTACTGCAAAATAATACAAATAATTAACCTCTATGAAGTCTCAGCGCTGAGTATGTAAAAAGCTGCTTATGGCTAACAATGATATTTTAGTGCATTACAACAAATACATTTTTCCCTCTGTTAATTAGAATAGCTGTTTTCTTCTAATATATACTTAGTGCTTTCTCTCTCTCTCTCTCTCTCTCTCTCTCTCTCTCTCTCTCTCTCTCTCTCTCTCTCTCTGTATGTGTTATAAGTGCAGGCACCCTTGGACCCACTAGAGCTGGAGGTACCCGTGATTATGATCCACCTGGGGGAGGTGCTGGGACCCAAACATGGATCCTCTGCAGAAACAATACATGCTCTTAACCACTGAGCCTCTCCAGACCCCAAACACCTAATTTCCTACGCTTGGAATAGTGATAATATTATTTACCTTCCTAGAAACTCTTTTTTTTTTTTTTTTTTGGTTTTTCGAGACAGGGTTTCTCTGTGTAGCCCTGACTGTCCTGGAACTCACTCTGTAGACCAGGCTGGCCTCGAACTCAGAAATCCGCCTGCCTCTGCCTCCCAAGTGCTGGGATTAAAGGCGTGCGCCACCACTGCCTGACTTTCCTAGGAACTCTTAAGTAACCACTAGAAATATGCTTTTTCCATATATACATATATATACATATATACATATACACATATATATATATACGTGTGTGTGTGTGTGTGTGTGTGTGTGTGTGTGTGTGTGTGTGTGTGTATGGGGAGGCCCTCCTGAGTCTCTTCATTGAGTTCAGATGACCCTCGTTCTTTCTGTTAGCCCTCTGATTAGGTTGCTGAAAGGGCTCCATCCCTAAGCCATTTCTGGTCAATGCCTCTGAGAAGCCCAGAGCTTATTCTTTCCTGGGGATTCTGTGGAGCAAATGTGATTATCCTGACATATGTAGATGAGGGAACACAGAAGAGCTGCACAGCTTGCCCAAGGTCATCCAATTAGCCAATGAACTTGGTCCAAGTTTGCTGACAGATTCAGTGGGCTCCTTCCACCATCCTTGAGGCAGCCAGCCTCCACCGAGCAAAAGCAAATTGACACAAAGCCACACTGCCATCCTCCTAGACTCGGAATGACCTCAGGAAAGACAAGATCCTTACAAGATCTTCTTTAACTTGAACTTTGAGTCATATATGGTGGCATATGTGCCATGATCCTAGCCCTCTAGAGGTTGACTCGTGAGGATCTTAAGTTTGAATGGGTAAGTATAGCCTTGGCTACATAAAGAAACCCTATCTTGGGGGGGGGGGAGGAAGAGAAAGAGAGAGAGAGAGAGAGAGAGAGAGAGAGAGAGAGAAATAACAGCAGCAAAAACAAAATCTAAATAACAAAAAGGAGGAGAAGGAACAGAAGGACGAGGAAGAGGAGGAGGAGGAGGAGGAGGAGGAGGAGGAGGAGGAGGAGGAGGAGGAGGAGGAGGAGGAGGAGGAGGAGGAAGAAAAGAAAAGGAAGAGAGAGAGGGCTAGGGTGATGGTTCTGTGTTGGGTAAAACATGCTCTACAAGCACGAGGACCTGAGCTGTGATCCCTAGCACTCTCATAAAGTCTGGGCACAGTAGCACAGAGGTAACTCCAGCACCAGGAAAGCAGAGGCACATGGGTCCTGAGAACTCACTGGCCAGTCAGTCTCACTGAAACCGTGAGCCCCAGGGGCAGTGAGGAAGTCTCACAAAGTAAGAAAGAGATAGAAGATACCCAACACTGACTTCTGGTGTCCACATACACACGTGTTCATGTTCACATGCACCTGCACGTCTGTGTGCACGTACCCCTAAACCCTACCCACGAAAGAAAAACTGAACGGAAGAAGAAGAGAAAACAAAAACATACAGCTTAATTAAAGAAACCATGGTATCATCCCCAAGCTGACCTACTCACTTGGCCCTGAATTTTTACACTACAGGACAAGGCTGCTTCTTGTCCTGAAGACATGTCTCCATATGTCTTCATGTGGAGGCACCCAGGAAGACACCCAGGTACACCCACCTCCTTCAAACTCCGTCTGGCAGTTCCCCGAGGTCTCGTTCAAACTCTCCTCCTCATTGATGATAATGTTCTCAATGTCCTTCATTGTTAAGTGGTCCCGGAAGGCATGGTACAGGATATGCTTCAGCTCTTCCAGAGTGACTCTCTGCATGTCGAACTGTGGAGACAAAGAACAGGAAGAGAGGGGGGACTGTGAAAACTGGGGTGTGAACTCATCCAGGGCGCTGTCAGACTGCCCCAAAGCTCCTTTAAGAAAATGAGCTTCTCAGGATGCCAAGGTGAGCACTTTGCCACCCTGCTCAGCTCCAAGTATATGCATGGTCTTACTGAGGATGCTGCAAATGAAACATAGCCTCTGATTTAGGAGACGGAATACAAACCACTTGCTAGCTGGGTTGACCATCCACCAGTCAGCTGTCATCAATGTTTCACATAGTATGGAGCCATACTTTACACAGTGCATATGTTCCTAAGAAATTATGATCTTCTAAGGAACCAGCCATTCTGATTTTGTCTGAATATGGTCCCCCCCCACACACCATCCTTCCAACAGAGTTGCTGTGTTGGAAGCCTTGTGCTCAGTGTTACCATGTTGAGGTAGGGGACAGTTTTAGAAGTGGGACCTGGGGCTAGAGAGATTGCTCCGTGGTTAAGATACTTTCTTTCAGAAGACCTGATTTTGGTTTCCAACATCCATGTTGGGCCACTCACAATTGTCGGTAACTCTAGCCAAAAGGGATAAGACTCCTGCTTCTGGTCTCTGAGGGCACCTGCATGCACATAGTGAGCATACGTATATTCAGGACCACATATGTACACAGATAATCAAAAAATAAAAAAAATTTTTAAAAAGATGAGACCTGGTAGCTGGTTCAATCACTGAAGGTGTCGCTATTGAAGGGAACCTCAGTTCCAAGACAGATCTTAGTTTTTCTGTGTGTGTGTGTGTGCGCGTGCGCGTGCGCATGTGTGTGTGTGTGCATGTGTGCATGTGTACATGCACACAAGTGAGTATGCACATGTGTCAGTGTGTGTATATGTGTGTACACGCATATATACTTGGGTGCACATGCATGTGGAGACCTGAAGTCGATGTCTAGAATCAACCTCCATTGCTTTTCTACTTTATTTCTTGAGACAGGATCTTTCAATCAAACTCTGAGCTTGCCAACATGGCTAGTCCTTCTAGCTAGCCTATCTCTCTTGATCTAGCTCTCCTGTCTCTGCATTCCAAAGTCAGAATTACAGGTGTGTCACCATGCCACATGACCATTTCCATGGGTTCTGAGGATCTGAACTCTGTTCTTCAAGCTTTCACAGCAAGTACTTTAACCACTGAGAAATCTTCCCAGCCCCACAAGCCTAATTGTTGTAAGAGCTTAATCCCTGAGTCGTTTTCTGACTGCCTGGCTTGCCATGTGTTCTCTGCTGCATGTGTTCCTGCCATTGTGATGGTATATGCCCTAAGACCTTCATTAGGGCCAAGTGAGAGGCAGTAGCATGCTCTTGCCTTTCCAAAACTAGGGCCAGTACCAGTGTCTCCTCTTTAGAAGGAATTTTACCAAAGTGATGGAAAATGAGCTAATATAGTAGATTATTTTTATCATTTCTATGACCAAACAATGGGCAAATGATCATAAGGAAGCATTGGTTTATTTGATCTCACAGTTCTAAATGACACAGTCCATCCAGGTGGAGAAGGCAGGTGGGGAAGGCATGGCAGAAGAAACTTGAAGCAGTCAGTCACATTGCATCAGGAGTCAGAGATGGATGCTGGTGTTCAACTCATTTTCTCCTTTTTATTCAGTTCAGGACCCCAGACCTAAGGTGAGCTTACCTCCATCAGCTAACCTAATCTGGAAAACCCCTCACAGACATGCTCCAGAGGCCTGTATCCTGTGTGATTCTAGATCCTGTCAAACTGACAGAGAAGGTTAACCATCACACTAAGGGTAAGCTCGGAAGCCCATGATTGAATTGAACCCACACAACACCGAAAGCAGGTCCTGAACATTCCTCTCTCCTTCCTGTCTTTTTAAAGATTTGAAAAGTATGCATCTTGTTCTAGGAAATTAAATTGAGTTACTGAAATTTGTTGGGAAGAAGCAAGATGATTCAAGTTGAAAGTCCTATATGAGTCAGAGCAACAGATGGGCATCCATACACTGGATGTGTTTTCTGCATTACAGTTTAGTGACTGCTGAGGCTGAATTTGACATAAAACTGGGCACAATGTCCCTTCCCACTGGATAAATGAGAGGAGTGTTAGCAACACACCCATGTGCCGGAACAAGGCACAAAGATTGCAGAGGAGAATAACTCTGATGTGAGGATTGGGATCCTATTCTAGTCAGGTTTAACTGTCAACTTGACACAGCCTAGAGTCACCTGAGGAGGGAATCTCAGTCAAGGAGGGACCAGGTCAGATCAGCCTGTGGGCACATCTGTTAGGGATTGTCTTGATTGTAAACGGATGTGTTGGGGGCAGGGGTGGTACAAACCAGTGTGGGTGGTACCAGTCTATGAAAAGGTGGCCTTGGGCTGTATAAGAAAGCTAGTTGAGCACAAGTCTGTGAGCAAGCCAGAAGGCAGCATTCACCCAAGATTTCTGCCTCCTTCTTGCTGTGACTTTGCTTAATGACCGGGGATGACCTGAAGTGTAAGCCATATCAACTCTCTGTTATCCAAGTGGCTTTTGGTCCGAATGTTTTATCACAGCAACATAATAAAGCCAGAACAGATTCTCTGCCATGGTCAGAGATGAATAGTGTTGACATCAAACAGATTCTTTAGGCAGAAAAAAAAAATGAGTCACTACTTCTTGGAAGACCAATCTAAGACATGGAAAATTGTCTGGAAAATAATTATACAACTTCAAGAGATTTCTGCCATTCAGAAACTAGGTGAAAAGATTGACCAGAGGTTAGGAGAAGGGAACCAAAGACACATATTTCCTAGCTCCATTGTTTAGGCGGGTTTTATAGTCATTAGAATATATTATGGTGCACAGAGGCAGAGGCAGAGGCAGAGGCAGAGGCAGAGGCAGAGGCAGAGGCAGAGGCAGAGGCAGAGGCAGAGGCAGAGGCAGAGGCAGAGGCAGAGGCAGAGGCAGAGGCAGAGGCAGAGGCAGAGGCAGAGGCAGAGGCAGAGGCAGGCAGATTTCTGAGTTTGAGACTAGCCTGATCCATAGAGTGAGTTCCAGGACACTCCCCCCACCCCCAGCCCCCACCCCCCACAAAGAATATGCTGTGGCTTGTAGATCAAATGTCCCTCAGAGCCCCAGAGGCAATGGGTAGAAGACTTGGTCCTTAGTTGGTGGTACCGTTGAGAAGAGACTGGCTCACGACTGTGCTGACTTTATCAGTGGATTAATCCATTAAGGAGTCCATAGCTGGGCTATCAGGAGGTAGGTCCTGATTGGTAGATCACTAGGAGTATGTCTTTGAAGCCCTTAGACTCTTCTTCTCTGTGTCTCTGTGTCTCTGTGCCTCTATGTCTCTCTCTGTCTCTCTGACTCTCCCTGTCTCTCTCTCTCTCTCTCTCTCTCTCCATCATTAGGTGAGCAGATTTCATGTTCCACTCTCTTCTAACTTCATATCAAGCTTATATAGAAAGACTCAAGGACCATGGACTGAATCCCCTTTGACCCTGAGCTCAGATAGAGCCCCCTTCTCACATCAGTGCCTCCTGACTATTCTGTCCCTGAGATACAATGCTGTCTAACCCAGGATACTGACAACTAAACAAACCCAGCCGAGCAACTTCCCATATGTCATCTATATTGTCAGGGAACCCGTCTCTTAAAGTTTAGAAAGAAATCACTACAAAACAGGAACATGGTGCCGAAGGTATTTCTCTCATGATGACCCATCAATTTAGCTTCTGTACTTGTCTTGAGTTACTTTTAGAATTTAATGCTATTTTTTGAGACCTACTCACATGCTTCTCGTTATTTTTAGCATTTGAAGATTTAAGATTAAGATGTTAAGATTTCTCTCAAGATTGACTATAGCATAGTGACATGGGTGTGATGCAGTCAGTAGAGTCCTCACTTGGCATACACAAAGCCTTGGGTTCTATTTATCTCAGAACTACATAAATCATGGTGGGCAGGTGATGGCCTAGGCCCATAATATCAGCACTGGGGAGGCAAGAGCAGGAACTCAAGACAAGGCAGTAGAGACAGGAGGATCCCTAGGACTTTCTGGCCATCTGGCCTAGTCTTAGTGAGCTTCAGGCCAGTGAGAAAACCTGTCTTTAAAAAAACCAAGGTGGATGGTGTCCCTGAGGAATAGTAGGAGAGGTGGTCCTTTCACACACACACACACACACACACACACACACACACACACACACACACACACACTTATCCACCAATGCACGCACACATAGCACGCATGCTTGTACACACACAATTCTCATGCAAGCAAGCTTGTCCATTTGACACAACCTAGAGACATCTGAGTCTCCTGAGAGGAAAAGCCTTGACTGAGGAGTTACATGCTCAAACTAGTCTGTAGGCATGTCTGTCTGTAGGAGACTGTCTTGATTCTTAGTTGAGGGAAAGCCTAGTCTAGCTTAGTTGAGGGAAGGCTGGCAGCCTTCCCTGAGCTGACGTCCCTCCGCTGTCTATAAAGCAGTTAGCACACAATGAGCCTTTCAGCAAGCCAGCAAATAGCACCCTCCAATGTTGCTGTCTCCAGATTCCAGTCTTGAGCTTCTGCCCCGACTTCCCTCAATGATGGATTATAACCTGGAAGTGTAAGCTAAAACAAACCGTCTTTTCCTGTGAGTAAGTTGCGTTTTGTCCCAGGACATTCAGAGACACAGAAGCTTGGGTATAGCCACTGGCTGGTCAAACCCATGTCACTCAAAGGCCCATGAGTTGAAGGTGTTGTCTACTGTCTGTGGTGTTACTGGGGAGTGTTAGAATATTTTCAGGAGTAGTGTCTAGTAGGATGTCCTCTGTTTACTTCAGTAGGATTACAGTCACATAGGGAGATTGCAGGACTTAAGTCCCTTCCTTTCCCTGCTGTGTTCATGACTATGGGTGCACATTTTATATCACACAGAGCCTCCACCATGATCAGCTCATCTTCCCTCAACTATACTAAAAGACATTACACTAGCCTTAGAGGCCACTGAGGGTGGACCCACCTCCTGTGTCCATTCTCCTGATAATACTAAAAAGGTAAAGAGCAGACTTATCTTACTTAGGGTTTAAATTGCCATATTAAGAGGGTAGAGGTATCTGGATTTCATTGAGGTCCAATAGAACAAGGCTACTTCCTCCTGGTCAAAAGAATGAGACCTGGGTGCCGGGGCTACAGCTCTGCTGTTAAGCATATACATACTGCTCTTACAGAGCACCCATGTGAGAAGGCTCGCATCTGCCTGTAACTCCAGCTCCAGGGGATTTGAGTTCTCTTCTTTCCACTGCTGATACTGCACTCAAGTACACACACATACAAATACACAATTAAGTATAAAAATAAGCATTAATATCTTAAGTTAGGATTTCCATTTCTGTGAAAAGACACCATGGCCAAGGCAACTCTCATAAGGGGGAACATTTATTGTGGCTGGCTTACAGGTTCAGAGGTTCAGTCCATTATCATCATAGCAGGAAGCATGGCAGCATCCAGGCAGGCATGACGCTGGAGAAGGAGCTGAGAGTTCCACATCTTCATCCAAAGGAGGCCAGGAACAGACTATCTTCTGTATGGCTGGGAGGAGGGTCTCAAAGCCCACCCACACAGTGACACACTTCCTCCACCAAGGCCACATCTACTCTAACAAGGCCACACTTCCTTCTAGTGCCACTCCCTGGGCCAAGCCAAATCAGCTCAATTAATTTAAAAGACAATGGTAGTGCATGCCTTTAATCTCAGCACTGGGGAGATAGAGGCAGGCAAATCTCTGAGTTCAAGGCCAGCATGGTCAACAGAGTTAGTTCCAGGGCAGTCAGGGCTACACAAAAAGAACCCCGTCTCCAAAACACACACACACACACACACACACACACACACACACACACACACACACACACACACACACAAATAAGAAAAAAAAAAAGAATGAAATTTACCTCTGGACCTGAGTGGGGACTTTATATTGAAGCTATCCAAATTATTATATGCTATTGTCTCCCTATCCAGCTTGGTCTGTCAATCACTTGGCCAGGAGTCCATCCCCAAGGAAAACCAATTCACCTGAAGTCATGCTTAGAAGAATAACTATTCCCTTAGTGATACTTAGCATCCCAGAGTCCCTCCTCTGCTCATAGAGCGTCTTATAGCTCTGTGAACTGCCCACGTTTTTGAGTTATTTAGAAGAGTGCAGTTTTTCCTTTTTCTTTCTTTGAGGATATTATCATCATTACTTGTGTGTGTGCCCCTGTGTGTGTATATCACATGCTATGTGGGTATCCACAGAACCAGGAAAGGGCATCATGTCTCCTAGGGCATGAGCTGCAGGTGGTTGTGAGCAGCCCAGTGTTGTGGCTGCAAAACAAACTCTGGTCCTCTATAAAAAGCAGCAAGTGCTCTTAACTGCTGAGCCATCTCTCCAGCCCTGCTCCCTGCCTCTTCTCTCTTCTTCTTTCAGATAATAACCAAAGCCTGATCTCGCTTTCCCAAGTGCTCTCAGCTCATTTGTTCTCTCTGACTTAGAGAGAGGTGACAAGTTAAATTTTGGGTGTGTTCCTCAGCTCCCAGTGTGACAGTCTCAGCCTAACAACTAGGGGTGAAGCGCAGACATGACAGGTTAATGATATGGATTTGGGAGTCATTTGTGGTAGGTTGACAGGAAAAGGCACCTGAAGGGTGACAACCCCAGAAAAGAGCACGTGGAACAGGGAAATACCCAGAGAAGCATTTGGAGGTCACGAAGGCCAGTAGGTGAGCAGCCTCCCCACCAAAGACATTCAGGACTTCTTTGATCAACATAAAGCAAGCATTTCTTGGCATTTCTTATGCTTCCATTAAAAGTCTACTACAATATTGGTACAGACATGCTTGTTTTCTCTCTGTGGGATTATGTAACAGCCAAGCTAGCCTGCTTGGAGAGTTCCAGGCAGTAGACAAAACAGATGGAGCCTGAAGAATGACACCTGACCTTCTGAGTTCTAACCTTCCTGTGTTGTTTTATAGTCATGAATCTAGAAAGGAGAACAGAGTTCGTGTGAAAATAAATAGCATTTGGATGTGAACACAGCTCAGTTATTAGAGTGCTTGCTGAGTATGTATGGAGTCTTGTTTCTGCCCCTAGTACCACACAAACCAGGTTTCCTGGGACTGACTTGTAATCCCAAGCCCTGGGATGGTCACAAGTTCAAGGCCATCCTTGGTTATATAGCGAGTCTGAGGTCAGTCTGGGTTCTATGGAACATTCCCTTCTGAAGACCCAGGACTCAGATTATCCCAGCTGGATTTAATTCAAAACCTCCTTCTTGCAGTCTAGCTTCCACGGGACCAGAAAGTATTATGCAAGCTGCCAAGGAAGGGACGTAGTTAAAAATCCTATCCAGCCGTGACACCTATAAACCACAGTAATGACCAGCATGGCAATACATTCATGAAGGTGCAATAGTGGCACTCACCTGCTGGTGGTAACCAACAGCTGCCTGAGTAGATTTAGGACCCACTCAGCAGGAAGGGAATCATGCCCGGTACTAGTAACCTCGTCAGCTACCCAGGACAAATGAGGCCCCAGATCTCAGAAAGAGAATCCACTACGGATCCACTTTGCTAGACTAGTGTAATTCTTAAGTACATTTTAAATCTTACCCTTATCCCCACAGAAAGTGTTGCTACTGCCCCTCATTGAAGAAGCATCTTTACAGCAAATGGAGAGCATCACAGAAAACCACAACTGAGCACACTGCTAAGACCAATGGATTATGGGGATCCCAGTCTCTATGGAAAAATGTGTAGCACAGTTCCTACATCTATACCCAAGGAACACCTTAGGAGAGGAGAGTGAAAGACTGCAAGAGACAGAACATAAGGAAGCCTGCTGGGTGTCTTTCTGACTGCATAAACAAGACCTAAGCAGTCATACTATAAAAGGACGTGCTTATGCAGTGGGGGTGGGGTGGGGGGAATCTCAGGGGTCTCACCCTAGACAAAGAACTGCAGGCAGCCAATACCTGACCAGAGAGGAAAAATTAGCATCTTGCCCCTAGGGATAAGCCTCCTGATTGGTTATGTAATACATAATGGTCAGTTCTGAAACCATATGCACACAAATGACAAAAAAATGGATCCAGCAGTTGGATGTGTGTGTCTCTGTGTGTGTGTGTCTCTGTCTCTGTGTGTGTAATGTATACATAACAATAATAAAGAAAAAGGCTATCAATCTGACAGCATGGTGGGATGGAGTAGGGGGGAAAACAGGAGAAGCTGGAGGGAAGAAAGTGGGGAAGTGATATAATTATATCTTAATTTAAAATATAAACTTAATCCATTAAAAATTAGACTCACAGTCTGTTTCCCCATAGTGGAAATGCATTCCATTCCATATATTATTATATGTATGCTTGGATCGATTTTGAGATTTTATTTCCTGCTTTCCAGAGTTTTCCATTCTTAAATTTTCTTTTTTTCTTTTTTCTTTTTTTTTTCCTTCTCAGATGTATGACTTAACTGGGCCGTTTCTTAAGATCAAATTCAGAAAAATGGAACTTGCTTCTTTCTCCGCCCTGGGTGAGAGGAGAAGTTACACGCTCACTTCCAGACCGCGTCCCAAATGTACGTCAATCATTGGCTTTAACACCAGAGTTATTATGGCAGGTTTATTACGTTCCCAGTAGCTGAACACAGTGCTACCTTCCTTTAATCCCAGCGCTCAGGAGGCTGACACCAAGGCAGGTAAATCTTTGTGTGTTTGACACCAGCCTGGTCTACATAGCAAATTCCAGGGTAGCCTAGACTACATAGTGCCACCCTGTCTCAAAACAACACCCCCCACCCTAAAACATACCCCTTGTGTCTTTTTGCAGAAAAATATTGATTCTACACTGAATTTGGTAACACAATTTGTAACCATGGACTGCTATTCAAGATATCCAATGAATTCCATTCCTTATTTTTATTTGTCTGGGAGTGTCCCACCTCTGGGCACTAGACTGTCATGACTTCATCTGTTAGAGAAAATTGAAAAACAGCTGCTAATTTGAAGCACTTGTGAATGTTACCTTTTCTGAGAGACCTTAAAGTTATTTTACATTTTTATTGTTAGTTAGTTAGTTAGTTAGTTAGTTAGTTAGTTAGTTAGTTAGTTAGTTATTGTGTTTGTGTGCATGCAGGCACATGTGCCAGGGCACACATGTGGAGGGCACAGGACAACCTGGAGAAGTTGATTCTCTCCTTTCTAGCATATGGGATCTGGAGATATAACTCAGGCACCGGGATTGTTGGCATGTGCTTTTTCTCTCTGAAGCATGTTGCTGGCCCAAGATAGTATACGTTTCACAATGCCTTAAAAATAATGTTTTTAACAAATTATATGGGCATATAATCTGCATGCTTGTTGTCGGTGTACCACATGCATGCAATGCCTGAGGTGGCCAGAAGAGGGCATCAGATCCCTTGGGACTGGATTTACAAACAGCTGTGAGCCATCATGTACATTCTAGAAATCAAACTGGGTCCTCCAGAAGAGCAACTGGTGTGTTTAACCACTGAGCCATCTCTCCAGCTCCTACCATACCTTTCTTCCTCCACTCTCCTATGAGAGACACCTTGGTTTGTTATAACATTGTAGAATTGCACATATGTCCCCACATTGATACCTGTACTGGTTGTTTTATGTGTCAACTTGACACAAGCTGGAGTTATCACAGAGAAAGAAGCTTCAGTTGAGAAAAATGCCTCCATGAGATCAGCTGTAAGGTATTTTCTCAATTAGTGATCAAGGGGGGAGGGCCCCTTGTGGGTGGTACCGTCCCTGGGCTGGTAGTCTTGGGTTCTATAAAAAAGCAAGCTGAGCAAGCCAGGAGAAGCAAGCCAGTAAGAAACATTCCTCCATGGCCTCTGCATCAGCTCCTGCTTCCTGACCTGTGTGAGTTCCAGTCCTGACTTCCTTTAGTGATGAACAGCAGTGTGGAAGTGTAAGCTGAATAAACCCTTTTGTAGTGGCTATTCCTGATTGTCAACTTGACTATATCTGGAGTGAACTACAATACAGAATTAGAAGACTCACCTGTGATCCAGATCTTGAGTCTGGAAGACACAAGTTTCAGGTGTGGTGGGACACACCTTTAATCTGGGCCACACCTTCTGCTGGAGAGCTACATAAGGACATTGGAAGAAGGAAGATTCACTCTTCTTCGCCTGCGAGCCTTGTGGGACTGAGCAAGTGCTAGATCCTCGGGTTTTCATTCACAGCTACTGCTGACCATTGTTGGGGAGTTGGACTACAGACTGTAAGTCATCAGCAAATTCCCTTACTATATAGAGACTACCTATAAGTTCTGTGAGTCTAGAGAACCCTGACTAGTACACCTTTCCTCCCCAACTTGCTTCTTGGTCATGATGTTTGTGCAGGAATAGAAACCCTGACTAAGACAATACCTGAGCTGAGGGTGTGGGTAGAGAGCTTAGTTGGTAAAGTGCACACACTTGGTGCACACACGCCCGCACAAGGATGCACACTCAGAGAAAGCTAAGCAGAGTTTTCTAGTTCCCTTTGTTTGGGGTTGGGTGAATAACCCAAGTTATCTTCTTTCATCCTTTATCTGTTCTCCAACACCAGTAGGAATTTTTCTCTACCCTCGGGATTAAACACATGCTCGCGCTCACACACACACACACACACAGTTTCTGTGCCATATTTAGACATATGTTTCTGCAATAATCTTGGCTCCAGTTTAGCCAGGGTTTTTTATTTTTATACCAACATTGTGTTCTGCCTCCTGTGTGCTTCTTGCAACCATTTTGACAACTCCTCTTTTGTTCTAGTTCGATTTTTCCTCTGGAACATAAATTACTCCTAATTAGCTGTCTATCCTGTTCTTCCATATATTTCATCTCTTCCCTAATAATTTTCATGTCTGTGTTCTGGACTGTACATTTCTTTTCTCTCTCTCTCTCTCTCTCTCTCTCTCTCTCTCTCTCTCTCTCTCTCTCTCCCTTCCTTCCTTCCTTCCTTCCTTTCTTCCTTCCTTTCTTTCTTTCTTCTTTCTTTCCATGCATAGATCATTTTTTATTCATGCATGTGTGTGCGCACACGTGTGTGCATGCGTGTGTGTGTGTGTGTGCATGCACATGAGTTCAGGTGCCCCCAGAAGAGGGCATTGGGTCCCTTGAAGCTGAGTTATAGGTGTTTGTACACCACCGTATATGTGTGCTAGGAACTGAATTCAGTTTCTTGGCAGGAGCAATACACGCTCTTAACTAGTGTACCATTTCTTCAGTAATGTGTGCCTCCCTCTCCCTCTCCCTCTCCTTGTGCAGTACTCAGAAGAGGGTGCCAGAGCCCCAGGAGCTAGAGTTACAAGTGGCTGTGAGATTCCCTGATGTGAGTGCTAAGGACTGAACTCAGGTTCTCCAAAAGTGGCCTTTTATCACGGAGGCAGCTCCTGAGTCCCTCATTCTGTTTCTGATTAGCTGAGTCAAAAACCAATTTTTGCTTTTATTTTGGTTCTGTAATTTTAGTTTGTTTCTTTCTTGACTCAAAGTGTCATGATTTACTGTCTTGTTTTTATGTTCTTCTTTCATATAAATACCTGGTGGATGCCCGTGTGTGTGTGTGCGTGTGTGTGTGTGCATGTGTGTGTGTGCGTGTGTGTGTGTGCATGTGTGTGTGTGCGTGTGTGTGTGTGCATGTGTGTGTGTGCGTGTGTGTGTGTGTGTGTGTGTGTGTGTGTGTGTGTGTGTGCTCGCGCACATGCCCGCAGGCCAGAGAAGGACATCTCTTGTCATGTTCTATCATTTGCTACCTTATTCTCTCAAGGCAGGGCCTCCCACTGAACCTGGATCTAGGCTGGCAAACCAGCGATCCCCCTATCCCCATACCCCAACAATACTGAGGTTATTGTGCATACGGTTATACCCAGCTTTTTACATGGGTACTGGGGACTTGAACTCGGGATCTCATGCCTGCACAGCAGTGCTCTTATCTGCTGAGCCATCTCCCCAGCCCTCTGTCCTTTCCCCCTGTTTAAAATCTCAAACAGATTTCTGTGCATCATCTTTTCAGATTAAAGTGTAATAAGATGTCATAGGGTGCCTTCTACCATTTTTTCCTTGATTCAGTTTTATTTTATTTCTTTTTAATTAATATAGGTTGAACATTTTATTTATTTATTATTTCCACGTGTCTATTTTGCCTGCATATGTCTATGTACCACACAAATGCAGTGTCCAAAGACACCAGAAGGGGGCGCTGGGTCCCTCAGTACTGGAGCTACAGATAGCTGTAAGTTGTTATTAGGGTGATGGGAAATGAACCTGAGTCCTCTGGAATAGCAGCAAGTGATCTGAACCATCTCTCCAGCTCTCTTGATTTAATTTTCAAAGGCAAGCAATTCTTTGACTTTGGGACATAGATGAGATATGGTTTGTGCATGCACATGCGTGTACCATGTACCTGCATGTGCGTGCACGTGCCTACACACACACACACACACACACACACACACACACACACAAGCACACAGGTGTGCACTCATGTCTGTGCAGAGCATCTTTCCTCAGCTGTCACTCACCTTTTCTAAGACAGGATCTCTCAGCAGCCTGGAACTTGCCAAATAGGCTAGGCTGCTAGCCAGCTAGCTCCAGATATCTTCCTATCTCCATGTCCATGGCGCTGAAGACTGAACCCGGGGCTTGCATGTGCTAGGCACGCCATTTGCCAACTGATCTGCAGCCTCAGCTAGGTAGTTGGAGAATAGATCTTGCTCTGCAGTGTAGACTGGCCTGAAAAATCACTCTCAAAGTCCAGGACTGGCTTCAAGCTCTCCTTACTTCTCTTTTCTCAGTCTCTCTCATGAAGGATTACAGGTTCGAGCACTGTGTCAAGCTTGCAAGTTAATTTTGTCTATTTCTTGCCAGCCTCTGCCAGTTGATAAAGAGCCCTTGGCAAATATGCACCACCTCAAATTCAGTGGCTAGATCTGAGCATGTGGATGCATTATGCGGGTTGCTGAATGGGTAAGTGTTAGCCCTTCATTTCTTCTCCCTCCCTTTCCTACTTATACTCCCTTCCCCCACAAATCTGTCATCAGGAGGCCAGGAAAAGTATCTTCTGCAAGAAGACTTCCAGTTGAGACTCATAGTGAAGAAGAGAAATTGAACTCCTGTCCTGCTGTGACAGGAGCCCCAGGGGGCCCTGGTCGCAGTGAGGTTCTGAATTCTCAACAAGATGAAAGCCAGGCTACTAAAAGACAAAGCCTGAGGCACACCACAGGCAGCCAGTGAGGTCTTCCCCCTCCCTGACTCCCACTGAGACCAGCACTGTAGGGAACCACATCTTCCCCGACCAGATTTTAGGTTAATCCTCTGCTCTTCCAACTTTCACAGGTGTGGAATTCATTTCATGGTGCAATTTAATTCACCTTGAGGGAGTTGGGGAAAGGGGTCAAATAAGTGCTAGAATATTCTATACCCCTGTTCTTCCCTGTGCCTGGTTAAAAGGGTGTCATTCTACTGTTCTATAGTAATCTCCTTCTATTGGGACTCGGGAAGAAAGCAAACTTCCCATGCTTAGGGAAGCTGGAACTCTGAAGATGCTTGAGATCATAAGATGCTAGGGGGCAGCTCCCCAAGGTTACAGAGGTTACAGGGGATGATGCTGGCAAGGAGACCCCGTCCATCACAGAGGCCCAGAGGAGACTCTCTGGCCTGGCCAGCTGCCTACCAACCCTGCAGAGAGCTCGCATGCATCGTCACCCATGCTGAGGTGGGCTTTTGTTGATACAGCTGCCTTTGAGTTAAACGCGCTCCTGTAAGTCACACCCCACACACAATCCTGAAGTAACCCCCAATGAACCCCAATGAACCAGTGGTTCATCAAGTTATACTTTGGTGGCATCTTTGGTCTGTCATGGACTCCCTATCAGGTATGAGAAGACATTTGTTCATGTCTCCCCATGAAAAGCCTCACCCACCACATCTACCTCCCAATAGAAAGGGCTGCCTAGAAGATCAATAAGACAGAACATCTTCACTTGGAAGTAGAGCTTTTCCTAACGTGCAGTAGTGGCCTGTAGTCTGGCATACTTAAAGGATCTAGGGTAGCCAAGTCCTACCTGCATGGCTGAGCTATCTCATAGGTTTACCCTAGTATAACAAAAATGGGCAGACATTTTACAAAATAAGTACCAGTTAGATTATTCCATCCCCAGAATTTCATTTTGAGTCTTTCCTTCATCCTTGGACACACAACCATCAGCAGTGCAGGCACCTCTCCTACAAGTCTACCAGCAGTGTTGATGGTATTGTTCAGCCACAAGTACCAGAAACTCCATAATATTTAGAGGAGCTTCCAGAAGCTTCCCTGACTCCATGATTTTCCCAACACAGATTATTAGACAAGGAGCCTGAAGTGAAAAAGTATTGTGAAATTTCTCTGTTAAATACCTGATGGGGGCATCTTAAGTGAGGAAGAGTTTTTTGTAGCTCACACTTGAATAGCACAGCCCATCATGGAGGGAAAGGAGCAAGATCTGAAGATAGCATTGTGTTTATACCCAGGAAACAGAGAATAGGTGTGAGGTTGGGCTATAAAATGTCAAGGCCCACCCCCAGTGACTCATTTCCTCTAGCAAAGTGCTACTTTCTAAAGGTTGCATAGCTTTAAAAATAATAAAAAAAAAAAATAAAACAGTGCCACCTGCTGGAGAGCAAGTGTTAAAACATGTAAATCTGTGGGGGACGTTTGAAATTTCAGCTACAATACTCCATTACTGCTAAGAACAATAAGACAGGTTCAGATGAAGCCTCTAACAAAATGTTTAGTCAGATGAATGGGATGAGGGAATTGAAGGCTGGTCCTGAGAATATATAGGGTTAGTTCATGGGTCTATCTGGACTCAGGTATGTCTGTGATGTTTAATACCATCAACTTGATGGGCTCTAGAAGAACCACCTAGAAGACACACCTAGAGACAACTAACTAAGGAGGGAAAATCTACTCTGATGTGGGCAGCCCCAGCCTATGGGCTGGGGTCACAGACTGAGTTGGAAAGGAGAAAGCGAGCTGAGCTTCAGCATCCATCTCTCTCTGCTTCTTGCCCGTGGATGCAATGTGACCAGCTACCTCCCGTTCCTGCCGCCATGCCTTCCCCGCCACCCTTGAACTGTGAGCCACAGTGAACCCCTCCTTCCTGCGGCTGCTTTGTCAGCTATTTGGCCACAGCAATAAGAGAGGATGCTAATACGGCATCTTTCCCAAGTGCACGGTAGAACAAAAACAGAAGTACGAGCACCCGTTTTATTCTTTGACCCTGATGGGCATCAGCTGAGATGAGCTGAATCAGACTCGGTTCATGGTTCAGCCTCTGCCAATCCTCCCTAGCCCTTACCCTACCCTCCAGAAGACCGGAACAGCTCTGGGAAAGATGAAGACTTTGAATCAGATCCCAACTAAGATTGAGCACCCACTGACTACCACAGTCTGGAAGAAATTCTCCGCCGGCAACAAAGCCCCCGGAGCAGATACGTAATTCTGAACCTGAAGCTGTCATTGACGCTTGGCCCTCAAAACACCATTTAAGGGAAAGCAAGGAGGAGGCCCCTCTGGTCTCACCAGCCTGCTGCTGAGGACCAGCCAAGGCAGACTTCTGCATGGGTCTAGCCTGAGCCAGTGGCAAGACTTCCATTCCTCTTCTGACTCACAATAGAGCCTGGTACAAGGACATGGTAGCGACTGCCCTATCTGCTTAGCCCCTGAGGAAGTGGGGGTGAATTAGTAGCTCCCATCTTTACTTGTATCTGCCTTCCTGAAGCCCCACCTCCAATCCCAGCGCCTGGGTTCAGATACCTTTGTGTCAGTGTGGGTGGGGGTGTGTATGCACACACGTGTGCTTGCATGTGGAGGTCAGAGGGCAACATCAGGTGACTCCTTTAGTCATCTTCTACCTTGTTCTTTTGCTTTCACATGAGGCCTCTCATTGAACCTGGAGCTCACGATTTGGCTTTCTTGTCTTCTCAGCCCTCAGCAGCACCGTGCCAGATCCTAAAGTATTTAAGAGTGAAGAAAGGTAACCAAGAGCAAGCAAGAGACTAAGCAAGAAGGAAGCACGAACACACTGGCTTTCCTCTGTTCTTGACGACAGGATGTGACTGGCTGCCCTGGTTCCCACCTCAACTTCACCCAAACAAGGCCTGATACTTGGAAGGGTAAGCCATTTCTCTTGGGGTATTTCAATCACAGCAACAGAATGAAACTAGACCACAGAGAGAGCTAGCCATGATAGGACATGCTTATAATCCTGACACTTTGGCAGCTGAGGCAGGGGGACTACCAGGAGTCTAAAGCTGGCCTGGGATACATAGTGAGGTGCAGGCTAACAAGGTCAATGTATTAATACCATGTTTCAAAATTTAATTCATGAAAATCTATGAGAAGACCTACATTGGGTATACACAAATACCAGAGCACTGTATGGACATATAGGAAACTTGAATAGCTGAAGATTTTGTCAGAGGGCCAGTGAAAGGGCTCAGTAAGTAAGGACCACCAAGTAACTTGCCACCAAACCTGACCACCTGAATTCCATCCCTGGAGCCTACATGGTGGAAGGAAAGAATGGACTCCTGCAAGCTGTCCCCTCACCTATACACACACACACACACACACACACACACACACACACACACACACACACACCATGGATATGCAACTCCCCCTCAATAGGAAAAAAAACAAACCCAAACAACAACAACCACTTGGTTTTAGAATGAATCACTTGATAATTGGGGGGGGAGGGGGTAGCAAATTTGTATGTGAGGCCCTGCTAAGTGCTAGGTCCTGCTGTAGGGACTTGGGGTACCTTAGGAAATAAAAAAGAGAAAATTACTCTTTCCCCACACACCTTACAATACAATTGGGAGAGAAAAAATCACCCAAAGAAACACCTAAACTAGGTGGGTGTGGTGGGACATTCCCATAACTCAGACCCTTACAGGGCTGAGGCAGGAGGACTACTGTGAGTTCCAGGCTAGTCTGGACTGCATAGGGAGACTCTGTCTTAGGAACCTGTTATCCCCAAAAGACACATGCAAAATGGGGGTGTGCTAAGGGGCAAAACCAAACCAGAAGGATACTAAGAGGACCTGTAGCTATTTGTGGGAAGGAGTTCAGACCTAGGCTACAAAAGGAGTTGCCTTGGAGTGTGGGCTGATGGAGCCAGAGGGGGGCAGAGACACACACCTCCCCACTGAATAGGCAGCACAGAGAATCAACAAAATGTGTCTCCTTTGAATATAGAACTAACTGCTGTGTAGGGGTGCCCTGGTAAAACGATGGGCCTGGTTTGGGAGCCCAGGTCAAAGGGGAGCCCCGCTCAGCTCTCTGACCCCAACTTCAGTTGTTGTGGAAGATGCTGAGCAAAAGAAAGAGTAACTCATTAATGTGTCGGCCCTTTCTACCAGTGCAACCCCTCACTGGAAGACGTTGCTTCCAAGACTGCAGAGAATGCAGCAGTTTCTGGTTTCCTGGAACTGTGTTTGATTCAGGCTGAATTATGGCCCCAAAGATAGCAACATCCCAACCCCAGGAGCCTCATCTGGAGTGTTCGTTAGTTTCATTGTCAACTCAACACAATCTAGAATCATTTGAGAAGAGTCCTAATGTGAGCTTACCTAGGTCAGGTTGGGGGGGTGTCTGTAGGGGGCTGTCTTGATTGAAGGCATGTCTATAGGGGGCGGTCTTGATGGTGAGCGTGTCTGTAGGGGGGTGTCTTGGTTGTTAGCTGATTTGAGAAGAGCCAGCCTGAACTGTGTGAGGGTAGACAGTGATGAGCGAGCACCAAGCACGCGTGCACTCATTCTTGGGCTCCCATTACTGTGACTTCTCTGCAGTGATAGATTGTAACCTGGAATTCTGAACTGAAATAAGCCTTTTATCTTTAAGCTGCCTTCTCTTGGCAATGTCTCACTCTGAAGCTCAGGTTGGCTTGAAGGTCACTTTGTAGCTCCGGTCGTCTGCAACTCACTATGTTGTTCAAGTAGACCTAGAATCCAGTATGACACCCATGCTGACCACAAATTTATAATCTTCTTGCTGCAGCTTCTTAAGTGCCAGGATTATAGCTAGGCACTACCATGTCTGTCCCCCCCTAACAAAACCCAACAACAAAATAAGAGGGGGCACAGTTTTCTGTAGTTTGCAGATTTTGGGTACCCTGGTTTTTTGCTGAATTGTTGAATTTACATTCAATTTGTTGACTCAAATGTGAAAAGTTAAGGGGAATCAAAACAACCTGGTTAGTAGTCGCAAGGTAATAAGTAAGTAAGTAAATAAATAAGTGAAACTCATGCATCTACGCACAAAGAGCACCTGCAGAACATGACTTATGTGTGTGGTATGTTTACATCTGCACTTATAGTTAAATGCATTTTGGGTTATAGTACCATTTTTTGTTATATTTGTTTTATGCTGTGGTTATAAAAATGTCTCTGCATATAGGTTTTGGTTTCAGTGATGCACTGAGGATTATGGAAGTTACTAACATAGAGCTCATTTATGACATAATAAGCCAGTTGGTGGAGGCTGGAGGCATAGGTCAGCAGATAAGAACACTTGCTGCTCTTGCAGAGAACCTAAGCTTGTGTCTCAGTATCCATATCAGGAAGCTCACAAGTATTTACAGTTCCAAGTACACAGTATTTGACACCCTCTTTTAGCCTCTGTGGGCATTGGGGTACCTTCCCCCTCACACACACACACCAGAGTCATAATTTAAAAAAACTTACATAAATTCCCAGCTGATATTCTGATCCACATCTAGAGTCCTTTCATGACCCCTCAGTGGACAAGCTTGGTAGTTCCAGAGAACAAGGTAAGCTCCCTCAGCCCTCAGCCTCTGCATGCAGATACATTCAGGTGCGGCTGAATTTGAGCAAGTGGCTGCTGGGGAGGCAAGGGACTAACAGACTCAGTCTAGGAAGGGTTTTCCTATTAACTACTTGGTTATCCCCTAGCAGGTCATTTCATAGCTTAGATTCTGTAACTCTATCCACTTAATAGATAGTCATAATGATAATTATAGAAAAATAAGGGACTGGAGAGATGGCTCACTGGTAAATGATTGCTCCACAAATGTGAGGGGCTGAGTTTGGATCCCCAGAATCCACATAAAAGTAGGGTGAGCCAGATGTGATGGTGCACATCTGTAATCACCGTGATCCTCTATAGCAATGCTTCTCAACTTTCCTAAAGCTGCAACCCTGTAATACCGGTTCCAATGTTGGGGTGACCCCAACCATAAAATTGCTACTTTATAACTGTAATCTTCCTTCGGTTATCATAATGTAAATATCTGATATGCAGGAGATCCGATACGTGACACCAAGGGGGTTGCAACCCACAGGTTGAGAACCACTGCTTTAGAGAGATCAGAGGGAAAGATAGAATCCCAAGGCCACCTGCAGAGGTAAATAAGAGACCCAGTCTCAAACAAGGAAAAAGGGGAGGATACCCTCTGACCTTCACACTCATCGTGACACAGGCGTGCTAGCACTCATACACAGGAACATACACGCATACATACACCTAGTTCTCACGTACACACACACACACACACACACACACACACACGCACACACACTTCTCATGCACATATATGGTGAAGAAAAGAGAATACAAATAGAAACGATGAGCTAATAGCTGTAAAAACGGTGCCCTTTCAGTCCTTTTTTATTTATTTTTATGTGTATGCACACTTCCCTGAATATATGTACGTGCAGCCCATGTATACAGGTATTTGCAGAGGCCAGAAGAGGACACTGGAACCCTCGGAACTGGAGTTACACATGGTTGTGAGTCACCATGTCGGTGCTGGGAACCAAACGTAGGTTCTCTGCAAGAGCAGCCAGTGCTTATCACTGAGCCATCTCTCCAGTCCGAAGGAAAACTAAACTTTATTTATGTGTGTGTGTGTGTGTGCCTGCATGAGTTTACGTGCATCGCGCATTTGCAGGTGTTCACATAGGCTGGAAGAGGGTGTCGGGTCACCTGGCACAAGCTAAAGGAGGCTGTCAGCTGCCTGACGTGGGTCCTGGGAACCGAACTCGGGTCCCTAAGCGAGCAGTGAGTGGTCTTTACTGCTGAAGCATCTCTCTCGCCCATTTTCTCCTTATCTGTGTCCGTTTCTTCTCCCGGATGAAGAGGAGATTCAACAGAGAATTTTTCTCTGAGAACTGTGAAATTTAAGCTCTGCAGAGTGAAAACAGACCTGCTTTTTCTTCCTTAAAAGAATGTCATTCATGCTTTGAAGCTTTTCTTGACAGCTTCTGTCTGGCACTCCAACAGCAGCTGGATGGACTTGCCTCCTTCAGTACACCCCATTCTCCCCATCATCCGAGACAAGCAATCACTTCTGAGACAGGGCTCATATTAAGTACTCCAGACTAGACTTGAATTCAAGAACCTCCCACCTGTCTTGGCATCACTGATGTTCTGCTTTCGCTCTCTCTATTCCTCCCTCCCTCCCTCCCTCCCTCCCTCCCTCCCTCCCTCCCCTGTTTCTTTCTCCCTCCCTCTCCTCACACCCTCTGACTCCTCATCACTGGAGAATTCTGGGAAAGTGCTATATTATTGAGCCAGACCCTCAGTTCCATATTGGGATATTCTGGGCATGTTTTCTACTGCTGAACCACGAGCCCAGTCCTCCTTTTGCTTTGGAGGAAGAGTCTCACTAAATTGCCCAGGCGGGACTTGAATTTGTAATCCTCCTGCCTCAGTCTTCAGAGGAGCTAGGATCACAGGTTCCTGTCACTAGACCAGAGCCTAGATGAACACTTATTGAACAAATGTCTTGAAAAACTGTCTTGAAAAATGTGTAAAATATCCAGTGCATTGAGAAAAATCACTGTGTACAGAGAGAAACAAACAGCAAATGGAAGCGCCCGATGAAATGGGTCATGGTGACATAAAAACATTGAAGATGGCCTCCGACTGTTGATAATTCATCAGAGTGTTTGCGATGATACCAAAATGCTGCTGGTGACGTTAGGAGGCTCAAAAGGGAACTGAATAGCATCTGATGGCAATCGTTAAAGCCTAGACAATGCGGGAGTTTATGGGATGGACACTGAATGAAAGAGAAAAAGAAAGGAGGGGACCACACAGCTTAAGGAAACAGAAGGCTGGAGGGAGGAGATGGCTTTTATTTTTTCAGGGCAGGGTGAGTGGAGAAGAAACTCTCATATGGACCTAGAGGTCTGTGCCTCTGAGCCACATGCCAGAAATCGCATCAACCATGTTAAAAATGAGAAAGTAAGTGTTTGGTACTGAATTAAAAATTGAAATGAAGCCGGACAGTGGTGGCGCACGCCTTTAATCCTAGCACTTGGGAGGCAGAGACAGGCAGATTTCTAAATTCGAGGCTAGCCTGGTCTACAGAGTGAGTTCCAGGACAGCCAGAGCTACACAGAGAAACTGTCTCGAAAAACCAAAACCAAAACCAAAACCAAAAATCAAAAATCAAAAACCAAAAAAAAAAAAAAAACCCCAAAAAAACCCCCAAAAACAACAACAACAAAAAAATTGAAATGAAGGGGCCAACATCCAACATGATGGCTCAGTGGGTGAAGGTGCTTTCTATAAAGCCTAAAGATCTGGGTTCAATCCCTGGGACCCACACGGTGGGAATAGACAACTGACTCCTTCCAACCCCTAACCTAACTAAACTGTCCTTTAACGTCCACACAAATACCCGGCACACATTCACTCCTGCATACACACAAAGTAAGAAGCAAAATATACTTAAAAAAAAAGCAAGTGAAACTAAGGAGCCATAAAGATGGCTTGCTGTGTGAACATGAGAAGTCGATTGTACCCCTAGTAGCCATGTAAAGCTAAGCATGGCCACACATGTCTGTAGCTTCAGCAGTGGCAGGGACTTGGAGGTTCCTGCCTGGCAGAACTAGTGAGCTTATGATTTAGGGTGAGACCTTGACTCAATAAAAGAAAAAGTAAAGGGTTGCTAAGGAAAACACCCAAATGTTAATGTCTGGGCTACACATGCCTGTTCACAAGAGTCCATACACATACACATGTGCACACACACGAGCACACACATACACACAGATACAAGCAAACATACACAAACACACACTTTAAGATACAAAACCAAATTGGCTATTCCTTTTTTTAGAAGCCAAACTTGGAATATCTGTGACCCTACTCTGGTTCCCAGACAGAACCCCACAGGGGTCAGCAACCTCTTCACCGTGATCCTCTGTTCTTAACTGTGTCACAAATGCAGACTGTGTTAAAGTCGCTTTTTAGTCATTGGGACACAGATACAGCATAAGGAACCATGGTCCAGTTCTCTGTTTGAGAAACCAGACCACAAACTCAGCCTTTGGTGACTCCCTGGGCTCTGCTTCTATGGCATAAGCCGTGCCTGAGCTTGGCCATCTCCTGTTATTGGAACGAGACTAGGGATACAGTGTGCAGGCAAACAACTGTGTCCTTTCTGCTTACTCCATTGGTTCCTGGACAAGTCCTGTGCTTAGGGATGGTGATCTTGTGCCTTTATTGCTAGGTCAGAAACACAGTGTGTATGAAGTGGCAGAACTTGTCATTTTTGAAACAAGGCTAGAATATCAGACTCTGTTAAGCCATAGTCTCAACTCTCTCTTTCTCTCTCTCTCTCTCTCTCTCTCTCTCTCTCTCTCTCTCTCTCTGTGCCCATGTATACACATGTAATATATGTGACCCAGAGGATGGCCTTGAGTTGCTCCTAAGGAGCCACCTGCCTTATTTTCAAACGTGGAATTTTTTAAAATATATAAATGTTTAATTTACATATTTTTTAAATATAGGATTTCTTATTGCCTTGAAGCTTACTAATTTGGCTAGAATTGCTGGCGGCTGAGTTCTGGGGACCCTTTTGCCTCTGCTTCCCTAGCATTGGGATTACACATGCAAGTCACCATGCCTGTCTTTTTACATGACCCTTGGAGGTAGAACTCAGGTCCTGCCTAGATCACAAGCACTTACCTACTGATCCATCTGCCCAGCCCCTAGCCCCTCTCTTCTTAACAAACATGTCACAGCCAAAGCAGGCGGCATAGCTTCAGAGATCCAAAGCTGAGCCCGAGGCTAAGCTGTGTAATGTTGTATTTATTGGATTCAATTACATATCTGGCCTCATCCTTTTAAGTTTTATTTGTTGCCTGTGAAATTTTAATCAGCCAAAGAAAAAACAAACACATTGTAGAAAAAAAAAAAACCAAGATAATGGAGGCCATAAAACCAACAGCTCCATATTAAGTACTTTAAAAAAGGCAGGCAGTGATCACAGCTAGAGGGTCAACTCGAAGAAAGTTCTGGAAGAAATGCATCAACTCCGACAGGCCTGGCATCATGAGGGCCTCAGGGTAGCCATGGGATAGACTAAAGACCTTTTATTCCAAGCTCTCCACATTGTGTATCATTGCAGTGGGAAACAGTTGGGAGTTATAATTTGGATAATTGATGTGATCAGTAATATTTACTGTCATGTTGACAAGATCTGGAATCACAGAAGAGGTAAACCTCTGGCCAACTCCATGAGGGATTATCTAGATTAAACTGTGGTAGGGAGACCCACCTTAACTTTGGAACTTTGGGTGAACCCAACCTACAGGCTGCATCATGTGACTGCATCGGATGGGGAGGGCATGCTGAGTACCTGTACTGCATCTCTTTCTGCCTACTTGAGTGTGACCGCTTGTACTGGCTGGCTGTGTGTCAACTTGACACAAGGTGGCATTAGCAGAGAAAGGAGCTTTGGTTGAGAAAATGCCTCCATGAGATCCAGCTGTAAGGCATTTTCTCAATTAGTGATCAAGGGGGGAGGGCCCCTTGTGGGTGGTACCATCTGTGGGCTGGTAGTCTTGGGTTCTATAAGAAAGCCAGCTGAGCAAGCCAGGAGTAGCAAGCAAGCCAGTAAGAAACATCCCTCCATGGCCTCTGTATCAGCTCCTGCTTCCTGACCTGCTTGAGTTCCAGTCCTGACTTCCTTCAGTGAGGAACAGCAGCATGGAAGTGTAAGCTGAATAAACCCTTTCCTCCCCAACTTGCTTCTTGGTCATGATGTTTGTGCAGGAATAGAAACCCTGACAAAGACACCGGTTACCTCATAGTCTCATTGCCTTCACTTTCCCCCACTGTAATGGACTATACTCCCAAACTGTGAACCAGGATAAACCCTTCTTCATTTAAGTTGCTTTAGCCAAGTATTTTGTTGTAACAATGAGGAAAGTAGTGAAGCCAATATCCCTAACCCAATATCTTAATATATAAGAAATGATGTTGAAATAAAAGGTCAGGCATGGTGGTACACACCTTTAAATCCAGCACTCAGGAGGCAGAGGCAGAACTCTCAGAGTTTGAGGCCAGTTTGGTCTACAGAGTGAGTTCCAGGAAGGCCAGAGCTATACACAGAAGCCCTGTCTCAAAAACAAAACAACAACAAACCCAAACCAATGGAATATAGTCAGTAAAGAAGAAATTTACAGCTGATAAAATAGACTCAATTCCTCAGGTAGCAAACTAAATATCATTGGCTTTTCTGTCACAGGACAAAAGATTTAGGGATACAAAATACAAGAAGAGATGACAGGTCTGAGGAACTCAGGATAGCGATGTACGGATGGCTGCTCTCTCTAAACAGCCGTGAAGAAGTGCAGTAGAAGCAATACCCTAAGATGATCTTCAATTGAAAAAGAAAAAGATCTCGGGTGCTTGGAAGGTGGCGCAGAGGTCCTGCTCCCCATAGCAGGCAGCTCAGGACTGCCTGTACCTTCAGCCCAAGGAATTGGATGCCCTTTTCTGGCACACGCAGGCATCTGGGCGCACGCTGGTGCACACACACACACCTTATTTTTTTTTTTTTTAAAAGTCCTAAAAATCTTCCTGTCTAGTTTTTATTGTTAATTGGGTAATATATCTTAAAAGATAAGCATCTTAGATATACTTTGAGACTCGAAGTCTTTCTCTTCACCCCTAGTTATTTATTTGTTTATTTAGATATACTTTGAGACTCGAAGTCTTTCTCTTCACCCCTAGTTATTTATTTGTTTATTTTTCATTCCCATCACAGCCCCCTCTCCTCCCAGTCTCACCTCACACAGCCCCTCCCCCATTCCTTGTCCCCTCCCAGTTTCCCCCTTACGAAGCCCCTCCTTCCATTTCCTCTCCTCTTCACCTCTGAGAAGGGGGAGGTCTCCCCCGGGTATTGACAAGCCCTAGCACCTCAGACACTTGAGGTCTTTCTAATGCAATAAGGAAAAGAAAAATCAACGTCCCCAAATATATAGATATAAAAGTGGGCTGAATTGTTCTGCCTGTGGCTTCCCCCTGGGCTGTGGCATATACCAGGCCAACTACCAATTTTAGTAGATGCCATCCCATGACTTGAAGATAGGGTGGGCTTTACCCTCTTGAAGCAAGGAAGCAACACCTCATGACAGTGTGCATGTATAGTTTTGAGATTCCTTCATTTGATGGAGAACAGCCTCCCTCCAGACTTCAGATCTCATGAAGGTCCTAATTAAAATACTTAGCTCTGATGGGAAGAGAAGGTGGCTTAATTAGGGATAGGGAGATGGTTCCATTTGGTAAAGTGCTTGCCTCGTTGCACTGGGACTGGAGTTTGGATCTTCGGCACTCAGGTAAGGTCTAGGCACAGTGGTAACAGCCTAGAGGCACTACCACTTCTCAGCACCAGGGAAGCAGAGACAGAAGCTTCCTGGGAGCTCACTGGCCAGCTGGTGAGTCCTAGCTTCAGTGAGAGACACAGTCCTTCTAAAATAAGGTGAAGGGCAGGTAGATGTCTCCCATGCCACCAAAACACCAAACATGAGTTCAATCTTTGGTACCTATGTGGTAGAAGGAAAAAACTGGCTCCTGCAAGTTGTCCTCTGGTTCCCCCCCCATATATACATATATATTGCAGAACACACACACACACACACACACACACACACACACACACACACCCTGGGTTCACTATAGGGTAAGAAAATCCTGCTTGGACTTATCTCTGGCATGTCACATTGCAGGAGCCCATAGAGAGATGCCACTGTGATTTCAGGAAGGGGTTGACACCTGGCAAGGTGATGATTCATCTACAGAAGACAACAGACTATGAATCATCCAAGCACATGGCCAGAAAGCATGACATCCACTGCCCGGCCTATGTAAACTATGGCCCTGCAGGAGATGAATCAATGTAGATTTCATGATTAGTAGGAAGCCTGGCCTGGGGATGCATGCATGCTATCCCAGCTACCAGAGGAAGCTGAGGCAGGAGGATTGAAAAATCAAGACCAACCTGATCAACACAGGGAGATACAATCTCAGAATTAAAAGTAAAATGTGGGCTGGGGGTGTAGCCCAGTGGTTAAGTAGTTAGTTGCCTAGTATCTACCAGGCTCTGGGCTCAGGGTGTGTGTGTGGGTGGGGGGTGTAACATGCTGTAAGAGGTTAGAACTATTCCAGTATACAATTCAATCCCTGGGCCCCACATGACGGAAGGAGGGAACCAACTCCTGCAAATTGTTCTCTGACCTCCACATGAGCACTGTGGCCTATGTGTGCGTACACGCACAAGGACACCCACGTCAATTTTTAAAAGGTCCAAAATAATATCCTCAACGCATGTATCCTCTTAGCGAGGACATTTGCAAGGAAAGAAAACTAAAAGCTCCAGACATCTTTTCGAATTGATTTAATCGACAAACGAGAGGCAGTTTTGGAAGACTATGAGGGAGTACTGTGGCGTCTTAGGAGAGAAAGAAAGACTACAACAATCTTCACAACTAGGGCAATGACTTCCACTTGAAAACAGAAAGCATAGCTCCTCTCCTTCCCTCTATCTGGGACTGTACGACCCTCAGATCTATCTGCTTCTGGGACAGTTCAAGGTTTATTCAATTTATGGTTCAAGGGATCTTTAGTTAGCTACAATCAATCACCAATTCCAAGATCAAGGACTCCCAGTACAACTTAGTCAAATACCTATCCCTCGCTCACACTTTATTTAGGGAGGCTATGGATGGCTAACATCAAACAAAGGCTTTCTTGTGCCAGAAAGACAAAATTATTTGAAGGATGGTGTTAGGATTTAAACACACAGCATTCCCATAGGTTCGTGTATCTGAAAACTGGTCTTTTGCTGTTGACACCATTTGGGAAGGTTGTGGAACCTTTAAAAGGAAGTGGGCTACTAGAGGCTGGCCTTAACCCGGCTGCACTTCCTGTCTGCCTCCTGCTTCTAGACTGCCCATGTAATGGGAGCAGCTCCCTGCCTGCTTGAATTGCTGTGTCTTCACCTCCATAATGACAATTATTTTATTCTCTAGAACTGTGGTCCAAAATAAAGCCTTCCCCACTTAAGTTTTTGCTTGTCAGGTGTTTTCTCACATCGAGGAGAGAAGTCACTAATACAGATGTGATTGACGCAGGGTAGCACGGAATTACATCTGAGCCATGAAGAGGGAGATATTAAAAGCTGTAAACATCACTGTCTCCAGCAAGGGTGGCTGGAGGCCACCGAGTGAAATTGTATGAGAAGAGCCTTTCTGCCTCTGTAGAGCAGATTCCCTATGGCTTCCTTCTAGATTTCTCCTCCGATGCCCACAGCTGTCATCTCACCCGAGTTCTCAGAAACCTAGAGCCCATTCTCAAAGGGACAGGACCTGACGCCCACAGCTGTCATCTTGCCTGAGTTCTCAGAAACCAAGAGCCCATTCTCATAGGGACAGAACATTTGTTTCATAAAATGAAGAGAAAGAACAGAGCTATTGGGTGCATTCCCCCCCCCCCCCCCGGCTTAGACAGTTGGGATGCTGGTAGCCAGTTAGTGGGGTCCCAAAGCAAGACATCCCGGTTACAGCTGATTCTAACAAAACAAACAAACAAACAACAAAACCAAAAACTATGTGCTGCCTGGAGCCCGGCTAGAAGAAAGGAATCAGTTTCTGAGCATCCATTCATTGCGGAAGGATGCCTGCAAGCTGTTTGCTGCAGACCGTTGGATAACATGCTGATAACCTTGGAGAGGTAAAAGAAACAGTAATAGGGCCAATAGGAGCTTTCCTAACCTTGATCCCACCACTGCTGGAACTTCTATAAACTCCCAAGGAACTTATAAGTCAATTTCAAAACCTCAGCAGTGCCAAGTTTGGAGTTATAACATAACTCCATAACCTCATAATAACAGCTCACTAACTCAATTATATTAGCTATGACACTGCACTTTAACTTGCATTGGCTTTCTGTACTTTATAATGCTGTTTGGATAATCAGTGAAGGAAAAATTCTGGATCTCTAGAACTCTAGGGCAATGGGAAGTTACTTACTCCTCCTCCCCCCAGCTATGTGTTTGTTAATAAAGGTAGACGGTATGGTGGCACACGCCTGGAGTCCTGACATGGGCTGATGCAGGAAGATTGCCAAATTGGAAGCCAGCTTGAGCTATGTTGTAAGACCTTGACTCAGAACCACCATAAGTAAATGATAAATATATAAGCAAATACATAAATGCCGAGAGGTACAGAATGCATACCAGACATCTCCAAAGGAATAAATGGGATAAGACCCAACTGGGGAACGAGGAGACTTTTCAGGGGCTAAACTGCTCCCTACACAAGCATGAGGACCAGAGTTTAGATCCCAGAAGCCAGGCACATGTTGGGCAGGCATGGTGCTCTGCCTACAATCCTAGCACTTAAAAGGCAGACACAAAGACTTCTCAAGGATAGGTCATATACTAGCTGAATAGCTAAACTCCACTTTTATCAAAAATCCCTGCTTTAGCATATAAGGTGGATAGTCCCAATGTCAAGCTCTGGTTCCACATGCATGAATGTAGACAAACATGGGTACTTGTACATACACCTGTACTTATACATGTGAACACCACAGATCCATACATGTATGCCACACATACATACAAGAAAACTCACCAATAATTGATAACAGATTACACTAAGAATGCTGACTACAGCAAAACTGTGTCCTCTGATCATTCCATTGCTGAAGAAAATTAGATCCTGGGTCATCAGCTATCTTCATAGTAATATATGATTGCTATCTGTGGTGGTTTGAATATGCTTGGTCCGGGGGTGGCACTATTAGGAGGTGTGGCCTTGGTAGAGTAGGTGTGGCCTTGGTGGAGGAAGTGTGTCATTGTGGGTGTGGGGTTTAAGACCCTCTCCCTGGCTGCCTGGAAGCCAGTCTTCTCCTAGTGGCCTTCAGATGAAGATGTAGGACTCTCAGCTCCTCCTGCACCATACTTGCCTGGATGCTGCCATGTTCCGCCTTGATGATAACGGACTGAAATCTGAACTTGTAAGCCAGCCCCAATTAAATGTTGTCCTTTATAAGAGTTGCCTTGGTCACAGCAGTAAAACCCTAAGACACCATCTTATACAATGTCTCCTTTTCAAAAGACTCAAGCACCAAGGAGGCCGGAGAGGTGGCTCAGTGGGTAAGACTACTTCCTGTGAAAGTATGAGTATTTGAATCTCCACCATCCATATTAAAGCTAGGCACAGCTGCACATGTCGATAACCCCAGTATTGGGTGGGTGACTGTGCTAGCTGTAGCAAAAATAGCTACTCTAGGCACATATATTTGAGTACTTGGTCCCCAGTTGGTGGAACTAGTTTGGAACGATTAGAAGGTATGGCCTTGTTTGAGGAGATGTGTCACTGGGGTTAGGCTTGGAAGTTTCAAAAAACTCACACCATTCCCAGTTGCGCCCCCCCCCCCCCCCCCCCCGTTTTATGCCTATGTCTTAATCTGTGAGCAGCTGACCTGGCCTGCCTGGCCTGCCATGCTCCCTGCCATGATGTTCATGGATTCACCCTCTGAAACTGTAAGCCCTGAATAAACCCCTTCTTCTATAACTTGATGTGGTCATGATATTTTGCCATAGAAATTGGAATGTAACCAAGATAACTGCAACTAGAGATAGAAAGATCCTGATAGTGCAGAATTTAATGGTTCAAAGCAAAGACTCTTGAGACTAAATTCCTGATTATTTATATTTATGTATTTATTTTGCTGCAAATAGCAGCCAAACTTTTCTATATTTGAAAAATTCTTCATTTTAGAGTCTTTTAAAGTACTCTCCTAATGCAGACATCTAAGGTGATGTTAGGCAGGGTAATGAGGACCTGAGTTAAACTCCTAGAACTCACATAACAAAAAGTCTGAGTGCATAGCAAGCACTTTATCCATTAAACCATTTCCCCAGTTCTAAATGTTAGATTAAAAATTATGTATATTTGTGTGTATGTGTATACTGGCTAGTTTTGTGTATCAACTTGACACAATCTGAAGCTATCACAGAGAAAGGAGTTTCAGTTGAGAAAATGCCTCCATGAGATCCAGCAGTAAGGCATTTTCTCAATTAGTGATCAAGGGGGGAGGGCCCCTTGTGAGTGGTACTATCTGTGGGCTGGTAGTCTTGGGTTCTATAAGAAAGTAGGCTGAGCAAGCCAGGAGAAGCAAGCAAGCCAGTAAGCAGCATTCCTCCATGGCCTCTGCATCAGCTCCTGCTCCTTGACCTGCTTGAGTTCCAGTCCTGACTTCCTTTTGTGATGAACAGCAATTGGAAGCATAAGCTGAATAAATCCTTTCCTCCCCAACTTGCATCTTGGTCATGATGTTTGTGCAGGAATAGAAACCCTGACTAAGACAATGTGCAACTGAGTGCAGTGTCTGTGGAAGCCAGAAGAGGGTACTAGATCATCTAGAGCTAGAATTACATGTAGTTGTGAGCCACCCAACAAGGATGGTGGGAATGAATTTGTGTCTTCTGCAAGAGCTCTTAACTGCTGAGCCATCTCTTCAGGCCACCCCTACCATAACAGATTTTTGATCAAACATTTTTTATGTAGCTTCCTGCCTTTAGCACCATTGAAATCAATGTTGTGTTGCTCAGAGTTAAGAATTCAATGAAGGAGGACAGTAAGACATTGTTAGAATAAGAATTCAGTTTGTGAGTCAAGGGAATTTAAATGGTGGGTCTGGAGGTGTTGAATGGGCTGCTATAGTCCCAATTTCTGGTTGCTAGTTTTGCCTTGGGCATTTCACAGTTGTTATCCATCTGCAACTCTTCAAAGGAGGTTTGTTCTAACCAGTCCTTCATTTCTGTCTGCAGCCAACTGTCTCCCAAGTTTCTTTATCCTCTCCTCCTCCTCTTGGCCCAGTTACTCATGCACACTAAATCAGGCCAGAGGCTGAAGCAAAGACAGGCCAGGCGATGGCCCCCAGGCAAGGGCTATGCAATTCTTCATTAATATTAATGAAAACTAAATTGTTTAATTCCGTTGGAGAAAGGTCCAAGGACCAAAAGATCCTTCACCGAGACGTTTGATAAAAACCCAAAACAATAATTAAAAATGGAAGGGGGTGGAATAAGTAATAGCTATTTTCCTGGTGATTCAGTGGCATTGAGGAGAATGCCATATTCACAGGAACACTGCATCCTGTGTTCACATTAGCAAGGAATCAAGCCAAGGAGCTGCAGAGTCTTGGCATGTAAGAAAACAGACTGAAATCATAGCAGAATTTTACACCCTTAAACTGAGCAAGCTTACTTGAATTCAGAGAAGTGCTTCTCAGATTGGACATCATTTTTCACTTGTTCCTTTGTGTTCCGGTTTAAATTTGAAATGCCTCCAGGCACTCATGTGTAAAAACACAGAACCTCAGATGGTGAAGCTATTTTGGGAGGTGACTGGAACTTTAGGAGGTGGGGCTAAGCTGGAGGAAGTAGATATCTGGGGGGAGGTCTTATCACTGGTCCCTTTCTGTCTTGCTCTTTTGATATGCTTTCCACCATAGGTGAAGAATCCCCTCCACCTTATGGTCCTGCACCATAATGTTTTGTGTAAACATGCAAGTAATGAGATCAGAAACTAAACCCTTCAAAATTATGAGCTAAAATGACTCTTTTGCCTGTACATTGCTTTTGAGAGGTATCAGTAAGGATAATAGTAGTCATACATATTAATCCTTGATTGGTCTCTGTTCTGTACTTGCATCACTTGCAGCTATCTTTGATCTCTGTCCTGTATTTGCATCACTTGCAGCTATCTTTGACTTCTGTCATGTACTTACATCACTTGTAGCAAAGATTGTACGAGTTCCATCTGATTTTCCTATGAACTGTGTTTTTCCCTAATCTCTGACCTCTGGTTGACCAATGGCTATATGAAATCAAGACTCTGATCATTGACTTCATCTAGAATGGCTCCAAATTCATGCAATTTCCTGGGACCTCCTCTCATTCCAAACTTGACTATATATCAGTGAAGGGTGTTTGATGTTTAATAGGATTATCAACATGATAAGAATAACCATGGAAATGCACCTCTAAGACTGTTTCTGAGGGATTATCTGAACTAGGTTGACTGAAGAGATGACCCACTACTATGGCTGGTTTTAATGTCATCTTGCCACAAATGAATTATTTGAGTAGAGAGCCTCACCTGAGGAACTGTCCTGACTGCCTTGATTGATGTGGGAAGATTCTCCCCAGTTTTGGATAGTACCATTCACCCAAATGCATCTCTAGTAGCATCTCGGAGATAAGAGAGTTTATCAGGAGGAAGGTGAATTTGCCTTTTGCATACTTGGCCTTCCTCTTGCCACAGAGTGGATCTGCCCTGTTGCTGCTGTTGCTCATTCTTTTGCTGAAAACAGAATCAGAATTTCCAAGCTTTTACAGTAGACTAGTAGACCCAAGTCCACTATTCCATTCCTCTAAAGAACCCTGAGTAAAACTCCACCATCAATATGGGCAGCACCATCTGATGTGCTGGGGTCCAGGACTGAATAAAAAGGAGAAAGTGAACTGAGCATCAGCAAGCATTCATCTCTGCTTCTTGACTGCAGAGGCAATGTGAGCATCTGTCTCATGCTTCTGCTACCATGTCTTCCCCCACCATGATTGACTGTATCCCCTCAGACTGTGAGCCACAATAAACCTTCCTCCCCTTTAAAGGCTTTTTAATTTTTTATTTTTGAGACAAAGTTTCACTGTATATCTCTGACTGGATTGGAACTCACTAGGTAGACCAGGCTGGCTTTGAACTCACACAGGCCTATCTGCTTCTGCCTCTCAAGCACTGA
The DNA here is from genome assembly GCA_028551405.1 of Uromys caudimaculatus. Classification (NCBI taxonomy): domain Eukaryota; kingdom Metazoa; phylum Chordata; class Mammalia; order Rodentia; family Muridae; genus Uromys; species Uromys caudimaculatus. Next base: position 21,590,977 of record CM052721.1, read on the forward strand.
GACCTAAGACATGTACTATATATGTAGTCTTAAATTGTTTCTTGTCAGGTACTCTGTTGCAGCAATAAGGAAAACAACTATGACAGATGTTAGACTAGAACCATTGTTTTTCAAATTACCTTTTCTGGCAATCTACTTTTGCTTCCACATGAATGCTTTTGAGTGAAAAGAGGATGAAATGGCCACCCTGGGTCCTAACTGAGCCCATAATGGTGATGTACCAGTCACTACGACATAACCTACAAAACATGGCACCATGATGGTAGTCAAGAATGGATCAGCAGTCCAGCATCATGTTATAAAACCTTTAAGAACACCCAGACAGTGCAGACACTGTCACATTTGAAAGTTAGGCAGCAGGAGTGTCAGAACAATCTCTCATGAGCCTCTGTCCAGAGAAATAATGACTGGCACTTAGACGATGCTCCTCTGGTCACAGATAAAGATTATCAAGAACAGATGGCCCCATGGAAAAGCATTCTGACATGAAAGCAAATGCTCTTGTTCAAGGTTGCCCACCCCTCCCATGTGTATTGCCAAAGAGCAATGTCTGGGTCAGACAGAGAGCTGTACAGAGGGAAGAGAAAAAGCATCTCTATTACCTTGTATATGAAGATGTGTGTCTGTCCTTAAACATAGGACACCACTTTCCATGAATGACAAAAATACATGTATACATATATGTGACTACATGTGTATGTAAATTATACCAAGTAATGTACAACTGTGAGAGTTTCACCAATTTGACACAACAGACTCTCAGTGAGGGATTGTCTAGAGCAGGTTGGGCTGTGAGCAGGTCTGTGGGAGATTATCTTGACTGAGTTCATGGATACAGGAAGACCCAGCTAGAAAGTAGGTGGCATCGTGGATTGGTTTGGGGACCTGCACTGTATAAGAATAGAGAAAGCTAGCTGAGCATTAAGCATGCAATCATTCCTATTCTCTTTGCTCTTGACTGTGATTGCTGTGACCAACAAGTTCCTGCCACTGTTACTTCTTCTCAGTAAATGACCATAACCTGGAATTCTAAGATGAAATAAACTCCTACTACCTCCAAACACTTGTTGTCAGTGTTTTTATCCCAGCTACAGAAACAAAATTACAACATGTTTCTAGTTTGGTAGACACCATGGTAAACATACAAAGAAAAAATATATATAGAGAGAGAGACCACTTCCCTGGCTTCCAGAAATGTATTGTTTTGTTCATGATTTGATTACTGCCTTCCATTTAATTTTCTTTATCCCTATAAAATCTATTTGAGGATATACTTCTGTTGTTACAGCATAGGAGAAAAGTCCAATAAAAGTCTCATCTCAGAAAAAAAAATCCCTATAGGATATCAAATTAGTGTTCAAGATCAGTGTTCAAAGAGGCGGGTTAGATTTCCTGCCTCCCATATGTTAACCTTGTCCCTGCTGTCATCAAAGGAAGATTTTCTAGAAGTTTTTAAGGCTCATAGTGTGCTTCGGCAGAAAGCTAGGGCGATGGCATAGTCAGTAAGCACTTTCCAAACAAGCATGAGCGTTCGGTTCCCCAGAACCTACGGAAAAACTTGGGTATATGACATGTGTCTGTAATCTCAGTACTGGAGAAATGCAGGACCCCTGTGCCATGTTAGCAAGCCAGTCTAGTCAAGTGAGACAGCTCTAGGTTCAGGGATAGACTGTGTCTCAAAAACTTAAGGTGGGGAGCCACTGAAGAAGACACCCAATATTAACCTCTGGCCTCTAAAGGTATGCATGCACGTGTGTACACACCTACACATGCATGCACACAAATGTACACACACAGACATGAACACACACATGTACATGCACGCACATGCACATGTGCACAGACAGTCCTAGAAGGGCAGATTCAGGGGTATTGTCTTCAGGAGTGTGAGCCTGTGGTGAATACTATGAACAAAAGCTACTTAAGGAAGAAAGTGTTCATTTTAGCGTAGGTGTCCAAGGACAGAATCCATAATGGTGGAGAAGGCATGGGAGCAAGAGCAGGAAGCAGAGAGATCACATTCTGTGCACACACAGAAAGCACAGAGAGGGAACAGGAAACAAGGTGAGGTTATAAACCCTCAAAGCCCACTTCCAAAAAGGTTGTACTTCATAACTTCCCAAACAATGTCTCTGGAATGTTAGCCTGCTCCCAAGTTACCAGTCACCAAGGAAAGTTTGTTTTTTAGAAGTGTTCAAATATGTGAACTGATCCTATGGGGATATTTCTCATTCACACCAGTTGCCTATAAGTTGCTGGCTCATAGGATGTGCCTGAATCCTTGGTAATTGTATATGGTAATACCCAATATGTGTCTTTCTGCTGTGTCTCTACCTTTTAGGAGCTGAGCAAGAGAATTCAGGGCCCCTTTTGCAAATAGCTTCTTATGGTGCACAAAAGAGTCCTCTATGAACCACCTCAGATCTAAGACTTGCTCTGCTCTGAGACTTCTAGGGCAGAGCTAAGAAAACATCAGCTCCTACAAACAGCTCTCACAGGATGGAGGACAGATTTCAATGAGCATGAGAAGTGCCAGAAATGCAAATTAAGACTTCACAGAGACACCATCTCACCCCAGTCAGAGTGGCTATCATTAAGATAACAAATAGTAAATACTGTCAAGGGCGTGGAAGTGTACTGGACTGGGGTGCCTCAGAGGCGGGGTGCCTGCCTAGAATCTCCTCATGAGGGGCCGGGCATGGCTCAGTTGTGCAGAACTTGCCTGGTACCGTAGGCTCCAGCATTAGGAAAGAAGGAAGGAAGGGAGGGAGAGAGGAAGGGTGGGGATCAAGAGGAGGAGTTCAAAGATTACTGCCCAAAGAAATGCAAATCCTTAAGGAGATAATGATGCTAAGTGGGTGCTGAGTGTTTAATAATTTGATCATTATACATTATATACATAAAATATGCATGTAGGGAATTACCACTATACCCTATAAACTGCTAAAATTAATATATAACAGTAACAAAATTAGGCAACTGAAAACAAAGGTCACCTTCAAGCAAGTATAGAAATATATATTGATATTTATATAGAAACAGAAAATCCTGACGTTAGTCTGTGTTCTTACAGTTCTTTGCATCTGTCTTTGTTGGAAATGATTCATAACTAAAGATTAATTTTTAGAGGGAAAATCAGATGAAATGTCAACAGGGGCTGTCTTTGAATAGTGCAATCATTCTCTTCCTACCTCCTGGCTCTCAATATTTTCCAAAAATATATTGAATCTTTGTTACTTTGATAATTAGGAAGAAAACACAAACTCCATTTTTAAAAAGTCATATAACCAATCAACCAAGGTAAATAGGAAAGTACTCAGGAGAAAAATGGATGAGGGATGACTCTGATAAAAGGAAAATAGAAAAGGCATAAAATTTGGTCAAATCTCATTAACTGGTACTTTACTTATTCTGAATTAATTAGTGGGCAATTGGGTTGGGTCTTGTGCTGTTAGCAAAGACACATTGCTTGGTACCCAATGGAATTCCAGTTTTAATGATGTTTAAATCCTGTGTTCTGAAGATGTGCCTTTTTCTTTTAATTAGTTTTTTTTTTTTTTGGTTTTATAATATTCTTTGTGTTTATTAAATAATAAATTTAAATGATAAGAGAGAGAATTCACATGCCATGGGAAGTTTCTGAAGCAACTTTTTCTCTTCTTTTGATACTTTATTTACATTTCCAATGTTTCCCCCTTTCCAGGTCTCTTCTTTGGAAACCCCCTATCCCCTCCCCCCTCCCGTTTTTGTTTGTTTGTTTGTTTGGTTTTTTTGTTGTTGTTTGTTTTTGTTTTTTAGGTTTTTTTTGGATAAAGGTCTTACTATGCCACATGGGCCATCCTTTGACTTGTGATAATCCCCCTGCCTCAGCCTTCTGAGTACTAGAATGACAGATGTATGTCACCATACCTTGCTGAAGACATGAAGCATCAAATATGTGTCAAACAAAAGTAGTTTTGAATTCTTACAATACTGGAATTAAATCCAAGACTCCGTGTGTGCCATGTAAACACTAGAGTGGTAGACCACTGAGCCACAACCTGGTTTCTCACTGGGGACAGGAAGCAAGTGTTCCACCATTGTGACACACCCTGTCCCCTCACTGGGAGACTCTGAGCAGCGGTTTTATCACTGAGCCACCCATCTAGCACCTTATTGGAGGATTCTAGGGAGGTGCTATACCCCTGCATCCCCAGCTCCTCACTGGAAAAGTCTAGATAGTGTTCTAACTTTGAGTCACATCCTGAGCCCCTCAGTGGGGGATTCTAGGCAGGTGTTCTACCACTGAGCCACACCCCCAGCCCCTCCCTGGGGGATTCTAGGCAGGGGCTCTACCACTGAGCCACGCCCCCAGCCCCTCCCTGGGGGATTCTAGGCAGGGGCTCTACCACTGAGCCACGCCCCCAGTCCCTCACTTGGGGATTCTAGGCAGGTACTCTACCACTGAGCCACGCCCCAGCCCCTCCCTGGGGGATTCTAGGCAGGTACTCTACCACTGAGCCACGCCCCAGCCCCTCCCTGGGGGATTCTAGGCAGGGGCTCTACCACTGAGCCATGCCCCCAGCCCCTCACTGGGGGATTCTAGGCAGGTGCTCTGCCACTGAGTCATTCCCTCTCCCCAGGTCTTCAACTACACAGATGTTTAAGGGAGGGGACATGCTTTCTCCACATTTGGTTTCTTTTTCCATCCAAAGAGTCTGGACCCTTGACTGGCAGAGGACGCACATGTTGAAGGGATGATTAAGCCAACAAGGTAAGCAACATTGCCTCGAGATTTAAGAGAACAAACTCTTTAATAGCAGTTGGCTCATTAAGTGTTGAAGTAAATATTGTAGCTAATTAAATACAGCTTTATTTATTCGCTTTCACAAGACCCAGCAGAACATCAATTACCAAATAAAATTTTAATGAATCAAACAGCTTTAAAAATATTCAATGTATTTGCTAGTGCTGACTGACCACCTTTTCCAATTAGTGTGAATTATCTTAAAACTTCTGCCAAGAGACCCTAACCTGTGGGAGTTTTCTCAAACACTAGCTACATCATTCGGCTCTCCAGTTACTCAGATCTTTCACCCACACACCTAGGTGTAATGCGGGAATAATCAGTCCACAAGTTAGGTTTATTCCTGTTTTAATTTTTCAGTTGCTATGATAAAACAAACAAGCACAAATCAAAAAGAAAACTAAACCCAGACAAAAGCAAGTTAGGGAGAAAGGATTTATTTGGCTCACAGTTCCAATTATAGTTCATTCTGGTGGGGAAATTTCAGCAGGAGGAGGTGCTCAGGTCAGCTGGTCACATGACCGCCAGAAGCAGAAGATGGCAGGAATGTATGTATGTTTGCTAAGCTATAAGCTGTCTGAAGTGGGTGCTGGGAACTGGATTTGGATCTTTTTGAAAGAGCATAGGTGAAACTTGAGCCAATCGGGAAAACAAAAGGGACTGGACCCTTTAAGAAAGGTCCTGTTCCTGGGTCCCCAGAGTCCTCAGGAGATTACAACTGTTACAAAGTGGCTCAAGGGGGAATAAAAGAACATATCCAAGGGAAGATTCTCAGGTTGGGACCAATCAGAAAGGAGAGGGAATCTGGAGGCGGAGGGCAGTTGGGAGCCTAGAAAATGTCTTACCCAAAGCCCCGCCCCGACGGCAGCGAGAGGGGTTGAGGGTGGGTGTTGGTGGTGGGAGGGCAGTGGGAGGCTCCTACCTCTGGGTGGGAACTGTTTGTTTATCTGTTAACACTTTACTAAAGTTTATCCTTTCTTCTTTACCCCTCTGATTGGTATGTATTTTCTAGTTCTGTGTCAATTTATAACTCTTGCTTTCACTCTGTCAGCTGGGCCCAGGATCTGTAACTGTTGCTTTTCTGTCAGAGACCCTCTGCAAGTGGGCCTCTGGTTTCATATCCTCTGCCTCAGATCTCTGTCACAGTCTTTCAGTGGCTTCTTATCTTTAATTGTCACATTACTTTCCTGTCAGAGTGGGTCTTATTTCCAGAACAAACAGTTCTTTGTCCATACCACTTGAATGAACTGGGCAGTGCCCCAAAATGACCACCCTCACCCATTATCACCATAACACTGCAACAGAAGTATGGGCTCTTAAATGCTGAGCCATATCCCCAGTCCTAATTTCTCTACCCTCATACACTCCAGGGTTTCTTACATAAGGAATGACACCACCCACAAGGGGCATGTCTTTCAACTTCAATGAATGAAACTCAGATGATTGTAGATTTTTGTCAGGTTGACAACACTAACCATCACAATGCCATTGTAAATTCAGTTTCCCATCTTCAATGGTGTCCTCCTCATGCCCAAGCACTGGATCATATCACATTTGATTCCCAAAGTCTCTCCCTTAGCAATGCAGCTCCCAAAATTTCTTCTTCCCTATGTCCACTCTGCTCTTCTATCCTGCCCCCCAACATTAAATCATGATGTAGAAGACCACTTTGCATCCATTTGCCTGCAGATGTGTCAAAGCCCTAGCTAGGATATAGTTAAGTACGCCATATGACCATGTCCCCCAAGGCCTCTCTATTAGAAATACAGTCCTGAACTATAATTCAAATATGGCTTGTGTACCCCCCAAACAAGCAGACAAACTTCATCTGATGAAAGCTTGGTCCCCCATGTGGCTGGTGCGAGAGAGAGGAGGGAAGGCTTTAAGAGGTTGGAGTACACAGACACAATGGAATTTTAGTTCAGCTACAAAGAAAAAGAAAATGGTGAATTTTGCAGGGAAACGGATGGAATTGGAAAATATTACATTAAGTGAGGTGGACGCAGGCTCAGAGAAACAAACGCCACGGGTGATTCACAGGTGAATCCTAGCTTCTGATTTTTATATGTGTGTATTTTCGTGGGAGGCTAGGAAACTATAATTCGGGCATGGAGAGAGAAATAAAAGGGCTTACAGAATGGAGGTGGGGGACATGAGGAATAGAATATTTGGCGTAGGAATATTTAAAGTGTTGATGCAGGACAGGAAGATGACTGAAATGCTGGGCAGGGTAGCCAACCAAAACAAAGAAGTCAGTGTGAAATGTTACATGGAAATTTGCAACTTTGTAAGCTAATTAAAAAGGGAAGAGGAGGTAAGGCGGGGCCTGGTGGGAGGAGCTTAGGTAATTGGGCACAGTACCCTCTGAAGAGCTCAAGCTGATCCTACAGTAGGAATTAGTTCCCCCAAAGGGGAATTCACACAAAAGAGCAGGGATGAGGGCGGATATGGTTCATTGGGTAAAAGGGCTGGCTATTCGAACCTGATCATTAAGATCCATACCACGAGGAGAAGGAACCAACTCCAGCAAGTTGTCCTCTGCCACCACAGCAGTTCCCCAAGCACAAATAAGTAAAATATTAACTAACCAACTAACTAGCTAACAAATTGCAACAAAACATTAAGAATGATAACAAGACTAAGGACGGGGAGATGGTTCAGCAGGTTAAAAAAGAACAACAAAACAAAACAAACAAACAAACAAAAAACCCCTTTGCCCAGATCTTAGCAAACTGGATACAGTGTCAAACATCTGGAATCCCAGCACTCCAAGATAAGAAGCAGAAACAGGAGAATCATGGACCGCTATGCAGAAACAACAGGAGACACTGCCCCAGTATGGTGGAAGATGCAAACTGACTCCTGAAAGTTGTCTTCTAACCACCACATATGTGCTATGGCATGTGCATTGCCCCATCCCTTCCCTTCTCACCTATACAGTCAACTGTTATTTTTAAAGGTTTGTTTTAAATTTTATTTGTGTGTCTGTATGTGGTCAGATGCACATAGCCCCACAGAGGCCAGAGGAGGACATGGAAGCCGTGGAGACGGAGTTTCAGATGGTTGTGAGCTGCCCGACATAATGGTAGGTACCAAACTTGAATCCTCTTCAAGAACAAGAAGTGCTCTTAACTACTGAGCCCTGAATAAATAAATTTTAAAAAGAGAGGAGAGGAGAGGAGAGAGAACAGAAATTGGTAGTGGTGGGGATCTCTGGAACTATCCTGAGATCTCGGACAGAGAGGCCCCCAGGAGTCTATGGAGGCAACCTTAGCTGAGATTCCTACCACCAGGGGATACGGAGACTGAAGTGGTCACCTCCTTTAGCCAGATGGGACTTCTAGTGGCAGGAGGGAGACATCAATCCACCCACAAAACCTTCGACCCAAAATGTGTTCTGCCTACAAGATACACAGAGATAAAAATAAAGATGGAGCAGAGATTAAAAGAATGGCCAACCAATGACTAGCCCAACTTGAGACCCACTCACTCCATGTGAGAGAGCCAGTACATGACACTGTTAATGATACCCTGCTGTGCTTGCAGACAGGAACCTAGCATAACTGTCTCCTGAGAGGCTTCATCCAGCAGCTGATGGAAATAGATGCAGAGACCCATAGCCAAGCATCCAGGTGGAGCTCAGGAAGTCTTGTAGAAGAGAGGAGAAGTGAGCACACCAGAGGATCAAGGATACCACAAGAAGTCAACTAACCTGGGCCCATGGGGGCTCACAGAGACTGAAGCACCAACCAAAAAGCATAGAGGGGATGGACCTAGGACCCCTACCCATTTGTAGCAGGTCTACAGCTTGGTCTTCATGAAGGTCCCTTAACAATTGGCACAGGAGCTATCTCTGACTCTGTTGCCTGACTCTGGATCCCATTCGCCTAGTTGGACTGCCTGGTCAGGCCTCAGAGGAGGAGGATGCACTTAGTCTTGCTATGACTTGATCTCCCAGGGTGGGGTGGTACCCAAGGAGGGTTTCACCTTCTCTGAGGAGAAGGTAAGTGGGTAATTTGTGAGATGGGACTGGTAGGAGAGGAGGGAGGAGGGGAGCTACAACTGGGATGTAACGTGAATTTTAAAGGAAGAGAGCAGCACTAATTCCTCTATGTTCCCTGGCTTCTTCTCTTGCAGTATGGTCTCTCCATCTTGTACAAGCTTCCACCATGATGCCACTTACCATATTGTGATGTAAAGGGGCTGCCTACTTTTGAAGTTTGATCCACCAAAAGAGTGAGCAAAATATACCATTTTTTCCTTTATAAGATAAAAAACATCAGGTATTATGTTATAGCAGAGGAGAATAGGTTCCATTGACCTCCACCCAGTGCCCCATTGGGGACCACATTGAACTCCTCATAGTGTCCCATTGGGGACTAAGCCTTCATCACATAAAGTCTTATCATTCAAAATGCACACAAACCACAGCAAAGACCAAGCTTCTAAGATAGCACCTTGCCTTCCCTTCTTTGCACCCCGCTAGAACCAGTCTTTCTTGTGAGATGTAACACAGCCCTGCTCCTTTCTCTGGAACTCCTTTTTCTTCCCCATTCCATCAGTTCTCCCCTTTACTGGATCTTCCCCATCCGCATACAAATGAGCTGTCATTTTTCTTCCATTTCAAGAACGAAAATAGAAATCTAAACTCATCTTCACCCCATGTCTCTTCCAGCTCCCATCCTGCCTTTTGTCTCACCTTAACAGCTAAATTCATCCCAAGAATTCATAGGGCTTTATTGTCTGCAAAGTCTCTCACACATGTAGTTCTTCCTGACATCCAGCACTCTAAGTCAAGGTCACCTATGAACTTCATGGCAACATGTGACAGTTTATTTGTTCTTCAACTTGTCAGTAGATGGCAATCCATTTCAACTGCCACATGAATGCTAAGAATCAAAGAGACAGTACTGATAAGTGTGTCAGGGTGGCAGGTGTGCATTTACACTTCCTGAAGCTCAGGAAGCTGATGTGACTTTGAAGAGTTTTGGCACCTTGAACTGCTTCCTTCCACAGGACACCACACTCTGGGGCCTCCCGCTACTCTCTCCTTTTCAATATGGACTGATTCATGAATTTATGTGTCATAATTGCATAAAGGCTATGCTATCCTTCTGTTTCATTCCAACTTTAGCATATGTGCCACCTTCACGGTATGCACTACTCTATCTCTTTTGCTTGGGTCTCTATCTGGCAAGTATATGGGATGCATCTGTTGCCAATCTCTCACTTGCAAGAGTGGTGTGCTCCAGCCTCATGGTTGATTTCAGGAGTTCACTTGCATCATTGGCTGAAAACTTTTCTCTAAGCTCCAGACTTGTGTATTTCATTATCTTCTCAACTTCCACTTAGATGTCTGTAATGGTCAAAATTGATTATACACTTGACAGGGTCAAGAATAACCGAAGAAATACACTTTTAGCATATTTTATAAGGATCATCTTGATTGGAGTTACCTGAGGTGGGAAGATCCACCCTGAATTTAGGCAGTGTTATCCCCTAGGCTACCATTCTGGACTGAACCAAAAGAAGAAATGAGCTGAGCACTAGCATTCATCTCTCTCTGCTTCCTGACTGTAGATGCAATGTGACCAGCTGCCTCATGCTCCTACCACCATGCCTTCTCTACCATGATGACTGGTACCCTCAAACTGTGAGTGCAAATAATCCTTTCCTTCCTTCCTTAAGTTGTTTTTGTCACAGCAATTAAAACAAAAAACAAAAAACAATGGATACAATATCTAACAGGCATTCTGTTCCAACCTTAGCATGTTCTTCTATGTTACGGTTTGAATGTGAAATGCTTCCTCAGAGGCTCATAGATTTGAACATTTGGTCGCAAGAGTGTTGTTATATGAACTGTGCAAACTTTAGCTTGAGGAAGTAGGTCACTGGAAGCTGGGGGAAGTCTTGAGATTTATAGCCCAGCTCAGCTTCTGGCCATCTCTCTGCTTCCTGATCCAAAATGGATGTCAACATCACAGCCACCATGGTGGACTGTATCCCCTCAAACCAGGAGCCAAGACAACTCCTGCTTTAAGTGGCTTCCTGTCAAGTATGGTCACAGCAATAAGAGGATAGATGCTACATTGAACTTCTAGTTTTTCTTACCAATCCAGGCAGCTCAGTGAATATCAAGTCCATCTCCCCAGCTGCTCACATGCAAATCTTAAATTTGAGTTTAGTTTCAGCCATGACTCTCCTCTGTTATACACTCTTACTCTTTCAAAGTAAACCCAACATCTGCCATCTCTCCCTACCTCATTGCTCTTCTGTGTGCTGGATCAACTTTCCCAGAATTGAAGCATTCTTTCCTGGAGGGAGGAGGGAGGCCCATGAGACTCGGGATGTGAACAAACGCTCCAAGTCTGGGAAAGCTGGAACATTATAGACAGTCCCTGAGGGCCATCTGAAGATTATAGACGACCCCTGGGGGCCAGCCCAAGGCTATAAAAGCAGTAAATGACTGCTGGAGAGGCGACTCTGACCAGTCAGGCTGCTGCAGATCATAAGAGAATTCCAGGGATGCAGTTTTAATGAGTATGACACATGTTGAGGTGGGCTTTAGTGATGCAGTTGCCTTTACGTCATCCCTCTCCTGTAAACAATTCCTCACCCACAATCCCATCAGTAACCCCAGTAAACTCATCGGCTCAGCAAGCCCGGCGTCTGTGTAGATGCTGCTTTGGTCTGTTATGGATTAAGTGGATGTATATGTGTCATATCTCCTCAGGAAAAGTCTCACATGCCACACTGAGCTTCTAGTTTTCCTTGGGCACTATGCTGGTCCACATCACTGTCAGCTCCTGTTCCGACCATTGTCAGTGATGTCCTAAGGGGTATCCCATTTCCACTCTGGCTGTGTCTTACTCTACATACTGCCTGACGCGACAGCTAGAGGGGTCCTGTTAGTCTGTGTCTGACTGTGTCCCTCTCCTAGAGCTCTCGGGTGGATTTCCCTCTCTGTCCAAACAAGAGATCAAGTCCTTCCTCTGAAAGGCATTTTGTCCCCACCTTACACCTCTAATTCATCAACTTCTCCAGTTGGCTAATGCTAATCAATTTGCACTGAGATTTTAGCTAGATGTAGCTTGCAGTCACTGTGTTGTTCTCCTTAACTCTGTACCTTATTTTCCATCTTCCAGTGCAGTGGTTCTCAACCTGTAAATCACCACTCCTTTGGAAATTAAACAACCCTTTCACAGGGATTGCATATCAGATGCCCTGCATATCAGATATTTATATCATGATTCATAACAGTAGCAAAGTTACAGTTATGAAGTAGCAATGAGAATAATTTAATGGTTGGGGGTCACCAGGACACGAGGAACTGTACTAAAGGATCTCAGCATTAGGAAAGCTGAGAACCACCTCTCTAATTTATTCAGAAGTTGTCTATTTCTGCAAATAATATTGAGGGCTGGCTTATCCCCTTCCTTAGAACATAAAAGTCCATGAGACAAGACTTCTTTTGCTGTGACAATACACATTGGGTGCTCAGTAAATATTTGCTGAATGGATGCTTTTTACCCGTAACATTTCAAGAGCCAAAGTTTGCTTCTATTTTAAGTTTGTCATTACAATTATTTAATTTGTGTGTGCATGAATGTATGTGCATATGTAGGGAGACACCATGTGTCACAGTGCATGTGTGACGTAGAGGTCAGAGGAAAACTGGTGGGAGTCACTTTTCTTCTTCCAGCATGTGGTTCCAGAAATCAAACTCAGGTACTCAGACTTGATGGCGGGTGCTTTATCTATTGTGGGCCCCATCTTTTCCTATTTTAAATATTTTCAGAACTTGTTCTCAGCTCTCTCTCTATTCTTGCCTTAACTTATTACAGAATATACTGTTTCCCTGAAACATGAAATGTCACTTTTCTATATTAAATTATGTCACAAAATTTGTGTCATTAGAGACAGTTAGTGTCATCTTTTCATTAAGTGTACCAGATTGCTAGGTTTTTAGAGTCTATCTACCAAAAGACTGTTCATCATGAACTTGTTGCTGCCATCTCCAGGTTCCTTATTTGATTTTTTTAAAAATAAAAATAACTGGAAGCATTTGGGGAGCATTGCTAATTTCCCACAGAGATGGACAAAGTTTGTAACAACCTTTGCTGTGGCCACATTCGGTGTCATCAGAGGCTGTTTGCCTTGCAGTTGCGTTCAGTTGCTGTGATCAAACACTTTGACCAAAAGCAACTTGAGGAAGAAAGGGTTTGCTTGACTTACACTTTCATGTCACAGTCCATCACTGAGCTCAGTCAGGAGCCGAAGACTGGAATCTGGAGGCAGCAACCATGAAGGAAAGCTGCTCACTGGCTTGTTCTCGGGCTCACACACAGACTCGTGTAACGAGATTTCTCATAGAGCCTAGGTATGCCTGCCTAGGGATTGTGCTGCTCACAATGGGCTGGGTCCTCTGTATCAATTGATAAGCCCCGAAAATCCCTCACAGGCATACCCACTGTCCAGTGTATTCTTCAACTGTGGTTCTCCTCTCTGATGACTCTAGGCTGTGTCAAGTTGACACAGTTAAATAAAGTTGAATAAAGATAATTAGGACACTTGCCTACTGACATCATTTTCATGGACACCAGTAGAAACAAAGAGAGTAGTTAGTGACCCCCCCTTAAAGGTTACACACGAAAACAAAAAGCTAGAGGCCTGGGCCGAGGAGGTGACTCAGTGGAGATCTGGGATTGAATCTCCAGAATCCATGTAAAAACCTGTATGTGGATGGGAGACCAAGTCAGTAGAGTCCACAGAAACTCATGGGACAGTTAGCCTGGTATATGCAGTGTCAGACAAGAGACCCTGACGCTAACATGGTGGGAGGTGAGATCACAAACCTGGATCCTCCTCTGTGTGTGCACATGGCACACGTGCACACACACACACACACATACACACACACATACACACACATACACACACAAGAACACATCACACACACACATACACACACAAACATACACACACAAGAACACATCACACACACACACATACACACACAAGAACACATCACACAAATACACACACAAACATAAACACACACACATACACACACAAACATAAACACACACATACACACACAAGAACACATCACACACACACATACACACACAAGAACACATCACACACACACATACACATACAAGAACACAACTCACATACATACACAAGAACACATCACACACACACGCACACACGAGCACATCAAGCTCACACACACAACCAGACCTGATGACCTGAGTTCAATCCCCAGGACTCATTGTAAGGAGAGGGTTAATGCCAGCAAGCTGTCCTCTGACTTCTTTGCCCACACCATGGCACAAGCATACCCTCACCTACTTACCTACATGTATACAGACACAAATAAAGAAATGAATGTAATACAATTTTAAATACAAAAGCCACCTACTAAATGTACCAGTGTTCCCTTCTTGTGGTGCCACAGATCAGACCAGGGGCTCTCACACATGCACACCAGGCAAATAAATGCTCTATCACTGACTTACATCACACGTGATACTTATTTATAACCAGCATCCCCAGGCTCCTCTCTAGACCTCCTGGTTCAGAACCCTGGAGGGTTCAGCCCAGAATTCTATACCGTGAACACATAGTAGACTCAGAGACCAACCACGCTGCCTACTTTGCGAAGAGGACAGAATATATTCATCCCTCCATATCCATGGGAGATGGCTCCAGAAGAATTTGCAGATATCAACTATGATGATGCTTCCTTTTCAATAAAAGATTGATTTTATTTTTAATTGTGTGTGTATTGTTGGAGACCAAGGCCTTGGCCTTTTGTATATCTGCTGGACAAAGATCCCAGGTTTGTCTAAGTCTGCTAGATGAAAGATCTCAGTTTTGACTTATCTTGCTAGCCACAATGTCTCGGATCGCTCAGCAGGTGCCTCCTCTAGGCCCTGACTTTTAGGCTGGGCTTGATTAGCATTTCAAGGTGTTCCGGCTCTCGCAGGCCTCTCCTTGTTTCCTCCCCATTGTTACTGCCCCCAGGTAGGGATTAAACGTCCGGCCTTTAGCTCAGGTGCAACTATGTCATAATTGATGTCTGGTCGCATTATGGATTCTCCCCGCCCCTGCCATTTCCCGCCCTTGTGTGTTTAAAACATTGTATCATTAAAGATTTCTTTTGAGCTTGATCGGATCTCGTCTTGCTCCAACACATTCCTTTGTTTCCTGCTTCTTTCCATAATCAATGGCTTCCTTCCACAGCATTTCCACAGCACGGAGTACCCGCTGGCGGGAACTTCGAAACTAGTAACTGTTACAGTGTATGAGTATTTAAACATGAATATAGGTGCCCAAGGAGTCCAGAAAGGGTGTTGGATCCCTTGGGTCTGGAGTTGCAAATGGTTGGGATCCAGCCAACTTGGGTGCTGTCATCTGGAGGAGCAGCAAGCGCTCTTAACTGCTGGGCCTTCTCTCCAGTCCCAGAGGATGCTTTATTTATATAAAATGGTGGAAATTATTTGCAGGGTGCATACCCTCCCATATGCCTTAAATTATCTCTGTATTACATATTGCAGCTAATGCAATGTAAATGCAATGCAAATAGCTGTTATACTGTATTGTCTAGGGAATCGTGACGAGGAAAGGAAGCCTGTGTACATCCAGCACAGACGTAATTATATTTACCGAATATATTTGATACATGGTTGGTTGAACCTATGAATACAGAACCCACAGATACAGAAAACCAACTGTTGTCTCTTGAGATTTTATTTTATAGGAGAAATAATACTATTTGATTTTTTTAATGTGTTTTTTTATTTATTTGTTTTGTCTGTGTTGGGGGAAGTGTACATTCCATGGAGAACGTATGAAGGGCAGAAGACAACCTGTAGGGATCTGTTCTTTCCTTCTACCATGTAGATCCCAAGGATTGAATACAGGTCACCAGGCTTGGAAACAGGCCTTACCCATTGAGCCATCTTGCCCACCTAAGAATACTCTTAATTATCTCTTATGTCATTGGCTTGCAGCTGCTGCACAGTGGGGAGCCAAAAGAGACTCTTAATCTGATAGACTTACATGCTGGATGAATCAGAACTATATCATAGCTGTGATCAGTAACAGATGTGTTTCATCAAACACCAAAACATGTCAGATATCCATCCGGGGCAAGAGCGACCCTTGTTGGCTGCTATGGGAGTGCAAACTAGTGAAGTTATTACGGAAATCAGTTGGAGGCTTTCCAAACAAACAAGGTGGGACTGGAGGCTCGAGAGGGCATGGCCGGTAGAGAGGGAAGAGAGGAAGAGGGTGGAGGAGGAAGCCACCATGGACCAGAAGCATATGGCCATGAGAAAGAGCAAGCAACAAGGCGCCTTAAAGCTGGAGAATAACTTAGCATAGTCCTAGATCTGCCCAATCTAAGCATTTGGTTTATAATTAAAATATCTTGATTGTGTGTCTTTTTAATGGGCTTATTAGGACTGTAAAATCTAGTAACAATTGAACTACCATATGGCCCAGCTCTACCAGTCCTGGGCATATACTTCATATACCATATATGGGTTCCATATCCTATAACAGAGTTATTTGATCAAGTGTATGTAGGTTGAAAACACCTCTTAGCATAAGATAGCAGTAAACATTATCATAGATGTTGAAGCTTTTTCAAGTTGAATAAGGAACTAGGCAGGCTCAGTTTCATCTTGCTGTTTTTATTTACAGTAACAACTGGGAGTTATAATAAATAAAGCATGCTCTAGTTGGCTTTAACTATCAACTTGATACACACAACTGAGTGTGACCTGAGAAGTAAGGCTCAATTGAGGAATTGCCCAGGTCAGACTGGCCTATGGACATCTCTGTGTGGGATTGTCATGTTTGTTAATTGGTGTGGAAGGGCCTAGTCCACTGTAGGTGGTGTCATTCCCTGGGCAGGTGAGCCTGGGTTGTATAAGAAAGCTAAATATGAGCCAGAGAACAAGACAGCAAGCAATGTTCCTCCATGGCTTCTGCTGCAAGCTACTTCAACAAGAGACTGTATTCTGAAAGTGTAAGTCGAATAAGCCCTTTCCCTCTCTAAGGTGCTCTCGGTCATGGTGTTTGTCACAGCAACAGAAGGGAGCCTGGAACACAACACAAACTAATACAGTAGAAATGTAGAAGAAATAACACTATGCTTTTCTAATCTGGGTGGTGGTGGCGCACACCTTTAATCCCAGCATTTGGGAGGCAGAGGCAGGTGGATCTCTGAGTTCCAGGCTAGCCTAGTGTACAGACCAAGATCCAGGACAGTCAGGGCTACACAGAGAACTGTCTTGAAAACTCAAACCAACCAAACAAAACAAGCAAACAAAACCACCACAAAACAACTATAGTTTTGTTTAAAATGTCACCACTAAAGCATGACATTTGAATAAGGTCATTTAGTAAGGTGGCAAAATATAACTCAAATACTTAGCTGGCCTTACAGTTTTCTCTCAACTTTGGAAACAAAAGCAGAGAGGTAGAAATGGAAAAATTACTTAATATCATGAGCTGAAACCATAAATTACTGTGAATGAATTGGCAAGAAAGGTGACGTTATGAAAAATGGCAACAATAAAAGCATAATTGATGGAGAAATGAAGAAGCATTTATTCTCAGACATAAATACTGAATATCATTTTTTAAAATTCAGTTATTGGGAGCGATGACTCGGCAGGTAAAGGTACTTGCCACCATGATGAAGACCCTGGAGCCCACATAGCAGGAGGAGAGAGACAACTCCTCAAAGTTGACCTCTGACCTCCGATTGTGCTCACTTGCACAAGTACACCACTCCTCCACATACGAAAGATAAATAAATATCATAAATGCCACTTGTTTTAGTGTTAATATGATGTTAACCTTGGCTATCAACCTCACAGAACATGGAGTCTCCTGGAAGATACACCTGTAGGTGTGTCTATGAGGGTGTTTCTAGAGAGGGGACCACCTCAGTGGGACGTTGTGGGTGGCACCAAATCCCTCAAGGCTGCAGCAGAGGGAGGTGACTGGCTGGGCTGAAAGTGTTTTTTACTGAGTATGAGAGAATGCTAGCAAGCAATCCTGAAAGTGCCATTAAAAACATGGACATACCCAGGTAAGAAAGAGGTGACCTTACCCATCTGCCAAGCACGGAGAACCGGGTCACTGGATCCCCACAGTGGCTCAGTGACTAAGGATGAGGCCCGTCCTTCCCTGTCCCTGTCCCTATCCCTGTGAGGGGAGGTATGGAAACCACAAGTGTGGGGGCCGTGGGGAGGGCAGGAGAGCTGACAAGGGGAGGAACATTAGTCAAGGAGCCCTTCAGATGAACTGGGGAGGGGAGGGAGGCCCAGCAGCAGTGGCTTCCTGCTCCATGGGCAGTGTTGCTTGAGATACGCTTGGAGTGATCACAGTGTGTGTGCTGGTGTGTGTTCATGTGTGTGTTTTATGTGTATGTTGGAGTGCATGTCTGATCCGGTGCATATGTGTATGTGTGGATGTTCAGATGTCATCTCTCCCTCTCTCTCTCCCTCTCTCCCTCACTCTGTGTGTGTGTGTGTGTGTGTGTGTGTGTGTGTGTGTGTGTGTGTGCGTGTGCATGTGTGTGTGTGTGTAGGCTAGAGATCAACCTTGGGATCATTCCTCAGGAACCATCTACCTTGTTTCTTGAGAGAGGGTTTCTCACTGGAATGTAGGGCTTGCCCGTTCCGCTGGGCTGGCTAGCCAGATGAGTCCCAGGGCCCCTCCCCTCGTACCTTTCCCCCCATACTAGGATCACAAGGACACACCACCATACTGCCTTTTGTTTGCACGTGGTGCTGGAGATCCAACCCAGGTTTGCAAGCTTCTCTGGCAAACACTTTACCAACTGTGCCCTCTCCCAAGCCACAGGGAGATTTTCCCCCTCATTACTGTGGGCATATGCTACGTGCGATGGCAGCAGGCATTGGCGTGCCAGGGTACATGTGTGCTGAGGTCATGTGACAAGTTTTGGATGTAGTTCTCTTCCTCCATCATGTGTGCCTTGGTTATAAAACTTGGGTTGTCAGGCTTGGCAGCAGACTCCTTCACCTGCTGAGCCATCTTGCTGGCCCACAGAGAACATTTACATTACCTAAGTGTTTCCAAAAGATCTGGGCATACAATCATTTGATGAAAGGGGAAAAAGAAAATTAAAGGCTGAGGAAAGACAAAAATAGAGTTGCTTTATTTCAAGAACGTATTTGTTCAGTCTGAGAATTATGTAACATCATATAATATTTAAATGAATCACAGTTGGAAAGACTTGAGGTGTGCCCCTCCCAACCCATCTAAAATAATGTTATCTGTGTGCTCAGAGTAAGGGACACCACGTTTTGGGGCCATGCTGACTAGTTCTGATACCTTGAATGCGCTGGTAGGATACTCATAGGAAATCCTACCCCAATTCTCCTCTAAGATGTAGGAGAGGCAGGAACTTGTTTAGAGAGGGTTAGAGGTGCTTTCCAGGAGCAGAAAGGCTGGGGTTGGGGAGCTAGCTCAGTGTGTAGAGCACAAGACCTCAGTTTGTTTTTAAAAGGGCCAATCATGGTGGCCCTTTTTTGCAATCCCAGCACTAGGAAGGCAGAGGCAGTCAGATCCCCCAAGGTTGCTGGTCATACATTCTAGGCTACTTTACAAACTACAGTCAGTGAGAAATATTGTCTCAGCAAACAAACAAACAACAGCAATAGAAATCTGGGCAGTGCCTGAGGAATGACACCCAAGGTTCTCCTCTGACCTCCACAATAACCAGACAGTACACACACAAAAGAATGGATGGCTAGTGTGGTGGTTTAAATATGCTGGCCCAGGAGTGGCACTAGTAGGAGGTGTGGCCTTGTTGGAGTGGGTGTGGCTTGGTTGGAGGAAGTGTGTCACTGTGCGGATGAGCTTTGAGACACTTTTCCTAGCTGCCTGGAAGTCAGTCTTCTGTTTGTTTCTATAACTTGTAGAACTCTCAGCTCCTCCTGCACCATGCCTGCCTGGATGCTGCCATGCTCCCACCTTGATGATAATGGACTGAACCTCTAAACCTGTAAGCCACCCCCAACCCTAACTAAGACAGCTAGTGAGATGGCACTCATCACAAAGCCTGACAACTTGAGATAGATCCCTGGATCTCCATGGTGGAAGAAGAGAACCAATTCTTACAAGTTGGCTTCTGACCTCCACATGTGGGCTGGGACATATATGACGATAGATAAATGTATGAATGAAGAAATGTAATAAACATCTTTTGTTCGTTTTTGAAACAGAGTCTCTCTCTATATCCCTGGCTCTCCCAGAACTCACTATAGAGACCAGGCTGGCTCACAGAAATCTGTCTACTTCAGTCTCGTAAGTGCTTGGATTAAAGGTGTGTGCTGCTATTTTCCTTTGCTGGGAGGCTGAAGGAGCACAGAGCTTGTGAGGTTTCTGAATGTTGCCCAGTTCCTATCTCAGTTATTTTCCCAGAAGTTGCAGGATCAGTACCAGGCTGACCTATTCTCAGGCTCAGAGAACAAATGGAGACAATGCACTGAGGACCAACAGGGTATAACCATGGTAACCTCCTTGAGTGGCACTATGTGTACCACACTGCTTCCTACACTCCCCTAGGGAGGAGACCTGAGTCAGAACTCCTTGCCACTCTGCTGAGGGGAACACAGAAGTAGGTAGAATTCCACTGAAGCACATCGTATATTGGGGCTACAAATATCTACACACCTCGAGCCAGATCTGAGAAGAGACCCGAGAGTCCCACATTTCCTCACAATTGCTCAAGGTTGATTAGTTTGATCCTTAAATTGTACTCATCAATGTTAAGGTGAGACTGGTGGGCTCAAATTACCCTGACATGGTGCTAATTCTATATTCTAGAGCATTCTCCTTAGGTCAATTCTATTTCCCTCTGCCAGCTTGTATTCCAGCTAGGGAAGAACATGATTACTTCCTCATTACTCTCAAGTGTACTCTGCTCAGACAGACTGTGTGTCCCCAGCTGTCCTTTAAATTTGACTCACACAAACATCTGTTCAGATTCTTCCCCTCCCATCCTCAGTTTGTTTGTTTGTTTACAGCAAGATCTCGTGTAGCCTATGCTGTCCTTGAGCTCAGTATTGATGAACTTAAATCCAAATTCTCCTGCCTCTGTCTCCTGAGTGACAATTACAGGTATGCATTACCACACCTAGTTTACCTTTTTCTGGGAATCGAACCCAGGGCTTCATGCATGCTAGGCATATGTTACACTAGACATTTTTAATTTACTCAGTAACAGTTGTATCCTTGGTGTGTTGGGAAGGATATGGCAAAGGCGGGGTAATCTAATGTGTTGATGCATTAAATCAGTGATTGGGGCCATGTGTGTGGACGGGTGTCAGAGACTGCCTTGAAGGGATTTCTGAATGTTGTATTACTTAAGGAATGTGAATATTTAAGGAAAATAAAGAGCAAGGAAATGTCCACATTTGATTCTTGGGAGATCTAAATCTATTTGATTCTTGGGAGATCTAACTCTTAGAAGGTATGAGCTCTCCACAAAGGCACTGGCCGTGACTGGACGTGGCTGAATAACCCTACTGTCCTGGTTTGCTTTATTGACATAGCCTAGACTCGTCTAAGAGAAAAAGCCTCAACTGAAGAATTGTCTAGGTCAGATTGTCTATGGACATGTTGTAAAGGAATGCTTTGTTGATTGATGTAGGAAGGTCCAGCCCACTATGGATAGCAACATCCTTAGGCAGGTCGTCCTGGGCTTGCTGAGCATGAGCTGGCAAGTGAGCAGTGAGCAGCATCTTCCCTGGTTTCAGCTGCACTTCCTCAGCTGTGAGTGAGTTCCCCAGCTAGAGGTGATGACCTGAGAGCAGCAGACATTTCTGCCTTCTGCTTCCTGCTTGAGTTCCTGTCCTTATTTCCCTCAGTGATGGGCTGTGACCTAGAAGCAGAAGCCAAATAAATCCTTTCCTCCCCTAAATCACTTTTTGGTCAGAGAGTTTTATCACAGCAACAAACTGAAACTAAAATACAAACTAAAATATGACAACGACGAATGGGACTCTAAAAAAACTGGACAGAGGCCACAGCTCCTTGGATGAGAGGCAATGGACACTCACACTGAGAAGTCACTAGAGTTCCGGTTTGAACCAGCTAGTCTCTGGGTGGTGTATGTTGGGGACAGTCACCTTTTAAAACCAAAAGTGTTTTTCTCTTAGAATGAGAGTTCTGTTTGGAACAAAGTGAGGACACTCAGGACAGCGCTGTCTTAGCACATAAAGTCTAAACAAAATGAGCATTCACGATCTGCTGAACTGCAGAAAGGGACTCCTCTAAGGTTTTGGGTGATCACACACTGGGGCTGACTTTCTCTGCGATTCTATTTTCATCCTTTCTCCTCTTCCAGGAGAGATTAACAAGAGTTTTGCAGAAGTTACCTTGTAGCCTAAAACTCAGACAGGAATTACAAAAGAAACAAATCTGTCTCCATGGTTACAGGAAGGTGACCATCTGGGCTAACAGTAGCATGAGATGACTTGATTCATTCTATATCATATGCTAGTGATTTTGAAATGTTGGGTGATGAAAAAGAAGTTCGTTCAAGGGTCCAGGAGAATTCAGGATGCATTTCAGATCCTCACTAACAACCCAACACAATTTAAGCAGGAGTCTTAAAGAGTGTATCAAGTTCTCTCTGCTTTGATAGGAGCCAGCAACTCCTCGTTCCCAGGTGACCTAGGAAACCCTCACCCCCTGTGGCTAGCTGTACCCTTTGAAAACCTCATCATTAAACCCAGCTGGCTCCATTGGCCAATCCGAAGTCACAGAAATACAAAGGAATTGTGTGGCCTGAAGTGCCCTAGAAGGGAACAGATTGGGGGTGAGGCAGCTCTGGCCATTCCAGCTCCTTATCATGTTCTGTGCCTGTTTTCTAAAGAGTCCAGGTGAATATTCTTGGCTTCATTCCTTCACATCAACAGTGACCACATGCTTCCATTCTTAGGAGTGTACTGTCCAACACTGAGGATGTCCCAGGGACTGAGTATGAATGGCTGTTAGCTCTTGAAGCAATTATATCCTCTTGGGGAACAGAACTATGTCCCTAAACCACAAGTCTGTGAACAGCATTGGACAAAAAGTAAATGTAGAACTTAGGAAACAGAACAAAACAACTTCACAACAATGACTTTGAGCTGTCTTCAAGGGTGAGTGAGATTTTGCTATGGAAATTTTATAACAGAGGAAATTCTTTGGTTTTATGGTTTTTGGTTTTGTTTTTTCTTTCAATCCCTATCTCCTTTCAGATCCACCCCTATCCCCAACTTCTACTCCCGCCCAATTCCATGGATATTAAAAAAAAGAAAAAACCAATCAAGTCAATTTTGTGATGCTCAAATGCTGATGAGTGTGGGGCTATCTACTGGAGCAGAGCTGACCTGCCAGCGCCACAGCCTTAAAGAAAATGGGCACTCCGTCTCCCAGCAGCCGCCAACTGTCTATAGATCCTCAGTTAGGGATGGTGGCTCATGAGCCCCGCCCTCGTCCATGCTACAACATTGACTGGCTTGATCTTGTGCAGATCTTGCACAGACAACCAGAGCTGCTGTGGATTTGTTAGCGCAGCAATCCTGCCATGTTTAGAAGATGCCATTGTTCTCAGGTTCCTTCTTCCTGACCTCTGGCTTTTACAATATTTCTGCTCCCTCTTCTGTGAGGGCCCTCGAGACTTCGAGGAGGAGAAATTCTAAATAGAATATGTGATGGTTAATTTTCAATTGATTGTATTTTAGAAGACCTAATAGTGAGGCACATGTTTGGGTATGTGTCTCATCCTGTTTCCAGAAAAGAGGAACTGAGGTTGAAGACCCACTATGTGTGGAATGCAGGAGTCAAAGCAGGAAGCCCTTATGAGTCAAGGCAGCTGCTGTGGAGGTGGGAGGGAGCAGATGCAGGTAAGACGAGGGTCAGAGACATCTGGTGACAGCTGGAGGTAGGGGAGAGACTAGGATGATGAGGCCTACCCCAAGTGACAGTGACCCCTTATGTGACCCATCTTGTA
Source organism: Uromys caudimaculatus (assembly GCA_028551405.1). NCBI lineage: Eukaryota > Metazoa > Chordata > Mammalia > Rodentia > Muridae > Uromys > Uromys caudimaculatus. Next base: position 21,614,817 of record CM052721.1, read on the forward strand.
TGCATGTGAGATGCATGGCACCAGAAGGAGGATGCTGTATGAGTTATTTTTCTGTGGCTGTGATAAAATAACACGACCAAAGAAACTTAAGCAAGATCGGGTTTGCTTGAGCTTGCTGTTCCAAAGGGATAGAGTTTATTATGGTGGGAAGACAAGGAAACTGTAAAAGAACGCATGCTCCAGGAGCAGGAGGCTGGCGGATCACATCCTCACCCACACCTAGGAAACAGTCACCAAACAGGCATTGAAGCCAGGCTCTGAAACCTCAAAGCCAGTGCCTTACTTCCTCCAGCAAGGCTGCACATCCCAAAACTTCCATGACTTCACAAACAGCACCACCTGCTGCAGATCAGGTATTCAAACACATGAACTCATGGAGGACATTTCTCACTCAACCACAATTGCCTTAGTTACTTTTTTATCCCTGGGACCAACTGCCTGAGAGAAATGGTTTAAGTGGGGGGAAAAGCAGAATTATTTTGGCCACAGTTTCAGAGGGTTCAGCGAGCAGTGGCTTGGTTCCTGTTTATCTGGGTATCATGGCCATGGGAGTACATGTCAGAGGAAACCTATTGGTTTAGTGCTACCTGGGAAGCAGAGAGTCAGGCAAGAAGTGGTTAAGGATAGCCCCTCCCCCATGACCTGCCAAGTGACCTTCATCCTAGGATGACCTCATAGACCTTCCATACTCTTCCATAATAGCAGGGGATCAAGCTGGGGGTCAAAATATAAGCCTAAGAACATTTCATATTCAAATCATAATGAGGGACAAGTCTGATGGTAAATGGGTTGGAATGCCTAGAGAAGAACTGGTGTAGTTAGAAGAATGGACTAGATAGCGCTGAGCCAATGGTGGACACTAAACTCTGAACCGTGAAGGTTCCAGAAGCCAGTCCAAGTTAAAGTAACAAACTAAAATAAGAGTCATTCCTTCACCCTTCTTCAGCTGTTGTAATCATTAACTCACAACAGCCATAGTCACCTGCACTAGGCCAACATATGAATGGCCCTGTCAACAATCGAGTCATGGAAGGAGGAGGGACTCATGGGTTGGTATGGACAGATTCTGGGAGAAGGGCTTTAGTCATATGTCTACTGTTGAGCTTACCAGGTTCCAACAGGTAATTCTAAGCAGTGGCTCTCAGCCTTCCTGATGCTGTCACCCCTAAGACAGTCCCTCATGTTGTGGTGACCTCCCTCCAAACCATAAAGTTAATTTTACTGCTACTTCATAACTGTAATTTTGCTACTGTTATGAATTGTAATGTAAATATCTGATGTGCAGATGCTCTTAGGTGACCCCTGTGGAAGGAGCATTTGACCCCCAAGGGGTTGTGACCCACAGGTTGAGAACCACTGATCTGAACTGTCCCACAGATGCCCCTGGTTCAACCCAGTGGGTCACAAACAAAACAAAGCAAGCATGAACATGAAAAAGACATTTTTCAGGAAAGGGGGGGATAGACAGGGTGGTAAAGAAGTAAGTAAGGGTGAGGGCTAAGAGTTATCTGTACAGATTGTGTTATGTGTATTCATTGTATGTTATCTGTATGCATTGTGTGTTATCTTTATGTATTGCATTTATCTGTATGCATTAAGTGCCATCTATATTCATTAAGTACTATCTGCATGCATTATGTGTTATCTGTATGCATTATGTGCTATCCGTATGCATTGAATGTTATCTACATGTACTAAGTGCTATCTGTATGCATTTTTATCTGTATACTTTGTGTGTTTTCTCTATGCAGTATGTGCACATGTGATATTATCCTTAAAAGTTTAATTAATTTTTAAAAAACTCCTCAAGTGTGGAAGTGACAGGATAAGAAATGTCAGAGAGTGGAACTGGAGGTGTGTGAAGGGAACAGGAGCTTCAAGAAGTAACAGTCAGATGTTCCCAGATAGCCAAGAAAGATACACATTTAAATGACCAATGACAGAGCCAGGCATAGGGTCACATGCCTGCAATTTCAGCAGCTGGAAACATTTTCTGGTGGTCACAACTTGAGATGCTACTGACAACTAGGCAAGGCTGGGGTGCCTCTGAACACTTGGAAGAGTCTGGGCAAGCCTCAGGTACAAAGACTTGTCCAGAGCAAATGCCAGGTAACATTGAGGTCAAGAAACCTGTTTGAACTGGAAGGGGAATGCTAGTTGAAATGAGATGCTATGTTGGGTCATCAAAATGAAACTGAGGCATACCACTGCACCCCCACTGATGTTCTTTTTGTCTCAAGATTTAGGTTGTGGGAACAGAAGGGCAGGAAAGGAAAAGAAAAGGCCATCTCGGAGGATCTGTGGGTGATTTTTTTTCCCTTGTGAATCAGCCTTCAATCGCTTCCCATGAGGACGCCCCAGCAAGACATCAAGATGCCAATACAATCTGCCAAGATTCACCAAGCTTGGCAGAGCTGTCTCCTACCTTGCCAAGCTCCCTGTGAGCCAAATCCCCTTAGCTACTGACACTGGCTTCTAGAAGCTACTTGTTACCTGATATCCCGATGTTCCGAGTCTCTGTGAGGTTATCTGACTGACAGAGCTTTTATTTACATGGCTGGTTACATTCTACTTTATCATTCTAGCTTAGTTGCACTTGTTAGATTACTTTAATCTCAGCAATGGATGAAAGTAAGACAGCTATCTTAGATTCCATTTATTTTAAAGTTTACTTTGTTTTAATGTGTGTGTGTGTGTGTGTGTGTGTGTGTGTGTGTGTGTGTGTGTGTCTGTGTGTGTCTGTGTGTCTGTGTACATGTGTATGCCATGTGTGTTGCAGTTGCCTACAGAGTCCAGAAGAGGGCATCATATCCCCCTGGAGCCGGAGTTATGTGCACTCCCATTGTAACTCCAGAGTTTCACTGGGACTTAAAGTTAACAGAAACTCTGGAGTTACAGAGCCTACCATCGTGGGTAAAGGGAACTGAACTCTTGTCCTTTGCAAGGGCAGAAGGTTCTCTTAGCACTGAGCTGTCTCTCCAGCTGCCCCACCACTGAATTCTCTCTTCAATGCAGTCTTGCCCTGAGCACTTCTCTTGACAGTTACCTCATTTGAATTGTTCTGCTTGCTCTGCCTGTCACTCTCAGTGGCGCCTCCTTCTTGCCAGAGGCTGATTGTAATTTTTCATTATTTTAAAAAATGGTTGTTTGGGGGCTGAACACTTTTCCTATGTTGGGCTGGGGTGATTTTTCTCACTTCCTGATGAAATTTCCAATTCATTTTTATAAGGGCAAAACTCTCTCTGGTGTCAATGCTGTGTTCAACAAACCTTTCCCCAGGAGCTACCAAAGGACAGCAACCTAATAGAAAGGAAGACAAAACTGACATTGCTTGTATTTTTGCATGTGTGCATGCATGTGTGCATGTGTTTTGCAACTGCGGAGGTGAAAGGACAACTTGCTGGAATCTGTTCCTCTCCTCCCACCACATGGATTCTGGGGCTTGAACTCAGGCCATCAGCTCTTTGAGTAAGTGCCTTTACCCATGAAGCCATGTTGCTAGCCTGGGGATAGGGGGTTTCCAAAGAGGAGACCTAGAAAGGGGGAAACATTGGAAATGTAAATAAAGTATCAGAAAAGAAAAAAGAAAGAAAGAAAGAAAGAAAGAAAGAAAGAAAGAAAGAAAGAAAGAAAGAAAGAAAGAAAGAAAGAAAAGCAGCAGAGTCAGTAGTGGTAGCATGGTGTGAGCCTTCAATCCCATCACTGGGGAGGCAGAGGCAGGCGGATCTCTGAGTTCGAGGCCAGCCTGGTCTATAGAGTGAGTTCCAGGACAGCCAGGGCTACACAGAGAAACCCTGTCTTGAAAACAAAATGAAAGACACACACACACACACACACACACACACACAGAGAGAGAGAGAGAGAGAGAGAGAGAGAGAGAGAGAGAGAACATGAAAACTGTACTATAGATGCAGAGCTGGGTCAGTGGAATACCCTGGCTTCCATTCCCAGCTCTGCACACACCCCTGTGACCCCAGCACTAGGAAGGCAACAGTTGGATGATCAGCCATCCTTGGCTACATAGGGGGTCTGATGCTAACACCTGGGACTCCATGAGACCCTGTCTGTGGTTGGAGTAGAGATGAAGGAAGGAAGGAACCAGCCAGATAACCAAGAGTGTGCACAGTCCAGTCCAGAGAGAACAGAAATGGCACGTAATTGATTCCCTGGCCTCATTATCTTAGATTCAAAATAAGCTGAAGTTATGCTAAAAAACCCCAATTGTTAATAAACTTGGCACCACACTGGCTGTAAAAAATATTTTAATGTGCTTATTTCCTGAAGAATAACGGCCTCAGTTAGTGATTTAAAATAGGCATGGACTAGCCTATATAATGCCCCCTGTGACTCAGAGACACACATATCCTACAAAGGGTACCAATTATCCTGAAAATGACACAGGCACACACAATTATAGATATGATAATGCTTTAAAGAGATCAGCTATTTAGAGTAATTGTCCAGATGTGAGAGTGGAGAGGTGACACAGTTTGGTCTGTCCCTCTCCTTGTATGCCTCAAGCCTCACACATCTTGACTATCAGGAAGTCTGATTTCTGTAAGTGCAACAACTGAGGGCTGAATTGTCACCAAAATGTCCCCTCTCTTTATTAATTCAACATGTTTCCAGAGAAATTCTTTCTCTCTTGCACGGTCAGCACTTCTTCATGTTTAATAAAATATTAAGTTTCTCTGCACCAAGAAAGAAAAAGAGCTGAGCAGGTTAGAATGGCACTGTGCTTATAAACTCTGATACAACAGACCCCAAACTGCCAAAAAACACTTAGCAAAGAACAAAACCAATCAACACTGAACTCAGACCAAAGGTCAACCGTTGCTGCCTTTCTTAACCAGTCGCCGCTGTATTTTTTTGAGACAGAATCTTTCCCTAAACTTGGAGCTCACTGATTTAGTAGACTGGCTGGCCAGTGAGCCCCCGAGACTTTCCTGTCTCTCCTTCCTCAGCATTGGGATTAGGGTACATGCCACCATGCCTGGTTTTTAATATGGGTATAAGGATCTGAACTTGGGTCCTCATGTTTGCATAGCAAGTGCTTTACCAACTGAGCCTTCTCCCTAGCCTTGAAGGACTTCACAACTAGAAACTCTATGGTGCTGGATTAACATGCATCCTAGGAACTCTGACACAGATCCATTGATCTCCTTGTCCACAGGGACCTTCAACAGCTCTCTCAGACCCTGAAAGCCAAAACAGAATGGTCAGACTCTGGTCACACATTCCAATCGAGCCAGTTCGTTCCTCCCCATATCCACACTCACCCTCGCCTGTGCTATATTGAATATGAAGTGTCTGTCCCCTGTATTTGAGTGTTTTGGCCCCCAACTATGGTGGAACACGGTCCTCTAATACAAAACAGCTGCCATCTTCTTGAGAGCAGCTGGGCCTGTTTGCAAGTGTTCATCAAAATTATGCTTCTTGATTGTTGACATTGAAGGAGGCCATATGCAGGGTCATTGAAAGCTGCAGCCATTCCTCCCAAACATCTGTATGCAAATCTGCTCTAATTGCTTGTGATCTCTTGGTTGAAGCCCAGGGATGGGATGGGAAGGATGGAGCCTCAGGGATGAGCTAATGTACACAGGTTGGGGAAGGTGAGCTGATGAAGCTCTGTCCGAGTAGCTTTGGGGAAGCTATTATCCATGGTTGGTGAAGTCTATGCACTACATCTGCTATTTGGTGTCAGTCCCTTGCCCACGCTCTGTAGGCAAATCTGATAGACTCTGGTTCCCCAGGGTGAACTTTGGTGGAATTGTGCCTTGTTTTGTCACTGGGACTTTATGAGGAGATGGTAGATGCCTTTTACATTACCTTAGGGAAGAATTCTCACCACACCAGTTGGTGGGACTCTTTAGGGAGCTTTTGAGGCCAGGTAGGCAGAGTGGGTCATTGGGGGCGTGGCCTTTGAGGGTCATGTCCTGGCTCTGTTACTTATCCCATTCTGTTTCCTGATCCACACTCTTACCATGAATATGCCCTTCTCACAAGCTCCCACAGCCGGGGAGTTGCTCTCCCAGCTAGCATTTTGTTTGTTTGTTTTTATTTTGAGACAGGCTCTCCCATTAACCAAGCTGATCTTAAGCTCACTATGTAGCCAAGGATGGCCTTGAAATCTTGATCCTCTTGCCTCCACTTCAGGTTAGCTTCACAGAAACAATAGCTGGATTGACAGCTGACGGTTGGCCTCAGAGCACCAGAAAGCAGTCACCTCAGCAGTATTCCAGGCAAGAAGCCAGTGATTAGTGATGGTCTCACTGTGGGTATGGAGGGTGATTATTTGCCTGGAGATTCATTCTGGATATAAGGGGCATCACCCTCAGAAATTAGAAGGCCAAATTACTATGATCAACTCTAAAATTGTACATCTCTAAAATCTAGCTGATTAAGATTCAATAGGATAGGTGTAATTTAGCAAAACCCACTGGCTTCTCTAAAATGATGCTAACTATTTAAAGAAATCCTACTTCCAGCACACACACAGAGTCACAAATACAGAAGAGAGGGAAGGTGAGGTTGAGAGAGAGAGAGAGAGAGAGCTTTTCTCAGCATCTCCTCACAAACACATTACTCTACACCTTTTGTAAAATGTCAAGAAATAAGGCTAATAAGAAATGCATGAAGTGCTTAAGGAAATGAGAGAGGAGCCAATATTGAAATTTATAAAAGAAAAACAAATATTTTAGGAGCTATCCCCTGTCTCTGGATTGCAAGAACCTGTATCTTAAAGGTCCTTGAAGTGACTTAATAAACATCTCTATGATATTTATTTTAGAATCAGGGAAAACACCCTAAAGTTCATGTGAATAAGTAAATAGGGAAGGGGCGGACAGGTGGCTCGGTGGTTAGGAGCACCTTCCTGCTCTTTATTTATTTTTTTAAAATAAACTTTGTTATAAAAAATGTTATAGCCAGGCGTGGTGGTGCATGCCTTTAATCCCAGCTCTTGAGAGGCAGAGGCAGACACATCTTTGGGAGTCTGAGGCCAGTCTGGTGTACAGAGTGAGTTCTAGAACATCCAAGGCTATGCAGAGAAACCCATTTTGAGAAACCAAAAGGGAAAAAAAAATTATAAAAATTTATTATAAAAAACACCCCTGCAAAGCCCAAGTCTGGTCCCCAGCATCCACATAAGGTGCGTCCAGACCCAGTGCATCCCAACTCTATTCAGGCATAGACACACAGAGACATATGTGATTTAAAAGCATCGCAAGAGTCATGTAGAAGAACCGGATCCCTAGATACTAATGTGTGTAAAATAAAACAGTTCCACTCATGCTGGGGTACACCCCCAGCCCCACTGAAACCACAGGTTGTGCTGAATCCTGCATACACTCGGTCCCTTCCCGTGCACACACACTCATGGTAGCATTTAATGTATGTTGTGGTTTGTTTGTGAAATTTCCCCCACAGGCTCATGCCTTTGACACTTGGTGCCCACTTGGTCATACTGTTAGGGAAAGTTGTGACATTTTTAGGGGGTGGAGCCTTGCTGGAGGAAGTAGGTCACTGGGGGTGGAGCTTGATGTTTTATATAACCCAGACCTATTTCCTGTTCACTCTGCTTCCCGGATGTATAATGAACAGGTCAGTCTCCTGCTGCTGTTATGTTTCCTTCACCATGATGAACTGTATGACTCTGGAACCATAAGCCCAAACAAATCCTTTCTCTTTTAAGTTGCTTTGTCAGGGTATTTTATCACAGCACAAGAAAGTAACCAAGACTCTAGACAATGTAAGAAATTGCCGCAGTTAGAATATGAAGCATTACTCAACCCTCAGTCCCCAGTTCCTTTCTCTTTCTCTGCTTCTTGTCCACCATAGGAAAAAAATTGTCTTTACTACACATTCTGGCCAACATGATGTTCTGCCCATGTCACCATGGATAGAACTGTATGAAACTATGAGCCCAAATATATTTCATGTTTAAAGCTGTTCTCGCAGGTACTTTTGTCATGACCATAAGAAAACAAACTGTCCTGGCTAGCATTAACTGTCATCTTTACCTATCATGTTGATATAAAGCCAACTGGGGGGGGGGAGTATCATTTGAGAGATTGCCTGGATTAGTTTGGCCTCTAAGTGTGTATGTCAGGGGATTGTCTTGATTGTTAATTGATGTGGAAGGGTCTAGCCCATGTGGGTGGCATCATTCCCTGGACGTGTGGCCCTGGGCAGTATGACAAAGCTAGCTCATTAGTCGAATAAGCCAGCAAGATTTTCTATAGGTTCTGCTTTAAATTACTGCCCTGACTTCCCTCAATAACAGACTGGGACATGTAATCTCAAATACTTTCTCCCATTTAACTTTTTAAAAATCACAACCACAGAATAAAACTAGAATTGTAGTGTTCAGCATTGTCAACTTGACACAAACTAGTCATTGAGAAGTAGGAACACTGAGGATATGTGTCCACCAGACTGGCCGTTAGCCAAGTCTTAGGGGCATTCTCCTGATTAATGATAGATTTAGACGTATTTGGACTGGTGGTCCTGGGTGGTATAGGAAGACAGAATGAGCAAGCCATAGGGAGCAAGGCAGTAAGCAGTGGGAGCTTTGGGCTGGAAAAGACATTGAGTGCTCAGAACTTAATGAGCTAGTCTAAGGGAGCTTGGGGTTAAGACTACCGAGAGCAATGCTATGGGAGTCTGGCATGTTGGCTCGTGAAGTTTCAAAGTCCCTTCAACACTCTGTTAGGACTGCTTGTGAGCTATTTTGCATTAGAAGAATCAGCTGTAATTAACAAGAGACCAGTACCACTGGAGTGAAATCTTTCCTTTACTAGGACAATGGATGCTGGTTAGCGGGGGCTGAAAAATCAGCTGTGATTAACAAGAGTCCAGTATCACTGAGGTAAAAATTCCTGGGAAGTATTTCCTCAGGGTTGGCACATAGAAGAAGCTGTGGCACAGAGTGGGCCAACACTGAATCCCAAGATGGTAGTGGAACTTAGTACTGTATTAGAGTCTCCCCAATGGTACTAGGTTTGGTAATGAGGGAGCTGCAGGACTGAAGGAATCATGGGAAGCAGCTGCACCCTGTGACAGGATTGAAACACCTACAGAGAAACCCGAAGGCCATTGGTGAAGGTGCAGCCTCATGGTAGTGGAGGCCCCAGGATTTGAAGAGATCATGGAGAGAGGCTGAGGCTTGGCATCACGAAACAGGGGTAGAGTCCCTGAGGAGAGCCAAGGAGAGGCTACTTTTGAAGATACAGTCTCAGTTGCAGTGGAGACCCCAGAATATTGGCTATGCTAGGGCTATGTGATGACCACCGAGGACAACTGAATGTCTTAGAGTCAGCCTGAAACTGTGAGACAATCTGCATATGCCACCACTAGCAGAGCTGGGGAGGTGGAGCGCCCCGTGCACTTTGGAGCCCAGGGTATAGTGGACGAATCCCAGATGTCGTACATAGAGCTACAGTGTTTGCTTTACACAGCTGGAAGTTGTTTTTTCTTTAATTTGATGGTAACCATGTCCTGGTACATTCCTCATGAAGTAGGAAGTCTAAAACTTATTTTTGATTTTACAGGAGCCCACAGTTGAGAGACTTTGGCCATTTAAAATTATACCGTATGTCTTATTGTGGTATTAATATGAGATCTTGGAGACAGATAATGAAGGTTATGTTTTGATAGTGGTATGGTTGTGTGTCGAGGTGATGAGGGGTCAGTTGTGCTGGTTAGTTTGTTTCGATCAACTTGTCACAAACTAGAATCACTTGGGAAGAGGAAACCTTAATTAAGAAGATGCCTCCATCAGATTGGCCTGTAGTATTTGGTTAATGACTGGCGTGGGAGGGCCCAGTCCACTATGGGCGGTGTCACCACTGGTAGACTGTAAAGTGTGTAAGATGAAAAATACCCATTCTTTGGTTATGGTGCTTATAGTCATAGCAACCTAAGGATGCTAGCACTGACATTAGCAACAATAAAGTAAAATAATTATAATAATATATCATAATCATAGTTACACAGATGTCTCCTTCCTCAAGAAACTCAAGATGTATTTTCATACTCTGATTGTCAGTGAGTAATTGGTTTTTAGAAAATAGAATCTCATAAAAGGGGTGGGTAGCATCTTTTAGAATATTTGACACTGAAATAATGAACCAATTGTCTGCATGTGCCTCGATGACCTAGGAAATAAGACAGGAGCTATAGAAATGGCTCCGTAGTTAAGAATGCCTTGTGCTCTTGCAGAAGACCCATGGTTGATTGCCAGCACTCACACTACCTGGAACTCCTAAGGGGATCTGGCTCCCTCTTCTGGACACTGTGAGTACTACAACTGTGGCAAGGTACATACAGACACATACATAGGCAAAAATATGTCAAGACATATATGAGACCCATTTAATTATTTGATTCTCTGCAAGTCAAAATAATGCAACTTCTTATGACAATGAAAATGGCAAGTGGAGAAAGAAGACAGCAGAGAGAGTTAGGGTTGAGTCTCTAAATTACAGTCCCAAGTCCAGTTGTGCCTGGTGGTCCACATTTGTAACCCCAGGACTCTGGAGGCTGAGGCAGGAGAACGAGGAATGTGAAGCCAATCTGGGCTACAGAGTAGGCTTTGAACCAGCCTGCACTATAGCAAGAGCTTGTCAAAAATGTGCAAAACCAAAATGGGTGTTGGAGAGTTGGCTGGGTGGTTAAGAGCATTCACTGCTTTTACAAAGGACCTGAGTTCAAATCTCAGAACCCATATTGGGGGACTCACAATCTCCTATCATTTCAGACCAGTGGTTTTCAACCTTCCTAGTGTAGTGACCCTTTAATATGGGTCCTCATGTGGTGGTGACCATAAAATCATTTTCATTGCTACTTCATAACTGTCGTTTGGGTATTATTATGAATTGTAAATCAAATGTAAATATTTTTGGAGAAGGAGGTTTGCCAAAGGTGTTGCTACCCACAGTTCTAGTTCTAGGAGATCCTACATCCTCTCCTGAATTCCATGGGCACTGCGCTCACATGCATGCATGACAGAGAGAGAGAGAGAGAGAGAGAGAGAGAGAGAGAGAGAGAGAGAGAGAGAGAGAACGAATAGGCAGCAGCAAAGGTCACAGGGAAGTTGCTCAGGTGCAGAGCAAGTCCACATGGTCTCTTTTTGCAGACAAGAAAATCACCTAATACGTGCTATTGTTTTGTTTCCCTTTATTGAAATAAGGCCTCACTATGTAGCCCAAGATAGTCCAGAATCCATAATCCTCTGTCAACATCTTAAGTGTGCACCAGTGCACTGGCTGCATTGGTAACTCCACTCCAGCTATTACCTTCCTGCATTAGATGAGGGGTGTCCAGGCTGGCTTCGGTGACAGGGCAGAGGGGCAGTGTGTGTCTGATGTGCACCTAGCTGTCTGTAATATGCAGTTTTCTTCCTGGGCTGACTGTGGAGCAAGTCATGCTTGCGTGTGAGATACTTGCTTCCTCTGGCTTCTCTAGCATTGAATAATTGAACATTTAAGTGGTTGTTCCACTTCAGAAACCTGGATCCGGAGAGGCACTGTACAAATTGCTAAATCAAATTAGTCTTAAGCAGAAATGAGGTGTAAGAAAGGAAGAAAGGAAGGAAGGAAGGAAGGAGGGAGGGAGGGAGGGAGGGAGGGAGGGAGGAAGGAAGGAAGGAAGGAAGGAAGGAAGGAAGGAAGGAAGGAAGGAAGGAAGGAAGGAAGGAAGGAAAGGCCACTGAAAGCCTTGACATGGGTGGCAGAATGCAGCCACCCCACCCCCACCCCTGTGACATCATGGTTACATACTGTTGGGAAATTTATTGGTTGCTTTTCTCATTGCTATGCTAAAAATATGGCAACTTGAAGAAGACGGGCTTACTGTGGCTCACAGTTTGAAGGTACAGTTGATGGTGGCAGGGGAGGTCGGACAGCAGAAGTGGGAGGTAGCTGGCCACATCACATCCACTCTGGAAGGAGAAATGGATGCTGCCGCTTTGCTGACTTTCTTGCTTTCATTCAGTCCAGAGCCCTGGACCATGCCACAGTGCCAGCCACATTCAGGGCGGGTCTTTTTAAATCCATCAACCCAGTTTAGACGAGCTCATCAATTTGTTTCCATAGTGATTGTAATCGTATAAAGCTGACACTCAAGATGGCCCCTCACAACCAGCTAGCCCGGAAGAAGCACACCTTGTGCCCCAGGTACAACTTCTGACCTTCAGTCTGTCAACTGTCACACACAAACATTCCTTGATGAGAACAATTCTGTCCCATAAGTTGTGTCAGACACGTGGTGATAACAGCCAGATGTGGTGGCACACACTTAAAATCCGAGCACTCTAGAGGCTGAGGTCAGAAGACCATGATTCTGAGGCTAGTTTGGACTGCATAATGAGACCCTGTCTCAATGTCCCATCACCCCTCACCCCCAGTCTTTCCATGGCAAGTAGAACTGGCATCCACATGTACCTCTCATCCTTGTATCAGTTTATCAAGGGATTCATTATACTGTTTTTTTTTTTTGTATCAGTGATGTACTGATGATCAAATCATCATTATAAGATGTGTATGTCAGTTCTTAGAGAAGGAAGCTAATTGCCCCTTAGAGTGGGCTTTATTAGGGGAAAGAGCCTCATGACCATTAGGGGCAGGGTAGCTATGGTAAGGCCTTGAAGCTGAGGAAGAAGTAGGAGAATACTCTAGCTTCATTCTCTTGCTATGATAAAATGTTCTGGCCTAAAGCAACGTAGGGAAAGATTTCGTTAGCTTACACTCTCATGTCACAGTCACTGAGGAAGGGCACGGCAGGAGCCTGAAGCAGAAACCACAGAGGAATACTTCTCGATGGCTCACAGGCTCACACTTAGCTAGGGGCATATACAGTTCAGGGCCACCTGGACAGGGAATGGGGTGACCACAGTGGGTTGGGCCCTTCTACATCAATTAATAGTGAAGACACCTTCCACAGATTTACCTATAGTCTAATCTAATATAGGTAAATTCTCGTAGGAGATTCTCTTCTGAGATGATTCTGGGCTGTTTCATGTAGAAAGTTAAAGCTAACTAGGACTGGAGGTTAGAGCATCCTATCAGAGATATATGACAGTCCTTGAAGGGAGAGAGATGCTTCCCTTCAAAAACCTGGAGAGGAACTTCATGCAGAGACAAAAAGACAGCTGAAGCAAATGAGTAAGAGAGATAACCACCATAGGCAACACGACAACAGAAGCATATGAGCGATGGAGACTTCTGACTTTCACAACCTTTAAAAGGAGACCGGACATTTCATATACCTATCCCAGGCATGAGATTAAGTCCAGCTTATCTATATGACAGGCCCATGAAAGATGCAGGTACTGGGCTGGACCATAAATGTATCTTGCAGTTGCCGGGGAACAGAGGCTGGGCTTGGGTTTCCCCACAGAGATCTGTGTGTTCTAATCTTCCACAGCAGGAGCTGTCGTTGTGTGATGTGTGGCCTGATTAAAGAAAGATTAGACAGACAGACAGACAGACAGATAGATAGATCCAGAGGGTCTATGATCTAATACAAATGTGTTCATGTGTGGGCATGTGTGGGCATGTGTGGGCATGTGTGCATGTGTGCATGTGTCAAGTAACTGCCGTCTTGATCCAGGAGACTGTATGTTACAGACTATAGTGGGTCAGGGTTAGAAATTTCAGTTTATTGCCCAAATCCTAATTCCTTGCTTTCATTCCTAATCAGACCTATGTTCCCCCCACCCCCAATCCCTTCTGGCTTCGCACTTCACATCTGCAGTTCACTTAGATGAAATTCTGTCTTGTGATTTAGGGAGTTACTCCATAGTCCCCAGCGACCAATCAAATGTCTCCACATGGTGACCCTTATCTCCGCCACCTTGATTCTTAGGTAGTGCAAAGCTTGACTCTTGCCCGACAACCACACCATATACTTCAAATAAAAAAAGATATTCTATTTTCGGATTATCGGAGTGTAAGCATTTGTCAAGGTTAGCCACTTTCGATGCCAAGCGGGAGACAACATAAATCAAAAAGTTAACATCGAAAGATTTCCAAGGAGCCTGGAGGAAAACCAAGCTGAAAAAGGTGACTGGGAAGGCTGGCTGGGAGTGGCAGATAAAAAACTGTGTGGTTTGATTTTCAAAGTTCACGGATACGGAAGAAAAGCAGGCACGTTGAGAGGACATGTTGGAATGCATTGGAAAATAAATGTAACAGGGTATCAGCAGGCTGTTCTTATTCAAATCCTTCTCTCCTGTGCCTGAATCGGTAACTGCCACATTTTCAGGGAGTAAGGAAGGCCAGGCATGTCCTTACTATTAACAGGAAAGTTCAGGAGAGGCACATACAGTGGTCAGTATGCTGAGCCTTAGAGGGAGACACAGAAACTCCGCTGTGTCTAACTTTACAACCAATGAGCAAACTAGGTCTTTTGATTGATGTAAATTGAAAAGATGCATTACAGGGAACCAGAACTTTCTAATAGCGTGCTTCCGTGTGTGTGTGTGTGTGTGTGTGTGTGTGTGTGTGTGTGTGTGTGTGCAAGTGCACACATATGCAGATATGACAGTAGGTGTAGTTCTTGGGTGCTGCCCGAGACCCGATCTCGCACTGGCTTGGAGCCAGTGATTTGGCTAGACTGGGTAGCCAGCAAGCCCCAGATCTCCAGAGACCCCCCTATCCCCATCTTGTCAATTCTGGGACTAGAACTGCATACCGCTGTGCCTAGCTTCTTTACATGGGTTCTGGGGACTGAACTCAGGTTGTCACCCTTGCACACCAAGCACTTTATTGACTGAGCCTTCACCCTAAGCCAATGGATTATTTTAAAGATGATTGCTTGGTTTTTATATCTGCAACACCCCCACAAAGGCTCGTCTGCTAAAGCCTGGGTCCTCAGCTTGCAACTACTGGGTAGGTAGTGAGTCACTGAAGAGGTGAGGCCTGGTGAGAGGCGGTGGTACACCAGGGCGCGCTCCCAAAGCGGAGTATGGAATGTTGGTCGTCTCTCCTGTTTGCTTCCAGTGCTACATGAAGGAGCAGCTTGCTCTACTGTACCATGTACTCACGGTCATTCCGTGCTGCCTGGAACTGGCCTGAAAATGAAAGGGACAACTAAGGTGCATGGAAGACTCTAGAACTGAGCTGAGAAGTAAACATTTTCCCCTCTTGAGTTGGTTTATCTTAGATATTTCTTTCAGTAATGAAAAAAAAAAAAACTGACTCATGCATCCATGCATCCAAGTTCCTCTTGTGGAAATAGAATCTCTCTCTCTCTCTCTCTCTCTCTCTCTCTCTCTCTGTAAGTGTGTTTGTGTGTACACATGTATGAACACACATGCACACACTCTCTGTGTATGTGTATGCATATATGAGTGTGTGTGAGTATATGTATGCTCAATCATGTATGAGTGTGTGTGTGCATGTATGTGTGTAAGTGTGTGTGTGTGCATGTATGAGTGTGTGCGTGTATGAGTGTGTGTAAGTGTGTGTGTGTACACATGTATGTGTGTAAGTGTGTATGTGTGTGCATGTATGAGTATGTGTGTGTGTGTCTGTGTGTAAGTGTGTGTGTGTGTGTGCATGTATGAGTGTAAGTGTGTGTGTGTGTGCATGTATGAGTGTGTGTGTGCATGTATGTGTGTAAGTGTGTGTGTGTGCGCATGTATGAGTGTAAGTGTGTGTGTGTGTGTGCATGTGTGAGTGTAAGTGTATGTTGGCAGGTGCTCTACTACTGAGCTACATCCCAAGCCTTCTTTTTACTTTGTATTTTGAGTTTCTCAGCCTGGCTTTTAACTCACTGTGGGGTCCAGGTAGGCCTTGACTAGGTGGTACTCCCAACTAAGCTTCCCAAGAAACTAGAGCGATGGGCCTGAAACACCAGGTCTGACTTGGGATTCTTTATTTATATAGGGCATTTTGGTACCTAGGAAGCATAAGGTACACCATCTGTACAATGCCATGATATATTCATCTTAATAAAACTCATCCTACAACCCCACTCTCCATCAGTGGGTAGACTCTCAAGAGTCAGAGAGAGATAGTAAGCAAGTGAAAGGGGGGGGGAGAGGGGGAGAGAGAAAGGGGGAGAGGGGGAAAGAGAGAAGGAGAGAGGAAGGGAAGCTGAGCACCTCTCAGCAGGTGGGTGCACAGATGAAGAACGAGGTGACTTTTTCAGAGAGAAAGTTCCAGCTCTGATTAAAATTCTGCCGAGGCCGGAAGGATGACGTTCTGGGATAAGAATGACTCACTGATCAGAAAGGCCTCTGCACGCATCATCCTTCCCACTTGCAGCCACAGCCATCTCTCTCCCTCATATTTATAAAACACATTGTTGTTTAAAAAAAAAAAAAACAGCATGGTGAGTCATATCTATAATCCTAGACCTCAGGACACTGAAGCAGAGGGATTGCCAAAAGTTCCAGGCCCACCTGATCTACATAGACTTGGTCTCTACGAAAAGTATTTTTTAAAGGTTATCCTATCCAGGTAAGGTATAGCTAAAGTCTCACATATATAAGGGCTTTTCCAACTCCCCAGAACATAGATCCAGGGAGATGGCTCAATAGGTAAAGAGCTTGCTTTGCAAGCACAGGGACCTGAGTTTGATTCCCATAACTCATGGAAGGATAAAAGTCAGGCATATTGGCATATACTTGCTTTTTCAGCATTCAGGAGGTGGGGGTGACTGATCAGCCAGTCTGGCCTTCTTGGTGACCTCCAGATCAGTGAGAGAGAGGACCTCAAAAAACAAAGTGGGTGAAGCCTGAAGAATGACAGCTGATAATGTCTTCTGGCTGAGTGATAGAGAATGTGCCTAAAATCTCCTAGAAAGAGACTGAGACTGTGTCTCAGTGGTAGAGCACCTGCCTAGAATCCCCCAGTGAGGGGCTGGGGGCGTGGCTCAGTGGTAGAGC
>CM052721.1:21632210-21680616 GCA_028551405.1 Uromys caudimaculatus
TTTCTAACTCCAGGGTTGTCTCTTTTTGTGATTTCTTTATTGTTTCTATTTCTATTTTTACCTCCTGGATAGTTTTGTTCATTTCCTTTGTCTGTTTGATTGTGTTTTCCTGTAATTCTTTAATGGATTTCTGTGTTTACTCTTTAAGGGCTTCTAGTTCTTTACCTCCAATCTCTTGTGTTTCTTTAAGAGTGTTAATTTCTTTCTTAAAGTCTTCTATCATCATCATGAGAACTGATTTTAAATCTGAGTCTTGCTTTTCTGGTGTGTTGGGGTATCCAGGGCTTGCTGTGGTGGGAGAGCTGGGTTCTGATGTTGCCAAGTGGCCTTGGTTTCCGTTCCTTATGTTCTTGCCCTTGCCTTTTGCCATCTTGTTAACTCTGATGTTAGCTGGTCTTACTCTGTCTGGCTGTGGCTTGTCCCTCCTGCAGGCCTCTGAATTAATACTCCTTGAAGACCAGCTCTCTCTGAGAGGTGTTTGGGTTTGGAGTGCTGTGGCACAGGGTCACCTCTGGGGTGCGGACAGAAACCAGAAGGATCTTGTCCCCAGGTGTCCCTTGGTTCCTGTGTCCTGATGGTTCTACAAGGGTCCCTCTTGATCCAGTGAGGTTAAACAGAAGTGGTGGTTTTGCCTATGCTCGAAGTTGTGTCAGCACTCCTGGAATACCAGCTCTCTCCTGGAGCCCTGTGGCCCAGGCTGAGGTCCCAAGGTCCCAGTGAGCAGTGGTGCTCATCTTAACCCCACTCACGGCTTTTCCACGCTCCTGGGGGGGTAGCTTTCTCCTGGTGCTAATTGGCTATGGAGCCCTGTGGCCCAAGCTGAGGTCCCCAGCCACAGATGGAAAACGGAAGTTTCCTGTCCCTCAGTCTCTGTGGCCCGCAGGTTCTAGGCAGGTCCCGGTGAGCCGTGGTGCTTGTCTTGTCCCCACTCATGGCTTTTCCACGCTCCTGGGAGAGTAACTTTCTCCAGGTGCTGCTTGTCTATGGAACCCCGGTGTCCCTGGCAGAGGTCTCCTGCCACAGATGGGAACCAGAAGGTTCCTATGCCCGACTACCTCAGTCCCTGTGTCCCGCAGGTTCCGGGTGGGTCCTGGTAAGCAGTGGTGCTCGTTTTAACCCTACTCACAGCTTTTCCACGAAGGTTCCTATGCCCGACTACCTCAGTCCCTGTGTCCTGCAGGTTCTGGGTGGGTCCCGGCAAGCAGTGGTGCTCATTTTAACCCCACTCACAACTTTTCCATGCTCCTGGGTAGCTTTCTCCAGACACTAATTGGCTATGGAGCCCTGTGGCCCAAGCTGAGGTCCACCAAATCTTCTTTTCTTAATGAGGCTTATTGATGCTCTCAATTTACCGTCTATTTTAAGCCGGTTCTACAAATAAGCAATGGAGACTATCTTTGCCATTAGCACCTGATGCCTGCACACTACAATGCTTCTTAACCGAGATCTATCTTACATGCAGACTGGCCTCCTATTCATCTTCTTTAAATGCTATCTTAAAGTACCTAATTCAAATTTACCACTCAAAACCTTTTACAGGCTTCCCACTGCCTATAGGATAATGCAAAACTATCAGACCTTGACTGTGAAGCTCTGCACAAGTCAACTCCTATTCAATTATTGACTGTTTCGGTTGTTTTGAGACAGGGTATTATATAGCCCATGCTGTCCTCAAACTCAATATGTAGCTTTAAATGCCTAGTCCCCTACTGCCATATCCTCTGTGCTGGAATGTGTGCCATGATGCCTTAGATGAAATCAGCTGTCAAAACTCACTTAACTCATATCTCTAAACCCATGATTCTGATTGGCTGCATCATCAATGGATGATAATCAATTCATTTATTCTCCTATTCATTCATTCTCCCATTTAGTAAGCACTGGTTGAGTGTCCACAGTGGGCCAGGCATTATGCTCAGGGGTAGAGCTCTCTCTACAACAATGACCTAGTCCTTGATCTTAGTCAGTACAGTTTACCATCTGATGTGTTACCAGAAGGGAGTCTTACCATTCAATGTGAGAGAAACCGAAAGACAAAAGAGTCAATTCCCACATATGAGGGTAGGTTTTAACTGTCAACTTGACACAACCTAGATTCATCTGGGAAGGGAGTATCAATGAAGAACTGTTTAGACTAGGTTGTCCTATGGGCATGTCTGTGGAGAATTGTCTTGCTTGGGTTAGTTGAGTAAGACCCACACTGAATATGGGAGGCGCCATTTTGTGGGCTGGTCCTGAACTGAGTGAGCCCTTAGTGTGTGTGCATTCATGTATTCTCTTTGCTCCTACCTGCAGATGTGATGTAACTAGTTGCTTCAAGTTCTCAACATCCTGCAGTGACAGGTTGTGTCCTAGGCTTGGGAGTCAAAGAAGCCCTTTCTCTCTCAACTTGCTTTTTCCCTTGTATTTTATCATGGAGATTGGGAGGACACTAAGACACCAAGTCTCTCCTGCAGTGTGGAGGAAAGAGAGACCAGAACTTAGGTTTTATACAAAGTTTATGGTGACAAAGAGAGAGAAACTTTTGAGACAGAAAAACACACACACACACACACACACACACACACACACACAAAAGAGAATAAAGAAAAGAACCAACCAATCAAGTCCCCCAAGGAAGCCCTGAGAACATGGTGTAAAGGTTTAAATGATTCAGGAGGACGATGTGATGTTGAACTCAAATTAGATGGGATCCCTTGACTCTGGGAAATGCTGTGTGCTACTGAGGTCAGTATTTCTCAGCTTCCACTTGTGAATGTAGTCTATCACTTGCCCAGATTACTTCAGGAAGGAGCTGGGGGTATAGTTCAGAGGGTGAGAACTTGTCTAACACACATGAGGTCCTGCGTTCACTTCCCAGTATCAACGATTTGTTTGTTTGAGAGCTACTACAAACAACAATAACAACAACAACTACAAGAATATTGAGAGAGAGAGAGAGAAGCAAGTGTATACAGCTCACAAGATCCCTGTGAGTGTCTCAGCTGATAACTCAGCCAATAGGAATGAAAGGGACTTCCTTCAATAGATACCACCCATTGGTCCACTGAACTACTCAATGAAGAAAGTATATTTTATGCCCATTTTACAGACATGTAAACTGTCCATCAAAGATTTTAAATAACCTGTCCAAGGTCAAACAGTAACCGTTCTAATTTCCTTCCTGTTGTTGTGATAAATAAAATGCTCTGACTTAAGACAACTTTGGGGAGGGAAGGTTTATTTTAGCTTAAGCTCCTAGTCACACTCCATCAGCTAGGGAAGCCAAGGCAGAAGCTTGCTATCTCACACAGCACAACCCCATGCCAAGGAGCTCACTTCACAGCCAAGAACTACAACAGGAAACACGGAGAATGCTGCTTCTCACCTGGCTCGTTCAAAGGCTCATGCTTAGGTAGCTTTTCAAAACAGCTTAGATACACCTGCCTAGGTAATGATGCCACCCACAGTGGGCTGGGTACCAGCTAAATCAACAGTTCTCAACCTGTGGGTCATGACCCCTTTGGGGTCAATTGGCCCTTTTACAAGGGTCACATATCAGATCTCCTGTATATCAGATATTTACATTACGATTCATAACAGTTGCAAGATTGCAGTCATGAAGTAACAACAAAAATTATTTTATGGGTGGGGGGATCACCACAACATGAGAACCTGTATTAAAAGATCGCAACCAGCATTAGGAAGGTTGAGAATCACTGTTCTAAATCAATTAACAATACAATCCCCATAGATATACACATAGGTCAGTCTGATCTGGGAAATTAAATCAACTGAGATTCTCTTCCCAGATAATTCTAGGTTGTGTCAATTTGACAGTTAAAGCTAACGAGGTTGGGCATGGTGACACACACCTTTAATACCAGCACTTGGGAGGCAGAGGCTGGTGGAACACTATGAGTTTAAGGCCAGCCTGATCTACACAGTGAGTTTCAAGACAAGCCAGGGCTACATAGAAAGACTCTGTCTCATAAAAAAAAAACAAAAAAAAACAAAAAAATAAAACAAAAAAAAACAAAACAAAAAACCCAACAACAACAAAAAAACGGAAACAAACAGAAAAAGCTTACTAGAAGAGATCATGAACCAAATCTGAAACGACTAGTGAAAATAAATCCTCATTTAAATTGTTTACCACAGATATTTTGTCACAAAATGAAAAAGTAACGCTGTGTGTTTCACTTTTACCATGTAATTTCTAGGCCTAGGAAAAAGAGTCATTAGTTATAGTGCTATAATTTTGGACCTCCATGGCCACCATCCTCATCCCCATAAGTGGTTTCACAGTAATTTTTTTTGCTTGGTTGGTTCATGCCACACAATGTAGAAAAGATGCCATCTACAATCATTTGGTCTCCCTGACAGAAAAGCCAACAGCTAACCTCAAAACAAGTATGCCTGTGTACTGATGATATGTGGTTTTATTTGGCTGCCTGTTTCTCTCAGAGCTTGTTAAATCAGAGCCATAATAAATGTCTCCAAAGCGGAACTAGCTTGAAGGAAAAATTCCCTGGATTTGGGAGATGGTGGCTTCCCCCAGCAATTGCAGTTTAAAGGGGGAAAGGAAATATGGAGGCTTGATCCAATTAACCTCCACAGCGTGCTATTCAAGCAGGGCCCAGACAGAGTCTCAGTTTATTATCCCAGAACCTTCATTAAACCAATTCTGTCTGCAGCCAAACGTTCTCCTCCCTTCCTGGTGTGCTCTCATGATTACTTAATTTAAATAAAGAGCTCGCTCATTGTGTTTCCTGGGTGTTGAGAAGATTCAGACTCATGACCTGAATCGGGGATAATATTCTCAAGTAATTTTCAAAACCCTATGAAAAATTAGTAAGTTCATGTAAGGACAGAGTATCCCTCATGCAGACAGCTAGATGGAAATGTGCACATTCTCAGTAGGGTGTCGGAAAATACAGCTCGAACCCTCATGCCACCACTGTTAGATTGTGTGCGCACATGTGTGTGTGTGTGTGTGTGT
The DNA here is from genome assembly GCA_028551405.1 of Uromys caudimaculatus. Classification (NCBI taxonomy): domain Eukaryota; kingdom Metazoa; phylum Chordata; class Mammalia; order Rodentia; family Muridae; genus Uromys; species Uromys caudimaculatus. The sequence goes on from CM052721.1 coordinate 21,637,192, forward strand.
GTGTGTGTGTGTATACATCTGAGTATGAGTGCACATATATGTGTGCCCATACATCTATGGAAACTAGAGGTGAATGTGGCAGTGGTTCTCAACCTGTGGGTCACAATGCTTTTGGGGTTGAATGACCCTTTCCTAGGGGTCACATACCAGATATCCTGCATATCAGATATTTTCATTAAGATTCTTAACAGTAGCAAAATTACAGTTATGACGTAGCAATGGAAATAATTTTATGATTGGGACGTCACCATAGCATGAGAAATTATACTAAAGGATCACAGCATTAGGAAGCTAAGAACCACTGATGTAAGATATCTTCGTTAGTCACCATCCCCTTTAGGTTTTGGAGCCAAGGCCTCTCATCAAATCTACAACTCCCCAATTCAGCTAGGTTAGCTGTTGACAAAGCTCCATGACCCCCCCCCCCCCCGTCTACCTCCCCAGTGCAGAGCACCATACCACGATGTTTGCATGAATTCTGAGGATCCAAGCTCAGCTCCCTGACCCCACTTGGGCAGCAAACACTTTACCAAGTAAAAGCTCTCTTTCTAGCTGGGATTACAAACACCAGATTGTTTTATGTGGGTTCTGAGCCCTCTCCCCAGGTCCAACAGCACCAACTTTTAAAACTCAACTTCTATCTGCTAGGCAAATTAGGGCTGCGGGTGAACTTGGCTCATGGGACAGCAGTTTGCTACTTCTATCTGAACTAATTCTCAAGATGCTCCCCAAAGAACTTCAGTTTTCCAAGAGTCTTTGTAACTTTCATTGTCAAGGGTGAGGCACATCTCTGGTATATGCTTGACAGGGTATTTCCAGACAAGAAGGTAAGACCTACCTCGAATGGGGGTACTGCCATCCCATGAGGGCACATATGGAATTTATCTGATCTCATTCATTAGTTTATTTTTGGATTATGTGTATAGTTATGGGGGGGTGTATGTACCTGAATGCAAGCACCTACAAAGGCCAGAAGAAGGTATTAGAGCCTCTGACACTGGAGTTATAAGCAGTTGTGAGCCAGCCAGTGGGTGCTGGAAACTGTTCTGGAATTCTCTAAAAGACTAGACAGTGCTCTTAACTGCTGGGCTACCCCTCCAGGTCCCCTCCAATGGGATTTAAAGTGGAAAGGAATACAACCAGTTCTCATTTCCCTGCTTTCCAGGCGCCATGATGTGAACTTTCTGAATCTGCTTCACACCAGCACACATGAGTATAATGGGTCAATCTGCAGAAGTATAAAGTAAACAAACCTCTTTTCTATACAAATTACCCAGCCTCTGGCATTTTGTTATAGTATCGAAAAATGAATTATTACACAATTGTTTTTTGATCTGGAGTCCCATAATGTCAGGGATGAATCTAGTCTCCATCTGAGTACTGAGATAAAGAAAGCAGATTTAGACAGCAAAGGTTTATAAGAATGAAGAGAGAGAGAGGTAGCTCTGGCCGAAGTGAGGAATGGTAAGGATGTTCTGCCTGAAGCACAAGCCATCACCCGCAGATGAATGATGGAGGAAGGCCCTCTTAGCAGGAAGTACTGCTTTTTCTTCATCAATCTCTCCTTCAGCTGTGAACAAAATGAAGATATCCAAGCCCACGGGCAATTATGGTTTCAGGGTCCTCAGCCATAAAATGGAATTACTGGGTCAGTGGCACACCATGGATGTCTGCTTTCTCTCAGTATTTTCCTTTAGCAGGCTAAAGGAAACTTGACTTGCAGGCAAGTGGGGAGTGTCAAGCCTGTCAGTGGAGTGCAGGATCCCAGGTGTGCAGGGTGAAGTGGAACAGAGGAGTGGGAAGAGCTTAAAATAATACCCTTCTTCAGAGTTCTCTGCGTGACCAGAAGCCATGTCAGGACTCTAATGGCATAGCCTGCTGAGTTAGAAAAAGGCTTCCAGAAAGTGCCGGTTTAATCTCACAATAAACAGCTTCTAGGAGCCTCTTAGGCATGGCTGCATAAATCTGACTGCTTAAAAATAGATGTGCACAGAGTCTGGCTTCTCACTTCAGGCACCATATGCGGAGATGGAAGGGCCATTGACAACAATGGGACAATCAGAGAGGCCTCTGGGATCTTCTGGTGGGCAATCAACTTCCGCACTGGGCTGCAAGGCAGGAGGACTCGCCCGCTTAGGGTCAGGTGTGAGTGTTTGGGCCCTGTTGCCTAAGATTCTCTTTCTTCCAATGGATTCTGCCCTGTATCTGTTTTCCTAGTTTTCATCTCTGACTGTAAACTCCACCAGCATGACATTTTGAAACTGAATCATTCCCTGAAGGCTCCTGTGTTGAAAGTTTGGTCTCCCAGAAGATGACCCTTGGATAGCAATTGCATCCGGGACACCCTGACCACAGTGATGGATTTTTCCTTTGATTGGTTCTTCTTAAAATGATAATTAATCCCAATCAGTTTCTTGGCCTTACTCTATTGCTGTGATTAACACACACACACACACACACACACACACACACACACACACACACAAACACACACACACACACACACACACTGACCAAAAGCAATTTGGGGAGGAATGGGTTATTTGGCTTATATGTCAGGCTCAGAGTCCATTATTGAGGGCAGTCAGGGCAGGAACCATGGGCAAATGTTGCTTGCTACGTTGGCATTAATGCTCAATTTGCTTTCTACCATTCCATTGTGGATGGTGGAGGGTCCTGTGAAGACTCACCCCTCACTGAGAGCCCACTGATAGTCAAGGCTAATTGTAAGAGTCCTGTAATATTCTTTAGTGGTGTAGCCAATGATCAGTTGCCATTTTCCATCAAATAATTTTCCATCCGCTCGGGCAAGTTGATTAATTAAACTCTGTGGGCCACCCACAAAAGGAAGGTCTCAAAGTAGAAGGGCTTGTTGAGAATAACCGTTTTCACTGGGACTAGGGAGATAAGGGAGGGACAGTATGAAGAAAATGGCTAAAATTCATTATATAGATGTTTGAAACTATCAGTCAATTAAAAAGGAAACGGGATTTGGATGTTTTGACATATTATATTTTCATTTTTATCTGGTTTAGAATATTTTTAATTTGAATACTTCTTTTTGATCCACGGTCTTATGGTTCCAGTGGAAAATATCACCCATAGATTCATGTGTTTAAATACTTGGTCCTCAGCAGTTTTAGACACTGTGTGTTAGGATGCTGTGGTACCTTTAGGGGGTGGAGCTTCAGTGTAGGAAGTTGGTCATCTGGGGCAGACCTTGAGGCTTTGTATTCTCACTCTATTTCTTGGCCACTCCCATTCATTTGTGCTTCCTCACACCAGTGGGTCAGAGCACTTCCTAAACCCTCCGCTAAAACAAATCCTTTCTTCTTTCAGTTGCCTTGGGTAGGTATTTGGTCAGACACCACTGAGAACAGTAATGAATACCTGTGGCTTCACTCACTATCTGGAGACTTAGCATTTTATGCTTCAGTTTTTTCTTTCTGAGCTTACTTCCATGTGATCACAGAATATATTTTATTTCAGTTTTGAAATTTTTTGAGGTTGGCTGTAGCATCCAACATCTAATGTAGAGAATGGTACATGTTCCATGTGTATTGAAACCAAGAAATAATCTACGGTTGCTGTGTGTAGTGTTCTATTCTAGTCAAGATGTGCAAGTATCTTCTTCCATCCTCACCTTCATTTGACTTGTTGTTCCACTTGCTATAACACACACACACACACACACACACACACACACACACACACACACACACACACACACACGCTTTAAGGAGCTAGCTCAGTGATTAAGAGCACTGGCTGCTTTTACAGAGGACCAGGTTGAGTTCCCAGAACTCATATGTTGCCTCATGACCACCTATAACTACAGTTCTGGGGGATCTGACACTGACTCCTGACCTTACCGGACACGAGGCATGCACAGGGTACACACACAATACAGGTAGCCAAACATTCATACACATAAAAACAAAATAAATACATCTTAACAAAATAGAAAACAATGGTAAAAGTTTAGAAACGCAACTTGGATTTATTGATTTCTACTTTTTATTGAGTCAGGCTTTTGTTTTATATATTCTGAATCTGTATTATTAGTTGCATATAGATTTAAAGTTGTTACAAAACTCTGCTGAGTTGGATGTTGCATTCCTGGTAATGGCTCTTGTCTTAAAATCCACTTTGATATGAATATAATTACACCACTAATATTTTTGCTCACATTTCCTCTCCCTGTCTCCCCCTCTCTCTTCTCCCTTCCCCCCCCCCCCGTGTGTGTGTGGGGGGGGAAGGGGATGCAAGGATGCATGTGTGTTTGTGTGCAGGTGTGCATGGCACCCCATGGCACACTTGTTGAGGTCAGAACATAACTTCCCAAAGTCATTTCTCTCCTGCCACCACAGGGATGCTGGGGACAGGTCATCGAGTTTGGTGGCAGCTGCCTTTATCTCTGAGCTCTTTGCCTGCCTTATTTTTGTTTTTATGCTCACAGCATTTCTGTCTCTTCTGTAAGCCGCATCCTGCAGGATTCTCATGTGTTCAGCCTGAAAACTCCCCATCTCTAAACTAGACATTCCCCCACATCAGCTACTATGGTAATTGATGTATCGGAGCTTAAATGTACCTTGTTAATCTCCCCCTTGAGGTACAGATGATCCTAAATTAGCATAACCAGTGTTGGTGAGAAACTGCGAGGGATTTACAACATTCTAAGCCAAATGATCTCCACTTCTTGTTGTTTTTTATCATCACTAAGTTGCAAGTGTGTATACCTTAAGCTCTACATTGTTTCTTATCAGTTTCAACATTCAATATTCATTATGTTTAGCCATCATTACCACATTTTAAATCTTTTTAAGCCCCCCTCATCCCTTCCTTAGTTATCGTATTTCCATCTGGAATCATTTCTCACCTGCCAGGGAGAGCTCTCTTTAGGGTTTGTGCTGTTGTTCTGCACTGAAACAAACGAAGCTTTTCAGGTTTTAGGGGGACTAAAAATATCTTTAACTATCCTGTCTGAAGGATGTCACTTATGGTTATAGATACTTACAGTGACACTTAATCTTTCTTTCTTAAGCACTTTAAAAGTTCTATTAGTTGTCTTCTAATTTTTACCCTTTCTATAGGAAAGTCAGCGGTAGGCATTGTAAGTCTTTGAATTGTGACTGTTCGGGCTTTAGGGTATTTTCTTTGTCCTTAGTGTGCAGCAGTTACTATGATGAACTACTGCATTAGTTGCTTCTTGCGGCTCTAACAAAATACCTAACAAAAGCAACTGAAGGAAGGAAGTATGGTTCACAGTTCAAAGGTGCAGTCCATCATGGCTGGGCAGGCAACAGCCATAGGCAACTGGTCACATTGCATCCTCAGTCAGAAAGCAGAGAGAGAGAAGAATTCTGGGACTCGACTTAGTTTCCCCCTTTTATTCCTTCCAGGACCCCAGCCTAGGGAATGGTGCCACCTACCCTTTATTCCTTCCAAGACCCCAGCCTAGGGAATGGTGCCACTTACCTTTTATTCCTTCCAGGACCCCAGCCTAGGGAATGGTGCCTCCTACATTTAGGGTAGGTTTCTCACCTCAGTTAACCCAATCAAGAGAACCCCTCATCTACATGCTCAAAGATTCGCTTCCATAGTTAGTCCAAATGCCACCAACCTGGCAAGGACAGTGAACCATAACCATGCTGCTCACTTTTCCATTATAATGACAAAATCCTTGAGAAGAACAGATGAAAAGAATAAAGATTAATTTTGGTTCATGGCGTAGAAGCTTCACCCCATAGTTGGATGGTTTCTATTGCCAAGAGGGCTGAAGCACCGGAAGGGAACAGGAAGGTAGAGGAGAACCACATCCCTAATGGCCACTAAGAAGAAGTATTCAGAGATGACTTCCACTGGCTTAATTCCTCCAATCAGATTCCACCTACCAGTTTCCACCAGTTCTCAGTGATGCCATCGGATTATGACTCTACTGATGGGTGAATTCATTGATGAGGTCAGAGCCCTCAGGATGCAGGCACTGAAGGTGATTAGGTCCTCTTACTAGGGGCAGAACCTTTCAACCTCAGGGATTGCTATCCTTTAAGTACAACAGCTCTCATCTTCATCAGAGAAACTGTGACTGTATGCCAGAGACTTTAATATCAACTTGTTATCTGTTGACAATCCTACACTGAAGGGGAGCTGGGGAAGGTCACTGAACTCTCACCCTCACTCAGGACCTCATAGCCATTTGTATGAAATTCTGCCCTTACCGCATGTGGCCCCATGGACCTGGGGAGGGGGGCTGATTATACAGAGTGGAAGCTTACCTGAGCAGGGCACCCCATCTCCACAGGGCAGGGAGCTCTCTGTGTAGCCCAGAGTGGTCTTGAACTCACAATCCTCTGCTTCAGCTTCCCAAGTGCTAGAACTACAAGTGTTTCACTCTGTTCTTATTTTCTTCCAGTTCATTTACCGTATTTACGGCCATGTCTAACTTTCTATTAAACTCACTGAAGTTTTTATCTTAGCAGCTATGTTTTCATTCCAGAATATCAACTCGAATCTTTCTTCACAAAATGATTATAGAAATGGGAAATGTTTTTAAAGTTGTTTTTGCTAAATACCTTAACATACTAATTATTTTTATTTTAAATCTTATGTCTTCTCGGTGATCCAGTCTGCTTTGGAGTCTAATTATTTTGAGTTTGGAACTGTGCCTATCAATTTTGTTATTTTGACCCTAGTTTTTTTTTTTTTTAAACTACTAAAAGAAAACAAAACAAAACAAAACAAAAACAACTTGATTCCTAGGTTATAATTGTCTTCTGTCAAGGAGATGGAGGACAAAATAGTATTTTTATACTAATCAGCAATGAACCTAGTCAGACCTGGTGGTGTGGCCTGATGTTCCAGCTACACAAGCAGCTGAGCCAGGACAGCTACAAGCTCAAGCCCCACCCAGGCAACTTAGCAAGAACCTCTCTCAAAAATCCAGGAAGGGGAGCTAGGGATGTAGCTTAGCAAGAGAGCACCTGATTAAGCCCCCCCACCCCCCCCACCATAGGTGGGATCCATTTGTGAGCACCTTTATGAAATCCCTCAGTGAAAGGCTGGGGCACAGCTAAATGGTGGAGTGGTCACCTAACTTATGTGAAGTCCTGGAATGATGAATCCCATTCTACCTACGGTTTCCCCCTTTGTGAAGGTATATGTCGAGGGTCCAAGAAGCCTGGGATATGCAGCAGGATCCACCTTCCCCATAGAGCCTGAAGTCCATTTTTGTCTCCCTAGTGCTGTGAGGCTGACTAACAGCCTAATGAACTTTATATATTTTCCTCCTTTGCACTTAGACCCAAAGATACTCTGAGCTGGCCTATCTCTAAACCGACAAATTGGTAAATGCCTTGTGGTAAGGTGCTGTGGATTTCTTCCTTCTGGGACTGAGCCTTTCAAGTTCAGACTCGCTTATTAGCCATCATCTCCAGTTCTGTGCACTCATCCTCAGGAGAACAGCTCGGCCCTGATGCTATTCTTTTCTCTTTTCCCTTCAGGTTCACTGGGGAAAAAGAAATTCCCTGAATCCACAGTGGTGCGACAAGCGCCAGGGTGAGTTCAACACATCCTCATCCCTGAATATTTAGAAGCCTTCGTTGTCATGGGTACTTTCCACTACCCTCAGATGGTGGTCTCATTTTTATGTTACTTTTAGGGTTCTTCTTTGTAGAAGTTTAGTCTGATATAAATTACTTTATGTAGCCAAAAGTAGATGCCTAGGGGGTTATTTTAAACAAGACTCAAAAGTTCAAATGGCCAAAGAAAAAATAAATAGGTATAATTATACCAATATTATGTTTCTCTCCTTCTCCCTCTCACTCTCCAGCTTCCCCCATATCTCTCCTTCTGCCCCCTTCTGATTACCTGTCCCTCATTTCCTCCTTTTCCCTTCCTCTTCCCCTCCTCTTCCCTTTCTTCCTCTTTCTCCTTCCTTGTCCTTCCTTCCCTTTCCTTCCCTTCATTTCACTATGTAGCCCAGAATATCTTCAAACTCATGATTCTCCTGCCTCAACTCCCTGAGTCCTAGGATTAGAGCACCATACCACCAATCCAGGCAGAAAGTTCTATTCAACAAAGGACACCATAGATAAAATTAGCTGGTGAGCAGAAGCTTAGGGAGTCAATATTAGATGCCTCTAAAATTAACAGGTTACCTAGATGACAAACTTCCAGCCCATAAATATTTAGGGGTCAAAATGTATACAAATTATTTCTGGGCTAGAAGCTTGGTTGCCAGTGTGTGGTGCTAGAACACTTTAAGAGGTAAGGCTTGTCTTAGGGTTTTACTGCTGTGAAGAGACACCATGACCAAGGCAAGTCTTATAAGGGAACCACTTAAATGGGGCTGGCTTACAGGTTCAGAGGTTCAGTTTATTATCATCAAGGCAGGAGCATGACAACATCCAGGCAGGCATGGTGCAGGAGGAGCTGAGAGTTCTACATCTTCATCTGAAGGCAGTTAGGAGAAGACTGGCTTCCAGGCAGCTAGGATGAGGGTCTTAAAGCCCAGGCCCACAATGACACACTTACTCCAACAGGGCCACACCTCCAAATAGTGCCACTCCCTGAGCTAAGCATATTCAAACTACCACAAGGCTTAATGGAAAATAATTCAGTCATGAGAGCTGTCACTCAGGAATGGATGGGTTTGATTAGTGGTGACTTTGGATTAGTCCCCCAAAGAATAGGCTATCAACCCTGGGTCTTCCATCCAATCTTCCTTCCTGGGCCCTTCCTGGACCAACACTGGGTCTCATCCTTCCATGTCCGTGCCCTCGACCTCTTGAATGTGGCCCACCTCCCTTTTTGTTTCTGCTATCTTGAGACATAATCAGCTAGGAGTCATATGCTGCTTTGAACATTCTGGCCACCAGAAAGTGAGACAACTAACCCTCTTCTCTTTGTACTTGAACCAGCATCGTAGGAACACAAAAGAGATGAAGATGGAGATCATGGGAAAAGGGCAAAAGTTATGAGTATGCAGTGGGAGGGCCAACCAGACAGAGTGCAGGCTTGCACGAAATGTTCTGACTCATGAGCAGCTAGAGAACCATGAAAGAAAAGCACACGGGATATCACTCTCCATACATCAAACTGGCCAGTGAGTCACTGAACCAGGAACATTTGGAGACAGAAGGCCTTACCATCCTGTGGGAGCATTAGTGTCTGTATTCCAGAAAGTGATGTGATAGCAAATGCTTAGATCTTAGAAATAGAATGCAGAATCAAAATTAAGACAGAAGGAGATCTATGCATATAACATGCCCTGGCCCTGTTTATACTCTCTAATTGGTTTTTTCTTATACCCCTTTCCCCTCTACTCACCCCTAACAATTCCCTTTTCATTTTGTGATATTCTGTATGAAAAGAAACACAACATACATTTCTATCACAGTCAAGAAAATATAAATAAAACATTACTCATAATTTTATCTCTATGGAAACGTGTTCAACAATATATACTAAAATTTGTTGAGGTTGGAGAGATGGCTCAGTGGTTAAGAACATTTTTGCTCCTCTAGCAAAGGACCTGCATTTGGTTCTCAACACCCACACCAGGCAGCTCATAATCACCTGAAACTCCATCTCCATCTCCAGGGGATTCCATCTTTTCTGGCCTCCATGGAAAACTGCACTTAGGGGCATATACAGGCATAGACACACACATACACATAAGTAAAAGATAAGATATAATTTAAAACATGTTGAGTGAGTCTAGCATGGTGGAAGCTGTAACCCCATCACTAAGAAAGCAATGACAGGAGGGTCCTGGCCAACTTGGCCTGCATGTTAAGTCCCTGCCCTAAAATACACCAAAGACTGGGGTATGACTCAATAATAGAGCTCTTGCCTAGGATACATAAGGCTTTGGTTTCATCCCCAGCACTGCAAACAGAACAAAAGAACAGACCAAAGCTGAGGGTCATACAGATCCAATGTCTGACATACACACTCTTTGCATCTTCTTTCTGAATGGAAACTTAGAAGTTCTATGCTACACCTATGGAATTCTGCAGTCTCATTGAGAAAGTCCATGTAATCATTCCCCTATTGTGTCTGATTAAGTTGTTCCCTTAAAAACATGCTCTTGTTAATGTGTTAATGACTAATTATGAATTAATTACTGGATAAGTCTCCAAGTCAAGGATCCATTGTATTTAGAAACAACTGTGGGCCCAGAGAGAAGACTTAGTGAGTAAAGTACTTGCTTCATAAGTGGGGAGACCTGAGCTCAGAGACCTAGAACCCAAATAATGGTACCTAATATAGTATCTGTCTGTAACCCCCATACTCCTGTAGCAAGATGGAGGGTAGAGACAGGAGAATCACAGAATCTCATGGACCAGATAGACTGATGTATGCAGGGCAAACAACAAGAGACCTTGTCTCAAACAAGGTGGAAGCTGAGGACAGACCTCTGAAGTTGTTCTTTGAATCCCTCCCACTGAGGTGCATGCATGTCTGTGCTCACACAGATGAACACATACACATATACACACACCACAGAGAAGGGAAGGGGGAGAGGGGGGAGAGGAAGAGGGAGATGGAGAGGAAATGGGAGAGAAAGACGGAGGTTGGAGATAATTTAACAGTTAACCCTCTTGGCCAGAAAATATGAGGACACAGAATACAGATCTCTAGAAACCCACATAAATGCCAGGTAGACCAGTTGGCCCATATGCAATTCCAGTCTCAGGATGAGGAGACAGGAGATCCCCAGGTCAAGCTGACTAACAAGACTAGCCATATTGGCAAGTTCTAAGTTTGGATGTGACACGCTACCCCAATAAATAATATGGAAGAGCAATGGAATATTATTATAGACATTAATCTTGGGCTTACACATGCATAGAAAATATGCACACACAGACACACACACACACACAGACACACACACACACACACACACACACACTGCAATAAGAGAAGGAGGAGAAGGAAGAGGGAAAATGTGCTGTCTTTCTTCTGATCTTTGAACTTGTGTTCATGAAGAAATTGGAGCCTATTTGGTACCTACTTCCTGGCCCCTTGGGAAATGGTTTGGAGAGGCTGTGAAACACATCTTTCCATGACAGAAATGAAGCTCAGCAAGCAAGATACACATAAAACCAGCAGCCCAGGGCACCAGAAAGGCACTTATGCACACGCACAAACACACACACACACACACACACACACACACACACGGAAGAAGCACCCTTCCCCCCTGTGTTCTCAGCAACTGAGGCAAGAAACTGTCCTACATGGGCTTCTGGGAGACTTTTTCATGATAGAACTCGGCTGAGGAAAGGCAATAAGGAAGGTCGCCTTGGGGATGGCCCCTGGCAGCTGCCCGCACAGCAGCTTTTGTAGATCAGTGAGACAGTCAGATTCCAAAAGCAATTTTAGAAATCATAGACTCTAGGGAAATGGTTCATTTTCTTTTAATTAGCTGAATAACCCAACAAGGGAAGGGGGGGGTCCTTCCAAAGGAGAAGTAAGGGAATCTTCAGACATTTCTATTTTTGTCTGTTTGCAAAAGGCCTTGAATAATAAAACCCAATTTATATAAAAATAGCAATGATAAGGAAGGAAGCCTGGGTTTAGGTTTGCCTTATATCCAGAGGCTACCAGAACTTTTTATGTGAGCAGGTAATTTTTCCACACCTGTCTTAGGAGAAAGGCTGTCAAAGCTATATTCCCCCCATAAGATGGAACACAGTCCTAATAGAATAGGAGAATTAATCAGCAGTCCACGGCCAGGCTTCCTGACATTGATTTCAGTGTTAGACAAGACTGACAAGGAACTGCCTCCTGTTATATAGCTCTGACACCCGTGGTGTAGCTGTGGGTCTTGTGTTATACGCTAACCTCTGCTTGGATTTCTGAGCTCCTAACCTCAGGTCATGTGACCTATTGAGAACTTAAACCGTTGTGCCAGAAATCAACTTTCTTGAGTTAAAACACAGTACCTTTCAAGTTGCTGAGATGCCTTATCAAGTAAAGGCGTTTGTCAGCAAGCCTGACAGTCCCCAGGATCTCCCTGAGGGAAGGAGAGAAACGATTCCCCAAAATTGTCCTCTGACTTTCAGACATGCTCCACTGTACACACACACATGGACATGCATGTGTGCAAACCCACAAATCAATTAATGCAAAATTCCAGTGTAAAGTTACAATACTAACCTGTTAGTTACTTCTCTGTACTGTTAAAAATTCTTTTTATTTAAAAAATGAAATATCTGGCTAGAAGATGGAGAGATGGTTCAGTGGTTAAGAACACATACTGCTCTTCAAAGGGAACTGAGTTTGGTTCCCAGCAGCTTACAGCCACAGGGAACTCTAGCCCAAGGAGATCTGGTGCCCTATTCTGGCTTCTGCAGGTACCTACAGTCATGTGCACATTTCCATAACAGATACATAATTTAAAAAAATAAAATTAATCTAAAAATGTATTGCACTAACGAAACCTAGTTAAAGAACTTATCTTGCCTCTCTGTTTACAGAGAAATGGCCCCTCCCTTCATGCTGAGGAAGATATGGTAGCTAGAGTAGCTTGAGGCTGTGGTAGTGGGAGCAGGAGACTGCTTGTGAGCTGAAATGAAGCAGGACTGTAGCATCAGAGCCCCTCAATATGCTTGCATGCCTTCCAGCTAAGCCCACATACAACAGGCTGTACGACCTCTAAAGCCAGCACCACCATCTGGTCGCCAAGTATCCAAACACACAAGTCTGTGGGGGATACTTCCTATTCAAACTACCAAAACTAGTAACACGAATTAGACCAGAAATTTAAGCCTAAGACTCTCTCTCCAGCAACCATTGTCACAGCTGTTTTTGGAAACTCTGAAAAGATAATTGGATTTAAAAATGAGGAAAATTATACTGGAAGTCTTTTCTTCATCACCTATAATTCTCTGCACAAACCGTGTTGCTTCCTAATTGTGTTTTCATGATGCGGTTATAATTAGCCACATTCCCAGGTGCAAATGGCCCTACATGGCCCAGTTCACTTCTTCAGTGAACTTCTTGGTTACTCATTTCTGCTGAAATGTCACTTGTTTTAAGGGACAACATTCAGACTGATTGAGCTAGCTTTTCTGTGTTCTTGTTTTTCAGACAGGGACTTGCTCAGTAGCCCAGGCTGATCTCAGACTGCTGCCTAGGGCTGGAATCACCCATATGTGCCATACCCAGATGTTCTACTTCCACTTTGTCATTGTAAAAATCACAGTGACCAGAATTAACTTAGTGAAGGAAAGGGTTTATATCATCTAAAAGGTCATACTCCATTATTGAGGCAAGCAGAATAGGAACTCAACAAGGAACTTGAAGCAGAAACCATGGAGAAGTGCTTATTGGCTTGATCTCTGGCTCATTCTTACCTAGCTTTCTTATACAGCCCAGGACCACCACCTAGGGAATGGTGTCATTCATAGTGGGCTGAACCCTCCTACCTAAACTAACAAGTAAGACATCACCACTCCCAAGCTAGGCATCATTTTTATTACCTCTAGTAAATAAGTAATAACAAGGCCTGGGAGACAGTTTAATTGCTCAAGGGCTTGCTTTGCAAGTTTGAGAACCTGAGTTCAATCCTCAGAGTTACACACTAACAGCCGGGTGTAATGGAGCGCTTGTAAGCCCAGAGTTGGGGAGGCAAAGATGGGACCATCCCTGAAGCTTGTTGGCCAATGTGTGGAATAGGCAAGTCCCAGGTTCAGTGAGAGAGCCTTTCTCAAATATTATGATGGGCAATGATAAGTCTACACACACACACACCACAAGTAATAACAAAAGCAAGGATTTTCATCTGCAGTTTGAGTTCAGTATGCAATTCGGTTAGTTTCAGCATCTCAGAATATGAACTCTTCAAATTTAAAAGGTGCTACAAGCTTGCTAGGACCAAACGGAGAGCAAATAAGCATCTTGGGCTTGCTGGTGCGCTCTGTGTGTAATTATGGATCTTCCTCCTTCTTGATCCCCCCACCCGTGCTAAGTGGCCATAGCCTTTATGTTCTTCTTCATCCTGGGAGAGATCCTATGTCCCACGCGACAGACATGGGTGCTCAATGCAAAGCGGGAAGTGGGGTGGGATCTCTACACCACATCAGGCTATTTTCTGGACCATCTTAGAGGGGAAAGGACCACATGGTGAAACAAGCCACTGAGCTGTGAAAACATTTTCCTATTGAGTCTCAATCAAGTCGCAGATACTGCTCGCAAATGCTCAGCTGCAAAACTCAGAGGCAACTTGGGAGCATTTTCCTGCTCTGTGACATCCTCGCTGTTGTGGTATCAATGTGAAATGTCCCTTACAGGCTGATGTATTTGAACATTTGGTCCCCAGCAGGTGGAGCTGTTTGGAAAGGTTATGGAGTCTTTAAGAGGTGGCGCTTTGCTGGAGGCCACTGGCCACTGGGCAGGGGTAGGAGTGGGGTGTGAGGATTGAGGTTTTGAGTCCTGTGTCACCTCCTATGCACACTCTGATTCACAACTTTGGCTGTAAGGTGACCTTTGCCTCATACTTCTGCCACCACACCTTCCCTAACATAATAAACTGTATTCTCACACTATGAACCAAAATAAACCCTTCCTTCCTTAGGTTGATATATTTTTCAGGACTTTGTGGCAGCAACATGAAAAGTTACTTGTAAAAAGTCTTACTTAGAGACCTCTCCTTCTTAGTTCCTTCCTGCTTTTAAATTTTTAAATTATGTGTATGCATGTATATCTGTTCACAGAAGTCAGAGGAGGATGTCAGGTATTCTGAAGCTGGAGTTATATAGATAGTTGTGACCCACCTGATGCAATTGCTGGGAACCAAAGTTGCATCTTCTGCAAGAACGGGTACCAGGAATTGAACCTGGGTCCTCTGCAAGAACAGCAAGTGCTCTTAATTACTGGACCACCTCTCTAGCCCCCTCTCTTTGATTCATCTTCCAGAAGTGTTTCCCCTTGTTAATGTCACAGGTGCTTTGGATGCCTTTTGGTTTCATTGTGAAACACTTTCAACTCTAACTGATGGGTACTCAAGAGCCTACCTTTCTATCTTTCCGTTCTTCATGCAGCCTTATTTCCTGTACTGTTTAAATCATTGCCATCAGCACAACTTGAGTTAAATCCCTCTTTCTCTTCTTTCTACCCTTCTTCATGCAAGGCTTTCATGAACATCTATTGTACAACTGAATATATATTCTTTCCAGAGTGCATTGAGTTTTCTGTGGTACTTTCACATGTGATATGGAATTTTTATTTTCCTACTAACTCTCCTAAGAGGCGAGTAATGTGCTTTGAATACAGACATGCATGGCTGAACAATGGAGATACTTTCTGAGAAATGCCACATTGGGTGGTTCCATCATCATGGGGCCATCATAAAGCAAACTCAGCAACCCAGATGGTGTGAGTCAGTTACTCCACAAGACTCTCGATGAAATCAAGAGCAGCAGTAAGCTCAGACTGTTCGAGGCAGCTGATGGCATAGCAGCATACTGCTTTACAGTAAAGGTTTATGGGTTTTGATACATAGAAGGAATAAACTCTGAAATAACAATAAAAGTAGAGCAAACATAAAGTGCAACAGACTTTTATTATAGTCATTATAATTACCAAGAATTATGTGCTGTGTACAGCTGGGTGGTCTATGCTTGCATCATGCTGATGGTTTGATGGTTCTGTTTATAGCAGCATCAAGAGACACAGAAGAGAAGTGGTATTATGATACGTATGAATGGTGTCAACCAGGAAACGTTCACAGGATCTTTCCAAGTCCATTCCAATCTTATATAACCACCATCATATACTCCATGACCCTGACAAAATACCTCCACAAAAGCAAGTTAAGGGAGAACAAGTTATCTTTTTTTAACTAATTCCAAATTATAGTTCATCACTGTGGGGAAGACAAGGCAGCGAAAGCGAAAGCAGCTAGTCCCATCACATCCACAGACAAGGGTAGCAGACAATGAATTCATGCCAGTGCTCAGTTCACATTCTCTTTTCCAACAGGATTCCTGTCTAAGGGAATGACACCACCAGTGGTGTGAGGGTTTTCCTACCTCAACTGACAATCTAATTCTCAATGGATATGTCCAAAAGTCAACAATCCCTCACTGAGACTCTCTTCCAAGGTGATTACAGATTGTACTGAGACATAGTCTGTGAATCTGTAGCTAACAGACTTCCAGGTGCCAACGTTTTTCACTCGGGAAAGGAAAGTGTCCACCAAAGGGGTATTGCTGGCCACAAGCCTTGCTCCACACCCACTTTCCTGCCTCTTGATGGAGAATTAGCATTATAAGAGAGGACCCCCAACTCTAGCACCTGAGTCTGATACTCCTTAGAACTTCTGATACGCCAACTCTCCGCTGTGCTGGGAACTGAATTCTCCTCAGAATCCCTACCATGCTGTTGTTCTGCTGTTGTCTGCCTGTCCATGATATTCAGAACTCTTCTAATAAACTTTTTATCTGCAACAATCCATCTCAGCATCCCACGAGACCTCCCATCTGAAACCAGAGATAATTCTAAATATAAGTACGTTGCCTCTTTTAGGAATGAAAGTTGTAAAGTCCTTGCCAGATACCACTCAATACAGTCCCCTAGTCTACACGCCAGTGGCCCAGCCCTTTGGCTACTCCATTGGTTGGTAGGTAAGGAGATACTTGGGGTTTCCTCCCTAAATGCAAGAAGAGGAAGCAGGAGCTAAAGTGTGGTAGAAGTGAGAGTCTTCTACAATAGTAATGATGCCACCGAAAGATGAACACTTCACGCTCGGGCAGCACTTTTCATTATTTCTAATGCGTTTTTATATCTGTTATTATGGTTCTGTCTCACAGTGTCTCCGGGAAATAGTCATGAGATGGACTTCTCAGCTCATTTGCTTAGATGAGGGCATCGAGATGGAGACTGCCAAGTTTTCTTATCGTTTAGCA
Source organism: Uromys caudimaculatus (assembly GCA_028551405.1). Taxonomy (NCBI): domain Eukaryota; kingdom Metazoa; phylum Chordata; class Mammalia; order Rodentia; family Muridae; genus Uromys; species Uromys caudimaculatus. The sequence continues at coordinate 21,654,114 of CM052721.1, forward strand.
AAGGGACCCAAACAATATACTCATGAAAAGCCATTCCATACTACAACGGATGTGAAAGGGCTCAGGAAAAAAGAAAGAAAACAAAAAACTAATGAAGGGTGGGATGAAAATGAATGGTCGGGAGGGAGGGAGGAGGGAAACGCTCATAGTTCATAGTACATCAGCAATGACCTTTGTAGAGTGGAAGAAGAGAGCTGAGAAGGTCAAGGGAGTGAACTCTTAAGAGCCCGAGGATGGAATTTCTAAATATAAGAAAGTTCAGAGGCTGCAAAGATCACTCAATGTGTAAGAGCACTGTCTGTTCTTCCAGAGGACCTGGGTTCAATTCCCAGAACCCACATGGTGGCTCACAACTGTTCAATTCCATTCCCAATGGGATCTGATGCCCTCTCTGTCCTTCATGGCCACTGCACACACATGGGGCAGCCATCCATGCAGGCAAACCATCTGTACACGTAAAATCAAATTTTAATTAAAAAAATTAAGCACAAGAAAGTTCAAATGGAAAGGTCCTGAGGCAGCTGCCTTGTTAGTATGTCTGGGGAGTAATGGGAAATCCACTGACACTGTTACAGAATGAGAGTGGATAGACGGGAAGGAGATGCCACCATGTGGGAGTTGGGTTTTTCAGATGGAAGGGACAGCAGGAGGATAACATGGCATAACTGCTAATCTCAATTGTCATCTTGACAGGAGCTAGAATTACCTAGGAGCAAAACCCCTGAGCATGTCTATCTTAGGTTAACTGAGTTAGGAAGCTTCCCCCAGAATGTGGGTGGTACCATCCCATAGGCTGGAGTCCTGGATCAAATAAAAAAAAGAAGAGGACTGAGCACCAGCACCCATATTCCTCTTGCTTCCTGACAGTGGATGCCATGTTAGCAGCTGCCTCATGTTCCTACTGCCATGAATTACTCACCAGGACAGACGGTGTTCCTCAAACTGTGAGCCAAATAAACCCTTCCTCCATTAAATCACCTCTTATCAGGTATTTGATAACAATAAGAAAAGAGAAAAGGAACCAATCCATACAGCTTCTGACATATTTTAGAGGCACACTAGTGACTAAAGACAGAAACAGAGCAAGAAATCTAGACACAAGACAACAGTTTCTTGAACCAAAAAGGAGTTTGGGAGAAATAGCAAGATTCTGGATTTGCCCCCTCAGGGATTTCTGGTGTATTCAACACCATGTGTGGTGGCAATGTGGCTGTCCTCAAGTGAGGGTTTCATAGCTTACAGGAAAGTTCTAGAAGCACATCCTTGGGAGCAGTTTTGAAGTATTGAAGCCTATGGGCATTTGTAAAATGTACCATAAAGCAAGTGCAAACAAAAGAAAAGCCCATGGTCACCCCAGGCTCAGCAGTAAGAACCGAGAACAGCAGAATAGCCAGTGGCAATGGGGCCGGGAGTGTGTGATCCAGGAAGCCAAATGAAGACAGTGTTAGAGGGAGACAAAAAAACAAAACAAAACAAAACAAAAAAACCGATATGGAGACAAAGACACGCAGAGGGAATCTACCATTGGCTATGGCAACATGGCACCTATATGCTACCTCCACTGGAGTTGTTCATAAAACGTGTCCTAATTAGCTTTCATTGTTAAGTTGGCACATCCTACAGTCAAGGAGGAAGAGGGAAACTCACATGAAGAATTGCCTCTATTCCATTGGCCTGTGGGCATATCTGTGGGGGGCTGTCTAGATTGTTGATTGATGAATGAGGTGCAGCCCACTGTGGGTGGCACCATCTCCTGGGCAGGTGGCCCTGGGCTGTATGAAAAGATCATCGAAGCGTGGTCCAGAGAGCCATGTTCCTACGTGGCTTCTGTTTCATGTTCTTTCGTGACTCCTGTCCTGCCTTCCCTTACTGATGGACTGTAACCTGGGAGCATAAGCCAAATACAACCTTTCCTCACCTGTAAGTTGCTTCAGGCCGGACTGTTATGGTAGCAACAGAAAGGGAATTAGATCAGAATGGGAGGAATAGAAATATACAATGCAAGTGGATTCGGGAAGCAATGAGAGGAGATGTGGCAGAAGTTGGCCCTAGATGATTCTTTGACGCCCTTCCACACAGCAATGAGATCTGTGGGGCTCATTTTCTGCTTCCTCGCTCATGCTGGGGCAGGAGTTGACTGCACATGCTTATATTGGGACAGAAACGATACATGGAGCGAGAAGAGGGTAGGGACTGTACATTGTACAGATGCTCATTTTAAATGTTATTTTTAGAGGCCTCCAAAACATACATACATACATACATACATACATACATACATACATACATACATGTATGCATATATATACATGCATGCATGCATACATACATACATGTATGCATATATATGCATGCATGCATACATACCTGCATACATGCATGCATGTGTGCATGCGTGCGTGCGTGCATGCATGCATTGATTACTGTTGGGTTCACGGATGTGGATGTGTAGGGTGTGTCTGCTGTGCTGGTACACGTGGCAGGTAGAAGACAGCTTGTGGGAATCAGCACTCTGATTGCACCTTGGGTTCCAAATATAGAACTCAAGCCGTCAGGCTCCTGCAGCAAGCATCTTTACCTGCTGGGCCATCTCACTGCCCCTAAAGATAGTATTGCTCTTGTTCCTGGCTCGGGCTGCAATGTGACCAGCTGGTTCAAGCCCTATACCTTGAATCGTACACTAAAACGAACCCTCCCTTTCTTAAAAACATTATTTTAAAATATGACATTTTACTCATCCTTATGAACAGGATGAATACATCCTTAGCATGCATTTACTGTAAAGAAGAATGTGCTCCGCCGTGACATTTCATATATATGTATACATCATCATCTTGCGCTCACATCATCTTCCCAAATAGTTTTTATATGTGTGTTTCATATATGTATGTGGTATATAAATACATGTACATATATATATAACAAGTATATTACATATATATTATATATGAATGTGTGTTACACACACACACACACACACACACACACGTGTGTGTGCATATGTGGGTGGGTGCATACACATGCCTGTGTTTATGTGCAGAGGCCTGAGGAGTGCAGTGGCATCGGATGTCCTCCTCTGTCACTCTCCATCTAGCCCTCTAAGACAGGGTCTTTCCTGAGCTCAGGGCTCATGGCTAAGCTAGGCTAGAAATCAGAACTGAAGTTATAGGTATTTGTCAGGACCAAGTATGTTGTGTGCGTGCCAGGGCCAGAACTCCAGTCCTCATGATTTATGAGGCAGCCCTCTTTAATGTTGAGCCGTCCCTCCAGCACCTGCAACGACTTATTCACAGTCTGAGATGAGGCCAAGCCTAACATGGTGGGGAAGTTCAGTGGCGAGAGCACGGGGCCGTTTGCCCATGTCTCAGTGGATGGATTACTGGTCTGCAGTTCACTTCATTCCTTGTGATGTAGGTTTGATGCCACTGACATTCAGGGCTGGTCTGTCCTCTTCAGTTAAACCTCATGGAGATGGCCTCACAGACAGGGCTAAAAGTGGGTCTCACTAGTCCCTGAGGTATTTCTTAGCACAGTCATGACGGCGATCAAAATAACCATCGCAGAGCTGGCTTGAGAGGCAGATGTTCAGCCTGTCATCTGGCTAGTCCCCTGGTGATCTCACAGCAGGCAACTGGCAGGCTCCAACCGTGACAGTGTGGGCTGAGCTGTGTGTGCTCTTGAATCTTAATAACAGACAAGAACCCTTTGGGGGTGAGAGGGGGGCTGGCTGAGGAGCACATGTATGACCTGTGAGGGAGGATCTAGAATCAAGGGAAGATTGTGAGTGTGGGTGCAGGAGAACATTATTAGTCTGTGCTATTCAAATCTAAAGTTCTGAGTGTTCTGAGCAGTGCAGGCATAAATAACCCAGAGATACTACTGTCATTATCATTGTTAATATTATTTATTATTATTTTGTTTCTTTTTTAAATTTAATTTAATTTTTTTACTTACTTTACATCCCACTCACTGCCCCCCCTTCCTGGTCACCTCCCACAATCTTTCCCCCATTCCCCATTGCCTTCTCCTCTGAGAAGGTGGGGGCCCACTGCTAACCTCACACTGGCACACCAAGTCTCTTTGAGGCTAGGCACTTCCTCTCCCACTGAGGCAGACAAGAAGCCCAGGCAACAGCTTTTAGGATAGCTCTCGATCCAGTTGTTCAGCACCCACAGGAAGGTCAAGCTGCACATCTGCTTTGTATGTGCAGGGAGACCTAGGTCCAGTCATGTATGTTCTTCGGTTGGTGGTTCAGTCTCTGAGAGCCCCAGGGGCCGGGTCAGTTGACTCTGTTGGCCTTCCTGTGGAGTTCCTATCCCCTTTAGGGCCCACAATCCTTCCTCTTATTCTCCCATGAGCATCCCAAAGCTCCATCCACTGTTTGACTGTGGGTGACTGTATCTGTCTGAGTCAGCTGCTGGGTGGAGCCTCTTAGATATTACTATTTTGACAGCTTGTTTTTAATACTCCCTTTGACAGAACTTTATGAATTTGTGGAGAATGGTGTAGGCTAAGTAAGATACCAAGAGAGACTTTGAAATGTATCATTTTTAATCTCAGCAAAAGACAAAGCTTGGATAGAAGAGCCAGCTACCAAGTACTCAGCTCAGAGGAAGAATTCACTTTTGTCTCCTGTGAGAGAAAGAATTTAGTTCTTTTGGTAAGGTTGGCAGTTGCTAGGTAAGACTGGTGGGTCTTTGATTCATGCTTAAACCTAATGTTTTTCTTGACTATAAGAATCTAATTATTGACCCAAGAAAGAAAGAACTGGGCTCAAAAGATGGCTCACTGATCAAGAATGCTTCCTGGTCTTGCAGAGAACTTGGGTTCAGTTCCCAGCATCCATGCTGGGTTGTTTAAAACTGACTATAACTCTGGCTCCAGATGATCTGGGACACCCTCTTCTTGCCTCTTCCAACATCTGTATGCATGTGGTACACAGATGCTCATAAAATCGAGCAAACAGGCATACACACGAATTTTTAAAAATCACTCTTAAAAAAAGATGAAGTCATGAAGAAATTGAATTATAAAAAGCACAGAGACAAACAAGTTTTCAATACAAAACAAATACCTTCTTTGGTTGTAGGGAACTCAAGAATGAAGTATTTCACCTTTCAATAACACAGCTCTCACAAAGACAGTGGCTTCCAAACCACGACAGTCCTCCACCCCTCCACTGCAAAATTCTCAGGCTGCCACTGATACCTGCCCTGATAAATGAAGCCCCAGTGTGCCTTTCTTAGCTCACAAATCATAGCAGCTGTGACTTCAAAGATACATCTTTCTATCTCCGAAGTAACGGTACCCGTCGGACAGGGGGAGGATAGAATTTATGGGAGGTGAGTTAGAAGTGAGTCGAGTTGATGCTGTGGATCTACTCTTGCTGGATAAGGGAATACTGGAGGAGAGTTCTCATCTCCACTGTGGGAGTCTGTCTTCGGATCTAGCGGGGCGTCTTCGGTGTTAGATGAGGTAATGCTGATTGTTATTCGTTGCATTGTATTGCAGCCCTTTGGTAGTTAGTCTTTTTCACTGTTACATCATATTCCAGTGTGTGGCTGTCCCACAGTCTGTTTCTTCCCTTGCTTTGGTAGATAGCTGGCTGTTTCTAGGTTCATGCAAGGCTGGTACCTCTCTGAGCTCTTGAACATGGGTTTTGGCATTCCTTTGCAAGTTAATTGATGGCAAGAACTCTCGTGTGAAGGGTTTGTTGTTGTTGTTTTTAAAAATAGCATTCAGAGAAGGTACCAGAGAACTGCACATACACACACACACACACACAGAGAGAGAGAGAGAGAGAGAGAGAGAGAGAGAGAGAGAGAGAGAGAGAGAGAGAGGCAGACAGACAGACAGAATTAAAAAAAAACCTTAAAAAAGGAAAGAAAGAACAAAGTAGACAATTTCCTATTTTACATGACTCTCTCGTTATTACCAGTCACTGACCTTGGAATTGGATGTCACACCAATTCAACCATCTCTAGACTATTTAAGGTGCCTGCAGAATTCGCATTCTTCAACAGCAAACACTGTGTTAGAACCTAGGTATAGAAGGCTGAAGAAGACAAATAAGGAGCTGCAATCAGAGCTCACATCTCCTCTTTACAAGATGGCTGGCATGTGGTTTTAGTTGACAGAGTGTTTGCCTAGCAGGCATGAAGCCCTCGGACCCATCCCTGACACTACACAAACCAGGCATGGTGATGCATGCCTGTTGTGTTAGCACTCAGGGAATAGAGCCAGGAGGATGAGAAGTTCAAGGTCAGCCTCAGCTACTTGGCAGTTCAAGACGAATGTGGGCTACCTATGATTCTATCTCAAAAAAACAAAACAAACCAAAAACCATCACCACTTCCACCAACAGAACAAAAAATACAAAGCAACAACAACAAAACTTAATAGAAACTTACCTACAGGATGCGTTTATAAATAGAATCTATTTGTATCAATGCTGGAGCATGACTTGTATTGGTATAGAACATCGGCTTGATTTCTACCTTGGGAGTCTTTCTCATACATCAGTAATTCCTAATCTCTTTTCTGCCCTGAGACACACAGGGGATTATGTTCATGGCTGTACCATAGCCCTGAGGGGACTATTGCAAGAAATCCTCAAGCCTCTTGCTCTCCTTATTAAACAAAAAGAAAGAAACACAGAGAAGTGTGCTTGCACCTCCATATTCACGGTCCCATGATGGTGGGCCCTTGGATGCCAAAGCCCTCTGGGCTATCTCTGGCACAGGTCTGTTTGCTGGCTTTGGAGTGGGTTATGGAACTCCAGAGCACAGCATGACATCATAGAGAAGATATGGGTCTTTCTTTGGTGTATTTCTTTGAGACAAGATCCCACTCTGTTGGCCCATATACTCGTATATGTTTTGTTGTTGTTGTTGTTGTCGTCATGATTAAATACCACAACAAAAAGCGGCTTAGAGTTGAAAGAGTGTATTTTGGCTAACAGGTCAAGAGGACTCATGATGGGGAAGGCAAGGGAATGAACAGAAGAGACATAGCAGCTAGAGTACTTGGACATAGCTGACGACAATTCATCTGCACCCAGGAAGCAGAGAGAGAACAAGACGCAGGGCCAGGTTATAAATCTCAAAGCCAAGCCCAATGACGTACTTCCTCCAGCAAGGCTCCACCTCCTAAAGGTTCTGCGGCCTTCCACAGAGCGCCACCTGCTGGAAACCCAGGGTTCAAACACATGCTGGGGAAGGCTTCCTGAACATATATTCAGATAATAACAGCCTAGAATTGACCAGACTGGTCTCAAAATCACAATCCTCCTGTATCACAGGTATGTATCATTGTGCTCAGCTTAAGCTTACATGAATGATTTCTTTCCATACCAAGTTAGTTCTGGAACATTAAAAAAAGATCTCGATCCCTCTTCCCCCCTCCCCCACCTGTATAATGTGTGTTCATGTATGTGCAAGTTTCTGCACGCAGACCAGAAGCGGGTGCTGGTCCTCTAGAGCTAGAGCTCCAGGTGGTTGTGAGCTGCTGGATGTGGGTGCTGGTACTTGTATTCGCATCCTCTGGAAGAGCAGAAAGGTCTACCCTGGGAGCCATCTCTCCAGCCCAGCAGTGGCTTTTCTTTCAATGTTGACTTTGCACCCTGCTACTTTACAGCTCTGACAGTCTTTTGGTGGAAGCCTGTAGGTTGTTCTCTATGGAGAAGAACATCATCTGCAAACAAGGATAATTTGACTCTCTACCAAAAAGAAGAACTTTGGAAATTGCATCTTAAAATACCAGAATGAATCATTTCCCCTTCACGTTCAGCCAGGAAATAACCATTCAAGCAGTGGCATGCTACTCTCCTCTACTCTCCTATTTACTTCTGGAGTTGCTCTTCCTCTGCAGCCTTTGAACAAACTGATCTGAGTCCCTTTTGCTTGGGGGTTTAGAAGGCTGGGTTATGGAAAAGCAGTTTGGATATTAATTTTCCCCTTGGTGGCCTGTAGCTTAGGGTGACATTGAACCCCTTATCTTCCTGATTCTCGCTCCCGGGCGCTAGGATTACAGGCATGCACCTCCTTGTCTGGTATACGCAGTGCTGGGGACGGCTTCGTGCTAGGCAAGCAATCTATCAATCAACTGAGCCACACCCCCAGCTTCTCTGTGCACTTTGGCCTGATTTCTCTCTGACGAACTGTTTCATCTCAGCTTGATCTATGTTCTCCTCTGAGACTAAGCGTCTCTTAATAAGATGTAGCATACATTACAGAGTAAATGTATATATATACACACAAGAGCACCTTCACCTGACACACATAATATGAGATGGAGTCACAGTGTTAATTCATTCAAGCCAGCCACCATGCTGCATCTAGCATGATTTATTCATTTTGGGGAGTTTCTCCTCATGAGGAATGAGAACTAAACAGCATCACCAGAAAGGAAAAAAAAAAAGGGGAGGGGCTTTATCCAAGAAATAGAAGACCATGGGATTGCATCTCACAAAAGAGCAAAGATCTTGCAGATGTGACCACTGTCTTCAAATGCTTCACAGATTGTCGGGTAGACGGGAGTCAATTCGCAGCCTATCAAACATCGAGTGAGTCCTTTTTGGGAATGCATCTGTAATGGAGCACTGCTCAGATGCAGCGTGTCCTTTCCAGGGAAGACAGAGAGCCTTAATGAGAATCTCATATAAAACTTCACTTAGGAAATAAAAATTTTTAATGGGGCTGGAGAGGTGGCTCAGTGGATAAGAACACTTGCTGCTCTTGCAGAGAGGACCTGAGTTCAGTTCCTGGTTCCTCCCAATACCAAGTGTCACACACTTCCTGTAACTCTAGCTCCAGGGGATCGGACACCCTCTTCTGGCCTCCCTGAGTACCCATGCTCATGTGCACAAACCTACACACAGAGACACAGATACAACGCCATAATTAAAAATAAAATGAAACTTCAGATAAGATAAATAAAATTTGTATACATAAAACATTTGTGTCATCTAGTCCCAGCAGCCCATGGTTATTGTCTTAGTCATTCTTGCTGTCACGATGGCCAAGCAACTTGAGGAGAAGGTTTGTGCTTGTGGTTGGACAGCCTGTCACAGCAGCAGAGGAATGGGTACAGGAGTGTGTGGTTGCATGTCCACATGCTGGGAAACCAGAAAGCATTGAAAGGGGGTTCTGGCACTCAGCTGGCTTCTTCCCTTTTCTCCTTTTATTTAGCTCAGAAGTCTCCTTTGAGAGATGGTGCTGCCCACATTGAAGGGGTTTTCCCTCTTCAGTTAAACCTCTCTAGTAACATCTCCACAGACACACCCAACAGCCTGCCTTGGTAATATTCTAGGCATTTCTCTTTTTTAAAGATTTATTTTTTTATTATTTTCGATTATGGGAGCGTGTGTGTATGCATGCACGTGTGTGTGCATCTGTATGTATGTGTGCATTCATGTGCAAGGATGTGTGCACACGCACCTGCGTATGTGTGTGTGTGAGTGTGTACATACATGTCTGTGCTTGTATGTATGTATACGTGAGTGTGTGTGCATGTGTATGCATTTGTGCATTCATGTGCAAGGGTGCATGCATGTGCATGTGTGTGCATGTGTGTGTACATGCATGTGTGTGCTTGTACGTGTGAGTGTGTGCATGTAGTAGGTCTGTGCATGAATGCAGGAGCCAGCACGTGTGAGTGGAGTAGGATTCCCCTTAGCTGGACTTACAGGCCGTCTTCAGCCTCCTGATATGAGTGCTGGGAACTGAACTCAGGTCCTCCAGAAGAACAATGTGGGCTCTCAGCTGTTAAGCCATTTTTTAGCTCCACCCCTCACCCCCGGCATTTCTTAACCCATTCAAGTTCACAATCAAAATTCAGCACCACAGTTCTTTATATCTATGAGTAACTTTCTAATACCAAAGTAACTTATTTTGACTACACAAACACTTACTGACTTTACTATCCCACTACGTAAGAACAACTGGGAATGGGGGGGGGGGGGCAGAGCAAAGTGAGATTCTTCCAACTATTTTAGGACCAGGCCCTTAAGAAATAAAATTGCAGCCCAAGCTTTGGGAATTGTACTTTTGAAATATCCCCATCCCCTGTGGAGCCAAGCTGTCCTTCTTTGCCCTCTGGAAATAAGCAGGCATTATGGCCTTCTCAGAATGGAGGCCGCGGTGATTGTTCCACTCTGTCCCTGTGCTTTAACACTTAGGCAATGAAGCTCACGACACTTTCAATAAAGAGTATGAAGGGAACGTTCCGTATTCATGAGTGCGAGCCAGCCACACCATGCACAATTTGACAAAGCACTGGTAAGAGCTGGACCTGAGATTTCAAAATCTCTCCCTTCACCACCAGGGACCTGAGTTGATAGGTTATGCAAAACTGACAGCCAATTTCATGCCAGCTTGAATGCCTAGATGCCCAGGCTGTGTTGGGATTGCTTAGCACTCCCGATACAAGCAAACAAGGCCCTAAAAGCGTGTGTGTGTATGTGTGTGTGTGTGTGTGTGTGTGTGTGTGTGTGTGTGTTTGTGCATGTGTGTGTGCATGTGTGTGTATGCATGTGCATGCATTTGTGTGTGTGTTGGTGAACTCATCATGTAGTTACATATGGAGGCCAGAGATTACCATCAGAATATCTTCCTCAACCATTTCTCTATCTTAATTTTCAGTTATTTTATTTTTATCTTTATTGTTACTTATTAGTAGTTTCATGTGTATGGCATGTGTGACTTTGTGATTTTGTGTGTAAATCATGTGGGGGGGCACACAGGTGGTATGGTGCACACATGGAAGTCAAAGGGCAACCTTCAGGAGTCAGTTCTTTCCTTCCACTATGGGTTTCAGGGATCAAACTCAGCTTGCCTGTGCTTTGTGGCAACTGCTTTGATGTGCCAAGCCACTCTCTGAGACAGACTCTCTCACTGAACTTTAGAAAGGGTGGCCAGCAGGCCCTTGGCATCTGCCTGCCTCTGTTGCTCGGTGTTACTGTGGTTACAGGCATACACAACCTCTCCAGGCTTTTACATGGGTGTGGAGGAGTTGAACTCAGGTCCTCATGCTTGTTCAGCTAGCACTTTATATGCCAAGACATCGTCCCAGACTTAAAGACATCCTAAGTATACTAACCCAACTAGACCCAGAGCAAAGAACAGAGTAAACGACACAGAAGCCCAAGTGAGAATTGTAAGATATAACAATAAGGAATGGATTGGGGGGGGGGGGGATGATGCTTGCTGTTCTCACAGAGGACCTAAGTTTGGGTCCCAGCAACCATATCAGGCAGCTCATAACTCCCCATAACTCCAGCTACAGGGAGATCCAAGATCTTCTAGTCTTCGAGGGTACTGCACCCATATGCACATATACAGAAACATAATTAAGACTAAAAACAAATCTAAAAAGAAAACCACCCAAGAATGAGACTGAATTATTACTGCATCCTTAGGAAGTTACACGACACCAGAGGAAGGAGTCAACTGATGACATCTGTGTGAATCCAGACACTTTCATGCCAGCTATCCACAAAGGGAATGTTTCCTTTATGTTAGCAATTTTGTAAAGTCAGAACGTGGCTGTGGAGATGGCTCAGTGGTTAATGCTTGCAGTTTGAGCATCAAGAAGGGTTCAGAGCTCCAGAAAACTATATTAGTGCTGGGTGGTCACGGTGGCCTGTCTGTAGTTTCAGCCCCACAAGGCAGAGGCTGGGAATCTCCAGAGCAAGCTAGCTAGCAACACTAGCCATATTGGTGAACTGCTCTAAGGTTTGATTGAGAGACCCTGCTTCAGTGAATAAGATGAAAGAGTGTCTGAGTATAATCCCTAACCTTGAGCCTACGTGCACACACACACGTATGCATATACACACATGTATGTGCATGCACACACATGCACTTGCACACATCCATGAATCTATGCACACATATGCACTTACACACCCACATATGTATGCACACACATACACACATGCACCCGAACACCGTGCAAAAATATGCTTACACAAACATGCACACCACATACACATAAAAATGGAATAAGAAAATAAAAAGAAACAAAGACAGGATGTCCCACTGCCAATGAGTATTTTAAAGGGAACTTGAGAACTGCTCAAAGCCAACAAATGTTTACTGGGCATTTACTATATGCTCAGCACCAATTATTATACCCCATTTGATCCGTATAAAAAACATAAGCGCAAGATTGTGCTCCCCGTAGTGTGTAGGGCGATAAGGAAGTTCTGGGAGCTAACAACATTTGCCCAAGTTCATTTCCTCTCAAAAGAAGAAATAAAAATTGAATGCCCCACAAATGGGTTCAACAAACACATACTGAATGGACCCCAAATATATGGGTCTAGGGATCCTTGATTCTGTGTATCACTCCAAACCCTTTAGCCCGGGGTACCCAGACAAAAACCATAATGACAGCATTCAGGTACATTTAAGCATCCCAGATGATGTGAACCAAGGACTGGGTAGAGACTCAGTTGATAAATTGTGTGCCTTGCAAACATGAGGACCAGAGTTTGATCCCTAAAACTCAAGTAAAAAGTCTAGCATCGTGGCATGTTTATAACTGCAGTGCCTGAGAGGCAGAAGCAGGAGGATCCCTAGGGCTCACTGGCTGGCTAGCCTAGCCCAGTAGTTTCAAACCAGTGAGAGACCCAGTTGTCTTAGTTAGGGTTAGGGTTTCGTTGCTGTGAAGAGACATCATGAATAAGGCAATTCTTATAAAGAAAAATTTTATCGGAGGTGACTTACAGGTTCAGAGGTTTAGTTTATTACCATCATGGCAGGAAGCATGGCAGCATGCAGGCAGACATGGAGCTGGAGAAGCTGAGAGTTCTACATCTTGATCTACAGGCAGCGGAAGGAGACTGTCTAGTGGTGTAGGCAGCCAGGAGGCTGTTCCGATTCCACACTGGGCAGAGCTTGAGCACAGGAGACCTCAAAGTCCACCCATACAGTGCCACACCTACTCCATGGCCTATTCCAACAAGGCCACACCTACTCCATGGCCTACTCCAACAAGGCCACACCTCCTAACAATGCCATTCCCTGCAGGCCAAGCCTTCAAATGCATGAGCCAATGGGGGCCAAATCACAACATCAGTCTCAACAAACAAGATGAAGGACAGCTGAGGAATGATGCCCAGGCTGTCCTACAGCCCCTACATGCATGAACATACAAATGCACATGCATAAATAAAGTGTGATAAGTTAATCCATGGTTTATCTGCTTCTCTACTAGTATTTTTGATAAATGACATCAGACAAGATTGTCAGAGGAGATTAAAGGCCTGCAGGGAGAGAGCCATCCATTTCCAACATAGTGAAATTAATGAATTCTAATGAGTTACTCTGTGTTGAATATGAAATAGCTTTTGACTTTTCAACTCCCTCACATGCGTGCTTGTCAGTGACTGACAGGCATTTTGACTCTCTTAATTTGATTCCTGTTTAGCAATCGAGAACCAGCTGTCACCAAAGTGACCAGGAACAAGTGATTTGTAGGTTTATCAAAGAATTTGGGCACAGGAAGATATCTAAGTGCTTTCTGTGTGGGAGGGAGAGAGGTGGAGGGAGGGAGAGAGAGAGGTGGAGGGAGGGAGAGAGGTGGAAGGAGGGAGGAAGGGAGAGAGGTGGAGGGACGGAGGAGAGAGAGAGATGGAGGGAGAGAGGGAGGGAGGAAGAGAGATGGAGGGAGGGAGGGAGAGAGAGGTGGAGGGAGGGAGGGAGGGAGAAAGGTGGAGGGAGGGAGAGAGGTGGAGGGAGGGAGGGAGAGAGAGAGATGGAGGGAGGGAGGAAGGGAGAGAGGTAGAGGGAGGGAGAGAGAGAGGGAGGGAGAGAGGTAGAGGGAGGGAAGGAAAGAGGGAGAAACACAGATACAGACAGAAACAGAGGCTATGAATGCAAGTGCCAACTGTGCGTGTGCGTGTGTGTGCGTGCATGCGTGTGCGTGTGTGTGCATGCGTGCATGCGTGTGTGCGTGTGTGCATGCGTGTGTGTGTGCGTGCGTGCATGCGTGCGTGTGTGTGTGTGTGTGTGTGTGTGTGTGTACATGCACCCGCACACATGTGCACATGTGCACCAGTGGAAGCTAATGGACAAGCATGTATGTCATGCTTCCAGTACTGTCCACTTTTTGTTTGAAACAGTGTTCTTATTTCGCTCTTATTGTGACGAATACCACAACCACAGACACCTTGGAGGAGATAAAGTGGTTTTTGGCTTACACTTCCAGGTGAAGGGCAGTCACTGAGGAAGTCAGGACAGAAGCCTGAAGCAGGCCTGGGAAGAATGCTGCTAGCTAGTTAGGTAGCTAGTTCATGCTCAGGTAGAACTCTTTCTTCCTTTCTCTTCCTTCCTTCCTTCCTTCCTTCCTTCCTTCCTTCCTTCCTTCCTTCCTTCCTTTCACTCATTCATTTTTTTTTTTTTTTGAGACAGGTCTCACTATGTAGCACCAGCTGGTCTTAAACTCAGAGCAACCCACCTGCCTCAGCCTCCCTGATGCTGGAATTAAAGGGATATACCATGACACCTGACCTTAGGAACATTATATAGCGCAGGACAACCTATCCAGGGAATGATCTCCACAGTGAGCTGGGCCCTTGAGCATCAGTTAATAATTAAGACAATCCCTTACAGTCATGCTCATAGGCCAGTCTGAACTAGGTGATCCCTCAATTGGGACACCCTTCTCAGGTGGCTCCAGGCTGTGCCAAGTCAACAATTAAAGCTAAGTAGGGCAGATGGGGTCTCATCATCTGACAGTTCACCAAGTAGACTAGGCTGGCTAGCCAGTGAGCTTCAGGAATCCTCCTGTCTCCACCATCCCAGGGCTCCGATGGCAAACATCACCATAAGCTATTTAGACACTGACTTTTATGTGGACAACTGGGAATCAGACTCAGGCCCTCATGCTATGCAGCAGCAGGTACTTTAGCAACTGAGCTATCTCCCCAGCATAACAACGTAGTATTTAAGAAAATACATGCCGGGCAGTGGTGGCACACGCCTTTAATCCCAGCACTTGGGAGGCAGAGTCAGGCAGATTTCTGAGTTCGAGGCCAGTCTGGTCTACAGAGTGAGTTCCAGGACAGCCAGAGCTACACAGAGAAACCCTGTCTCGAAAAACCAAAAAAAAAGAAAAAAAACGAAAAGAAAAAAGAAAATACATGGAGCTGTCAGGATGGCTCAGCGGGTAAAGGTATCTCCCTCCAAGCCTTGACTTAAATCCCATGGACTTGAATAGTACACGGAGAGAACCAACTCCAGAAAGTGGTTCTCTGACTTCCACACAAGCATGAACCAGCATCCCCAATGCGCGCACGCACACACACACACACACACACACACACACACACACACACACACACACAACTAAATAAATATAAATAAATAAGTGTAAATGAAACATTTTAAAAACTATATACCTAACATGCACTTTCTGAGAACTGCATTTTGCTAGGTGTTCTCTGTTGTTTGTATCATAGATATAATGATGTTGTATAGCACTGTCCTCTGATAAAAAACCATCCACTTTGGAGGGAAACTTCTTAAGACACAGGATATTGAAGCTGAATCAACAAGATAGTCTAAGGGGGAAGCTCCTTAAGACACAAGATGTTTTTACATGGAGGTGAAATAACAGGATGGTCCCAGGAGAAGTAAAACATCCCACCTTCCAGGGAAGCTCCTTAAGCTCAGGAAGTAAACAACTCAGTAGCTTTAGGAAGTCCCTGAAACTAACAAGTCTTCTTCCTCCTCAGGTATATGTGAGATGAAAGAATGCTGAAAACACTCTCAGACAAACTGCCTACAAAAGACATTGTCCAGCCTATTAAACTGCCTACAGGTTTGTTCAGTGTGTTCAGAGAGTCTAGCTTTCACAAGCCACAACCTGTGCTGAGGTGGGTATTTAATGATTTGGCTATCTATGAGCCAGTTCTGGTCCTGTAAGCAACTCCTCACCTACATGTCAGTAAATACCCCCAGTAAAACTCATTGACTTCAGTGGGTCTTGTTTTGGCCTGTCATTGGTTCCCTATATAGGATCAGTAGTTATTTATTCACACTGCCCCAGGAAAAGTGTCATATAACAAATTACTAAGTCGATAGATTCAGGCCCTGCAAGCTACGAGGTCTGCTTTTGAGAACAGAAAGGTATCAAGACATACACTTGCAAAACCAAAGATGCCTTTGTAGACAACCCACTTAGAATTCTGGGACAAAGTTGCGAGGGGAAGATGACTCATCATTAAGAGTGCATATAGTTCTTCCAGAGGCCCTGAGTTTAGTTCCTAGTGCCCACAACCAACAGCTTCCAACCACTTGTAACTCCAACCCCAGGAGATGTAATGCTTTCTTCTGGCCACTATGGGCACTGCATGCCTATACTCATACACACACACACACACACACACACACACACACACACACACACACGCATGCACACTTTCTAATAATAAAAGTAAATCCTAAGACATAATTTTAGCAAAATTAAAATGTATAATTAGTGGATGTGTCTAGGGCCCTAAGACTTTATGTTCATTATCACCGAGCCAGAGAAGCCTGGGCAAACAAATAGAGTAAATAACATGACACAGAAATGCTTAAGTAGCTAAAGAAACAAAGAAGACTGCCAGGGACTTCAGCAATTTAATTAAGGGCGTAATTACCAATGTGTCTCAGTCCTTCTATACACAAACCCTTTTTATTTTAAAGCAGCACTTAGTTCCAATTACTTTAGATGCGGAGAGCTGTAGAGAAATACTGTAATAAAGCCCATGTCTTGAAAAATCCCTCAATAATGAGATTTATCTAATTCATCCAGGCTGGCCTTCCCTAAATGGTCTGAACTAATGTGGTTCAACCAAATATGTAGTAAACAAAATAAGCTCCATTACTTTGAATCACCCTTGTTAGAAAGAGTGTGATACCAGGCTGGAGGGCATGGCTCAAAGGTTGAACCTTTGCCCAGAATCCCCCAGTGAGGAGCTGGGAGTGTGGCTCAGAAAAAGAGCACCTGCCTAGAATCCCCCAGTGAGGGGCTGGGGGCGTGGCTCAGTGGTAGAGCACTGACCTAGCATGCATGAGTCACCAGGTTCAATCCCTAGCACCACAAAAGAAGGAAATAAAACAAAAGGTCCTACAGAGGTTCTCAGGAATGTGGTGGGCAATTGTGACTCTCTGAGATCTGGAATGAATGGACATGATATATCCAGGCAAGTTTGAGGAGCAAGGCCACCAGCAAACACAGCTGTGACTTAATTGCCTTGTTCTTTCCCCTGGCCCTGCCACTTGGAGGGAATTATCTGGCTCTCTGGAGGGGTAAGTTGCTCGCCACCTGGTCCCCAACTCTCCTCTTGGCACTGCAGGGGCTCCCACCCCAGGACTAGTACAATACTGCTCAGGTTGGCCATGAGGTTGGGAACCAGTACTGACTCCATGTGGGTAGCAGTTCTCAAAAATGAGCCAAAGCCTTCTGAGACGCTTTGCTTTCTGTTCCCATTAACCTTCTGTCTGGGAAACAAAGTCCTATGCTGCAGCCAGAAGCCTGTGTCAGGACTTTATATTGGTCACCAAAGCCCACCCAACCAGATGGGATGTTCATCAGATCCAATTTGTCAGTGGCTTGATTTCCTCTCTTCAGAAGGAGCATCGGATGTGGGCAGATGTTTCCCTCTGGATGAACCCACTCCAAGCAAGCAGATTTGGAGGCAGGTCATACCACAGAGGCACATAATTGAGGTTCCTTCTTATGTGACCGACTTAACATTGGTTACTCTGGTAGAAGGCACCTGCATTCTCAGAATGAAATTAAAATGCATCCCATTGACCCACTTACAACAAGTGATTTTTAAAATATGTTCTAGGGGTGGGGAGGGGTTTTACAACATGACATTTTCCCCTTTTCCTTCTGCTTAAAACTCTATCAGGCCATGCTATTAAAGCACTTTTAATATGTAGATTGCATTGCTATTCATAAAGTGTGGTTTTAAAATTTTTATAAAATAAATGTTTTAATTAAAATATCTAATAAAATAACATGGAGGAGGAACGTTTAAATGTAGGGTCGGAGAGACGGCTCAGTCAACAGTGCTTGCTGTACAGCGCAAGTTCCTGCACTACCACCCATACAAGAAGCCAGGGCAGTGACCTGCACTTGTAAGGCCAGTGCTGGGGAAGTAGAGCCCAGGCACTCACTGGACAATCAGCCTAGCCTAAGCAGCCTACCACACCTGTCCCTTTGTGTGACAGTTTCCTTGGGATTGTAAAGTTCCCTACCGGAGGAGAGGGTGGGGGTGGCAGGCACATATGATGTGACTCCTGAACTTCCAGAGGCAAGCAACAGAGGAGCTTCCATAGGGACTATCTATACTGGTTGGCCTGTGACAGGCCTGTGGAAGATTGTCCCTGTTTAAGTTAGCCAATGTGGAAAGAGCACATTGGCTCTTTTATTCCTTAGGAAAAGGGTCCTGAACTGAGAGGAGAATCTGAGCTGAACCCAAGCAAGCAAGTAGCTGTGTGTGTGTTCATCTCTCTCTCTCTCTCTCCTGTACTAAGGAGGCAATGTGACCAGCTGCATCAAGTTCCTGCCTTGTTGCTCCTGCTATGACAAACTATAACCCAGAACTGTGAGCTGAAGCAAATCCTTTCTCCCCTAAGTTGCTTTTGTCAGGGTGTTCGACCACAGCATCAGACATGAAACTACAACACTATGTCGGTAGTACTGCTGTTTGTTTGTTTGTTTGTTTGTTTTTTAATCAATCTTGCATCTCTAGTGACTCTTGGGCTTTTCTTATGCCTCTGGGGTCCAGGCTGAAAGAAAAAGAGAAAGTGGGCTGAGCACCAGCATCTATCTCTGGTCCCTGACGGTGGATACAATGTGACAAGCTGCGGCATGCTCCTTCGGCCACGCCTTCCCCACCAGGATGGACTGTATTCTCAAACTGGCTGTGTTTGCCTGGTGACCTTCTCTGTGAAGCTGGGCTCAGAGAAGCAGTTAAAATGATCACACCACCGTGGTGATGGCTGTAATTTAGTTACTTAGTTACTCTTCTCTAATCTGGGTATCTCAGGTCTTCCACCAGCAGCTACCAGACTGTGGAGGCTGGATGGTTAACTTGCAAGTGGTGAGACATCTAGATACTTCATAATTCTTTTAGATTAATTACTTTCAAAAATTATGTGTGTGCCTGTATGCTATATGGGTGAGTGCCCTGGAGAGATGGAGTGACATCCCATGTGAGCAGCTTGATACAGGTGCTGGGAAATCAACTTGGGTCCTCTGCAAGAGTAATATGTGCTCTTAACTGCTGAGCCTTCTCTCTGGCTACTGCATCATAATTCTTGCAAGTCCTTTATAGGACGCTCCTAAGAAGGCCAGCCAAGTGAAAGAAATGGCTTTTACTTCCAAGGGACTCACAAAGTAAAAGCAGTGTACCAGCCACTAGGACAGTGTGTAGAGCACCGATCTCATCCCATTCAAACGGAAATAGGGACAAGTGAAGGCTCAGTGCACCAACGAACAGATGGACTGTGTCTTGAGGCTAAAAATGGACCTAAAATGTAATGCAAAAAATTGTCCAAGACCGAGGGTCAGCTGGGTGCAGATATAGAAACAGAAGTAAGGTTTCGTTACTCTCCCGCTGGGGAAAGAGCTGTAAAGTCACCCAGTGTGAAATGGGGAGTCTGGGTTCATGGCTGGTACCAACTCTCCAGCCTGGGTTGATCACAGCAAGGCAAAGGGAACAGAGAAGACTTAGCTCTGCAGCATTGATGAGCTGCAGCTGGCAATCTGTCTATGACATCGTCAGGGTCACTGACACAGCAGACAGCAACAACCAAGAATCTGAGGGTCATCCTAAAGATGTAGAGTAACTCTGGTTCATTTCCAACAGCTAAAGCACATATAGGTACACACACACACACACACACACACACACACACACACACACACGGATGTGGTAGTGCTAGGTTTCAAACCTCATAGCCTTGTACATATGAGGCAGGTACTCTGCCACTTAGCCACATTCCCAGCCCCTTACTTGGAGGTTTTAGGCAGGCATTCTAACACCATCTATGTTCTCAGCTCCCCAAAATGTATACTTTAAATGTAAGAGTAACCTCTAAAATAAGGGAAACACACTTTATAGCTCCCAAACCAACAAAGAAAAAAGGTGTGGTGGGCGGAGCATGTATCATATCCATTTAACAGACAGACTGTGCAAATCTATTCAATGGCTGGCCAAATGCACAAAGGAAGGATAGTACCAGTCAGGTTTTGGCATACACTGACAATTCCAGCACTTGGGAGACTAGGGCAGGAGGATTGCAAGTTCAAGGCTAGCCTGGAATATATAATGATGCCATATCTCTAAATAAACAAGCAAAGAATAAGAGGAGAAGGAAGAAAGGGAAGAGGAAAGTGAGGAGGAAGCGGAGGGGGAGAATATCACATAACAGGAAGCAGGACGAGGTGGCCCAGTGGGCAAAGCCTGAGGACTCCCATTCTACCCTCAGATCCTATGGTGGAAGGAGAGAATCAAGCTGTCCTGACCTCCACACATGTACTACAGCGCTCAAATAACTATGCCTGTTCATACACACACACATACACACACACACACACATACACACACACACTCTCTTAATAATAATAATTTTAAAAACAGAAAGTAAAAGTGATAAGGAGGTATGAGTCTTATTCCTTTTCTAACAATCTTTTTTGTTTTGGTTTTTCGAGACAGGGTTTCTCTGTGTAGCCCTGGCTGTCCTGGAACTCACTCTGTAGACCAGGCTGGCCTCGAACTCAGAAATCCGCCTGCCTCTGCCTCCCAAGTGCTAGGATAAAGGCGTGCGCCACCACTGTCCAGCCTTTTCTAACAATCTTAGCAGAACTAACCCAGGGGTCTCATGAGAACTACTTTAATCCCTTCCAAAGACCTGGAAACCCCCACTACCTCCCAACATCTGCTCACTGAGCACCAAGATTCCAATATGTGAATCTTGGGGCCCAATGAAATCACAGCCGAGCCATAGCCAAGGGGGAGACCTCAGGGGACATAGAGAGGGTTAACATGTCCTCATTCCCCCCAGAGTGTGATGTGGCCATGCATGCTGCATTCAGTACGACCATGCTACCTTCTGCTACTGAGAGAATATGAAAGGCCTCTTTCTCCTGAGGATGTAATGAGTTGGCAGCAATCTAGGCAGGCTGCAGTCAGAATATTCTACCTTTGCACAGGAACACTGAGTCACCCAGGGGCGGGAGGACAACAATGAGTCAAAAACAAATCAATAAGAGACAGACACACCAGCAAATTAAAAACTTGGCAACGACTAAGAACAGACAAAACTCAAGGGGGAGAGAGAGGGGAGGGGGGAAAAGAGAGAGAGAGAAAGAGCGAGAGAGAGAGCAGAACCAGAAGCATGGGGAAATGGTTCCCACTCTAATAGGAAAGGCAGAAGAAATTGAAGCAAAACAAACACGAATTCCCCCAACACTGTCCCAATCTGGGCAAAGAACGGGTGCCAACAACACAGGTAAGTGGGAACACATGAAGCTGAGGAGCCTGTGAGATACCAATGGAAAGAGCAGTTTCGAAAGTAATTTGAAAATGCTGGCAAGGTGGTACCCATCTGTGATCCCAGAACTCCATATACTGAGGAAGTAGGATCACCAAGGGTTCAAAGTCAGCCTTGGTCATGGAGGAAGAAGATGTCAGGGAGAGGAAGGAAAGACTTGATGATGTGATGGACAGAGGGAGGGAGGAGTAGAGGGAGGAAGGGAAGGAAGGAGGGAGACAGAGAAGAGAGAAAAAAGTGAGCCATTAGGCAATTCTTTGGGCTTGCCTTTGTTTTTGCTTTTTGAAACATTGTTTCATGCATCTCAGGCAGACCTGAACTTCTTTGCAGCTCCTGCCTCCACGCCCTTACCTTGGGATTGCAGGTTCGCACCACCCCACTCAGCTCTCTGTGGTAGGGCATCAGTTTTCTGTGGTACCAGGGATGGTACCGAGGACTTCTGTGCGTGCTAGGCAAACACTCTGCCCACTGAGCTCCAGCCCTGGCTCTGAATCATCAGTTCTTAAGGGAAGGGAAATAATGTAAGAATGTAATAATTCCACTCCAAGGCATGCACCAAGTGAAGCTCATTCATGAGCACATAAAAAGATTTTAACCACAGTACCATCTGCAGTAAGGAACGCTTGAGAATAATACCGAGCGATCAGTTGCCCAAGACTGACTGTATCAATGACAACAACACTTCATCTGTGGACTCCTCCGTGAATTCAAACTTTTAGTTTTGGTTTTGGTTTTGTTTATTTTAAGTAGCATCTAATTTGGAGGTAGTAGCACACATATTTAATCCCAGCACTTAGGAAACTATGGAAGGCCCATTGGGATGCTGAAGTCCATCTGACTCTAGATGGTCTAAGGCTGTCTCAAAGGAATGACAAAAGCTAGGCGCGGTGGCACGTGCCTATAGTTCTAGCAATGGGCAGGGTGAGACCGGAGGCTTGCTGACTCACACACCAGCCTGATGTATATAAAGAGATCCAACTTAGACTGGGCTCTATAATGAATTCCAGGTTATATTAGGCTACATAGAGAGTTCCAGGCCAGCCTGGACTACACAGTGAGTTCCAGGTCAACTTCTGCACACACAGACCCTGTCTCAAAAAGAAAAAAAAAAGAAAAAAAGAAAAATTGTACCTGTACTCAGTATTATTTTCTCCTCCTGATTTTGTAAATAAACTATTTACTTTGCCCAAGGTCATATATGTCACCTGGAGACGATTCTAAACAAGCCGGAGATGTACAAAAGTTCTACACAAATACTACACTCTATACAAGGGTCATGTCTGGGAATTTTAGTATCTACAAGAGTCTTGAGCCCAATTCCCCATAGACAGACAAACAGACATGATTGCACTTTATAACATCGAGAATAATCTAGATCAACACTGTTAATATAAATAAACCTTAATTTTTTGCATATCAGGATTGAATTGTAGCAGTTTCATATGCCCAACCCCTTCTTTTTACTGGAGGATGGCTTGGTGGTTTATAGCAGAGGACACTGGATCTGTTCCCAGCACCCAGGACATGTGCCCCACAACTCCTGTAACTCCAGCTCCAGGATATTTGATGCCCTCTGCAGGCCTCTGTGGACACCGGCACTCACTCAAGAGCATAGGTGAACTCTCCCACATGTGCATGTGTGCACACAGAGACACACAGAGAGAATTAAAATGTTTTAAGATAAAAGTTTTCAATCTTCCAAGTCTACTGGACAACAACAAAAAAAAAGGCACAGGTTTGTCAGCCTTCTCGTTTATTTTACTAATGTGTTCCTGTGTCTATCTGTGTAAGAATATGCCAGGTATGTGTGGATGTCCTGGGAGGCCAGAAGAGGGATTCCCTAGAGCTGAGAACTGAACTCAGGTCCTCTGACACAGTGTCAAGAACTCTTAAATTCTGTGCCATCTCTGTAGCCCCAATATGCCGGTGTCTTTCATCTAGGACAGAGTGACTTAATCCTGACAGGACACGTTTTTCAGGGTAACGGGAGGACAGGGATAAAGCCGGGCCTTGATGGCGTCATAAATTATACTTGCTCAACATCTTTTTTGCATAAGAGATTACTGGTTTCGGGACAGCGGCCCATGTGTGGTTATGTAAGCTCTGCAGGACACTGTAAGGATTTGGGAGAAGGTCCCTTATGCTGGGTCTGGCAAGCTGCTTGCTCCCGAGGCCAAGGATAGAGTAGGGCAGTTGGCTGCAGGGGGTATAATCAAGAGAAGGGGAGAGAAAATGAGATGGAGTGGTAACTTGTGTTGAAGATTGTGGGGTCATCTTCTCAGGGTATTGCTGGTGCCACTGTACTCAAGACAGATCATAAAGGGGTTTTGCAATCCTGTCTGTCCACAGGGAGATGGAGAGTCTTTGCAAGACTTCTAAGCAGACAGTGACCTTGAAGGAGCCTCTCATTGCATTTCTTGCCTTGGGGCAGATAAATGTCTAAATCTTCCTGAATGTCAGCTTGTCTGTTGGTTTTTCTTTGTTGTTTTGTTTTGTTTTTGTTTTTTCTGTCTCCAAGGACAGAGAATCTGTGGTCCCCATCCTTCATCTTTTACAAGGTCAGACAGGCGTACTAGGGTATGAGAAGGTGACCATGAGGGCATGACAGATGGGGAAGGGAGCAGGTGTCACTCCTGGGATCCAGTTGGCACAGGGGGCAGAGTGCACAGGAGTGGGAGGGGAGCAGGCAACGGGAGTCAGCATCCATGATGGGTGGAGGCTGGGGCAGGTGAGCAGAACCCAGGTTGACCTGCTGAGATGACAGATGACAGCATAAGCTCTACAGCAGGAGGGCTCAGAGCAGTGATGCAGACAGTGATGACAACAGCTCCTTCAGTCACCCTGGCCATTCTGGTTGCTACTGCACCGGACACTCAGAATCAGGAAATACTCTAAGATCTATGCACAATCCCAGTAATCCCACAGGAGAGGCATTTCATAGTCTGCATTATTATTATTATTATTATTATTATTATTATTATCATCATCATCATCATCATCATCATCATCATCATCATCATTATGGGGGGGGTGCGAGAGAGAGAGAGAGAGAGAGAGAGAGAGAGAGAGAGAGAGAGAGAGCCACCACTTCAGGTGTCATTCCTCACATACCGTTCACCTTCGTTTTCTGAGATAAAGTCTCTGAACTGGCCTGGTGCTCTTCAAGTAGTCTAAGGTAGCTTCCCAGTGGTCCCAGAGAAGCTCCTGTCTCTACCTCCCAACACTGGGATTGCAAGTGAACTGTCATACACAGCTCTTGCTCTCTCGCTCCCCCCTTCTGTCTACCCCTCCCCCTCTTCCTTTCCTCTCCCCTCTTCCCCCCCCTCCCTCTCTCCCTTTCCCTCTCTCCCTTTCTCTCCCTCCCCCTCTCTCTGTATACAGGAATACTCATACATGCCTGTGTGTGGAGCCCAGAAGTCTGTGTTCAGTGGTGTCTACCTCATTCATCCCACCATCTTCTTTTGGTAGGATCTTTCACACAGCTGGATCCCTGAATGGCTAGAC
Organism: Uromys caudimaculatus; assembly: GCA_028551405.1. Classification (NCBI taxonomy): domain Eukaryota; kingdom Metazoa; phylum Chordata; class Mammalia; order Rodentia; family Muridae; genus Uromys; species Uromys caudimaculatus. Next base: position 21,679,178 of record CM052721.1, read on the forward strand.
TGACTGTCTGGTGAGCCCTAAGGAACCTCTTATCTTTGCTTCTTCAGCTTGCACTGGGATTATAGGTGTTTGTAGTTACACCCTGCTTCTTGTCAGGATACTGGGGATTGAACTCAGGTCCTCACACTGGCACAGCAAGCTCTTTACCAGCAAAGCCATCTCTGCAGCCCCAATGCCCAAATTTTGTATATTGGTTCTGGGAAACGAACTCAAATCTTTAAGGACTTTACTAACTAAGCTGTCTCCCTAGACCAATGATCCACATTCTAATGATGGGAAAATAAGAAGACAGGATCTGAATATGGTCACATAGCTTGGGAAAGAGAGATCTGGGATGCCGAAGCAGCCGCTGGCTCCTGAGTATGATTCTAGCCACAAGACTATCGGTCAATAAGGAGTGTCAATATGCCTGAGCCGGTAGTAAATTCCTGTGCTCTCAGCACTCAGGAGGTAGAAACAGGAGGGTGATGAGTTCCAGCCAGCTTGGGCTACTTAGTGAGTTCAAGGCCATCCTGGGATACAAGGTGATTTCAAGGCAAAGTAATATAGGAAGAAGACTCTAAGTAGGTCCCACCAGTAGAACAAACATGTCAAAGGAATCTTAGAGAAGACATGCTGAGCATCCAAAGACCATGATCAAGGTAGAATGTATGTCCTAATAGGAAGCAAAGCCCTTGCTCTGAGAACAGAACCCATATATAGGGCTCTGGTCTAGACCAACCTGGCTAATTGACAGTGCTTCACGGTTTCTACACAGTACATCAAAAACTAGAGTGAAAGGCATGGTACAACATGGCTGTCAGTGCGCCACGCATTGCATGCATCAGGAGATGCTTGAGGCTCATGTGCTGAACAGCACTTTCACATGGATTTTCCTATCAGAGATGAGTAATCCAAAGCTCAGATGGGCACAGAAATGGAACTAGCTCCTTCAAGCTCCGGAGACCTCAGTTTTCCCAGCATGAACTGTTAACTAAAATAAAATAGGCCCTTTTTCTATTATCTTACTCCATTAGGGTATTTTCCCAGAGCAATGGGGAAATCAACTAAAACACCCAGCAAAGTGCTTTCCTTATAAACGAGGGGACCTTTGTTCAACCCCCAGACCGAGGTGACAAAAGCTGGGTGTGGTAGCACATGCTTGTGACCTGAGTGCTGGAGAGGAGAGAGAGGAGGAGATGCTTGAAGCTCAGAGAATGGCTAGCCTTGGATGCTTGGGGCTCAGGGAATGGATAGCCTAGGCTACATGACAAGTTCCAGGCCAGTGAGAAACAATGTCTTGTAAGACAAGGTGAAAGGTGTCTAAATAATGATGGATGGTTGTCTTTTAACCTCCGTGGGCATGCATGCTCTCTCTCTCTCTCTCTCTCTCTCTCTCTCTCTCTCTCTCTCTCTCTCACACACACACACACACACACACACACACACACACACACACA
>CM052721.1:21680716-21683216 GCA_028551405.1 Uromys caudimaculatus
CCAGAAGAATACTCACAGAAATATAGATACACGAATGCCAACAGTAAAGCAAAGATAAGAGAGAGCACAGGTCAAACTGGAAGAGTTTTCACTGGTGGTCACATTCCTGGGAAGGCTCTAGAGAGCAGCCAAGCACACGCTCTAACCCACGAGGAAAACACAGCCCCAGAGAAACTGAGAACTCAGACCAAACAGCCAATCTGTGCATTTTGATACAAATCCCAGGGTAGAGGGACAACATGGTATAGAAAAAAAAAAAAAAAAAAAAAAAAAAACTGACCGCGCTTTTGAAATAACGATGTCTACTGTTGGGAAGCAAACATTACCCCGATCAGAGAAGAAAAAGAGCTTTGATAGTCACCACTTGCAAACCACATGGGAACCATCATTGAACCATCCTTCTGCAGGGCAGCAGCTACTGTGAATGGTGTCGTGATAGCACTGGTAGCTTTGGTTTGTTGACTTTGTTTCCTTAGGATGTGCGACCCAGGATCGGGATGGCTGGGTTGTTAGGAAGAGCCAACATTTACATAGCAGAAACGATTCATTCTAATTCACCTCTTGAGAGGCATCATGAGTGTTAGCTTAATTGAAGTTTTCCGACCGGGACCCTGTTTAATGTTGTTTAGTTGTACTGTTTCGCAGATGATGAAGTGACATTCCTTTCTTGTGCTTTTCCTGCTAATACAATGATCCCTCTGTGCCTGTGCATTCTTGTTCTAGTCTTGTTTTTATTATTTTGACAAATACCCTGACAAAAAGCAATCTAGGGGAGAGAGGGTTTATTTTGTTTACAGTTCCAGGTTACAGTCCATCGGTTCAGGAAGTCAAGCAGCTGGTAATGTGACATCCACAGCCAAGAGCAAAGTGAGAAAATCTCAAAGCTGGCTTTCTTCATTCTTATGCAACTCAAGTTCCCTTGCTTAGGGAATGGTGCCACCTGTAGTAGCCTTGGTCTTCCCACACAAATTATCAGTCAAGACAGTTCCCCACAGACATGCCCAAGGGCCAGACTGATCTAGGCAATTCCCCACTAAGACACTCTTCCCATGTAATTCTAGGTTGTATCATGTTGACAGAACTAACCAGAACAGCCCTAAATCTGCGATTTCAAGCACCAGCGAACCATAAGTAATCTTAAAACTCCATCTGTAGTGAATATGTATGGACTCTTGTCATCATTTCATAAACAATTCAACAGCTATTTATAGAGCAGTTTTATTCTATTGGGAATTAGATGCTATGTGGAGATTTTCTTTGAAATAAGTACTCATGAAGTACAGACCAAAGCATAGATAGCCAGCAGGACCCCACTGACACATACAGAATACCCATTCAACAGCAGATATGTTTTATAAAGTGTCCCCTGGATGGGCTGATGGTACTATCTAGCATCAGAGGACCTAGCGTGTATGTATGTGTGTGTATGTATGTATATATATATGTATGTATAAAGCAGTCTGGGGATTGCTCAATGGTAGAATGCTTACCTAGCATGTGTGCACCCTGGCTTTAATCCCCAATATCAGAAAGAAAAATATGTCATACTTTACATTCACCAAAATTGATCATATATAAGGGTATGAAATAAACTACAATATAATAACTAAAGCCACAGAGTATGTTCTCTGGTCAGAATAAATCAAACTCAAAACAAGCAACCAAAAACCACTAGAGCTCTAGTAGTTCAGGGTGCTTTGAGAATCTCAAATTCAAGACCAGCCTGTACTACAGAGTGAGTTCAAGACCACACTGAGGAACTTAGTGAGATCCTTAGTGAGACACATATGTGTGTGTGCGCGTGTGTGTTTGTCTATGCACGCATATATGTATGCATGTGTATATCTGTATGTATGCATGCATGCGTACATGTATAAAGCAGCCTCAGGGTATAACTCACTGGAAGAATGCTTACCTAGCATGTATGAGCCCTGGGTTTAACCTCTAGCACTGTGGAGGAAAAAGTAAGGGAGGGAGGAAGAGAGGGAGCAGGGAAAGAGGGAAGAAAAGAAGGAAGAAACAAACTGAAGAATTCTCTAGACACTTGAACATTTCAGATTCCAATAACAGTTCTAAATGCGTGGTCCAAAGGGAACATCTGAGAGTAGATAGACACAGAGAGTTGGATGAAAGTGGACTCACCACGTCCGTCCAAACTCTACATCTCTGCCTAAGAAACTGGAAAAACACAAGAATAAGCTTTGGAGAAAAGGAAACCCTAAAGAAGTCTATAGCGAGCGTAAAAGGCAAAACAGGAGGGATAGTGACTGAGAAAAAAAAGTCTTTGAAATATGTAAATAAAATTGGCAAACCATAAGCAAATGCAAAGAGACAAGCACACCAACCACTATTACCAACAATAACCTGGATGGTTTTTTAAATCAATTTTTTGTGAGCATCCAAAATAATGGTACTTGTTTTGGGAAGCCACTGTCACAGGTGTATTATTGCACCTCACTCAGAGACTGGGGATGCTGCAGTCAAGCCTGCAGCCACGAAA
>CM052721.1:21688216-21709582 GCA_028551405.1 Uromys caudimaculatus
ATACATATGTACATACTTACATACATACGTACATACGTACATACATACATACATACATACATACGTACATACATACATACATACATAAGGCAGAGAGAGACTAAGGAAGACATCACACTCAAGGCACTGAGTCATTTCATCACCATGAGCACAAGGGTTCCACGTGTCATCCTTGTATAAATAACCCATGTCATGCTAGACTCTTTGTCTGCCAATTTCTTTTTTAAAAAATCTTGGATGTATGCCTGTGTAGAGGCCAGAAGTCAACGCCGGTTGTCTTCTTGTCTCTCGCCACCACCACTCCACCATTGCCACCAACTCTCCCTGGTATCCTCATCCTTCTCCTTCCCAGCTTCGTGCCCTCTCTATTTGTCTTACTAAAGACCCCCAGTCTATTTAGTGCTTCCCACATACATGTATGTGGTGATCATCCCCTGGGACATGAGCAACCTTCCAGTGGCCTTCTTCCCAAAGGAGTATAATTTTCCCTTATTTGACTACAGCCATCAGCCTTTCTCTGCTTCTTGATACAATGTAACCAACTGTCTTACACTCCTGCTGTGGGGCTGCTTCCCACCATGATGGACTGTATTCCCTTGAACAGAGAGCCAAAGTCAAGCCTTTCTCCTTCAAGTCACTTTCATTGGAGCGTTTTTATCAGCAACAGAAAGAGAAACAAATACAGATAGCATTAAAGGAGACCAGGTAAAGTAGACGAGGCTCCTTCTTCATTATGTCTTGCAAGTGCAGATGAATCTACAGCATTTTGGTTTTAAAAAACAGAAGTTGAGATTCAGACAGAGAAACTGAACTTAAGCCAAATTCTTTTTAGTAGGTTGAAAGCTATGTTTCTTTTCTTTCTTTTTTTTTCTTCCTTCCTCTGACTTTCTATTAAGAAGAATGTCATTTTAGACTTCTATTTCACAAAGGTAAAAACAAGCAGCTGTAAAGGGATTATAGTGATAAGGGCTACCATTCTAATTAAGTTAGAAGATCAAATATATAAAACAATCGATAAAGCCAAAGACAGAAAATAAAGAAACCATCCTAAAAACAAAGCTATTGCCATGAGATGTTGAACCTTAAATAAGCCAAAGATAGGAGAGAACTAGCAAGGGATTGCCCATTAGTTGGAGGACAAATTGTTCAATACTGGCTTGTAAAAATGGATTCCACACCATGGTTCTTACAAAGAGGAGTGAGACCAAAAAGTGCCGAAGTATTAAAGGGAGTTGAAGGATAAGCGTTTATCTACCCAAAACAACCAAAAGTAAAAATGAGATTTAGGTAGGTTTGCTATCAAAAACAAAATATTCATCAAAAAAAGTATGTTGAACAAAAAGTTCACTTATGGGTCTGATAATAATACATATATAATAAAAAGGCTTATATATTTCATTTTATATACTTTCATATTTTATTTAGTCACTCCCTATCCATTCTGAATAAAGCCTGAGATTTCCTCTTTACACTATAGTTCCTGTCCCAAAGAAGCCATCAGGATTTCTCCCCAGCTTCTCATACATACACAAAAGTCATACCTAATTCTTTAGTTGATAAAAATTAAATAATCATTTAATAAGAATCTTAGCTAAAAATCACAAGAAAATGAAATGAGGACAGAGTAAAAAAAGATGAACATTAAAAATACCAGAATAGAAAACAAAAAGGAAAAAGAATTATTCATTCAATAGAAAAGTGTACTTCTCAAAAAAAAAAAAAAAAAAAAAGTAAAATCGACAATTATCTGGAATACCAGACCAAAAAATATCATAAATATCATAAAAACAAAAATGTGTGCTGTGCTAAATACTAGGTAATTCTGAGAAACAGACTGAAATAACTTTAAGTGCTTATTGAAAGGCTAGGCATAGTGGCACATGTGTTTAATCCTAGCACTTGGGAGGCAGAGACAGACTGGTCTCTGAGTTGAAGCTAGCCTGGTCTACATAGTGAATTCCAGAATAGCCTGAGCTACATAGAGAGACTTATGCCACTTACTAGTTGTTTCAAGCAGGGTGTGGCAGCTCACGCCTATTTAGGAGGCTGAGGCAAGAGTACTCTGAACATTCAGGCCAGCCTAGCTACAGAGTACAGTACTGATTCAGAAAAAGAAAAAGAGTAAGTACACAAGTTCAAGGTTAACCTGGCTATATATGGAGACTTTGTCTACAACCAAAACCAAAACCAAAAAAATCAAAAATGAAACAAAAATTACAACAGAAGAACACTGTTTCCAGTTGAACGAGGCTGCTCAAATTCAAGTTCAAAAAGTCCTTAGTATGTGGAAATTACTATAGATCACAAAAATAACTTTAAAAAGTAAACAAATTAATTTTATCATGCTAGGATAGCTGTGGCTCAAGACTAAATGATGACACATTAATTATGAATATGGATGAAGGAAAAAAATCAAAATCAATGGTGAATCAAAGTTTCAAATTGCATTATAAATTCAACATTAAGAAATAACCCAGTGTGATGAGTCTTCTCAATCCTAGCAATGTTGAGTTTATTTAATATTAGGAAATTAGCTGACTACAGTGTCATGTCAATTATTTAAAGCACGAATAAACACATGACTCCTGCTGCCACAGACTCAAAGGATATCTGATGGGAGCTATCACATATTCATGATTACAAAGTCTACTGGGCCCCGGATTCTAGACAGCATTGGAGGTGAGGGGGGAGCTCAGCGTTTATCAGAGAAGCTTTTTTCTGCAATAGCAAGTAATGAGTGCTCAGAAACCCATAACTGACCAAAAGCCCTGAGGAGAAATGATGGCGGAGCTTCAGCTCTAAATGAAGCTACTATATCTACCTCCTCCAAGGCTCAGGGAAGGTCACAGAAGGCAGGAAAGAGAATGTAAATGCCAGAGGAGGGAAAGATGTGAAAGAAAAACAAAAAACCAAATGCTTTCTGGACTTGACGGAACGGTTGTACCCAAGAGCTCGCAGACACGATCCTTTATCTGCACCATGCCTGCCAGGTAACAGTTAGCACGGATCTCCGCAAGGCTCCACCCTTCCCCAGGGGACTACTGACAGTTCTTGGCTGTTGGAGGAGGGGTGTCATTTCCTCAGTAGCAGCCCACAGATGAGCTGCCCTTGCTCTAGTAAGCAAGTCCCCACCAACTCCCAGCAAAGAATTTTAACCTCAGTGTGTCACACAGAGAAGACACAGAGAGGGACCTGTGGAGCAGAATGGCTGGGGGGAGGGAGGGGAGAGGGGGAATGGGGGAGGGGAGTAGAAGTGACAAAAGTTCCTTGTGTACAGGTATTAAGTGTCAAATAATAAAAAACTCATAGGTTAGAAGTTATTTTACTGCAATCAAATACCCTGTTATATTTTTAGTAATGAGCAGGTTTTGATCAATACAAGTGGAACTGAGGTATGCAATGCCACCAAGACACAACACACTATAATTTAGAGACAAAGTCACAGCAGACACAGAGAACCTAATAAACTAGAAAAACCCAAGCACTGGGTGTAGTCTCCTAAATGCATATATCCAAAGGCTACCCACCCTGATGCTTATTCTGGGATGCCAGTTACTGGGCTGTCCTTAGGTCATGAGGGTAGAGTCCTCACAAAGGACATCCAATGTATAAAAGAGACTCCACAGGGCTGGAGAGATAACTCAGCTCATAGTGTTTGCCTTGCATGCATGAGGACCTGAGTTCGAACTCCAGAAGAGATGTTAAAAGCTCAGTGTGGTGTACCTGCCTTCAACCCCAGAGCTGGAGAAGACAGACAAGGAGGATGCTTGGGGCTCACTGGCCAGCCAGTCTAACCAAATCTGCAAACTTCAAACCCAGCGAAGACACCATATGTCAACCTCTGGCTTCCACACATACACACATCTGCCTCACCCTACTTGCCCTATGAGCATTCAAGATGTCAGCTCTCTACAGTCTGCAAGAGGGCCATCAGCAGAGCTTGACCATGCTCCAAGCTGCTGAAGCTGTGAACATTACCCTTCTGTGTTTTTTTTATAAGCTACCCAGCCTGTGGTATTTTTGCCAGAGCAGCAACAGACTACAAACTTGCTGATGAGACAATTCAGAAGGTGGCCAGAAAAAGTCCCATCTCCTAAACTGCTTTCTATGACATTAGCAGAAAAAAAGAGTTAGAACTATACCCTGAAAGTTTAAAATAGCGTAATTCAGAAAGATAACACGCACAGTGTAGGGGCTGCAGCCTTGCTTCTGCCTGAGAGGACTTATCTGCATGAGTCCCAACTAGCTTCCACAAGCAACTGGCTCTTTCTCTGGACCCTGAGCACAAGCCTTAGCTAGTTCCCAGGCAAAGACTTAAACCTTGATGGAATCAGTCTTAACTTTCTTTTCTTGTTTTCTCTTTTCCTATTCATTCATTCATTCATACATACATTCATTCTCATTCTCCCTCCCTCTCCCTCTCTCTTTTCCTCTCCCCCTCCCCCCCAGAAGAGGATTTGTTTGTTCGTTTCTTGTGGAGTTTTTGTTTGTTTGTTTGTTTTGTATGTGGATTTGGTTTTGTGTGTGGTTTTGGCTTTTTGGTTTTTGGTTTTAGGGATTGTTTGTTTGTTTGTTTGTTTTAGAGACAGGGTCTTACTATGTGGCTGAGCTGCCTTGGAACTCAGAGCCATCCTTCTGCCTCAGTTTTCCAAGCACTGGGATTACAGACATGTGCCATCTATTTGTGTAAGTCTCAGTGAACATTCTGTACCTTCTGGAAATCTGATTTGCATGACACACTGTGTGCCAGGGACGTGGAGGACATGACACACTGTGTGCCATGCATTTGGAGGATAAGTCAACTGAGTGGAAGAATATAACCCTTGCTCTTACCCAAAAGACTAGTGAATGACTTTCAGTATAACTTGGGAATGCTCTTTGGGATATAACAACTATGTATCTTTTTTGGTCACTTTCTGGTTACTTTTTCTTCCTTCTGCCAAAGTCACTGAGCAACTCCTTCCAGCCACAGGCTTAAGAAACAGCCAATATTGATTTCAAATGGATTTTTAAAATTGTCTTCCTCCTCTCCCTGCTTTGGAGACACAGTGTCCTGAGCCAAGGCTGGCTTCCAACTCAATTTGTGGCCAGGATGACCTTAAATTTCGGATCCTCCTGCCTCTACCTCCCAAATGCTGCTGTATCAGGCATGTGCCACCACACCCATCAGGGTGGTGAGACTAGAACCCGTGGTTCTTATGTGGTAGGTAAGCACTCTCCCAACTGAACCACACTCTTGGCCTTTAAACTGCTTTGAATTTCTTTTTCAATTAGAACATGGGTTCAGACACTCTCCGAGTTTGTCATCGCATAACTTGGATATGTGTGGAGCCCCATCTGTTCACTTGGCAGTGGGTTTTCCGTGGCCTCCACAGCTGAAGGCCACATAGCAGCTTGGGGTGGGCAGCTGCTACTGAGCCAACCCCACCAGGTACCTAACCCTCCCTCCTGGCATCTGGTGACTGTGACTCATTTGGATTTTGTGTTTGCATGCTTGGACATCAGCTTCGTGCTTTGCGCTTCACCAAACTGGCAATATATATAACCTTTAAATCCAGCTCCTCTTTAGTTTGCATGGCAAACAATTGCTTTATGATGCAGTTTATTCTTATGAAATTTTGATAGCTTTCTCAGATACATAAGAAAACAGACTTGGCAGGGATACTGAGCGGGATGGCTCTTCCTGGTTGTCAACTTGACCACACCTGGAATGAACTACAATCCAGAAATGGAGGACACTCCTGTGATCCGTCCAGATCTTGAGGCTGGAAGACACAGGCTTCTTACTCTGATCTTAACATGGAGATCTTGAGGCATAAGCCATGAAAAGCACAGGCTCAGGCAAGGTAGTACACGACTTTAATCCCAGGAGACTGAGGCAAGCAGATCTCTGAATTCAAGGCCAGCCTGGGACAAAGCAAGTTCCAGATCTAGGGATGGTGGTACACACCTTTAATCTGGGCCACACCTTCTACTAGAGGCCTACGTAAGGACATTGGAAGAAGGAAGCCACTTGGCTTGCTTGCTCTTACTTGCCAGCACATCTGTTGGAACCTACTTCTTCAGGATTCCAGCTTCTACAGAAGACCAGCTGAAACGACTAGCCTTGTGGACTGAGCAACTACTAGATTCTTGACTTCCCTTTCACAGCTGCCCATTGTTGGGTTAGTTGGACTACAGACTGTAAGTCATTACAATAAATTACCATAATATATAAAGATATTCCATAAGTTCTGTGACTCTAGAGAACCCTTACTAATACAGTGAGGCATGACTATAACACCAGCACTTAGAAGGCTGAGGCAGGAGGACCCCCAAAAGCTCAAAGCCAACAAGTGGTATATAACAAGGCCCTGATTTAAAATTGGAATGTGTGTGTGTGCAAGATAGCTCAAAAGGTAGACACTTGTCAAGTTAAATTAAGGGCTCGAAATACGGCTCAGCTGGTAAGGATGCTTGTCACTCAACCTGAAGACCTGAGTTCAATCACCAGGACCCATGAGGAGCAAAACCAGAACTGACTCACACACATAGACCAGACTGCATGATCTGCTCCCCAAATAAATAAATGAATGTAATAAAAACAACAACAAAATATTCCATACTGCCTAATTATAGAAATTTCTGGAAATAAAAACAAGTAGAAAGAACAAAAATTATCTTCCCTTTTATTGAGATCGATAATAACAAGTACCATCAGATTTATTGCAGCTTTCCTCTATGAATACAAATGGAGTTAACAGATGACTATAAAGAGGTGCATAATAGATGAATATAAATGAATTTATAATAGCAGTAGAACGTGTATGTAATTACACCATAAATCTAATCTCTAGAGTGACTTTTCCAGTGACTAAAAGGTAATGACATTATTTTTAATAATTGTACAATATTCCATCCTTACTGCTGTACTTGCTAACAGATTTTAGGTGATAGATTCGTAGATGTGGAATTGATTTTATAAGATTTATGTTTATTTTTATCATGTGTGTGTGTGTGTGTGTGCGCGCGCGCGTGCGTGCACGTCTGCTTGTGCATGTACGCAAGCATTCCTGCTCAAAAAGGTCAGAAGAGGGCACCAGATCCTTTGGAGCTGGAGTTGCAGGCATCTGTGAGCTGCTGGCTGTGGGTACTGGGATTCAGACTCCAATCCACAGGACAGAGCAGCAAGCACTCTTAACAATGTACAATTTCCTGGCAGCATATGGGTTTGCTCACTTACGTCATTCATTTAAAAACTTATTGTATTCCTTCAGTTATTTACTTGGGTGCACATTACTCCACAGGCAACTACACACTGTGGAGGCCAGAACAAAACTTGTGGGAGTTGTTTTTCTTCTATTATGTAGTTCCAAGGTGTTGAACTTAGGTCGTCAAGCCCGGTGGCAAGCACCCTCACCTGCTGAGCCATATTGCCAGCCTTAATTCATTCTTACAAGCAGCTGGTAGCACTAAATGAAATCCCGGGGAGGACACAAGCATGGGCCACATACCTGCACTACACAGTCCAACCCGTTAGAATTCAATCACAGACACTGAACTTCTGCAGGTGGCAAGAGCCTCACCCCCAATAGTTAATTAACTGACTAAGCTGAGATCAGTCGATGTGAAGCTGTAGCTAACTGACCAGCTGGGGGAGTAAGCTTTGGCCAGTTGTTTTCCATGCTCCACTTCCAGCTGCTTTGTCAAACTTCTAGTTGCTGTGTCAAGCATCCGGTTTTCTGATACACACACGCACACACACACACACACACACACACACACACACACACACACACACCATATTTCCCACCTCACAACCCACCTCTAGTTTCTCTATGCGCTGTTAGTTGGCCTTCTTGGCTGGAGTTCTCAAAGCCACCCCTTACAGCCCTAGTTCAATAACAGGCTTTCCCAGACCTGAATCACATGTCTGTGTTTTGGTTTGTGCATATAAGCTCTACTAAAGTTAATTGGTCAAAGAAACCTTCCTTTTAGCAGTAATTAAGGAGAAACTATTATTGTGTAATTTTTCAATTATGGTGTCCGTTCAATTTCTGGTGAGCCTCAGCCTGCCAGCTGCTAGGAATACCGATGTGCACCAACATGGCCAGCTCACAGACTATTTCCCTGTGTGTACTGAAAGTATCTCGTGGGCTGAGGATGTAGCCCTGTGGGTTCATCCTAGATCACGTGAAGTCCTGGGTTCCATCCTTAGCAACCCATACCAGCTAAAATGCTGTAACCCTAGTACACAGGGGTGGAGGCAGAAGAATCAGGAGTTTAAGGCCGTCTTTGACTACATAGCCAGTCAAGGTCATCTTTGAATACATGGGGTTTGTCTCCAAAACTGAAAAACAAAATGTAAAATGAGGCCTAGAGATATAGCTCAGGGCAGAGTACTTGCTTAGTATGTACAATGCCCTGAGTTCAAATCTTAGTATCACACTAAAGAAACAAATAATCTCTCAGCGGTCCTTTGTTCTACCTTTCCCATCTCTATTGTCCCAGTCACCATTTCCCACATTGCTTTAATAATGCTCTTTACATATGACTTATTAATATTGATCAGTTGTCACATTCTAGTCTGTTTTTTTTTTTGTTAATTTTAAAGTATGTGATTTTTTATGTCCATTGCTTTAATGCTTAGAAAGCCATTTCTATTAAAAGAAAAATCCCGTCAACCAAGTGAACTTTCGAGTTTGAAGGGAAAAAAAATGCTTTAGAAATTAAGCAGTTCAAAAACTAGAGCAGATGCTCCTGCCTCAGCCTGCAAGGTGCTGGGATTATAGATGTTAGGAAAAAATGTCAGCTCAGGACCCCAAGACCAAGTTCTCAGCTCAAGGGTGATTTATTTGCCCCAGAGGGACAGAGGGCAGGGAACAAGAGACAAAGGGAGAGAGGATGAGGGAGAAGGGGAAGGGAACAGGAGAGGGGGAGGGGTGTTTGTCCCTAGGAGGCAGATGTGGCCCATAGGAAAATGGTGGTTTATAAAGGGAAAGAGGGAACCCTGTGTCAGGGTGAGGCGTTTAATTTTAATTGGGCTTGTTAACTAGGTGAGCCAAAGGGAGCTCTTGACTGCTGGACTTCAATGTGTTGATAGCTGGACCTTGGTGGTGGAGGAAGAAGTGGCCAAAGAAGGCAATAGACCTTGGTGACTAGCTTTAGGAATGTAAGCTAACAGGTTTTAGCAGGGCAGAGGACATAGGGGACAAGGGTAAGGACAGCCACAGCCATGCCTGCTGTGGTCAAGATGGCCAGAGTTCCTTCAATAGAGATGTACCAACTGTTCACAGACTATTTCCACATGTGTATTGAAAGTATCTCATGAGCTGGGAATGTGACTCAGTGGGTTATGTGTTTGGTTTTGAATTAATTTCTTGGCCATTGTCACTGATGGGTCAGAATCCTTTTACTGTTTTGGGTTGTGTGTGTGTGTGTGTGTGTGTGTGTGTGTGTGTGTGTGTGTGTGATCCCCACATGCAGTTGACTCCATCTGGTGTCATAACCCACAGTTTGAGAAGCTGTAGTCTATGAAACACCATTTCAAACTTGTGGGGTTTTTTTTTGTTTTGTTTTGTTTTTAAGATTTTAAATATTGCTTTTAATTAACTCTAGCCAAGTGGAGGTGGTTATCAACTGGACAATGTTTATAGAAAAAAAAATGGAAGTGAAACAGAAAATATCTTAACTGGCTACAGCTTATTCAACTAACTAGCTGGTTGGTCACAGTTCCATTAGCCACGTGGATGCAGGGTTTCCTGCAGCCAACCCCATCGGATATTGGTCTGGTCTATTAGGTCTAGTTGTATGCCAGTACTGAGTTCATTTTTATTTAACTCTTCCTACCAAGACATTAACAACAGAGCTGTGGAAATGGCTCTGCATAAAGTTTTTGCAACACAAGAATGAGGAACTGAGTTCAAACCCCAGAGCCCACCTATAAAAATAAAATAAAATTTAAAAAGCCTGGGTATGGTGGTGCTCACAATCTCCACAGTGAGAAGGTAGACCCAGGAGAATCCCTGGGGATAGAGGGCCAATCAGTTCATCTCACCAGTGAGCTCCAAGTTTAGTGAGAAACTGTCTCCAAAAAGAAAAAGCAAGATGGACAAGCATGGTGCCCAAGGAATGACAGGCAAGGTTTGTCTTCTGGCCTCTACACAGATACACATACAACTGAACACACATACATAGACATATCTGTGTACAAGAACACACACAAATATACAAAAAAGTTATAAACACACTGTTGTATAATCTCTTAGTACTCTAAAACCCAACTGAGAGGCTGAAGAGATGGCTCAGCTATTAAGAGCACATACTACTCTTGCAGGGGTCTTGCATGTAATTAAAAGAAATCTTTAGACAATACAACTATTGGAAGCCATCATGTTTTATAGACTATAACTTTTCAAACTGTGGATTATGACACCAGATGGAGGTCACCTATATGTGGGAAATCAGTAAAATGATTCTGAGCAGATAAGAAACAAAAGATTAATTCAAAATCAAACACAAAGTGTTTCTGAATGTATCCATCCAGGGTGGGAACTCATTAAAGCCTTGGTTCTGAACACATGGCACATGCCCGTTTCACCGTGTAATACAGTCACAACACATGTCACCAACTTCCTGACAACCCTGGAGACTACTGTGTGCTATGGACTTCAGTGTTTGTACTGTACATATTAAGACTTATACCTTTACAGAAACATAATGGCTTCATTACTATGGCAAACAAAAGCTAGTTAGAGTTTCCTATGTCACTCCTAGCATGTAAGTATTCAGTTACTACACTTTGGGTCTGTAGTGTGTTAGAAGGTTTGATTTTTAAAATAAATCTTCAAGTTGATGACCTGAATTTCATTTAAAAAATAGCTGCCCTGAATTTAGGCTTGGGATTAAGAAGTTTACCGCACACTTGTCTCTTTTTGAACTACATGTTTATGTAAAGCAGTGTTTGTACCGTGCATCGACTCTGAGGAAAGCTTGGCACTGTGTCCTGCGGTGTCAAATATTCAACTAAGACTTAATTACTTCTAAAAAACCAAACAGACACATTTATCTCATTAATATGCAAATTTGCCTTTCTTAATAAACGGTAAAAGATTATGTCTACAAAAGTTGTTTTAAGATACATTTTTTAAAAAACTGTTGCTTTGAACTTTTTTTTTTTTTAAGATTTATTTATTTAGGAACACTGTAGCGGTCTTCAGACACACCAGAAGAGGGCACCAGATCCCATTACAGAGGGCTGTGAGCCACCATGTGGTTGCTGGGAATTGAACTCAGGACCTCTGGAAGAGCAGTCAGTGCTCTTAACCGCTGAGCCATCTCTCCAGCCCAAGATACATTTTTTTTTTTTTTTAAAGATTTATTTTTAACATGTCTGTGGGTAGCAAGTGCTCATGTGTGTAAGTGACTAGAGAGGCCAGAAGAAGGTTTGCCCTCTGAGCTGGAGAGTCAAGAGGTTGTGAGCTGTTCTGGAACCAAATTGTTCTGCAGGAGTAGTCATTACAAGCTCTTACCACTAAGCTCTCTCTCACGCCCTGTAATACATTTCTTCATGATGTTTTATAAACAAATGCTTGTACATCTATTTTATCCACCTATACATTAAAATATCTCAGGTGATGATGACCTATACCCAAGTCCCTGGGACCCGCATGGTGGAAGGAGAGCAAGCCCTGATGATTGTCTTACCTCTACATGTACTCCATGTCATGCACATTCATAGATATATATTTGATTAAATGAAAGGAAAAAAACCCTCTTAGGTAAGAAGGGTTAACTAGTAGAAATCCTTAAGAAGTCCTGATAGTTACACCTAAGAACATGGTAAATAAGGAGTAACTCAAATTGCCAAGCTAGATGGAAGCCAAGCTCAGAGCCTCTCTGTTTTGATCAAGCTCCTTCACTGGGGGGGGCCGGGGGGGTTCAGACACCAGACATCCAGGTTTCTGATGCAGACATCCTGGAGTGTGGGGTCAGAAAATTTCCTTCTAACAAGTCCCATCAGCTATTAGCTACTGCTGTTGGTCTTTGACCAACAAGGTTGGGCAACTATGTCGGCTCAGACACCTCCCATTTCCATGTCTCATACCTAGGAAAATTACTTTGGACACTCAGGAGCTTGCTGTCAGTCTAACAGGCACAGTGATGGACATTGCTGCTGAGAGATACTCGGGCTTCATCAGAGGAAGGAGGGAAGAACTGCAGTGCGGATCCAGGACTTTGAGAGAGTGGCACGTTGACACAATATTAGAGGAGAAACATCCAGCTGGTGCCAGATGTGATGAGTAGAAGATGTGCCAGGAAAAGCTCAGTTGATTTAAATAAAAAACAAGGCCATGATAGTATCTCACTCCTGTCATCCCAGCTACTTAGGAGGCTTTGAAGAAGTGGTGTCCCAAGTTTGAGTCCAGTCTGAGAAACAGGGAGTTCAAGGCCAGCTGTGGCAACTTAGTGAGACCCTTACTCAAACAGAGTTGGGGCTGTAGCTCAGTGGTAGAGTGCTCAGTGGTAAAGTGCTCACCGAGCATGTGTGAGACCCTGGGTTCAATCCCTAGCTACATACACACACACACACACACACACACACACACACACACACACACACAGAGAGAGAGACAGAGACAGAGACAGAGACAGAGACAGACAGAGAAAAGCAGAGAGAGACAGAAAGAGGGAGAGAGACAGAGAGAAAGACAGACAGACAGACAGACAGAGACAGAGAAACAGAGACAGACAGTGATAGACTGAGAGACAGAAGACAAGGTATAGAGAGACAAACAGAGAGAGGAAGGAGGAGAGAGAGAGGTGGTAAGGAGGACAGAGGAAGGGAAGGGATGAGTAGAAGGAGGGAGGAAAGAGGAAAGAGAAGGAGAGAAGGAAGATCTCAAAATGAAAAGTTCTTCTATTTCCCAAGCCTTCGTCCCATGCACCAAATCCTTCACAGAAATGAACACACTTCATTTCACAGACCTATCTTCCCTGCAACCATCCTCAGCAGCCAGCCTCATGCAGGTAGCCTCTAGTCTTACACATAAAAAAAAAAAAATAGCTATCAATAGATGCTTACTAGCTGGAGTCTGCTTTTTCTTTACTTCAGCTTTTCCTCTCAATTATGGAAGTAACATATGCCCACTGTTGAGGTTTTAGACAACACCTCCCCCCTCCTACCACACAGAATGTCACTGTCAACTTCTTAGCCCGTCCCTATTTCTTAAAGGCACAGCAGATTTTCCACTGCACTGTAACTGCAGTTGGTCACTTTTTCTTATATGTCGTGAACATGAGGCATAGAGAACCCTCACCTGCCCATGGGTCAAGAGTTCCAAGCCACATGACCACTTGTCAACCATGGCTATAGAAGCAGCATGTCTAACATTCCCAGCAGAACACAGGCCAGGGTTTGGGAAGGATTTATTGTTGCTGCTATTGGGATCTAAAAACTGATTTATTTTTAATTTTGAGTATGGGGCATATATGCACATGTGAGCACACAGAGTCAAGGGCATTGAATCCCCTACAACTAGAGTTACAGACAGTTGTGAGCTTTCCAATATGAGAACTAGAAGCCAAACTATAGGTCCTTTACTAGAGCAGTATACCCTCTCAACCATGGAGCCATCTCTCCAGCCCAGTGAGTTTGGATTACAACAAGGACCATGAGTCCGGGACTTAAGCAGAAATGGAAAGCTAGAGGAGGGATAGAGGAAAAACCCAAACAGAGCAATGACTGGGTTGGAGAGATAGAAGCCAAATGTAGAAAGATTATTAAGGAGCAGCTGCAGGTATTGTATGATCCTCCCACAGGTAGGGAGGAGCCGATAGGTGATAGGGGTGCTGAACAATCCTGTAGTTAGGTATTCGGGGACTGAACAAGTCAGTTTGGTAAGCAGGTCTAGTTTGAGCCCAGTATCTAGGGATGGTGATTTGTGGATGTATTGGAGGGGTCAGAGGTCATTCTCAATTAGATAGGTCAATTAGATGCTTCCTCCCTTGTTTTCTTCAGACAGAGTCTCCCACTGACCTAGATCTCACCAAGTAGGCTAAGCTGGCAGGCCAGTAAGACCCCAAGAATCCACCTCTGCCTCCCAGCCTCAGGTTACTCACCCACCACCATGACAATAGTTTTTTTTCTTTTTAAAACATAGATTCTGGGGTTTGAATCTCATGCTGATGTAGCAAAAACCTTACTGAGTCATTTGCCCAGCCTGCAACTTGTGTTCTTTTATGCTAGGATTGACTTGGTCTTGACTATTGCACAGATCTATCTGTATGGCAAACTAGACATTGTCACCATCTCAAGGATTGAATGTGAACTCCCATCCATCATATGTTGAATATTCAGGAACCTGTTGGTGGTGCTATTTTTGCAGGCTCTATTTTTGGAGGCTCTAGAAACTCTAGGAGTTGGAACCCAGCTGGAAGAATTAGGTCCCTGAAGGGTTATGTCCTTGAGGGTATATTATCTCTGGCTGCTTCCTGCCTCGTGTAGGGATTACAAGCATGCACCAGTGCACCTAGGTCTTGACGTGGTGCTCCAGATGGAATCCAGAGCTGTATGCATGCTAAGCCAGCTCTCTGCCAGAAGAACCACACTTCCAGGCCCCTTTTCTAATAGTTTAAGTATAGAGGCCCTGTTGCTTTTTCTTCAGAAAGAAAAGAGACTAACAGGGATGGCTGGGTGACTACTAGGGTCAACAGCGCTGTTGAATCTGCTGAGATCCTCATTATTATCTTTGTGATTGTTTGCAGTCTACAGACTTGTAGAAAAGCCCAAAATAGTTCTCCTGAGGTCAAGGAGGAGAGATTGTTAAAGGTTTCTTGTAACAAACGAGCTCATGTAGACACCAAACAGTAACTGGTTCTCTCCTCCCCAACCTAAGGGAGATATTCTAGAATGCAGATGGGGTCCTAAGGAAGGAGCTGAAGACCACACTTCTCAGTGGTTGCAATCAGCTAATAGTGTTGTTTTATAGCAATTCCCACAATGGATGAAAGCTTCTCAACAGGCAGGAGGTAAAGAAAACTTACAAGGCTCAGAAAGTTCCTAAGGTTTACAAGATTCACAAGCCCTCCCTCTCCAGGGTTTTATATATAAGCAGTAACAGTTGCTGAGGAGAAGGGCTTCTCTACTCGGCTGAGCTGCCTATAGGTTCTGAATAGAGCTCCAAGGATGCGGATGTTTTTGAGTTGTACCCATGCTAAAGTAGGTTTTCCAGTGATAGATAGGGTCCTTTGAATTGTCCATGCTTCTGTAAGTAATTCTTCACCCACATTCCTGTAAATAACCCCAGTAAATGCACTGGTCTGCTAAATTTGACTTTCATCTGTTATTGGTTCCCTTTCATCTATCACTGCTCATGTATCCCCAGGAATGCTGAGCAGGAATGCCATCCTCCAGTCCTGCATCCAAGCCTTTTCAGCCCTTTCCTTTCTAGCTCTTCATCATTACAATACAATACATTACAATTTCCTCCCCCATAATATCCCCCACAATAATGCCAAGTTTACAGGAACTTGACACATGAAAGGAGAAGAATACAATGAAGTTTCCAAAGTTATCAGCTAAGCCTGGTGGTGGATGCCTATAATTCAAGCACTTGAGTCGAGGCAGGAAGATCAGGGTTTGAAGCTAGCTTGGGATACATAGTCAGACCCTGCCTCAAAAAGTAAACAAAAGTTCCGGCTGGGGAAATGGGTTGGTTGGTGAAATACTTGTCATGCAAGCATGAGGACCTATGTTCCACTCCCAGAACCCTTACGAAAATTCAAGTGTGGTAGCAGGTACTTGTAAAATCCCAGAACAGGAGCAGTGGAGATGGGAGATCTCTGGGAATCCCTGGGCAGCCATTCTATGGTGATTTTACAAGGCCATGAGAGATGTGTGTGTGTGTGTGTGTGTGTGAGAGAGAGAGAGAGAGAGAGAGGAGAAGAGAAAAAGACACAGACAGAGAGACAGAGACAGAGACAGAAGCAGAAACAGAGAAAGAAAAAAGAAGAGAGGGAGGGAGGGATGTTGGGTTAGGACAACACCCGAGGTTACCTTTGGGCTTCTACATGCACACGAACCCACACATACACCAAGGTCTTACAAGTTATGACTTAACTATCTAAGAGGCTCTTGGACTGGATGCCAGGGACTCTGTGAGCCTCACAGACAGGCACAGAATACCCTGTTTGGACCAGACCATCTAGAACACAACTTGCAGGCCATATCCCTCAGGAAGGAAGCTGTGGGTGTAGCTAGTTAAATTCTAACATCTCCAATATCAATTCCCTGCATAAATGCTGCAGGTCATAATTTTAGGACTGGCACCAAGCAATAGATAGTTGGGGTTTTTTTGTTGTTGTTGTTGGGGTTTTGTTTTGTTTTGTTTTTTTCAGATTTTATTTTACCCTTGGCAATGTCAGCTAGAACTCCAGTAAAGAAAGTGCATCCGGAAACAGATTTAATTAGGATGATGAGCTCAGTGCTTAGAAAGACTTCTTGTCAGTGATGTAGAAAATGCCTCTGCCTTTGTATTTCCTCTAAAATAAGAAGAATTCAATGCCCAGAAAAAGCAAGGCTTGTGACATCAACATCAGACCGGGAGTGGAAGCTCCAGCAGGGGAGATAGCTCAGCCAGTAAGCACTTGCTTAGCAAGCATGAGGACCTGAGTTCAATTCCCAGCAGTCATGTTAAATTCTGCATAGGTGCATGCTTGTGATCCAAGTGAGACAGAAAGAGGTGGATCCTTGGGACTCTAGCTAGTTAGCCTAGCCTAATTGACAAGCCCTAAGGAGAGACTCTGTCACAAAAGTTCTTGGGGAACAATACTTGAAGCTGACTTCTAGCCTCTGCACACATGTGCACACGTATGTATGTACATCTGCATGCACATGGGGACACACAGACACACACATACACACAAACACCCTGGAAGCCTGATTAAAGGATCTCTACCCTTTCTGAGAGCTAGCCTCTACCATAGCTCCAGATAGCCCCTGTTTCCTGACTTCACTGGCAAGTAGTTTCCTCCCATACTTAAAAAGGACAATGTGGGGCCAAGCATGTAACCTTAATGCTGAAGAGACAGAGCCAGGCGGATCCCTGTAACTCACTGGCCAGCCAGCCAGCTTAGCCTCCTTGGTGCTCTCTAAGCCAATGAGAGACTCTGCTTCAAAGAGAAGGTGGATGGCACCCAAGGATGTCCACTGGCCACCATCCACATGTGCACATGCGCTTACGCAAGAATGCATACACGCACGTACACAAAAGCTAAGTCTGAAAGTCCTCATGCATTCGTCACTGCACTCTCTTTTACCCTTCACGTTAAGAGAGGCCAGTGTCAAGTCAGGATGCTCCGATGGTACTACAGAAAGGCCCTGATGGTGGAGATCTGAGAACAGGTTGCCAGCCAGGGTAAGGAGGCAGCCTAAAATACATCCAGGAGCCTCAGCCAAGCCCTTCTAATGATCACTGCAGGCATCTTGAGGAGAACCCCCTGAGAGACCCAGAACCAAAGCATCCAGCTGAGCTGCTAATTCATGATTTACTGAAAAGGTGAGACCTGCAGAGTTACACAATGTTGTCTCCTCTGTGAATATGATGCCATGTGAGGAGCCACAGCTGAATTTGAGTACCTCTGCTTCAGTGAGATACTAGACTCTAATAGAAAACCCTCATAGAGGCAGGGGGATGGGGGATGGGATAGGGGGTTTCCAAAGGGGAGACCTGGAAAGGCGAAAACATTTGAAATGTAAATAAAGTATCAAAAACTAAAAATTAAAGAAAAAAGAAAAAGAAAATCCTGCCTCTCTCTTAGTATGCTATTCTTTCTACAGTATCCCTCCTGCTGCTAATGTTCCCTCCTGGAATACCAGAGTCAGAGACCAGCCTTTCTGCTCCTCTTTCTTATGCTAGTTTCAACCACTGCCACGGACTGAAATTGACTCATTCATGCAAATGTGTCACTTGCACATGTGCACACACGCACACAGCCCTCTCTTAACCTCCCCCGACCCCCGCCACCCCAGCCACCCAAGCGCGGAGGCCATGAGCTTCTCCCCATGCACGAATGGCTGTTTGCGTGTTTCCCACACATCTTCAAGCAGCTTCTCAGTGATCAGGCAGCAGAGCGGAGGCAGAGCACAGCAGCTGGGTACGGACTGCTCCTCTGCTCGTTTGTTAGTTGCTGTTCTGTGCTGGGGGAGGAACTACAGAAGAGAGAAGATGGAGAGCTGGCTCAAATGGTAAAGTGCTTGTCTTGCGAGCTGGGGGACCTGAGTTTGATCTCCAGATCCCCCCAAAACCTGAAACAAATAAACAAACAAAACAAACACAACAACAACTACATGTGCGTGGCAGCCTGAACTCTAAGCAACTGGGGAAGCTGAAATAGGAAGACCCCAAGGGCTTGGTGACCAGTGAGGCTAGCTCAATCAGTGAATTCCAGGCCAGTGAGAGATCCTGCTTCAGAAACAAAGGTAGATGGCTCCTGAAGAAGGACACGTATGTACATACACACGAACATTCACACACATGCAGTCACACAAAGTACACTTTTAAAAATAAATACGGATGCGATTTCCTGCCCTTGGCTCACAGTGCTGTACCCTGTCTTCTCACTCCAGAGGAGGAAGACCTACAGTATAACAAGCCCAGAGAGAGTCTGTGATCATGATGGCATGACGGTACTACACTAAAGAGAGTCAGTGTTGTGTTAAAAAGAAAAGGCTGCCTGGTCATAGAGAGGCCAAACAGTAAAGAATCTAGAGAATCGGGGCCACTCTGTAAGATAGATTCCCATAGTTCCTTCCTTTCTCTCAGATGGCACCAGGAAAAAAAAGCACAGAGCTTAGGATGCCCTGTGGCATCTTCCTAGGCTAGGGGGCACCATGAAGGCAGAGCACAAGGTAGAAAGAACTCATGGGAACTGTAGGTAAAGTACAGACCATGGGGACAACTTGTCCTTCAGGCTCAACCTGGACGGGCTGAAAAATGGCACTGTTGTTTGGATCCAAAATGTCTCCTACAGGGTCATGGTTTAAGTTCTCTGATGGCTCTATTTTGGGACCCCCTGGGCTCTTGAGAAGACAAATCACTAGAGTAAGATCATTAGGGGATTTGATGGTTGATTCCTTCCTGGTTTTCTCTCTCCTTCCCGCCCACTGTAAAGTGAGTGACCATCTTGCCTGTGCCACATGCTCCCATTACCATGATGGGGCATGGCAAGTCCCATTACCATGATGTGACACAGCCACGTGGCCATCTGAATCCTCTGAAACTGCAAGCCAAAATGAGTCTTTCTTCCTCTAAATTGTCTCGGCCATCTATTTTTGTCACAGCCAAATAAATTTATATGCTCATTGGCTATAAGGTAGGTGAGTAGCAGAGTAAGATTCAAGATGAGAGAAAGGTAACCATATGCTTATCTATCTTAGGAAAGTGTATTTACCGAAAAGAAAACAGTTTTAAGAAATCAAGGAAATACTGATTTGATGGTGTTTGTCATGTTTTAATTTATGTTTTCCTGGTTTTTCTTTGTTTCTGTTTGCTATTGTTTTGGTTTAGTTTTTGCTTTTATGAGACAGGGTCTCACCCTGCAAACTCTGTACCCCAGGCTGGCTTCCACCTCAGAACAATCCTCCCGTTTCAGTCTCCTAAGTACCAGGATCACAGTAATGCACTAGTCTGCCCAGCTTCTGTAGTATTTTAGATACCTAGAAAGAAATTCCATTAAATTGAACTCAACAATGTATCTGGCTCATGTTTGAAAATCAAAGATTAATGACCCATTCCCCTAATTCCATACCCATGAAATAATAGTCACATTTTAAAATAGAGACATGAAATAAAAATGATTTAGTGGCACTCAAAATAATTATAATGTAGGCATCAGTAATCTCCAACAAGGATTCACAAGACAGAACTGGCTGTAAATTGATAGCACTGGATACAGGTCCTTAGATAAGACCAACATGTCATATGAAGTGCAGGAATAGTTTCAAGATCCAACACAAGCTACCATCTACCCTGTCTGTGGGGAAGCTCTTGGGATTGTCAGCTTTGAGCCAGAAGCTACTGAGACAGAGCTTACGTGTATAAATACATACATATAGACATATACACATGCATCCATTGCATGCATACACACACACACACACACAGAAAAAGACACACTCTGTTTTTCTCTCTTCTCCTCTCCCTACCTCTTTCTCATCTCCTTCTACCCTCTCTCCCTCTCTTCTCTCTCATGTCATCAAAACTGCCATAAAAGCAATGAAAGCTGCCATGCTCTGATGACATATGAGCATGTGTCTGCAACCCTCATTTTCACAGAGGTAGTTTACTGAGCACCCTGCGCAATCAAGGACTATAGTAACCACGGCCCCTATGACAGAAACACAGAAGGGGACCAACTTCTGTCACTGAGAGGACAGATACATCTGATTGGAAACATGTCCTACAGAGCCCTTGTGTGACTGCATGGCATAGGACTACCTCCTCCCCCCAAAAATTCTAAAGCAGAGGTTCTCAACCTGTGAGGTCATGACCCCTTTGGGGGTTTGCATATCAGATATTTACATTACGATTCATAACAGTTGCAAAATTACAGTTATGAAGTAGCAACAAAACAATTTTATGGTTAGGGGTCACCACAACATGAGTAACTGTATTAAAGGGTCATTAGGAAGCATTCCTAATTAGCATTAGGAAGGCTGAGAGCCTTTGCTCTAAGAGGACCTCTTCTCCGTCTCATGGAACTGAATTCTCTTCAGAACCCCTCTCATGTCTATTTGCCTATAGTGCTAATAACTCCCCCCAATAAACCTGCTACCCAAAAGGACAACCTGCTTCATTGTTTCTCTTGAAACTCTACACTGAGAACTTTCATGAGTTTAGCTCAAAGTAAGAATTATCATAGGCAATACCAATGTCCCCTTTTCAAGGTCCCCAGAAGAAAGCCCTTCACGAGTCAGACGGGAGAGAATTTCACCTCCACAAATGCAAACTCTGCTCCAAGGAAAAGATGTGGGCAGACAGCTCAGTTTTCCAAACCCTAACAGAAAATAGCATAGAGTTCAACTGAGATATCCAATTCAAAGAACAACTATCACCCCAATCCAAGAAGGCTCGCTGTCATCTAAATAGATTCCCAAGACTTCACAGTCAAAGTTAGTTGATCCCAGAAAATACAATACGCAGACTTAATCTTATGTGAAAATCTCACTTACCTGCCAGAAGATACTGTCTATCGTATTTCCAAGAAAACCATCCCGACCTTCTGATGACACCAGCTTGGGCCCAAGAATCGTCATGAATTCATCAAAATCAACCTGCCCGTCTCCTGGAAGGAGAAAGAGAGATATGTGAGTGAAAAGAAC
Organism: Uromys caudimaculatus; assembly: GCA_028551405.1. Taxonomy (NCBI): domain Eukaryota; kingdom Metazoa; phylum Chordata; class Mammalia; order Rodentia; family Muridae; genus Uromys; species Uromys caudimaculatus. The sequence goes on from CM052721.1 coordinate 21,709,578, forward strand.
CATAA
>CM052721.1:21710082-21723860 GCA_028551405.1 Uromys caudimaculatus
CCCCAGCCCCTCCCTGGGGGATTCTAGGCAGGGGCTCTACCACTGAGCCACGCCCCCAGCCCCTCCCTAGGGGGATTCTAAGCAGGTGCTCTACCACTGAGTCATGTTCCCAGCCTCTCACTAAAGGATTCTAGAAAAACATTCTACCACTGAGCCATAACCATAACTCTTCAAAGTGGAATTTTAGGTAGGTATTTGTCCTGGATAGGTCTGTTGTTGTTGTTGTTGTTGTTGTTGTTGTTGTTGTTGTTCAATTGAATCAAGCTTCTTTGGGAAGAGGAAACAATTGAGAAAATGTCCACAGAAGAAATGCCTGTAGCCAAGCCTGTGAGGCACTTTCTTGGTTAATGACTTGTGTGGACGGTGCCACCCACCCCTAGGAAAGTGGTCCTGGATGGTATTAGAAAACCAGCTGAGCAAGCCATGAGGAACAAGCCAGTGAGTAGCGCTCCTCTGTGGCCTCTGCTTCAGTGCCTATCTCGAGGTTCAGGTTCCTGCCCCACTTCCCTTCACAATGAACTATGATCTGGACATGTCAGCCGCAATGCCCTCCCACCCCCATGCTTCATCTGGTCATGGTGTTTTATCACAGCAAGAGAAACCTTAGACAGTATTCTATACCAAGTCCCCAGCCCTTCACTGGCACATTCTAAGTATGTACCTTACCTTTGAGCCACACCCCAGCCCCTCGCCTGGGGATTCTAAATAATCGTTCTGTAGCTGAGCCATGCCCCAACCCCAGCCTCTCGCCTGGGGATTCTATGCAAGTGTTCTGTCACTGGGCAATGTTCCTAGCCCTCTTCTTACATTTTGTTTTGAGACAGGATCTCACTAACTTGCCCAGGCTGGCTTTGATCTCACTTTGTAGTATAGGATGGCCTTTAAATGGCAATCCTCCTGCCTCAGCCTCATGAATAACTGAGATGACAAGCCTTCACTACTGAGGCCTACTTTGTTTTAAAATATTAAAGTATCACAGTGAAGTGTTAATAATTAGTAAATCTAATACTATACATTTCTGCTCCTCCCTTTAAAAACAATCTGTCAGACTTTTATTGTAGTCTCAGACTTGCAATAGAGCTAAGAATGACATTTCTTTCTGATCTTCCCATCTCCGCTCCCCAAGTGTTAGGACCACATGCATGTGCCATCATGCTCACTTTGTTCAGTGCTGGGGACGGACACGGGGCTTTTGTGCGAGCTACATAAGAACTCTATTGACTGAGCTACATCTGCAGCCCTACCCACAAGTCCTGACATCATTTCCTCCTGTCCCTAATTCAATCTTGTGTTGCTTTATTCATACATACAAAGTATATGGGCGTGCACACCAGTTTCTCTGTCATTTTTTTCCAGGAGCTGGTTCCCTCTCTAACAAGCTTGGTGGAACAAGGCTTCAAAGAATCAATACCTGTATTTAGGATTATGGCACCACACTGCTGCCTCTACACCATCTTCCATAAAGTTTGAGATGACTTCTCCTCAAAGCAAATACAACACTGCTCTACAAGCTTCCGTGATATTTTTGACCCAAAACTAAGAAAAACACCTCAGTATTCTCTCTCTCTCTCTCTCTCTCTCTCTCTCTCTCTCTCTCTCTCTCACACACACACACACACACACACACACACAGCCTTATTATTCCCACTGTTGCATAAAAAGCAATGTGTTGTTTTCACCTCTCTGGTTCTATGTGCCTGTTGCTGTGTCCCCTGGGAGATGCCTTTACCCATGGTCTTCCTGGTGAATGCCATCTGGTTCTCAGAGGAGGAGCTACAATGCTGCCATTTTTTATTGCTTTCTGGCCATACCTTATCTCACCAGGAAGAGTCTGCCAAATGGTCTTTCTTGTCAGTATTTATGTAGATATTTGCTCAGAATTGAAACACTCCCCATTAGAAGGAAGAGGGAGGTCACAAGACTCAGAAAGCTCAGGAAACTCACAAGACCCAGGAAGCTCAGGAAATTCATAAGACCCAGGAAGCTCAGGAAACTTACAAGATTCACAAGGCCCCTCCCCAGTGGGTTTTTCAGTGTCTCATCTGCCTTGAGGTGACCTATGATACTCTATGCAATCCTTTACCTGTACTTCTGTAAGTAACTCCCGTAAACTCATTGGTTCAACAAGCCAGACCTTGGTAGAATCATTCCATTGCTCTGTTATTGGTGCCTATCTGAAGTGAACAGATGTTTGTTCACATTTTCCCAGGGCAAGTCCCAGCACAGTCTCCTACAACTTCATGTACATTGGGTACAGAATTTACCACCTTGTGTTCTCATCTGGGTTTGCCTTACTCCCCCACCTGAACTTGATTATGGAACGTCAGAGAGCAAAGCAGTTGTGCGACTATTTTCTATGAAATGAAACATTTCCTTGCTGGAGGGAGGTTCTTTTTGACTGGGGGGAGTCAACAAGACATACAAGGCACAGAAAGCCCCTAGACCTTACAAGATTCAAAATGTTCCTTTCAGTGTTACATAAGTAGCCACTATGGGAGGCAGGGCATGTCTCCCACCTGTTAACTAAGTGCAGGGAGCTCTGAGATGAAGCTTTTCTGAGTCATCACACATGCTGGGCAGACTTTGATCCAGCTGCCTGTGAGTCACCCATGCTCCAACAAGCAATCCCAATACACCCGCTGGTTCACAGAAGTAGACCACAGTGGAGCCATTTCTCTGGTTTGTCATCTGTGCTCTATTTGGGGTGAATAGATATTTGTTCATGTCTCATCAGAAGAGTAACCAAAGAAGGCTTGAGATATCTATGTATACTGATTGCCAGAATAGGTGTTCAAAATGTGCTGGGAGGAAGAATACGTGACATCAATTGGTTTTGTGGGGTGTTTTGTTTTGTTTTCATGCAAGAGCTAGTGCTAACCAAAAGGTGTTTGTCAAGTCAACTTCACAAGCCAACGCTGAACCCTCAGGGCATTGAGTGACCCTCAGCAAGTCATCAACATGGCAGTGGGAACCTTTACAACCATTTAAACTGGCCACACAGCCAACAGCTTCCCACCCCCTTGCCTTAGCGCTAGTCGGTAAACGCACACATGGCAGTGTGCCAAAATACAGACCCAGAAATTCATCGACTCTTGGAGTGCCTGTGCTTCCAAGGAGCACTCATTTGAAAACCTATGCCCAGTGGCCAAGTAGATGCCATCATTAGGATGCCAATAACTCAGTACAGACTGTCCAGGAACACACTGCCTCATAGATGAAGCTCCTGGGAGGATCGGGGAGGTGGAACAAGCCAGGGGGAAAGGGAAGATTAATCTACCAAATGGGGTGGTCAATGAAATGCTGAGTGGAAATCAATTTTCCTCTCCCCGTTGGACAAGATAAAGGGAGCTGGAATTTCACCCCTGCTGGTATGCTAAGAATGTGCAGACAAACAATGAATTCACATTGGCCTCTCAGATTAGCAAGTTCTTCTAAATAGAAACCTCTCCAGTGTGATGCTGGCAGACACACAGAAAGGATGCCTTCCAATGCATTCCTGGCCTATTTGTTCCTGGGTATAAATAGGAAGTTATCTATCAAGGTAGGAAGCGAAGAAGGAAGAAGGAAAGGGAAGAATGGGAAGCTGAAGAAGAGAAAGAAGGAGGAGGAGGAGGAAGGGGGAAGAAGGAAGTGAGAAGGAAGGAGAGGAGACAGGAAAAGGAAGGAGAGAAAGTAAAGGAAGATGAAAAGGGAGCTAAGGGGAAGAGTAGAAAGAAAGCAAAGGAGAGAGGAAGAAAGATTAAGTAGGAGGGGAAAGAAGATGGAAGAGAATGAGGATTACAAACATTGGAATCCTCCATTCCCTAAGCATGTACTGTAGACCCAGCTCACGGTCACCCTCCTGACTCACCCACGATGACCTCTTATAGTGACAGCTTTGGTTTCTTTAAAAACCCAGTTGATGAATAAATAAATTGAGACCTTTGATCATATAGTTCAGGGCAGTGGGTAGGGAGAAAAACCTTATCTCAGACAGATAGTAGAAAGTTAGGCCTTGATCTCACTATTCAAAATTAATCGTGTAAGAACAAGGCAGAGGATAGTGAAGGAGTACTGTCTCAACAGATAATGATAACTGCTTAGATTGCTTCAATTGTTTTGACTTGTTTTAATTATCAAAATGCGTGTAGTTATAAATGTGGTGGTTATGATATTAAAAATCCTCTGGGAGAGAGGTCAGAATAGAGCAGGCCTGAGGAGAAAGGAGGCTGCTAATTCTGATCAATCTATACCTTTGATGATTTCAGGTTACTGGACCAAGGATATGCTATCTGGGGAGAGAAGCTCTGTATTTGTGTTAATAGGAGAGAAGAAAAGGCTTTGGACCCCTTCCAGAGTGATCTGGATCAGATATGACAGGGAAAGACCCCTGAAGATCTTGGTTACAGAAAGAAAAGTTCAAGAAAATCAAACGGGACAGGTAATATTTAATTCATTCTCAGATATCTGACAGGGTTGAAGACTAGTTATAGCTCCATAATCAAACTTAAGTTGTTTAGCATTGAGGAAGATGATGTAGATTTGAAAGGATGGTTTTTAGATGGTGATGTAAGGTATTGTAAACTCTTTAAGTTAGAATAGATGCTAGAGTAATGTACCTAAATTGACAAAATTGATGGATTGGACATTATTAGTATATAGCATACCTTATAGTTTACATAACTGTTATAACTGTGTTCCATGTATATCTGAGAGAAAAGGCTTTTTAATGGATGAAAAGGGGGAAATGTTGTGGATTTGATTTAATGCTTATATTATGTTAATTGGGTTCCCAAAAATTGCATGAGAATCCTGCATGTAAAACATGCAGGTCCCTGCCCCCAGTTGGTTCTGATTTGTAAATAAAGTTGCCAGCAGTCAATGGCTGGGCAGGGAGACAGAGGCAGGACTTTAGGATTCTCAGGCAAGGGGACCTGGAGAAGAAGAATCGCCATGCCAGGGGAGGAATTTAATGCAGGCTTGAGAGCAGCAGAAGACAGAGTACCAATCATGTAAGAACCAGGGAAGAGCAGCCTCTCCTTGGGTCTTGGGTAGCAAAGATGGAATATAGATTTTAGAAAGTAATAACTCAGGAGTATTGGAGGGGAGGTATTAGCAACATGGAAGTTTGTTTTGGGAGTGACCCAACCATTGAGCTGATTAAGGCATATTAAATATAGGCTCTGTGTGTGTGTGTGTGTGTGTGTGTGTGTGTGTGTGTGTGTGTGTGTGTGTGTTTCATTTAAGAGCTCAAAATATTGGGGCGCATATCGAGGAACTTGTGCCACCACGACTGCTACAATGTTATGTGAATATGGGCTTTGTTTTAATCCTAGGTGTCCACAGCAGCTAACTATGATTTGTCTCGTGCTCTGTCAGGGGTGTGATTCTGCCAGCTGAAGATGTTTACATTTGGAATTCAGGGAACTCTTGAGAGGGTATAAAAAAATGCCAGAGCCCTGAGAGGAGGGAGGCTCTGTTGCTCCCCCTGCTGCTGCTGCTCCCCCTGATGTTGCTGCTCCCCCTGCTGCTGCTGCTCCTCCTGCTGCTGCTGCTCCCCCTGCTGCTGCTGCTTCTCCCCCTGCTGATGCTGATTCTCCCTCTGCTGTTGCTACTCTCCCTGCTCCCTGTTGCTGCTCCCTGTTGCTGTAGTTTGTCAAGTGGTTGTGAACACAGAAATGAGAAGAAGAAACTCAACATCCTGATGATGAAGATTAGACTTGCCCCAAGGATCTCGATGCCCCTAATCAGCAGAAAGTAGTCTAGCAAGATCAACACTCCCCTTTTCCTCTAACCCTTTTTCTCTTTTACCTAGTGTTGGGGAGTTGGAAGGGATTGGGGTAAAGAAGGATGGTAGGTATAAGAATCCAATAAAACAGCCAAAAAGTATGGTTATAAGCTCTAGCAATCATAAAGTCTTTGTGCTTCAGTTCAAAGGCATAGGCCTATTTGTGTGCAGACCTTATGAGATCTTAACTAAAATGTGTCCAACAAGCTGGACACTCACACTCCTGCTAGGTCCAGAGGGCATTATTCTTTCCCACTTGGAAGAGTAGCAAGAGGGCTTGCCCATGCTTCTCAGCCTAAGGAAATTCAAACTATGTTTGAAAATATCTACCTTCTAAGTAAGAGAGGAGGAATCACCTACTTATCTACCCCATGCAGAGGCCCAGAGGAGCAAAGCATTGTGTACCTCAAGGATCCCCAGGAATTCTGTTCCTACCATCAGAACAAGAACTGACCAGCAGACCCAATGCTTCCAAGATCTACCTTAGTCCTGGAAAAAACGAGCAGCTCATTTACCACTTACAAACTGTGGTCTGGCTGGAGGAACTGGAGAGATGGCTTAGTAATTAAAGTGATAGCCTTGCAAGCACGAGGAATCATGTTTGGGGGCCCAGCAAGTATGGCAACTTGCCTGTAATTCTAGCCTGGGAAGGTGAAGACAGGCAATCCTCTAAGCCACCCATCTATCAAGACTAGCCATACTGAATGAGTTCTAGGTTTGATTGAGACATCCTGCCTCAATGAATGGGTGACTAAAAACCAATTAAAACATCAATGTTGGACCTCCATATGAATGAACAGAGAGGTATATGTGCAACAACACACCCTTGCACTCCCAGACATGCAAGATCATGCATGTGTGCACGTGTGTGCGCACACACACACACACACACACACACACACACACACACACACGCACGTGCACACACACACAGTAATCTAAATGACTGTCTCACGGACTGGGAAGATGGCTCAGTGGTTAAGGGCATTGCTTTTCTTCTAGGAGACTTGAATTTCAGCTAGCAGCACCCAAATCAGGTGGCTCACAGACACCTATAACTCCAGCTCCAGGGGATCTGACGCCCTCTTCTGGACTCTGAGAGTATCTGCATGCACACGCAAAAATATAGGGACACACAAATACACATACTTGAAAAATAAAAAAATTATTTGAAATGAATAAAAAGCTCTTATCTCTGTAGGTTTCCCTTAATCATTTAAAAGAAAGAATGAGAAGAAGAAACATGAGATAGTTGTTTGACATTTTCTAGATGTCTGGTATATGAGCATTTATAAATTTATTTCAACTCCAACACTAAGAAGAATTCTATCAATTCACATCTTACCAGTGTTAAACATTAGCAAGAAGAGGCTAAAGTAACGGGTGGAAAATGCCAGAGAGCTAGCACATGGCAGAACAAGGGCCCAACTCAGAACCCAATATTAACCCTAGAGTAGATCATGTCCCTCTGCATCAGAGACCACAACATACAGCCTTGATAAGGCTCATATTTCTCTCCAACGTCTGTGAGTTACAATGTGTTTTCCTCTCTTAACCCCGAGGAAAGGATTTAATGGATAATTGGGAAAGGTGACCTTTGGGAATTTTAATGTAAATGGCCACTGTCTAAAAGCCACATGTTCCCCAGATTGCCACTAGGCCTGCAGTGAGCATCCTAAGTCATCCTCACAGACGACTAGCTCCCAGAGGACCCAGGGCACTCACACATAACCCAGCACACAAATTTCTCCCACTTCCAAAAAGAATTGGTCTGATAAACAAGTCTAAACAGGGCAGGGTCACCACAAACAGCTATTATCAAGTGTCCCCAAAGGTAAGTGTGGCTTGGTCTGTTGCTATGTATTGTAATGATAAATATGCTCCCCCAAAGCCTGGTTACCCCAGAGATGAGAGAGTCCACATAGAGACCCAAGTGACACTATGTGTCCTTGCCACCCAAATTATCCCTGATTGGTGAATACAGATGCCTACAGCCTATAACTGGGCAGAACTGAGATAGGCAAAGTTGCATTCTCAGGCTTGGGGTCTGAGGAAAACCTTGAAGAGGAGAGAGAGGAGGAGGAAAGAAGGAAGACACCATGGGTTAAGTGAGTTAGGAAAACATGACCATGAGGGCTGGCCAATTGAAGTTAAGAGCAGCTCAGATGGAACGTGGCAAATTATAATTCGGGTTTAATGGTGGGAAAATAGATTCTAATAGCATAAAGGCCATATCTGGCCAGTTCTAGTGCTGATTAAGGCTTATTATAAATATAAAAGTTGTGTGTCTTTTATCCGGGAACTGAATGATCAAAGGCGGGGTAGAAGCCCCTGCTTAAGATTAAATATTTCTACAACTTGGAACAATTCCTGGACCAGTCACCTTTTGTGAAATGCAGGACTGACTACCCTTACAGGTGTGTGTGCATGAGCACACATGCGTGTGGAGGCTAGAAGCTGACTTTAGTGTCATCCTCAATTCATCTCCACCTTGCTTATCTAAGAGGATCTCTCTCTGAGCCTGGAGCTCACCAGTTCTACTAGAACGCCTGGGACCCTCTTGTCTCTGCCTCCCCAGGGCTGGGATTACAGGTATATGTCATCACTTGTTGATTTTTGCATTGGTGCCAGGGTTCAAATTCAGGTCCTCATATCAAACACTTTCCCAACTGAGCCATCTTTCCAAGCTACAGAAGGATTTTTGTAGGCATTATTAATTAGCATATATTATACAAAATAATAGGGTCACCATGAGATTTTTAGACACAAATAACATGACTCTCTTTCATCTTCTGCTCCTCTCTTGCTGGTCCATTTTCTTTTCCCAAATAATCTCCCTTCTACTTTTATGCCTTACTTTTTAAAAAAAATCTAGATTTCACATACAAGAGGATCAGGAATCTAGATTTTAAAAAAACGGGGGGGCATGCAAATAGCAGACTATTTCTCTAAGTTCAGCTGATTTTATTTTTCAAAGGATTCTTAATTGCAATATTTTTAAAATTACATCTGAGTTGGGCAGGATGTGTACCCAGGCACATGTGGAGGTCAGAGGGCAGCTTGCAGAAGCCAGTTCTCCCCTTTCACCATGTGAGTCCCAGGGATCAAACTCAGATCACCAGGCTCAGTGATTGGCACCTTTACCACTGAGCTATGTCAACAGGCTAGTTGTGAATTCTTTTATTTAGCCGTGATTTTGTCTGAATCTTGACTAAACAAGTAACTACAGAATGAAGGATGCTCATTCCTTCCAAGCTGTCCTTCCTTCAGTAGCTTCCACTGATCTCGGACCACTTAGCAAGAGGTGCAGGGAGCCAGCATGCCAAGGACCATCCTCTGGGCTCCTATGGCTGTGTGAGCCACAGTAATGAACTTGAACTAGGCCAAGAAGTCGCAGGGGGTCCGGATCTGTACAATGCTCATTAAGAAGAGCCAGCTGAACTTTCCAGGAAGACGAAAAATCATCATAAAGTCCCTGGAAAAACTACAGGAAGGAAAGGAACAGGCTGAAAAAGCTGGTGAGCACTGATGGGTGATCAGACTAAGTGTAAACTGTGTGACCTAGAAGTCATACAGCTCCGTGAAATCTACCCCAGAGGGACAGATATGCATAGTAGGCATATCCCAGGCCATAGAAGTGACGCATACAAGCCACTGCTTCGGCCAGAAGCAGAGGACCATGGTGGAGCCATAAAACCATCGCGCTTGATGCGCTGGGTTCCCAAGACCACATCCTCAACTGTTTTCAGTAAATCCTTGAAGGAGGAAGGAGCTTAACAAGCTTCTAAGGAATGGCCAATCTTCATCACCAATTTGATCTTCCTTGAGGGACAAAGCCTTTATGTCGCCTCCTGGTTTGAGGGGAGATGGCTGATGGGTAATGATGGGAAAGCATGACAGCCGAGAACTTACAGTGCAGCTTGTTCACACTGGGGCAGAGAAAGGATGGAATGTGCAGCCAGGTTGGAACTCTCAAACCCATTCCAGTAACTGCTCATCAGCCAAGTCTTCGCCCCTAAAGGCTTCATGAGGTCTTGTAACAACCAAGTTTCAAAATATAGGAGCCGATGAGGCACATTTTATATCCAGACCATAACAAGGGGAGAACGCAGAACTGTACCCCATGGATTCCTGGATGAGCCAGGAATGGACTGAACGGGACCATCTAGTCTCTTGTAGAGTGCTCTAAGCAGATGGAGGATGGGCAGGGCCTATGGTGCAATGCATGCTGGAAGTTCTCTTTTTTATGTGTGTGTGGATTGAGGGACAATGCATGTTTATGTGGGGGTGGGGGTCCACCTATGTGCAAATGCCCATGCACACATATATGTGGGTATGAAGGCCAAAGGTTGACACTGGGCATCTTCCTCAATTGGGCCCTACCTTATAAATGGAGGCAAAGACTCAGTAAAGCATGCTGATTTGGCTAGTCAGGCTAGCTTTGGGAATTCCCCGTCTCTGCCTACCAAATGTTCAGATTATAGGCAGGTCACTGTGCCTGTCCAGCATCTATGTGGGTACTGGTACCAAACTGTGGTCTTCTGCCTATGGAACAAGAGTTCCATGCTGAGCTCTCTCCCTAGCCCATCTGTGTTAGATATTGCTTCTTAATCACAGTTATCATCGTATTTAAAAGTTTGGCAAGGGGCTAGAGAGATGGCTCAGTGGTTAAGACCAGTGCTCTTCCAGAGGTCTGAATTCAATTCCCAGCAACTACATGGTGGCTCACAACCATCTGCAATGGGAGTCTGGTGCCCTCTTCTGGTGTGTCTGAAGAGAGCAATGGTGAATACATAAAATGAAAAAAAAAATTAAAAAAGCTTTAAAAAAAATAAAAAAATAAAAATAAGATGGGGGTAAAACCCTGTTGTGGTTTGTGTGTGTGTGTGTATGTGTGTATGTGATGTGTATATGTGATGTGTGTGTGTCTGTGTGTGTGTATGTGTGTATGTGTGTCTGCGTGTGTGTGCGTGTGTGTGCGTGTGTGTGTGCGTGCATGTGTATGTATGTGTGTGTGTCTCTGTGTGTGTATGTGTGTATATGTGTGTGTGTATGTGTGTGCGTGTGCATGTGCACGAGTGTGAGTGTGTGTGTGTTTGTGTGTGTGTGTTTGTAAGTACATGTGAGTGCAGGTGCCCCTAGAGGCAAAAAGAGAACATTAGATCTCCTGGAGCCAGAGTTACACTGGTTGTGAGTTGCCCAACAGGGGTTCTGGAACCTGAACTTGGGTCCTCTGCAGGAGCATCCAGGGCTCTTAATCATGAAGCCAGCTCTCCAGTCCCTAAAGGTTTTCAAGAGACTTGAAAAGCAACATCTATATCTAGCTCTTCCTAAAAGGATTTCTTTGAACTGCCTAAGCTACTTCTCCTTTATTGGCTTAAAAAATGCATTTAAAGTCGGATATTCAAATTATAGGAAGTGTGATGCTCAAGTTTTAAGTCCGAGTTTAAAAGCTCAGATATTTTGTTTCAAGGTGGTTCTAAGTCCTTCTGCTTAGGGCTGGGGCTGGGAGCTGCCTGGTTTCCAGTTGTGGGTTTCCATGAAGAATGGCAGCTTGTTTTGCACGACATTGTTTTTATTCTTCTCCTTCCTCCTCCTCCTCCTCCTCCCCCTCCCCACTCTCTGTGTTTGTGTGTCGAGGCCAGAGGTCAACCTTGGATATCATTCCTCAGGTGCCAATAACTGTGGGGCTTTTTGTTTGTTTTTTGTTTGTTTGTTTGTTTGTGTTAGGCAGTGTCTCTTGCCCAGCCTGAGGTTCTCCAAGCAAGCTAGGTTGGCTGGCAGAGTCCCAAGGGTGCATCTCCCTTCAGTCCTCTGGAGCTGTCATTACATCATTACACGTGTCACAATACTAGGATTTTTTTTTTTTTTTAAATATGGGTTCTAGGAATTGAACTCCAGTTAGCAAGGTTACAAGACAAGCACTTAACCAAACTGAGCCATCTTTCCAAAAAGCCTGGTTTGTTTTTTTTTTTATTTTATTTATTTATTTATTTATTTATTTATTTATTTATTTATTTATTTATTTATTTATTTATTGGTTTTTCGAGACAGAGTTTCTCTGTGTAGCCCTGGCTATCCTGGAACTCACTCTGAAGACCAGGCTGGCCTCGAACTCAGAAATCCACCTGCCTCTGCCTCCCAAGTGCTGGGATTAAAGGTGTGCACCACCACTGCCTGGTTGGTTTGTTTTTATTTATAGTCTAGTGGCAGGGTCTCTCCTGGGAGCACCATTTTCTCTTCCTTTATAATTTCACATCCAACACCTCAGAAGGTGGTTGTTTCACGTTCTGTGTGATGTAAGTTGGCACCAAATGACGTCTTCTATGTGATTTCAAAAGCTATGCTTCTTATAGGAAATTCCCGAGCCAAACTATTACTCCTCAGGAATTATTTTACAAGTAACTCACTGTTTGCTTGCAAATACATTGCATGCCACTTCTGAAAACACACTGGACCTATTGAAAAACTAAGGATTTCTTTAACGGAACTAATGGACATGAGGACTCAATACCTTGAGGAAAGTTCATGATACAAAGTCAAATAAAGCTAGCCTGGAAGCTCGCTTCTAATATCTGAACTAATAAGACAGGAGGTTCACAAGTTCAAGGTTTGAGTATATCACAGGGCAAGTTCACAAGTTCAAGGCTTAAGTATATCACAGGGTGAGTTCAAGGCTATCTTGGGAAACTTAGATCATGTCTCATAATTAAATGTGAAAAGGAACCTAGGTATGTGGCTCAGTGGTAGAGAGCTTGACTAGAGTCCTGCAGTGAGGGTCTGGGAAGTATACCTCAGTGTTGTACTATTTGCTTTAGAATCTCCCACTGAGGAGCTGGGGCATGTCTCAGTGGTGATATACCTAGACTCCCCCAGTGAGTGACTGGGACATGCTTCAGTGGCAGTGTCTGCCTAGAACCCCCCAGTGAGGAGCTGGGGGCGTGGCTGTGGTAGAGCACCTGCCTTGAATCCCTCAGTGAGGGGCTGGGGGGGTGGCTCAGTGGTAGAGCACCTGCCTAGAATCCCCCAGGGAGGGGCTGGGGGCGTGGCTCAGTGGTAGAGCACCTGCCTAGACTCCCCCAGGGAGGGGCTGGGGGCGTGGCTCAGTGGTAGAGCGCCTGCCTAGAATCCCCCAGTGAGGGGCTGGGGGCGTGGCTCAGTGGTAGAGCACCTGCCTAGAGTCCCCCAGTGAGACTAGAGGGATGGCTCGGAAGTAGAGCATCTATCTAGCATTCTTGAGGCCATAGGTCCAAAATTCAATACCCAGTTATTCCTCTACTCAAACAAATAACAAAAAAGGCAATGGATAGGAAAATGTTATGTTAATTTTTAAGTGTATGGACATACAGGAAAATGAAAGGTGATTCATCTCTGGCATTGGGTTGAAGTTTTATTTTTTATTTTTGTTCTTTACTCTTTCCTAATCTTCCAGCTACTATAAACAATGCTGTGAGGAACAGCACAGGGTAGAAATCTTTCAAATTTCTAACCACATTCCTTAGGATGAGTACCAGAAAAGAAATTACCAAATCAAAGGAAAAGAACATTAGAGCTTTTGCCATAAACAGAATGGCCATGAGAAAGGCCCTGCCAGCGCCCAATCCCGGCAGTGTGAGAAGGCTCAGCAAACTCTGCCTTCCATCTTTTTACTTAAAATTAAAATCTTCACTTCCTGGGTGTGTTAGAAAAGGTTCTTATTATTGCTTCCATTTGCATTTATTTTCATATTATTGAACTTGGATTGTTTCCATGTGTTTCATGTTTATGGTTTTTTTCCTTTGTGAATTATCTGATCTCATCCTTTATATTAATCTTCTAATGAAGTCCTTTGGCATTGAAAAAATGCTATCCTACTGCCAGATTCTCTGCATAACGTTTCGCTAGCTTATTGCTAAATGTTTAATTTAGTCTATTATTACTTAACATGCAGAGTGCATTACACTGATTCTTCTGAGTCTTTTTTTTCTGGACCTTTTTTTTTTTCTGGTGGCAGTGGGGCTTTATATTTGCT
>CM052721.1:21723960-21758592 GCA_028551405.1 Uromys caudimaculatus
GATTCTAGGCAGGTGCTCTACCACTGAGCCACGCCCCCAGCCCCTCACTGGAGGATTCTAGGCAGGTGCTCTACCACTGAGCCATGCCCCCAGCACCTCCCTGGGGGATTCTAGGCAGGTGCTCTACCACTGAGCCATGCCCCCAGCCCCTCACTGGAGGATTCTAGGCAGGTGCTCTTATCACTGAGCCACGTCCCCAGCCCCTCACTGGGGGATGCTAGGCAGGTGCTCTACCACTGAGCCACGCCCCAGCCCCTCACTGGGGGATTCTAGGCAGGGGCTCTATCACTGAGCCACACCCCCAGCCCCTCACTGGGGGATTCTAGGCAGGTGTTCTACCACTGAGTCACGCCCCTAGTCCCTCCCTGGGGGATTCTAGGCAAGGACCCTAATGCCAAGCTCTGTTTCTAGCTGACCTTGTACTTTTCCATTTTGATATGGGGTTTTACTAAATTTAATAAGTTCCCTTGAACTTACAATCTTCTTTTCTTTCTCATAATACCGAGCGGCTTATATTTTTAAAAATATTTTGTAATAAAAAGCCAGGGAAGAGCAAAATTCTTTTTTCTTCCTAAATTCTTATCTTTCCATTACCACTTGTGAAAGAAGTCTTTTCTCCCACTCAATTATTTGTTGCATTATCTGTATTTACTGTGGCTTATATCTGAACCTCCTAGTGTTACCTTCTATCCATTCTTACCTGAGAATATTTTTCATTATTCTATTTCGATAATACACTTTAGCACCAGATACAGATTTCCATCCTTAATTATTTTTAAAGCTTTTCTTGCCTGCTTATTGCTCCAAATGACCTTAAGAACCATGGAGAAGTTGGGTGTGGTGATGGGCACTAGTCATCTTGCACTTGTTGGATGAGGCAGGAGGATTGTGAGTTTTAACCCGTGAAGTGGTCGTGTGTGTGCATGTGCAAGAAGACAATCTCAGGCGTCCTTTCTCAAGCACAATCCGATTTTTAAATTTTTAAATGTATTTATTTTATATATATTGGTGGTTTGCCTGCATGTATGTCCGTGTGAGGGTGTCAGGTGTTAGAGTTACAAACAGTTCTTAGCTGCCATGTGGGTGCTAGAAATTGAACCTGGGTCCTCTGGAAGAGTAGTCAGTGCTCTTAAGTGGCTGAGCCATCTCTCCATCCCCCAAATTAAAAAAATGTAAAGACACAGTCTCTCACTAGTCTGGAGCTTGCCAAGCGGGCCAATGAGCCGCAGGGATCCTTCTGCCTCCACGCCCCAGGGCCATAATACTTGGATCTTCCCATAAGCATGGCGATCACATCTACATGCCTTTAGGAGAAACCCTTCACCAACTCAGCCATGGCCCTTCTCAGAAAGGAGGTCTGAAGGATCCCGCACAGGGGTTACATCATGGAGACCCACTCTCTGAAGCAGCCTGCTTGTGTCTGCCCCTTTTCCCCTTTTATAACAGACGTGTGCTTCTGAGACCTTGGTTGTCTCTCTTCCCTTCTTAATTTCTACAGGATGACAGCTGTGCCTTCACCGTTCCCTGCGGTATCCCCAGGGTCTAGCACAATGCCTGGTAGATAATGTGGTTGTGCGTTTCTTGATTTGAATTACAAGCTGCAGTCCCCGGCCAGTGGATACCAAGCAGACCTTGACTTTGTAAGCACATTGATGGTGCCTTTGCTTTGCCTTTAGGGGAGCCAGACTCCTTTTCCTTCCTCTCTGCCTCAGTCTCTCTCCTTCCCACTAACAGCAGCCTTCTGTGTCTAGACATCCTCTTGTTCACAGAGGGCTCTGTTCTTCCAGTCGGACCCCAAGCAGCTCCAGCTTTCCTCCTTGGCTCTCTTGTTTTATTTCATTTTCTTCCCTTCCATTCTTTTTCCTCATTCATTCTTTCCCTCTTTCTTTCTCTCTTTCTCTCTTTCTCTCTTTCTCTCTCTCTCTCTCTCTCTCTCTCTCTCTCTCTCTCTCTCTCTTTCTCTCTCTCACTCTCTCTCTCTTACTCTCTCTCTCCCTTCTCCCCTCTCCCTCTCCCTCCATTTCCCACTCTGTCTCTCTCCCTTCCCCCTTTTGTCTTTTTCTCTGACAATGATCTCAAATAGCCTAGGCTGGCCTCAAAGTCACTGTGCAGCCAAAGATAACCCTGAACCCTTGCTCCTCCTGCTTCTATTTCAGAGCCTTAGGTTTTGGATGGAGGCAGGGTTCAAGAGGGACCCTGAGATGGATTACTGGGGAACAAAGTATTTGGTAGAAAAGCTATTGACACAGTGGACAGACAGACCTGCAGGCATGCAGGCAGGAGCATGGTGGGAACTTTAGAAGGCATGATGGGTGTCTCTTAAGGGAGGAGTCACCATCTGTAAGGCAAATATGCTCTTACACTCTCTGAGGATGGGGGTGGTGTCAAAATAAAAGCCCACAGCCAGGCGCATTCATTCCCAGGAAGGAGAAAGGGAAGGATCTTGGTAGCAGGATGTATGGTCACCAGTAACACCTTTGATGGAAGCTCACGTCCCAGGAAGCCTCTGAGATTTACAAACAGTAGGGTCTGTTGACCATGGAAGGAGGGACGGCTGCG
Source organism: Uromys caudimaculatus (assembly GCA_028551405.1). NCBI lineage: Eukaryota > Metazoa > Chordata > Mammalia > Rodentia > Muridae > Uromys > Uromys caudimaculatus. The sequence goes on from CM052721.1 coordinate 21,726,520, forward strand.
GCGGGTACTGTGACCTGAGCAGAAGCTGCGTTCTAACATGATATTCTTGTTTATAATTTTCTTATTTATTCTTCACTTATACATTACATCCCAACTGTTGTTCCCCCCCCCGCCTTTCTCCAGCCTCCCCTACCCCCACCCCAGCCCCTTTCCCCCAGATCCACCCCCCAATTCCCCTTAGAACAAAGCAGGCTTCCCAGGGACATCAACCAAATACAGCGTAACAAGACCAGGCACAAATTCTTACATCAGGACCAGATGAGGCAGCTCAGGAGGAGTAAGGTCCCAGAGGCAAAGAGGCAGAGGCAGCCCCTGCTCCCACCGTTGGGAGTCTCACAAGCACAAAGCTCCAACTGTGACATATGCAGAGGACCTAGCTCAGACCCATAAGGCTCCCTGATCTCTGTGAGTCCACTTGAGTCCTGGTCAGTTGATTCCCTGAGCCATGTTCTTGTGGTGTCCTGGACCTGCCTGGCCCCTCTAATCCTTCCCTCCCGCTCCCCCACTGTGCTCCCTGAACTATGGGGCTCTGCATCTGCTCCCATCAGTGGCTGGAGAAAGTCTCTCTGTGGTGATGATTACTAACACGACATTCTTACACAGAGTGCTGGGACGGCGGACTTCACCACCACACTCACTTTCCATAATTTTGGGGATGAAACCAAGGACTGTGTACAGATTAGGCAAGCACTCTACCAACTAAGTTACATCCCCACCATCCAAACAAGTGTTCCTTAAGCCCTTTCCTCTGGCGGTGAGTAATTGGGGGAAGAGGTTAATTCTTATTTTATTTGAGTGCTCTGTGTTATTTCTATTTTCAACTGTTAACGTGGAACTGAGACTTACCATAGGTCAACCTACAAATTGGTAAGTGTATTTATCATGGACCATCTTTTCTTCTCCAGTGTTGAATTGTAGTGTGCATAGTTGCTTGGGGGCAGCTATTAAGTAGTCAGTAAAAGAGTACTGGTGGGGATATGGTACATATTTCTGTAATCCCAATTCTCAGGAAGCTAAGGCAGGAGGATTTCGAGTTTGAGAATATCCTGAACTATATATTCAGTCTCAAACCTTTACACACACCACCACAGGAGGTGGAGCAGATCAAACATAATATATATATAATGTCTTTACCTAGGAAATAAAGAACTTTTGGAATGTGAGGCAATCTGAATGAATTCATATGCATTCTCTCTCTCTCTCTCTCATTTTTCAAGGTTTACAACCTCTGTGTATTCTTCAGACTTCACTGTGAACTTAATAAATACACCCCTTGTCTTAGGGTTTCTATTGTTTCAACAAAATGCCATGACCAAAAAGTAAGTTGGGCAGGGAGTGGTATATTCTGCTTGCAGTTCCATGCTGTAGTCCATCACGAAGGAAGTCAGGACAGGAACTCAAGCAGGGCAGGAACCTGGAGGCGGGAGCTGAAGCAGAGGCCACGGAGGATGCTGCTTATTGGCTTGCCTCTCACAGCGTGCTCAGCCTGCCTTCTTAGAACCCAGGGCTACCAGCCCGGGGATGGCCCCACCCGCGAGGGGCTGGGCCCTCCTGCATCAATAACTAATAGGGAAAACGCCTTACAGCTGGATATTATGGAGGCATTTTTCTCAACTGAAGCTCCTCCCTCCTTTATGATTCTAGCTCTGTCAAGTTAACAACCAGAACATCTCCAAAAGCCATGGAGACGGTTCAGCAAGTAAAAACACTTGTGCAAATCTGCCCTTGGGTCTCACCCACAGAATCCGGTGACACCTACATGCAATGGCACTTGTGTCTATAACCTCATCACTCCTAAATTGAGAATGGAGGCTTGGACAGGAGAATCACTCAGAAAATCATGAGCCAGGTGGTCTGAAGTCCTCAGAGGGGCATCGACAAAAAGAGAGAGCCCGGTGTGACAGAGTGGAAGGAGAGAACCAACTCCTAAGTTACACTCGGAGTTCTATATATGTGCACCTGTGCAGGCGATGATGGTGATGATGGTGATGATGGTGATGATGGTGATGAGGGTGATGATGATGGTAACAATGAGAAGGGGAGAGAGACAGAGAGAGAGAGGAGGGAGAAGGAGGGAGGGAAGACAGACAGGCATTTTCAGGCACACCATCATTAAATTGTTGAAAAACAACATAGATGAGAAAAGTCCAGATAGCTACGGGGAGAAAGTATTTCCAATGTCGAAGGAACAATTTAAAACACTGCAGATTTCTCCCCATAAAGCATAGAAGACAGAAGAAAATGGAAAAGGATTTTTAAAAATGCCAACAGAAAGCTCTCAACCCAGAATTCTATATCCAGTGAAACCGGCCTTCTAAAACAAAGGTGAAATGAAGATATTTTCAAGTGAAAAAAAAAAAATGGCACAGGAATCATTGCCAAAAGGACTGCTTTTAAAGACTATTCCTCAGAAAAAGAAACATATCAAAAGTGAACTCATAACATTGGAAATGGTCAGTGCTATTGTCTCATTAAAAATACATTCAATTGGGCCCTGAGATGATGCCGCGTTTAGCAAACTGCTTACCAGATAGGCATCAACCCGGGTTCAATTCCTAGAACCCAGACACATGGTAAAATTGATGTGTTATCTAGGATTATTGATATACTCTTAATCCTAGCACTTGAGAGGCAGAGCAGACAATTTGGAGTTCAAGGTCAGCCTGGTCTACATAGCAAATTCCAGATCAGCAAAGGTTTTATAGGACAATAACAGAACCATGGTGGCACATGCTTGTGAGCCTAGCAGCAGGGAGACAGACACAGGCAGCCCCATGGACCTCCCTAGCTAGCCAGCCTAGAGAATATCAATGAGAGACACTTTCTCTAAAGACAAGGTGGACAGCTACTGAGGAATTACAGCGGAGGTTGTTCTCTGACCTCCACAGGCACAGGGAAACACATGTGCACATACAACACGGAGGGGGGCATGGGGGAGGGGAGCAGAGAGATAGAGGGGGGGGAGAAAGATTATTCCATGGTTGAAACATAAAACAAAAACTAACATTGTCTGATGAGCTTTTTGTATAGCCACAGTATGATAAAATACACACACCAGGCAAGAAAAACAAAGGCAATGGACTCATTGCTAACACAACACAAAACCTCCCAAAGAGGAAAGAGTCATCCTCAATAGTCCTATTTTAAAAACTGCAGCCAGAGGAAGGCAGATCTCTGAGTTCAAGGACACCCAGGGCTACAGAGTGAGACCCTGCCTTTAAAAAATGTCATGATAATTGAAAGCATTGAAAAATAAAACTTGAGCACTAACAAGACAAGTCAGTGGATAAAGATACTTGCCAAGTGTGATGGCCTGAGACCCACATGGTGGAAGGAGAGAACTGACTCCAGAAAGTTGTCTTCTGACCTCTACATGTGTCCTCCTACAATCTATACACACACACACACACACACACACACACACACACACATGCAGATAGATAGATAGATAGATAGATAGATAGATAGATAGATAGATAGATAGAATGGAAAAGAAAAATAAATGAATAAATCTTGGGACCTAGATGACTTGATTCATTGGCAAACTTTGCCAAACATATGCTTTTTTTGCTCTTTTTTCTTTTATGCAATGCTAATTCTACACAATCTCTTCTAGTAATTTTTTTTTTAAAAAGGAAAAAGTACTCCTGACTTGTTTGGTGAAACCTACATTACCATGGTAACAAAACCAAAAAACATTACCAAAAAAATAATTTTTTTAAAAAGGATAACCAATAACAAAAAGCAGACTCCACTATTCTTTATGAACTTCCTAAACAGAAGCTCTTTAATATTCAGGAAGTTCTAAAGGGTGCCTTCTTAAGACTCAGGCAGTATACAACTCAAAAGTCTCAGGAAATCCCAGAATCTTACCATATTTCCAAGACCCTCCCTCTTCAAGGCTGTATGAACAATAAGGACTGCTAAAGAGAGGAGATTCTCAACCTTCCATGCTGCCTGCAAGTTATAAAAACAACTCCACAGTTGCAAGTTTTCTGGGTCGTAACACATATTAGAATGAGTTTTCAGTGATGTAGCTGTCTCTGAGTCATTGTGTTCCTGTAAGTCACTCCCTCACCCATGCTTATATAAGTAACCCTGATACGTTCATTGCTTCACCAGGTTGGACATTAGTGTTATCATTACACTGGCCTATTGATGGTTCCCTATCTGGGGTGAGTAGATATTTCTTCATATCCTTCCAGTTATTCAATCCATTAATTGTGTTATAGCTCTTCATTTTTCATTTCTTTGATTATTTGGTTGGTCGGTTGTTGATTGCCACAAAGTCTTGCCATGGCTGGTTTTGAGGTCATTATTTTTCCTAGGGTGATCTCAGATTTGTGTTGACCCTCCAGCCTCAGCCTCCTGAGTGCTTAGATTACAGGTGTGCACTACCACAACTGGCCTACATGCTATTTTTTAAATTATATATTGGTGTGCTTTTTTTTTGACTATGTTATTGGGTTCTTATATCTACCACCTTTCCAACCCTCCAACACTAGGGGAAAGGGGGCATAAATCTTGTTCAACCAATAAAATAGACTACTTCCTGCTGACTAGGAACATTGGGTTCCTTGTGGAAAATCCAATCTTCTTTATCAGGCTATCTCCAACTTCTTTTTCTCCTCTCTTTGCCCATGGCCACTTGACAAACCACAATAACAACAACCAGAAGCAACAGCTGCCCCAAGCCCTCTCAGGGCTCTCTCATTTATACCCTCTCCAGAATCCCTAGAATTAAACTATCTGCAGTTGACAAAGATCACACACTTGCTAGAGCAGGAGGCAAATCATAATCACCTGCTTCGAAGCAGCCTCTTATCGCACACCTGGGATTAAGACAAATAACATATTCACATAAAATAACTGTGTTTTTAAAGAAACTAAAACTCTCACTACAATTATAATTACTAGAAGAGGTAGTGGGAACAACATAAGATCTGGAGATGGGAGGAGTGCTGTGACATGAGTTCTAGACATGGTGTGGCCATTTCACTCATAAACCCACAGAAGCTATGGTTGTCTTCACAAGAGCAAACCAACAAGATCAGCCAACGTTCTAGCAGGTAACAGTAACTAAATAGCAGCTTATAAGAAATGGACAAACCAACCAACCCCAAGAGAACATAAAGGGAGGAGGGAAATGAACTAGGGGTTATTCAGTGGGGAGAGGGAGGAGGAAGTTGACAGTATCACAACAAATTTTATACATGTAAGGAACTGTCAAAGAATAAGTAAAAATAGTTTTAAATTTAAAAAAATGCAATTTTCTATCTCCCATGGCATGAAGGGACCAGCTTAAATAGTTGCAAGAACAATGTGACAGCCATTTTAAATTGTGTAGAATGTGATGTAATATAAGGGAAAGGAATTAGTGATGACTGAGAACCTTTTTTCACTCCTTTAAAAGGGGACAATATAGTACTGGACATAGTCCCATGAAGATATATGAGGCGGCAGCCATCTTGCATCAGAAGGGAATACTAAGAGAATTTCAGAATTCTTTATTTATCTTTTAATTCACTTTTATTTTCTCATTTACTCTATCTATGTATCTGTCTATCTGTCTACCCATCCATCCACCCACCCACCCATCCATCTATCATCATGTGCCCATGCACAAATGTACCACAGTCCATGTGTGGAGATCAGAAAACAACTTGTAGGGATCAGCTCTCGCCTTCCACCATGTGCATCCCTGGGATCTAAGTCAAGTCATCCACTTAGCAGCAATACTTGTACCCACTGAGCCATCTTACTGGCTTCTCATTTCACCAAATGAACCAGCCAAAACCTTGTACTACTTCTAGACCCATCATGAGAGCTCACAATTTCATATCATTCATGCATTGGTGGCTGCAAAGAGAAGAACAAAACTAACTTGGATAGTAGGGTTGAATTCATATTGTAACACTCCACAGAGTTTCTATGGATGAAGTGAACACATGCGTCCTTGTGCCGGCAAATAAGAAAAAAAAATATTTCTTTGTGAAGAATCTGTGATCCTTCAAGGTACAATTGAACCTTGCAAGCAGAAATATACTCAGAATATACTAGAGCAAGACAAAACTGATTGGTTTTGTTAGAAGCTTCATGACTGAATGGAAAGTTGTAACTAACTCTACTGTGGTGTAAGTCACCTGGTTATCTGGTAAGAGTTCACAGTCTGATTCATTTGACGTGCCTTGATGATATAATCCCACTGAAAACTGCACATTTTGCAACAGATAATATTTAACACACACATGGGTATTAGTTAAATGTTGAAATCCAATCTTTTAAGTCAAAGTCATCTCTTTCATGTCCCATAATTCAGGATCCTCATTTTTCCCAAATGAAATTGCTTAGTCCTTAAGTTAATCTATTCATCTTTGGAAAGAAAAACAACAAAATATGAGTCCTATTTTTTTCAGTCCTAGGGATTGAACTGGGGCTGTGTTCATGCTAGGCAAGTACTCTATTGATAAACCACATGCTCAGCCCTTCACTGGGGGATTCTAGGCAGATGTTCTGTCTCTAAGCCATGCTCCCAGCTTCTCATTGTGGGGATTCACAATTTAGTACTCTAGCACTGAGTTATGTAGACCCTTACTGGGGAATTCTAGGCAAGAGCTCTACTGCTGATCTATGCTCACTGTGGGAGTTTGAATAAGAACAGTTCCCATGAGTTCATATACTTGAGTGGTACTATTTGAAAAGATTAGAAGGATAGGAAGTATGGACTTGTGGGAGGAAGTGTGCCACTAGAGATGGGGGTTAGAGTATACCATGTCCAGCCTCTCTCTCTCTCTCTCTCTCTCTCTCTCTCTCTCTCTCTCTCTCTCTCTCTCTCTCTGCCTGCAGGCCTGCAGTTCAGGACATAGCTCTCAATTACTGCTCTAGCACCATGTGCACTCCCATAACCAGGATGATAATGAACTAAACTTCTGAAAGTGTAAGCAAGCCCTCATATAAATATTTTCTTTGATACTTTTTCTTTGGTCATGGTGTTTCTTCCCAGCAGTAGAGCAGTAACTAACACCCCCCTCCAGTCCTCTTTGTCCTGTTTCTATGCAATGTTTGCAATAATTTTGAGTAGAAATGTGCCTGGTTCCTGTTTGTTCTCAGACCGACTTTATTATGTGTGCATTTGGAATCTAAAGAAAACAGAGATCACCTTCCAATCAACAGTCCACCAGTCCTGTAAATCCTGGTCAGCTATCCAAATTGCTGCCCATTACTACTGTAGTGTAGTCTGTTCCCTTCTGAAAGTGTTAGTGGAGAAGGTCTGACCTTTCAGAAAACACTGCCTTCATGGCAGAAGCTTCCATTCATTGACCACTGATAGAATCTGAAACTGGTATAACCCTGGAAGTAATTGAACTCTTTCATATAGTGAAAACCTTCAAAAAGGAAACAATGACAGAGCATATCTGAAGAAAGCATACTGCCACATAACTTTGATAAAGCTGGCATCCTCAATCCTAACTTGATTGTCAACTTGATTGAAGTTGGAGCCAACTAAGAGCTTCTAGTGGCTCTGTGAGGGCATTCCCAGGAAGCATTAACTATGGGGAAGACACTCCTCAGAGTTGGCAGCGTTTTCCAGCAGAGAAGATTAGTGCTGCTTTGACTGCCTTTATTACTTGCTGTTAAGTGCATCAACCCAACTGTTGCTGCCACTGCTACTACTGCAATGATATCAGAACCCCAAGTATTCAGCCTTCATGAATGGACTGGATACCAGCAGCTCTCCAGGACTCCTCCAGGCATTCAGCATCAGAATGGGACTTCTGACAACTTCATGGACTGAGCAGCTACTGGTTTCTCTGTATCACTAACATGCGGGCAACCACTATCTGTCAACCCAGCCTGTATTGTATAAACCAGTCTGATAAATTACCTTTTATAATATATATTCATTCTCTTGACCTTGAAAGCTAGTAGTGCTAATTTGCATATCAACAGAGCATTCTCTTAGTTCTGTTACTAGAGGCTCTGAGTCTCTAGAACCATGGTTTCCAACCTGTAGGTTGAGACCCCTTTGGGGGTTGAACCATTTTTTTCCATATGGGTCACATATCAGATATTCCTTGTATCATATATTTATGTCATGATTTAAAACAATAGCAAAGTTATAGTTATGAAGTAGCAACAAAATAATTTTATGGTTCAGGGGGGTCACCACAACATGAGGAACAGTATTAAAGGGGTTGCATCATTAGGAAAGTTGAGAAGCACCTCTCTAGTAAACCTCTCATGATCAATAAAACAAAATAGGACCCACCCTTCACCAAGGTCTAAACAGAAATGATGGAAGAGATAATTCTTTTTGGGACAGACTACCTCTAAATGTACAGTCTAGGGTATATTTACTCTGGTAACAGTACCCTCATAACTGTGAATCCACATCAAATCTGGTGGACATTATTTATGCATGCTGAAAAATAAGCCCTTTCCCATCATGCTTTGCTCTTACTAATGTACGGTTGGGGGTTTGCACACAAGTACAAGACATTACCACTGTGTCTGCTCTTCTCACCTCTTAGAATAAGCCTTATCATTCAAACCCATTGGGGACTTTTTTTTTCCAGATCCTTGTTGAATTGTGCAATAACTTCACTACTCATATTTCTGAACAAAATAAAACTGGCAACCAAGCCCCAGGGATATTACAAGTAGGCTTCCCTAGGGCATAACCAATTATAGCCATGCATGACTGGATCTGCCTTTGTAGACAGACAAACTATGTCTGATTTTTAACAAGAACTCAGATCTTTGATGACAACAGTTCTGAGATGATAGAACTCTTAGGTTCAATGAAGGTGTCAGAAGGTGAGCTTGGCTCTAAGGCACTAGGTTTTGATTTTCTGGGAGCCTGAGGACCCATGATGAATCCTTGGGTGATGACAGACATGTGCACTACTGGGGGGACAGGAGTGGGAGGTTCTCAGGACCAAAGATGCTCAGAATGGGCCAGCATTATCTATCTACCTATCTGTATGCATGTATGTATGTAGCATGTGTATACACACACACACGCACACTCACACACACACACACACACACACACACACATATATATATATATATATATATATATATATATATATATATATATATATATATTCTGTTTGTATGTATATCTATGTATCTATGTATCTACCATCTATCTATGTATCAGCTACTTTTCTATTGCTGAGCTAAAACACCACAACTAAGGCAATTTATAAAAGAAAGCAGTTTTAGATGTCCACATGCAGAAGAATTAAATTAGACCTTTATCTATTAACCTGAACAAAAATTAGGCCCAAGCAGATCAAAGGCTTCAATTTGAAACCCTAAACACTAAAGAAATACCTCAAAGCGTCTTCATCATCCTTAACAATAATGGAATAGCAAAGTAAAACAACGTTGAGATTTCATCTTGTCCCTATCAGGATGGTGAGGATCAACAAGCAATTGACCACAAATGCTGGCAAGGTTGTGGGGAAAGGGAACCCTGATTCATTGTGGGTGGGAATGAAAATCAGTACAGGGCATCCTCAAAATAACTAAAGATAAAGCGACTACACAACCACAATATACCACTCTTTGGCATATGCCCAAAGCATTCCACACCCTACTACACAGATACTTGCTCAGCAATAGTCATTGCTGATTTATTCACAATAGTCAGGAAATAAAAATGTCATAAATGTCCTTCGACTGGTGAGGGGATACTGATGTCCAAGTGCATATACACCAGAATACTATTCAACTAAAACTCAAGCTCAAATTTGCAGGTAAATGATTAGAACTTGAAAGATTATATTGAATGAGTCTATACTGCTGCATATTATGATTTTTCTTTGTTTGAGACAGTCTCATACAGCTCAGGCCATCCTCGAACTCCCTATATAGCTGAGGATGACCTTGAACTTCTAGTAACTCCTTCTTCCTTCCTCCAAGTGCTGGGATCATAGGTCTACACAGCCTGCCTAGTTGCTGCTATGCTGTGCGTTATGTCTCGGCCATGTGCCTATGGAGATTATTTATGTAGCCTCTCAGTTCACCATACCCTGCCTCCCTCATCTACATAAAGTGGCACACCTACACTAGAAGTGAAGGTCAGGAGAAGTCAGCCGACTGTATCCCATCTTACAAACTTTATGGACTATTTTAATTTTTCAAAAACTAATTCTTCCATTCGTCTCTGCTTCTATGAGCATTGAGCATTGTCTTTATGTAGGCCCCCCCGCTAATGAGTTGAAGAAGACTAATTCTGTAATCTCATGGCCACCAACCAATTTCTACCCCCATGCTCATGCATAAATAGCATCACAAGTTAAACCTCCATCACTATCCTGCACAGGAAAGGACAAGGGTAGGGAAGAACCATCATTTTCCTGTATGTTCAAAGACATACGTCTGTAAGTCTCTGCCAGTGGAAGGCCTAAAAATAGACATGACATTCAATTATTTCCAAGTTACACATATATATGATTTACTTGTTAAATATCAACAAAACTCGTTTTAAAATTAAATTTAAGGGGAAAATACTTGAGGGGGGAAATTCTAGTGTTTTCTACATGTACCCCAGTCAACTTTTCTCATGCTCACCACTTGGGATCCTGGTGGTAGAGAGCATAATATTGTTGGAAGGATACTTGATGATAATCATGGCTAAATGTACTGAGACAAGTCATTTTTTAAGCCTCACTTTCCATATATCAATGCTGGACTAGTAACACTTCATAGGCTGTGAACATGGCTCAGCACTACAGCTCCTGCCTAGAATCCCCCAGTGAGGAGCTGGAGGCATGACTCAGTGATAAAGCACTTGCTTAGCATGTGTAAGGCCTTTGGCTTCATTGTTAGTACTTCAGGGGGAGAATACCATGAACAAAGATATTCATTTAGCCACCACACACAAGATGATCCGAAAAAGAAAGCCCTTTCCTACCATGACACATACACAAAGTAAGAAAATAATTCTCGTCACAGTGAATGTACTGACTGATAACGGTAGAAAAGCCAGAGAAAACAGGCAAAATGAAAAGCCTTAACAGTAGTCTCATCCACCCATGCCCTCCCCAAATTCCAAGAAGGCTTAGACTGGGTTTCTTAGCCTACTCATTAGCTCATCACCTACCTGTGCTGTATCTACACTCCCAAGCCTACTTCATGTTGTGCAGTTCACCAGTTCAGCCAGGTGAGTACTCCAGATCCCCTACCCACACCATCTCCACATACCCAAGCCTAACTCAATTGGTGGTGCTTTTTTTATTCCAGTTCAGCCAGACCCAGCCAGAATTTGCTTTTGCATGTTATCTCAGTCACCATTAAATTGGAACCAACCTCCTCCTCGCGATCAAAACGTAACACCAACTATCTGAAGGAATGACCTAACAAATCTTTATACTTGATCTAAAATCAACCAAGCTTGGGCAACTACAAAAACAGAGCCAAACTTCCACTGTATAGAGGAAAAGCTAAAGTCTGATCAGACACATGGCCTATGAAAAAAAGTCTACGTGCCCAGATTACGTTGCCAAAACAAAATAATATGAAAAGCCAAGACAATAATAATCACTAGTTCCATTAAAATATTCTCCTACATTATCTATATGAACCCCAGGATACAGAATTTTAAAGAACAATCATAAACATAATCAAAGAATTCAAGGGGTTTAAAGAAGTCAAGACCGAATACCTCCATGAATATAAAGAAAATGAGAATGAAGTCCTGAGTGAAGTTCATGAAGACATGCTTATATGGCAGAAGGGAAAGACAGAGACAGTTGGGGATTTGAAAAGCAAATTAAGAAAACTGAAGCTGAAGTGAGGATAAAACTGAATGATTCAGTAACTCAATTAGAAAGCTCAGAGGAAAGCTTTACCAGTGGGATGGACCAAATAGAATAGAGTATCATGCCTGTGGTGTTGGAGAGATGGTCCAGCCATTAAGAGTACTTGCTGTTTTTACAGAAGAACTGGGTTTGGTACAGTCATGGTGGCTTGCATCCATTTGTAACTTCAGCTCTGGGGGATCTCATGTACTCTTCTGTCCTCTGTAGACACAGGCATATATATACATGGTACACAGACATGTGTGCAGGTAAAATATTAATACACATAAAAATAACATAAATAAATCTAAAACAAATTGTAGAAAAAATATAAGGTCTTGGAGATAAAATAGAGATATTATTAAGATCACTCAATTAAAGAATATAATAATTTTTTTTTAAAATATGAAAGAAAATGAAGGAAGTTTGAGAGACCATGAACAAACAAAACCTATGGATTATAATAGAAGAAAGAGAAGATCCAAGGCTGGTGGCATAGACCAGATCTTCAACAAGATCATAGAAGAAACTTTCCCAAGTTCAGGAAAAACAAATCCTGACAGATACAGGAAGCACACACAGAGCACACACAGAATACCAAAAGACAGGCCAATAGGACAACAGAAGAAACTCCCCATGACATACTATACTTAAAACACTACAGCACAAAGAGTAAAACAGTATAAGTGTAAAACAAAATGGTGCAAAGAAAGGGTATTGGAAGCTTCTGGGGGAAAAAAAACATAGGTTACACATCTGAAAAAAAAATCCATCAGAATAGCATCTGACTTCTTTATGGAAACTTTAGAAGCAAGAGGAGTCTGGGGCAGTGCACTTAAAAGTTCTAAAAGACAAAAGACAATAATCCAGACTATTTTACCCAGCAAAACTATCTATTGCTGTTGAAGGAACAAGAGAATTTTTCTATGACCTAAACAAGCCATAAGAATTTGTGTCTACCAAACCATCCCTACAGATAATTGTGGAAGAAAAATCTTAGGACTTTAGAGAGGAATAAGCATATCCAAGAAGCTACAGAAAAAAAACAACAACCAGATGATTTATAGTTAATATAATTACTCAAACACAAAACAGGACTCAAAATAAAACAACAATAACAAACCTAATATATTGACAGCAATCAACACATTCCTTTCGATAATAACTATAAATATTAACAGCCTCAACTTTCCAATCAAAAGACACAGGCTACTCAAGTGGATTAAAAAACAAAATCCATCTTTTTACTGTCTACAACAAACTCATCTTACCTTCAAGGATATGTACCTTAGAGTGAGGGAATGGAAGGAATTATTCCAAGCAAATGGGACCAGGAAACGAGTAGGTGTCACTATCCTAACATATGACAGAATAGACATCAAACCAAAATTATTTAGAAGAGCTTTTAAAGGTTATTTCATTTTGATCAAGGAAGCAATTAACCAAGAAGATGCTACAATTCTTAACAAGTGGGCACCAAATTCTGGCATACCCCATTTCATAAAAAGCATACTATTGGACTTCAAGACACAGATTGACCCCAACTCAGTAATAAGTGGCTTCAATATCCACCTTTTCCAATAGACAGGTCACCTGGACGAGACATAAACATAGAAACAGCATATTTGAATGACATTACACATCAAATGGATCTACAAATACCTATAGAATATTTCACCCAAACTCCAAGGAGTAGACATACTACCTAGCAGCTGACAACAATTTCTCTAAAAATAGATGATATACTGGGACAAAAAACAAATCTTAACAAATACAGAAAAATGTAAGTACTTCCATTTATCCTGACCATAGTGCAATAAGAGTTGAAATCAACAACAAAAGAATCTCTAGAAATTACAGAAACTTGTGGGTATTAAACAACTCATCATTAAGTGGTAAATGGGTCAAAGAAGAAATCAGGGGGAAGAAATGAAAAATTATTGGAAATAAGCAAAAAAAAACCACAACACACCAAAAAAGTCTAGGAAACATTAAAAGCAGCCTGAAGAGGCAAATTGAGAGCTCTAAATGCCTACATTAAGAAATCCAAAAGAGCTTTTTATAGGGTGATAAACATGGATATATTTTCATTCTCCTACATACAGACCGCCAGTTAGACCAGCACCATTTATTGAAGATGCTTTCTTTTTTTCCACTGTATATTTTTGGATCTTTGTTAAGATCAAGTGTCCATAGGTGAGTGAGTTTACTTCTGTGTCTTTGATTCTATTCCATCGATCAACCTGTCTGTTTTTGTATCAATACCATGCGGGTTTTTTGTTTGTTTGTTTGCTTGTTTGTTTTTTAATCACTATTGCTTTGTAGTACAGCTAGAGGTCAGAGATGGTGATTCCCTTGGAAGTTCTTTTATTGTTGAGAATTGTTTTGGCTATCCTGGATTTTTTGTTTTTCCATATGAAGTTGAGAATTGCTCTTTTCATGTCTGTAAAGAATTGTGTTCAAATTTTGATGGGGATTGCATTGAATCTGTAGATTGCTTTTGCTAAGATGTCCATTTTCACTATGTTAATACATGAGTATGGGAGATCTTTCCATCTTCTGAGGTCTTCTTTGATTTCTTTTTTCAGGGATTTGAAGTTCTTGTTACACAGATCTTTCTCTTGCTTGGTAAGAATTACACCACAATATTTTATACTAATTGTGGCTATTATGAAGGGTTGTTTGTCTAATTTATCACTTTGAATAAAGCTCAAGTCCAAATGGATCAAGGACCTCAACATAAAAGCAGATACACTGAATCTAAAAGAAGAGAAAGTGGGAAAGAGCCTTGAACTCATTGGCACAGAGGGAAATTTCCTGAACAGAACACCAATGGCTCAGGCTCTAAGAACAACAACTGACAAATGGGACCTCATGAAACTGAAAAGCTTCTGTAAGGTAAAGACACCATCCATAGGACAAATGGGCAACCTACAGATTGGGAAAAAAATCTTCACTAACCCTACACCCAACAGAGGGCCGATATCCAAAATATATAAAGAATTCAAGAAGTTAACCTCCAAACACCAACTAACCCAACTTTAAAAGTGAGGAAAAGAGCTAAACAGAGAATTCACAGCAGAAGAATCTCAAATGGCCAAGAAGTATTTAAAGAAATATTGAAAGTCCTTAGTCATCAGAGAAATGCACATCAAAATGACCCTAAGATTCCACCTCACACCAATTAGAATGGCAAAAAACAGATCAAAATCACAGGTGACAGGACATGCTAGTGAGAATGTGAAGGAAGATGAACACTTCTCCATTGCTGGTGGGATTGCAAACTGGTACAACCACTCTGGAAATTAATCTGGTGGTTCCTCAGAAAACTGGAAATAGTTCTTCTTGAAGTCCCTGCTATTCCATTCTTGGGCATATACCCAAAAGACATCTCCCACCATATCACAAGGACACATGCTCAGCCATGTTCATAGCAGCCTTATTTGTAATAGTCAGAAGCTGGAAACAACCCAGATGTCCCTCAACCAAAGAGTAGATACAGAAAGTGTGGTTCATTTACACAATGGAATACTGTTCAGCTATTAAAAACGAGGATATCATGAATTTTGCGGGCAAATGGATAGAACTATCATCCTGAGTGAGGTAACCCAGACCCAAAAGGGCATACATGGTATGTACTCACTGATTAGTGGATATTAGCCAAAACATACAGAATACCTAGGATACCACCCACAGACCATAAGAAATGTAACAAGCAGAAAGGCCTAAGTGAGGATGTTTCAATTCCACTTAGAAGGGGGAAGGAAATAATCATGGGAGGCAGAGGGAGGGAGGGATCTGAGTGGGAGAGGGGAGGGGGAGAGGAAATGGAGAACAGAATCAGTACAGGGGAGAGGGGAAGGAGAGAAGCCCAGAGAGCCAAGAGAATGAGTGGATATAAGCAGCATCAGGGGTGGGAGGTGGGGGACACTCTAAAAAGTACCAGAGACCTGGGAGGTAAGAGATTTTAAGGACTCAATGGGGGTAACTTTGGCCAAAATGGCCAATATTGGGGAGAGGGAACATGAAAAGTTCACTTCCAGTAGACAGGACCTCAAGCAGAGGAATAGGGTTACTAACCCACAATACAAATTTCTGACCCAGAACTGTTCATGTCTAAAAGAACCGCAGGGACAAAAATGGAGAAGCGACTGAAGGAAAGGCAGTCCAATGACCAGCCCGACTTGAGATCCACCTCATGGTGACACCAAGCCCTGACACTGTTATGCTATGATGTGTTTATAGACAGCGGCCTGGCATGGCTGTCCTCTGAGAGGCCCTACCAGCAGCTGAGTGAAACAGATGCAAATACTTACACCCAACCATTGAACTGAAGTCAGGGACCCCTATGGTTGAATTAGGGGAAGGACTGAAGAAGCTGAGGGGAGAGCAACCCCATAGGAAGACCAGCAGTCTCAAGTTACCCAAACCCCAGGGAGCTCCCAGAGACTGAGCCACCAATGGGAGCATACAGGAGCTGGTAAGAGGCCCCTGGCACAAATATAGCAGAGGTCTGCCTAGTCAAGCTTCAGTGGGAGAAGATGCATTTAATCCTCAAGAGACTTGAGGACGCAGGGAAGGGGGAGGGCTGGTGGGGAGAGCACCCTCTCAGAGGCAAGGGGGAGGAGGAACGGAATGAGGAACTGTGGGAGGGGGATTAAGGGAGGACAACAACTAGAATGTAATTTTAAAAAAAAAGAAAGAAAGAAATCTGAAAAGCACAAATAAATGACTTAATGATGCAATTCAAAATTTTGAAAAAATGTTGAACAAACCAACCCAAATAAAGTACAGAAGATATAATAAAAATGAGCAGAAATTAATGAAATAGAAACAAGCAAACATCATCACAACAAATACAAAGAATCAATAAATCTAACAGCTGGTTCTTTGCAAAGACCCTCAGCATAATTAACCCAAAGGAAGAAAGAGAAGACCCAAATCAACAAAAATCATAGGTGCATTGGGAAACATGATACAAACACCAAAGAAATTCAGAATAATTTAAAAGAATATTTTAAATACTTACACTCATTAGATCAGAAAGCCTACAAAAAAATTGTATGAATTTCTAGGTTCATCCAAACCACCAAAGTTAAGTTGAAAACAAATCAACAATTTAAATAGACCCATAAAAAAATAAAGTGATTGAAATGATAATAAAAAAAAGTTTCAAACTAAAAATAGCACCAGCCCAGATGGCTTCACAACAGAATTCTACCAGCTTTTAAAGAACTACAACCAATACATATTAAACTATTTTTAAAACATAGAAACAGATGCAGCACTTCTAAGTTCTTTCTATGAATCCAGTTTTACTCCAATACCAAAGCCAAGCAAAGGCAAAACATCAAAAGACATGGTAGGCCGATATCTCTATTGAACGTAGATGCAAAAATTCTCAAACAAAATTCTTGCAATCTGAGTATAGTTAGAGATCAGAATGATCATCCGCCATGATCAAACTGGATTTATCCTGGTGATGCCAGGAGAAAGGGTGGTTTAATATATAAAAGCAGATAAATGTAATAAATCATATAAATGGATTAAAAAGGTAAAAATCTCAATAGATAACAGAAATGGTCTTTGACAAAATCCAACATGCCTTCCTGATCAAAGTCCTAGACAGAATAAGCCTGAAAGGAATATACATTAACATAATAAAAGCTATGTATGGCAAATTCAGAGACAATATTATCCTAAATGGAGAAAAACTTGAAGTGGTCACATTAACGTGGGGAACAAAACAGGCCTGTCCGTTATCGCCGCTCCTTTTCAATACAGCGCTTGAAGCACTAGTAAGAGCAATCAGACAAGAGAAGGCAATTAAAGGGATACAAAGGGAGAGGAGAATCAAATCATCCACATTTGTACTTAATATGATATTAAGTATATGGTATCCCAAAGATTCCACCACAAAAATTCTAAAAAATAACACTTTCACTAAAACGGCAACAAACAATATCAACTTACAAAAATCAGTAGCCTTTCTAAATACCAATAACAAACATGTTGAGAAAGAGTTCCCACTCCCCTTCACCACACACACACACACACACACACACACACACACACACACACACACACACCCCTAAGAATAAATTAACTAAGGAGGTAAAAGATTTCTACAATGAAAACTTTAATCTCTAAAAAGTTTCTGTTGTAGCCCCCATCAGAGAGCAGCAGCCATCACCCTGTGCCACCCCAGGACCTCAACTCAACAGGGGCCATGAGGCAACAAAGAATGTCAGTGAGCCCAGGCACAGTCGGCTTTGCTGAGGCCTCACCAAACACAGCAAGTTCATGCAGGACCTGATCCAAGAGGAGTGCAAGAGCCTCCACATGGAACCACTGCTCAAGGTGTCCAAAGACAAGCCACAGTTAAAGCTCATTGTAAAGATGTTGGGGACAGACGGTGGGAGTGCTAAGCTATGCACTGTCAGCCCTGAGGAAGGCTGTTACCATGAAGGGCTGATGGCCTCATCCCCTCCTCAATGAACATGTATGCTGTGCTCATGCACATGGGCATACACACACACACACACACACACACACACACACACACACACACACACACACACACTCACTCACACACACTAAATCAATCAATAAATCAATCAATCTCTGAAGAAAGAAATCGAAAAAAACCCCAGGAGATGGAGAGACCTCTCATGCTCTTGCATTGGAAGAATTAATAGTGAGAATGACCATCCTACCAAAATCCTCATGACGCTCTTTACGGAAATAAAAAAAATTGCTAAAAATTCATGTGAAAGCACAAAACCAAAAAAACCCAAGATAACCACAGTAATGCTGAGCAAAAATAACCATCATAGAGGGACTACCATAGCAGATTTCAAGCTACGTCACAGAGCTGTAGTATAATAACAAAAAAACCGGCACTGTGCGGGCACAGAAACAGATATGCAGATTAGTGGAACAAAATAGAAGACCCAACATGAGTACACATAATTACAACCATCTGATATTTGACAAAGACACCAAAAATACCCACGGGAGGAAAGACAGCATCTTGAACAAATGGTGTGGTGAAAACTGGATGTTCACGTACAGAAGAATAAAATCTGACCTGCATGTATTCTCCTGCACAGAAACCAACTCCAAATGGATTGAGGACATGGGAATGAAACTTGTACTGCTGAAACTGTTCAAAGACAAAAGAAGCAGAGCCCTACAAGATGTAAGGGCAGGAAATCGGAATGGGATTCCATTAGCCTGGGGATTCAGTCCAATCCCTTACAAAGGAGACCACCCGTCGGGTGAGGAGAAAGCCTGCAGAGTGGGAGCCAGGCTTTGAACGTGGACAGCCCATGCGGACTTGATATCCAGAACCGACAAAGATGGAAATAAACAAAGACTGAAGAAAACCAATGATGTAATTAAAGAATGGGCTCTGAAGCTGAACCAAGAGTTCTCAAAGGAAGAACTAAACATGGCTGAGAAACTATGAGGAGGGGAGAGCGCGGGAGAGAAGGGTAGACCATGAGTGGGATGGAGGAGCAAAGGAGGAAGGAAGGTCTTAACTGGAAATGTCGGAGAGAAGGCAAGACAGAGGGGGGACAAGAAAGCACGGAATCACACTGAGTGTTACACATACCATAGATAAGCACATCTATAGGTATGGTGTGTGTGTGTGTGTGTGTGTGTGTGTGTGTGTGTGTGTGCTTTAAAGGAACTATGCCACATGGGGTGATAATGTTCCTCCAAGAGCCATAGACTGGCAACTCCCAATGTCGGGCAAGGGAAACCTCTCTTTGAGTTGTTGGTTGGGAGGGGGTGTCCAAGAGACTCCCCAAACAGTATAGACTATTATAATTGCCCTTGTTTGTCTCCCAGAATTTGAAGGGAAGATCCTATTGCTGAGATAGCACACATTTCAGATATAGGAGACATTGAGTTGGAAATGACCTGGAGGTCTCCTCCGTGAAGATTAGCTCTGGAAGGCTCTGTGCAAGCTGTCAAAGGAGAAAAGCGTCCACTATTCCTACCCAGCTGTAAAGCCTAGGAACCACAACAATGACCAGCCCAGCAAGATATCCCCAGTGGTGTCATAGTGGCATCATTAACTCTAATTGGATCTATGGCCCACTCAGTAGGAGGGAACTCATGCCTGCCACTGTAAACCTAGCCAACTCCGTGTGGCTGGAGAGGTCACAGACCCTAGAGGAGAACCTATTACTGCTGTTTTCCTAAACCACTATACTTTCTACTTGCATTCTGAATAATTAACCACATTGTCATAAGTAAGTGTGGCTATTAGCCCCTCCTCAAAGAGCTTTCTTTTTGCAGAAGATGGAGGCTATCACAGACACCAACCATCAAAATGCAAAGAATAAGTTACGGTGGGGTCCTCATCCCTCATTGCTACATCTACAATGCAACCCCTGTACCTAAGGCTCCGGAAACATCACAGGTGAGGGGGTGAAAGCCTGAACAGGATGACTACTTTGAGAGTGTGTCTTCAAGCAACGCCTGTGAAATCTGAACAATATGATTAGCTAAACAAAACCTGCATAGTGATAACACCAATCAACATGGCAACATGGATGCGGAAATCTTGCAAAGCCCCACCCCTACCTTGATGAAGAGCTACAGGCAATCAATGAATGCTAAGGGGGGGAGAATTAGTTTTTTTCCAAGGACAAGCTCCCTGAAAGGTTATTTAATCTCCAGTGGTCAGTTCTAAACCCATGGACATTTGAATAGCACTAACTGGACCTAGTGGGTTAGGAGATAAAGGGCGAGAAATGATATAAACGCAGTATTCATATATGTCAACCTCAAAGAAATATTTAAAAGATTTGAATTGACAGAAAAGAAATTCTCCTCAGTGGACTGACTCTACATGGCAATAGCAGTCAGAGTCATTTTTGAGAATAATACAAATCGCTTGTCTTGTCGATCAAGGACAGCATGACTATTCATCCAGACACCAACGTGCTTAGAAAGGACAAGCAAGGTAGAGAGACAGAAGGCCCCTGGGATGAAATATAGACTTCATGGCAAACACCCAGTTGTCAGAAACCGATGTCACAGAAAAAAAAAAAAAAAAAAAAAAAAAGGTTAAGCAGAGCCTCCTCAGAGAGACACAGTCCTAGTCAAGGTCCCTCCTAAGTGGGACATATGCTCAGGTCAGTGGTAGGTAGCTGTCATAGGACACGGTATTCATCTGTTTATGAGACATGGGTAATGAACTATATCCTTTGTGCAGTAAAGAGTGACATTATGGCTGGTAAGTGTGTAGGGACGCTGCTGCACAGCATGAAGACCTAAGCTAGGATCCCCAAGATTCACATAGAAGCTGAGTGTGGTGGTGCTCTGGGAGCACCCCAGCACTGAGAAGGTACAGACAGGATGAAGGCTGATTAGAGAGCCAGCTTAGCCAAATGAACGAGCACCAGGTTCAGTGAAAGACTTTGCCTCAAAAAACATTTTTAAGGTGGAAAAGACCAAGAAAGGGGGTGATAGAGGATGAAAAAGGATGGAGTGTAGAAACGAAGACACAGAGTCACGAAAGAGGACACTAAGCTATCACTCCTCCAGCTTCCACTCGGTCATGGTCCACTCCTGCCATGGGAGACATGCAAAGTCAACATTCTAGCCTTTGAAATGCAAAGAACTGTTTTTGTACTAACACCTCCGATCTAATATGTGTTGGTTTCTTTGTGTGGAGATTGTGAAAGCTGGACTCTCTGCTGACTGTCAGTGCGCCAGCAACTGGTCATGAGTAGCCACTGAACACAGTTGTCATGCACAATATGTCTTCAACTTTAATTAATTAATTGATTGATTTATTAACCGATCAATTAGAGAGGTAGAGAGTGATTAAGGAGAAATACTAACACTAAAGGTAACCCCAAGCCTCCATATACATGTGGATACACACTCATAGCCACTACTAACAAGTACATACACCGCACACGGGCACATCACATATACACAAATGTCCACACATGTCCATATACACATACAGCAATTTGAATTCTTTCAAAGTGCTGGAAAGTAGTAATCTAAATCAGTATCTATGGGTCTAATTTAAGAGCATTTTCTCTCCAGGCTCTATCAATTTATTTCTTGTTCCTTCTGTCTGCGTCTATCTGTGTTACCTGGTTTATGGCCACATCACCCCAGGCCTAGTCTCAGTCTCCACATGACCTGTCCTTCTGAGTGATTCAAATCTCATGAAAAGGTGTGATGGTTAATTTTGAACCTTATTTGATTGAGACATGCCTAAGAGCCTAGTAAAGCAGACTCCTGGGAGTATCCAGAAGGATTTTTCAAAGACGATTAGAGAGAGAAAGACACATCCTGAATATGGGTGGCAACATCCCCTAGGCTACAGGACTGGGTGGGATAAATGAGGAGGAGGAAGCCAGTGAGCATAGAGAGTCTCTGATGCCCGGATACTGTGACATCAGCTCTTCTTCTCAACCACACTTTTTCCCTAATGGCCTGAGTGCTCAGACCCTAAATCCTTCCTCCTTTCAACCATTCTTTGAGAGATTTTGTTTGCTGCAATGGGAAGCTGAGTGACACGGGATAGTGCAACCACACTTAAGGCACCACAGAGCTCTTCAATCTAAGATTGTTTCATTTAACTGCAACTTTGAAGACTTTTTCCAAATTAGCTAACATTTATAGGTTGCAAGGATTGGGTCCTGATACCCTTGGGATACTATTGCCAGCCCTCCATAATAGTCCTACAGTCCCCTGTACCCTGAGATGCTGAAATTCCATGGTACATGTAGAAATATCAACAGAATTCAGTTCAAGTAAAACAAGCTGTGTTACTTTCTCTTCTTATAACTGTGGTCAAATAGGCA
This sequence comes from Uromys caudimaculatus, assembly GCA_028551405.1. Lineage (NCBI taxonomy): Eukaryota > Metazoa > Chordata > Mammalia > Rodentia > Muridae > Uromys > Uromys caudimaculatus. Next base: position 21,749,177 of record CM052721.1, read on the forward strand.
ACTTAAGAGAGGATAGATTTGTTTTGGCCTGTGGATCAAAGGACACAGTTGATCATGGTGGAGAAGGCATGGCAGAGGAAATATGAGGTGGTTGGCCACATTGCATCCATAGGCAGGAAATGGAGACTGAGCAGAAAGTATCACTTGCCTATAAAACTTTGTTTTTTTCTCTATGACCCATGTCTTCTCCTGAGACAGCTTTTAAAGATTCCACAGCCTCCCCAAACAGCACCTGAATGTTCAAACACATGAACCCACAGGGGACTACCCTAGGTACTGTTCTATTGCTGTGAGATACCATGAGTAAGACAACTTAGAGAAAAAAGCGTTTAATTGAGGGCTTGCTTATAATGTCAGAGGATTAGTCTATGACCATCAGGATGGGAAGCATGGTGGCGGCATGGGGCTGGAGAAATAACTGAGAGCTCACATCGGATCCACAAGAAGAAGGCAGAAAGAGAAAGCATGGGCACTGGGAAGCTCAAAGCCCACCCCAAGTGACATACCTCCTCCAACAAGGGCACCCCTGCTCCAGCAAAGCCACACCTCTTAATTCTGCCCAAACAGTTCCACTAACTGGAGAGCAGGTATTCAAACATCTGAGCCTATGGGGGCCAGTCTCATTCAAACCACCATGGGACATTGCACATTCAAATTACAACAAAAGCTATTATATAAGTGATGTAATAAATGTAAAATCCGTCAACAACAAGAGGAAGAACCTAACTATGGCCTTAAGGATGTACAGAGGCGCCTGTTGGAAGTATCCTTTGCCATCAACACAGCATCTACCTACACACCTATGAAAGAACACTAGTACTTGACACTCTTCAGGCATTTCCACCTGGACCCGGCCCATCTTATTCTTTGTATCTGTGTTCTCAATGTTTTAGGGGGAAAATGTCACTCTGAAGAAGACAGTCTCTCTGTCAAGACTGTTTTTCTCAGACAGCTATCACAACACTTACAAAAGCTACAGGCAGATCACAGCGAAGTGCCATGAAGAACTCAGAGCAGTTCTCCTACTCTCATCTCTTTCCTTCCCATAACTGGGAAGAATGCTTGCAGTAGGGTGGTGGCTCTCAACCTTCCCGATACTGCAACCCTTTAATTTAATTCCTCATATTGGGAGACAAGCACTTAACCACCGAGCCACCTCTCTGGTCCCTACCTTCCATTTTAAAAACAGCTTGTATGTGTTTGCAGGTGTGTATACATGGGTTTGCACATGTCAGTATGTAAGCATATCTGAGTATGTGCATATAGAGGTCAGAGGTCAATCTTGACTCTCATTCTTTAGGTGCCACCCACCTTAATTCTTGAGAAAAGGGTCTTTCCATAGGGACTCAGGATTCACCGATTGTGTTTTCCGATGGACTCTGGTGACCCCTGAAAAAGGGTCATTTTACTCCCCAAAGGGTTGAGAACCACCACACTAGGGCAGTGCTGTATAATGTTTTCCTCTGAATTGAAATGCGCCCTTCAGGAGTGGGGCAGGGTACTCATGATACTCAGGAGGTCAAACAAACTTCACATGTCTAGGAAAGCTGAAATGTGCAAGATTCCCTAAGCTCCTCCCAACTGTACAGAAGCAGGGTCCAAGTTTGCTTTCTAATAGTGTCATACAGCATCATGACCAAAAGTAATGTGAGTTAGAAAGGGTTAATTCCAGACATGTCCAGCTGACTGCAAATTGTAAGGAAAGGTTTGGAGTGGGAGCTTTTGTAAGCTGTCCTCTGTGTTAGGGTAGGTTTTTCAGAGATGTGGCTGTCTTCGAATTATTGTTCTCCTGTGTCTCTTCGCCCATGCTCCTGTTAGTAGACCCAAGAAAAACTTATTGGCTCACCATGTTGGACATTGGCTATGGTATGTCACGGGTTCCCTGTCTGGGATGAGAAGGTAAGTTGCCATTTCCCCAGGCAAAGTCTCACATAACAGTCTATTTTTATGTTGCTGCCTCAGAAGTCCAGAGCAGAAAACATAAACTATGTTCTGAACCATAAAATGTGTCCAATTACCTCATGCCCATGAGGCTCTATATGGTACCGTGTTCATACATAGGCTCCAGAGACACAATCACACTGGCATCCTTCACCAAATAGTAAATATATCATCTCTACTCTCCACAGTTATTTGAGATTCATGAACCTCCACAGAATTGGTTAGAATGATTCTTTTCTGTTTCTTTTTTTCCTTTCCTAGGGATGTTATGGTTTGAATATGAAATGTCCTCCCAGAGACTCATAGGTTGAATGCTTGGCCTCTAGCTGGTGGCTCTATTAGGATGTCATGCTTAGCTATAACTGTCACCTTGACAATTCTAAGCTTAGAATCACCTAGAAAGAGTCTCTCCTTGAGGAATTGTCTTGATAAGATGGACGGTAGGAAACTGTCTTAAGTTAGTTTATGGGATGATCCAACCAACTATAGGCAACACCATCTCCTAGGCACAGGGTCCCAAAATGTCTGAACAGAGAACTCAAGCTGAGCACATGCAGGCAAGTGAACATGAACCCACCTGTCCTTCTCCGCTCTTCACTGTGGATGTGACATGACTGGTTGTAACTTCTTGCCTTAACTTCCCCACAGTGATGGACTTACAACCTGGAGCTGTAAGATGAAACAAGCTCCTTTTTCTCAGGGTACTTTACTATAGCAACAAAAGAGAAACCAAGACAGTGAAGACTCCAAGACACCTCTCTTCAGGAGGTGGAGACTTGATGGAAGACTTAAGTCATTAGGAATGGGTCCTTGGGAGAGCATTAAGCAGGGCACCTTCCTGTTACATCTTTTTCTTCCTATCTGGCACTAGGGAAACAGCTTCTGCCATATTCTCCCATGATGCTCTGCTTCACAACAGGCCTAGAAATAGGGAGCCAAGTAACCATGGACCAAGTAGCCATGATTCATTCTGGAACAGAGATAAAATAAGTCTGCCTTTTTAACGGTGTTTCTGCTGGGTATTTTGTCACAGTTCCTGGGAAAATATGTAATTCAAGGGGAAAGAGTTCCTTCAGCATCTTATGGTTCTATGATGTAGAACTTACAGGGTTTTTGTTTCCCCAAAACTTCTCATTTAAGATCAAAAGGTCCACAAGGTATCAACTTCCAAATTTGCTATATAATCCCAAATTAGAGTTCTGCAGTTATATAAAATTTCTCCTAATCCCTGTCCCCTTTACACTAGCAGATGTGGGGAGCATGTGTATGTGCATGCCTGAGTGTGTATGTGCGCAAATGTGTGTGTGTGCATGTATGTGTTTGCATGCACGTGTGTGCGTGCATGTGTGTGTGCATGAGTGTATGTAGGCATGTACGTGTGTGTGTATGTGTGTGTGTGTGTATGTATGTTTATGCTTCCTTACTGTAGACACAATGTGAACAGCTCCCTCAAGCTCCTGATGTTACTTCTCTGCAGTAATGGACTGGAACTGTGAACCAAAATAGGCCCTTTCTCCCTTAAGTTGTTTTTTTTGGGGGGGCGGGGGTATTTTATCACAGCAACAAGAAGAGAATTGAAGGTAGATCACCCCAGTTGAGAATATAAGTATGCATTCTCCTGTCCCCTCCCTCTTTTTAAAAATCTATGCCCCCAACACCATCTTGATAAAGTCTTTAGAAATGGGTGTGCATCCATTCTTTGTGTATCTAACACAGAAAGAAATGTGTGTAAGGATATAAATGACTGAGGAACTGTACACTTACTGTTGTGTAACTTTTCATGAGGAGCCATGAAGAAGCATCTATTTTTTCCAAAATAGGGTACCAATGCTAAAGAAGCAAGTCCAACCAAGTCTTGCTAGGTGAGCTGGTGGGAAAACTAGCATCCCTAGAGGTCCCTGCACAATCTGTAGGCAGCTCCACTGGAAATCCACTTCTCAGCAATGGTCTGCTGGTTTTATTAGCTGTGAGAGTTCCCTGTCAATCTTGTAACTTCCTGCACTTAATCTGTTTCATTAACTTCCTGAGCCTTGCCAGTTTTCTGAGCTTTCATAGTTCTATAGCTGTTTCTCCGCCCGCCCCCCCCCCCCTTCGTGGAGGGAATGTTCCAAATTAGAGGCAATACCTGCACCACCTGTGCTTGCATCTGGCCATCTTGCTGCAGGGACAGTCAGGGTAACAAAGCCACCACCGCTTTGTGAATTTTCATCCAGCTAAAGTTCTTTCCTTAACCCATCAGTACCTAATGATTGTCACAGACTATTAGGAAACTCAAGGTGCCTGCCCCCTAAAATATCCCTTACTTGTCAAGCTCTGGTGGAGGAGTGCAAAACTTTTAGACACTTTCCAAAATGATGTTGTGCTGAACCCCAAGTCTCTGTCTCTGCAAGGTGCAGTTGCCATGGCAACTCCAGCTAATGAATATGTATGCAAATGAGCAAAGAATTTATTCATCATTTGACAGTTGTTCTAGCTGCTTTGCCCTTCCTGAGACTTGGAAGGCTGAAGGGTGGGGTATTTAAAAATTATGTGTTTGGTAAAACATTGCTTGTTTTCAGAGCTCATGGGAGGGGGGCTGTCATTCTTTCATTTTTTGTGATATTTATGCATGTATATATATGTGTGTGTGTGTCTGAGTGAGATATATATATATATCTATATGTATGTATATATATATATATAGGATTTCTCTGCATCTGTTCTAAGAATAAATAAAACCAAAAGTAATGGGGTACATGTGCTCTGGATCCTTTAGGGAAAAAAAAATCACAGTGTGTGGATGACAAGCAATAAGCCCAAATTTTACTCCACTCATGGTTTAGGTCTTAAGCAAGGCCTGAGAGACTTCTAAGCTGTCCTTGCAAAAAGTAACAGTACCTGGTTCCTCCTCCCTTGATTCCTCATTAAGTGACTAAGGACATTCATAGCCAGACAAAAGCTGAAAAGGAAAAAAAAATACATAGCCCAGAATGTCAGGCCCTTAGAGGGATGCTCTGGCCCTGAGTCAGGATTGTGAAAAGGAGTCTGAGAGAGTAGCTCAGTAGAATAGGGCTCACCTATCACGAGAAGGGGTAAGATTCTGGGTGCAACCAGCAGCACTGAAAGAAGAAAGAAGGAGGGAAAGAAGCAAGGAGGTAAGGAGGAAGGGAGGAAGGGAGGGAGGTAAGGAGGGAGGGAGGGAGAGAAGGAGGGAGGGAAGGTGTAGTGGTTTGAATATACTTGGCAATGGGAAATGGCACTATGAGGAGGTGGAGTGGGTGTGGCCTTATTGGAGGGAGTGCGTCACTTTAGGAGTGGGCTTTGAAGCTCTGCTTAGTGTGGAAGAGTCAGTTTTCTCTTGTTTGCCTTTGGAACAAGATGTAGAACTCTCAGTGTATCCCACACCACGCCTGCCTGGATGCTGCCATGCTCCCACCTTGATGATAATGGACTGAACTTCTGAACCTGTAAGCCAGCGCCAATTAAATGTTATCCTTATAAGAGTTGCCTTGGTCATGGTGTCTGCTCATAGTAATGGAAACCCTAAGACAGAAGGAAAGAGTGAAGGAGAGAAGGAAGAGAGAGAAGGGAAGAGAGGGAGGGAGGGAGGGAGCAAAGGGAGGGAGAGAGGAAAGGAAAGAAGAGAAAAGAAAAGAAAAGAAAAGAAAAGAAAAGAAAAGAAAAAAGAAAAGAAAAGAGGAGGGCGGGAAGGACAGAGAGAAGGGGATACTGTAAGAAAGGAGAGAATAATAAAGGAGAAAAGGAAGCAAGGAAGGCGTTAGGAAGGAAGGAAGGAAGGAAGGAAGGAAGGAAGGAAGGAAGGAAAGAAGGAAGTAGAGGGGGAAGGAGGAAGGGAATGCGTAACAGAGCCTGGGGCAGAGAGGGTGAGAGAGAGGGAAGAAATACAGAATAAGGGGAAAAGAAGGAGGGAAGTAGCAAACAAGAAAGGAGAAGGAAGGAAGGAAGGTAGGAACCTGCAAAGGAAGATGGGTTTGTCCTTCAACAGCATCATAGCCTAGGACTGTACTCGGAATGCTGCACCCATCCCAGGCTTGCTTTCTCTGCTTCTGGGTCTTCACCATGTGAAGGACACACCTCATGTTCCCACTAAGGAATCCCCCGGCACTCACCACTGTGGTAGATGGAACCCTCTGAAACCACGAGTCAAATCAAATCCCTCCCCTCTTAAGTTGCTTCTCTTGGAGATTTTGCCAGAGCAACGAGACAAGTGAGGAGCACATATTCCAGGTTTAACGGAGTCGTCTGCAGAAGTACAAGACTGAGACCAAAGATTCACCAACTCATTCATATAAAACTCTAGGTACACAATGGAGCACAGTAGGACCTCACACCTGAGGCTAACTGGAACACCAGTGACTCAGAGAGATTCTGTCAATTCACAGCTACCTGTTCCCGTGACCCAGTCATGAATCTCTTCCTCGTGATCTCAGTGGTTTGCCTCAAAACTGGCCCCAAAGTGAATTTACCTACCATAAAAACAAGCAAGTTCATACACAATAGACATCAGATAAATTATTTTAAATTGGACAGAACTGAATGAAATTTCACTCCTCAGGCAGTGGTGAACCTAAAACAAAACAAATGTAAATAAGCAAAACCTACAAGCATATTAAGAGATAAAACAAATTCTCAGACTCCTAGCATGAGGATGGCATAGAATTTAAAGGAGCCACATATAAATCAGGAAGGAGGAAGACAAAGACTGTGTGCTTGGCTTAAAGAGAAAAATTAGAGTTTGGGAGATCACTCAGTGGGTAAGTGTACTTGGTATGCAAGCATGAGGATCTGAGTTCGAATCCCCTGAGCCCACATCAAAAGTAAGGCATAGCTATGTGTCACTTTAACTCCAGCATTAGGAGGCAGAGACAGATGGATCCCAAGAGCTCACTGGTTAGCCAGCCTAGCTCAAATAGTGTGTTTCCAGTTTGGTGACAGACTCTTTATTGAAACAATGAAGTGGAGAGCAACATAGCAAGACACCTGGCATCTGCACTGGCCTCTACACACAAGCATGGACATGAACACAGGCACTCATATATGCACACACACACACACACACACACACACACACACACACACAGCCCACACCCCAAATTCTCTTTTTAAAGGTGAATTTTTGTTCTCTAGCCACAGGAGAACAAGGGGCCATTTGGAAGAGAGAGGGTTACATTATAAACTGTGAGTGGGTGGGTGCAAGGGCCATGGGCTGCTGGCTCTATTATTTGAGAAAACTTTCCTTCAAGCTAGTTTGGCTCACTCCAGATGGCCAACTTGTTTTGATAAAATCACTAAAACTTCAGAAAGTGGTCAAAAGTATCCTTCAAGTCTTGAAAAAACCATGACTTTATACTTTAGTGAAACCTACAGGAGCCACAGCAGCTACTGTGAGGCCCGAGATCTGAGAGAAGTGAATGGGAATACTGCAGAGCCCACAGGGACTCTAAAGCACTCATTCTCCTCACACATCTATGAAAGGATTCAGCCTCCCTCCTCTGTGTGTGTGTGTGTGTGTGTGTGTGTGTGTGTGTGTGTGTGTGTGTGTGTGTGAATACTAAGTTTTAATATGGCTTCTGACGATCAGACCGATGTCCTCATGCTTACGAAGCAAGCACTTCACTGACTGAGCCACTTCCCCATGATGCACCCCAAGGCATTTTTTTTTTAATGCAGTCAAGTCGACAATCAAAACAATCCATCACAAGGTGAAAATGAGCAGTTGAGTCCAAGGTCCAAGAATGAACCTTTCCAGTAAAAAGCCAAAGAAAGCCCTGGGCAATAAACAGAAGCTTTGAGTTTTGTTTAATTCTGAATAATAGTTTAGAACATACTAAGCATGTGCCCACATTAGCTCGTGCGCATGCACACATTACCGCGCGCGCGCGCACACACACACACACACACACACACAAAGTCAGTCTCAATATTGACAGGCACTTGGCTACAGACCAGAAGGGTAACTCCAGACCGTCATGCCGGTCCATTGCACCCTCTGGGACTGTCTGGCTCAGCCTGTGTGGAAAACATCCAACGAGTTTCCCAATCCAAAGAGGCTACTGTTCGAAGGCAGCCAGCAAGGCACCCTGCTGCCTGTGAGCCCCTGATGAAAACCATATGTGAGGATTTGGCATGCACAGACGAGCTCAGTCAGTTCCAGGGAGGCCTTGCGCTGAAGCCATGACCTCACTGTCGGGCAAATCAGCAGGCACCCCAGAAAGAGACAGAGAGTGTGGGGTGCAGATTTACACCTAATCATGGTCACATTTCCTGCTGCCTCAGATGCCAGGGTCTAGAACGAGAGAGATGCGGTCACCTTACAGTGTGTGTGTGTGTGTGTGTGTGTGTGTGTGTGTGTGTGTGTGTGTGTACTAAGCAAGCACTCTAATAGTTACCTACGACTTCAGCCCTCCATTTGTATTTTCTACATGCACGCATGTGGCCAGAGGACAATCTCAGCTGTTGCTCAAATACCATCCAGCCTATCTAATTTTTGAACCATTATCTCTCACTGGAACTCATCCACATAGGCTAGGCTGACTGGCCAGTGAGCTCCAGGGATCCACTTGTCTCTGTGTCCCCAGCCCTGGGATTACAACCATGCACCACAATATTTGTTTGGTTGGTTTTTAATGGGTTCTAGGGACTGGACTCAGGTGCTCATGCCTGCATGATAATTAGTTTTTTCTTATTTATCTCTCATCCCAGCCCCTTTAAAAGTTCAATTTTTAACTAAAACGCAAGGAATTAATAAGCCAGGACCAATTTGTGTTTATCCTGAAAACACAAATGTCACTATATTTTAGGCAAGCCCATTAATGACAATAACTATCTACCCCAGTCATTCATATATATATATATATATATATAAATAATATATTATATATACATGTATATATATAATATATTATATATACATGTATATATATATATATATGCATCACCCCCATAAAAAAATATCTGCCATCCTACATGCTCCACCTCAAAGAGTCAACCTGGGACCAAATTGCTATGGTGGATAGCCAGATCCACAAGTGAGGAGAGGAGAATATAACTACATTCTAATTTTTTACAAACCCATCAGCTAGCTCAAAGGACTTCGTTAAGAGAACAGTCAATTCAGCTGTCCACAGAACTTGGCAGCCCAGAAATTTCCTGCCACAGTCTTAGTAATAAAATGCCTACAGATATACACTTCCCCCTCCAACCAGGCTTTAAAAAAAAAAAAACTTTACTCTTTTCACATTTACTCAGTATTTTCATACAGCTAGTAGTACATTCATTTAGCCCCCCTCCCAAAAAAAGATTGAATTTTTAAGGACGCCATGCCTTTAAAAATGTAGTTACCTGTACAAGATCATGCCAACAGCATGAGCCAACAATCCCACAGGCAGCTCTGATTGGACTTGGTGTGAGGAAGAAAAGGAGGAGGAGGAGGAGGAGGAGGAGGAGGAGGAGGAGGAGGAGGAGGAGGAGGGGGA
>CM052721.1:21759092-21803549 GCA_028551405.1 Uromys caudimaculatus
AGAAGAAGAAGAAGAAGAAGAAGAGGAAGAAATGAAGGGAGGAGGGTGACTGTTGGGGCTACCTGTGAGAGAGTAGGTAGGGCATATATAATCAAGACGTATTGTTTACATATATGAAATTGTCAAAGAATAAGTAAGATACTTGATTAAAGTAATAATAAAGTAAAAAGGGACTGGAAAGATGGCTTGGTGGTTAAGAGAACTTGTTGCTTTTGCAGAGGACCTGGGGCCCAGTTTCCAGCACCCAAATGATGCTTTACAACCAACTGGAACTCCAGTTCCAGTGGACTGGGCACTCTCTTCTGACATTTATGGGCATCAGCACACACTCACGCACAGGCACACATATTCACATACATAAAAATGAAGTCAACTTTTAAAAGTAAATCAGTATAGGCTGGGTCTGATGGTGCACGTTTGAGAGATTAGTGCAGGAAGATTTCAAGTTCGAGAACAGCCTAGGCTACGGAGTGAGTTCCAGGATAGCCTGAGGTTCAGAGAAAGACTTGTCTCCAAAAGTACCAGAGCTCAAAATTAAATTAAATTAAATAATTAAATTAAATCAAATAAAGTCAAAAGCATTTTTACCTGTTCTGTCTTTGTGAAATACCTGGTGAGTTGTCTTTGGTTAAATAAACTGATAGAAACTCTCTAAATATTTGTCTCAGAGTTCTGCCAGCGGAACTCATATGATTGTGATAAATTGCAAGCAAATTGGTGGAAGTTAAGAATCTCTTATACAGAAGATGGAGCAAGTGCTGAGCTTGTCTTCCTGAGCTTCTTGAAGAACATCCCCACATAAGGTCCTGTGGGGCGGCAAATCTTATGCAACCAGATGGGATCTTCAGTATCATGAAAACTCTCCATGGGCTGGAGTCTAGCACTTAATGCAGTATTGGCCCCTTTTGTGTGAATCTTGGTTATCAACTTTAAAGAATCTAGAGCATTGGTTCTCAATCTTCCCAACCCTGTGACCTTTAATACACTTCCTTGTGTTGTGGTGACCCCCAACCATAAAATTATTTTTGTTGCTACTTCCTAACTGTAATTTTGCTACTGCTATGAATTGTAATGCAAATATCTGATATGCAGGACGTATTTTCATTGCTACAAATCAACCTAAAGGGGTCACAATGCACAGGTTGAAAAAAATGCTAATCTAGAATCATCTAGGAGACACACTGCTGGGTGTGTCTAAGAGGAAGTTTCTAGATAAGGTTAACTGAAGCAGGAAGACATATCCTAAATGTAGATGGGGTCCTGAACTGAATAAAAAGGAGACACTGAGTTGAGCACCAGCATCCATCCCTCTGCTTCTGCCTGTGGCTACAACATGTGGCTACCTCATGCCCGTTTCTGTATGTAGATATGTGCACATGAGTTATAGATGGTTATGAGCTGTGCAATGTGGGTGTCGGGAGCCAGATTCAGGTCCTCTGTAAGAGCAGCGAGCATTCTTAACTGCTGAGCCATCTCCCTGGCTTCAAGAAATTTTAAACTAAAATCCAACAATACCTTCTTAGATCTATAAACAATTCGTATTTTTTCAAGCATCTTTATTAAAGCAGCTCTGTTGCTGTGTCATCTGTATCTGCAGGACTCAGGAGGCTAAGGCATAAGGATCACCATGAGCTTGAAGCCCACCAGGGATACAAGGTGAGACTCCGTCTCCAGAAAAAAAATAAAATTAAATAAAAGTTTTAAGTAGGAAACTGTCCTTCAGTGCCCCTCTGAAATGAGAATGGGGGCGAATGGAAGAAAGGTTTTGCTGTAGGTACTTTGCTCTGGCTCTTTGGCACTATCACTACAATAGAAAGCACAGTCGCATCTGGCCTGCAGTGGCTCAGTGAGTCACCATCCATCAGACACTGCTCAGACAATGCATCCCCCCATAAAGCAGCTCTGCACCAAAGTGAAAAAAAAATCACTATCTACAGCTACACTTCATTCACCATATGGTCTCCATTGTCGCTGTCTTTCCTAACACATCTTACAGGGACGCAGGAGAAAGCTAAACTGCAAACTGGCATACAGACCAAACAAGTAGTCCCCTACCAGATTGTTCTGGTTTCCTTTAGATTGCTGTGATTAAAAATAAAAACAAGCCCCTCTGACCAAAAGCAATTCAGGGGAGGAAAGGTTAATTTCATCTTCCAGTACTGGGTCACAGTCCATCATTGTGGAAAGTCAGGGAAGGATCCCAAGGTAGGAACATGAAGTCAGGTGGATTAGTTACTACAGTAAAAAACTATGAACAAAAGTGACCTATGAAAAAATTTTGTTTTGTCTTATGGTTCAAAGGGATAAGAGCCTGTCATGGTGGGAAGATATGACAGCGAACAGGCATAGCACGGGAGCAGGAATCTGATTGATTACATCTTAAACTGCAAAAGCATAAAGCAGAGTGAACTGGAAATGGGGCAAGGCTACAAACTTTTCCCAGTGATGTACTTCTTCCAGCAAGGCTCTACCTCCTAAAGGTTTCATAACCTCCCCCAAGCAGCACCACCTGCTGGGAAGCAAGTATTCAAATACATGAGCCTATGGGAAATATTTCTCATTCGAAGCACCACAGTAGGACAGCTTGCTATTCCATAAATCATGCTGTGACTCTACAGTCATCTTTCCTTAACCTCCAAATAGCTGGGATGACAGACCTGTACCAACAGACCTGGCTGTGATAGTTGTTATCTTATTTGGTTTACTATACTCCTAACTGAAATACTACATTCTGGAGGAAGGCTCTTAAGACCCAGGAAGTAAAGAAAACATACAAGTCTCAGGAAGTTCCTGAAACTCACAAGATTTACAAAGCACCTCCTCAATATTATATAAGCAGTAGCAAGTTCTGGAAAAAGGACAATCTCTTACCAGCTTTGGTCCCCGTAAGTTGTGGTAAGAGCTAAGCTACAGAGATACAGCTGTGTTTTGGCAACTGTGAGGACAGCTTGGTCAATAAAGTATTTGCCTTGCAGCAATGAGGACCAAATGCAGATTACCACAATGAAAGTTTTAAAAATTAAAGCTGCAGGGCATAGAAGGGGTGGAGACAGGAGGATCCCGTGGGGAATGGTCACCAGTGGGTGAATGCTGAATCCCTAATTAAAGACCCTTTCTCAAAGATTAAGGTAGGTGGAGCCTAAAGAGGGAGACCCAAGATTGACCTCTGACCCTCTGACTTCTACACACACATGCTCAGATGTGCTCACATAGCCACATGTGTAAACCCACATATACATGCACACAAATATATACAAACTGCTTTTAAAATGGAAGGTAGGGGGCAGAGAGGTGGCTCAGTGGTTAAGTGCTTGCCCGCAAGCATGAGCACCAGAGTTTGAATCCCCACAACCCACATAAACTATGTATGGATATTGTGGCCTGTAATCCTAGACTCAGAAGGTAGAGATTGGATCCCCACTGCAAGTGGCTATCTAGAGTAGGTCTATTAGGAGCTCAGGCTTCGATTCAGAGACCCTGCCTCAGTGAACAAGATAGAAGAGCCATAAAAGATGATTCTAAACATCAACCCAAAGCCTCCAGACACATGCAAACACATACACAGGACCAACATATACATACATGCATGTCACATGCATGATAATTTAAAAATAAGATTTATATTACTTTTAAATTTCTGTGTATGTGTGTGCACATGCGTGTGAATGTGTACACATCAGTATAGCTTCTACAGAGGTCAGAGATGTCAGATCCCCCGGAAGCAGAGATTGTAGATGGTTGTGAGCCACCCAACATGGGTGCTCAAATCCGAATCTGAGCAGAAGGGCATGGGTTCTTAACCACAAGCTCTCCAACTCTGAAAATGGGAAATAAAACAAAATGGAGGGAAAGAAAAAAGGGGTCTAGCTGCTCTACCAACCAAATTGGCTTCATCCGTTCCCTTAACTGTCCCCAAACCATCCCTGCTGGCCTCTGGAGCTCACATAGTCCTGTTGAGCAAACCCAGATCAAATTCAAGTTTCTATTCCTAACATATAAACCGAGATGGGGCTCAGAGCATGAGACTTGTATAAATCCCAGACCCAGTGAATGAGGAGGGAGGCACAGCCTGGCAGTGCTAAGCAGGTCTCACCGTCCATGTCCAGACGCTGCATGATGATAGCCAGCTCTACTTCACTCGGCATGTACCCCAAAGAGCGCATGGCCATGCCCAGCTCCTGCTTGGAGATGAAACCGTTCCCATCTCTGTCCAGAACACGGAAGGCTTCTCGGATTTCTGCAAGTAAAAATCAGAGAGTCCACAGGTCACATGGCTGCGTTTTTGCATTCAAACCATGAGTGACTAATAGGTAGCTTCTTGCTGTACCAGTAGGAGGCTAGCTGCTTTTCTTGATGCTGTGACTAAACACACACTAGGAAACAATTTAAGAAAGAAAGAGTGTAGCAATGAGGCTCAGTTGGTAGAGTGCTGGCATAGTATGCATGAAGCCATGGGGTTCCATCCCCAGCACTGCATAAACCAGGCATGGTAATGCTGGGTTGTAAATCCCAGCCCTCAGAAGGAAGGTGGAGGCAGGAGGATAAGAAGTTCAAAGATATCCTAGTGTACATAACATGGCAGAGACCAGGCTGAGCTACCCACAACTCTGTCTCAAAATAATAGACAAATAGACAAAATAATAAATAGACAAATAGATAAAGTAGAGAAATAAGGAGGAAAGCCAGACTCGAACTCTGGCCTGTAAATATGCGTATCCACACACATGCGAACGCACACAAAAATAATTATAAAATTAAACATGGAAAGAAAGAGAGGGGAAGAGAAAAATGGCCAGGAAAAGAACGGAGGGGGAGGGGAAGGGGAGAGAAAAAGAAAAACAAGAGGCAGGTGTTCCTCTGTGTGTGTGTGCACACTGCAGTAGGCAGGGATCCCAACAGAAAATCACTTCCGTGAAGGGGAGACTGTGAGCTTTGCAGAAACCGCAGGGTCAGGGGAAAGTGTGTGAGTTCCCCTGCTGTTGCTGGAGACATGCAGTGTTTAATAACCCCAGAGGGCAGGAGGTGAGCATCCTGCTGCTTCTACTTCATCCCTCTGATCTGCAGTTATTTTATGACTATAAACAGCCACAGCTCAACTCGAATGTCAAAGAGGTTTGAAAGAACTTTAATCACTTTCTCCCTGGGCTGGAAAAGAACTTGGTTCTCCTAGCACTAAGGCTTATTTGGCCTGGCAGGAAGTCCCCTCCCCCCTTTTTTTACTCTGAGCTGTATCAACAGCCTTGCTCACAGAGCCTCCAAAGCCAGCAGTCCCAGCTGGAGTGAACCTTTTTTATCATGTCAGCCTTGTGAGGCATGAGGAATTTAAAGAGAAGAGCTGCATCCTGTGTGTCAGAGGAAGACTGGACCTGCAGCAGCTTGGAGCTGCTCCAATGAATCCAGTATTGGAAGGATGCAGAGGGGGGCTCAGTGGTAAAAGCGCTGGATGCGCACGCAGGAGCACCCAGTTCTATAATGTTTGTCTTTCTCCGCCAGGCTTATTTCACTTAACGAGAAGGCCTTCAGTTCCCTCCAAATACATAACTCCGTTCTTCATCGCGGCAGTATAATACTCTATTGTGTATATGTCCTACATTTCCTTTCTCATTTGTAGAAGTTCAGACAGACTGGGTCAGTTTTAGGCTATTGTAACTAGAACAATATGTACGGACGAGTAGGTTTCTCTGTGCCATGCAGACTTAGATTTTTATTCCTTTGGGCAAATACCTAGAAGTAATACTGCTATGTCATAGGTAAATTATGAATATGTGGGGTGGGGGGAAACGTGTACATGAGTACAGGTGCCATAGGGGCCAGAGGGGACATCTGATCTTTTGAAACTGGAATTACAGGCAGCTGTGGGTTGCCCAAGGTGGGCACTGGGGATGGAAGCTAGGTCCTCGGGAGGAACAGTATATGTTCTTAACCACTGAGCCATCTCCCCAGCCATCGTCTTTCATCTGCAGAGGACCTTCCATACTTCCAAATGGATTGCCGAAGTAGCTGCAACAGCTTACATTCCCACAAAGCCGCCTACTCCCATCTGAATGCTAGTATTGGATTTGAGGACCAACCAGATCATCCATCCAAGACGATCTCTATTTCAAGACCCTTAACTCAATCACACCAAGGAATCCTTTCCAGAGCAACATTTGGAATTCCAGGGGATTAGGACTTGGCATCCCCCAAAGGGCTGTTTTCTGGTTGATTGTACTCTTTCATCCTGAGTTTCCTCTTGAGACAACTTCCTTTCCTTGCTAAAGTTACCTCCAGCCTTTGTGGCCCCATCTTATTTCATTTCTGTTACTGTCAAAAAACACCCTGACCAAAAACAATATAAGAGAGGAAAGGGCTTGTTCAGAGTCATTGTACCAGGTCAAAGTCCATCACTGCAGTGCAGCAGCAGAAATCATCCATCGTTAAGAGCAGAGAGAAACAAATGTACCAATGCTGCCTGTCTACTAGCTATGCTCAGATGGCTTTTGTCAGACTTATATAGCTCAGGGTTCCCACATCAATTAACAATCAAGGCAACCCCCCACAGACATGCCCACCAGCCAACTTAATCGAAATAACTCCTCTATTTTAGTCAGGGTTTCTATTCCTGCACAAACATCATGACCAAGAGGCAAGTTGGGGAGGAAAGGGTTTATTCAGCTTACACTTCCACACTGCTGTTCATCACTAAAGGAAGTCAGGACTGGAACTCAAGCAGGTCAGGAAGCAGGAGCTGATGCAGAGGCCATGGAGGGATGTTTCTTACTGGCTTGCTTCCCCTGGCTTGCTCAGCTGGCTTTCTTACAGAACCCAAGACTCCCAGCCCAGGGATGGCACCACCCACAAGGGGCCCTCCACCCTTGATCACTAATTGAGAAAATGCCTTACAGCTGGATCTCAGGGAGGCATTTTCTCACCTGAAACTCTTTTCTCTGTGATAACTCCAGCTTGTGTCACATTGACACACCAAACCAGCCAGTACATCCTCACTGAGACTCCTCCCAAATGATCCCTTTGTATTGAGGTTGTCTAACGTTAGGTTAAAACCGAGCAGCATACATAGACTCATGAACAATGTCTTCGCTGGCCACTGGGATGCCTGTCTCTCAATCGGCTAACTCTTCAGTAAGCCATTCGCCCCTTTCACATGACATCTAGCATGTCCCAGCACTGTGTGGGGGCAAAAATGAGAGAATGGCTGAGGCTTGCTGACCACCAGCCAAGCTGCAAGTTCAGGGAGAGATCCTGCCTCAAAAAAAAAAAAACTGAGCTAAGAGTGATAGAGCAGGATACAGCAGGATACAGCAGGATGCCTACCAAAGTTCTCTGTTCTCTGTGCATATACACAGGCATGTACACCAGCATGCAGGGCGTGTGCACATGTGTACACACACACACACACACACACACACACACACACACACACACACACACACACCATCTCCATGTTCCTCACCCATACTGTAGGGGGCACTAGACATAGAGCTAGCAGACTAATTACTGCAAATACATCAGTCTCAGTACATTAAAAACCATAGGACTGAAAGCTGGGAGAGTTAGCTCAGTGGTTAAGAGCACTGGTTGTTCCTGTAGAGGACCTGGGTTCAAGTCCCACTATGCACATGGCAGCTCACAACTGTCTGTAATTCCAGTTCTAAGGGATCTGATACTTTCTTTTGGCCTCTGTGGGCACCAGGCATACAGGGATGCACCAATACACATGCAAGCAAAAGACCATACACACTAAATAAAACTAAGTAAGATTAAACTAAAAATAAAAAAGAATTATGGAGCTGAAAAAGATGGTTCTATCATGAAAGAGTGCTTGCTGCTTTTGCAGCGGACTCACAGTCAGCTTCCAGCACCTCTAGCTCCAAGGCATCCAACATCTTCCCCTGCCCCCAAGGACACCTGTACTCATGAATATATACTTAATTATAGACACACAGGCATATACATTAATTAAAGATAAACCTGAAAAAATAAGAATCATCTATTCCCAGTAATTTTTTTTTACCAGTTATTAATACTAGCTTGTCATGTGGAATGTTTTCTGCAAACACATGTGGGGCCAGAAGAGAGAAAGGCCAGCAAGGATTCCAGGCTCCTGGCCAGGTTTAGTAGCTAATTATGTTGGCAGCCAAAACCAGAGGTCTCAATTTGCTCCTGTGTAAAATGATCCGGGCTGGCTATGAGGCTCCCTCGACGCCTACAGGCCCTCCCTTCTGTGGATCCATGAACATCGCATCGTTAAAGACTTTGAGAGAATAGGAAGCCTGTGTTCTTTTACATACCTTATTAATCTGTCCCCCTTTCCAGCCTTTTCTCTTCTTCCATGGATAGAATAAAAACAAGTTTCAGTCAAACCCAGATTCTTTGTCTATATTTTTAGTCTTTTCCCATTACCACAATACACCCAAGTTCCTTGAGTTCTCCTATCCAGTCTCAGGTATCCTGAAAATACTTGGTCATGGCAGAGAGCACTGTAGAATGCCAGAGCCACATACGGCCTGACTCCATACTCTGGAGACGGAAGGATGCATAGGCATGATGTCCTGAAATGTTTTTAAGATGCCAGCATTACTCTCCCCATCTGAAAAGTGGGTGTTCTAGTTTTCTTTGTTACTGTGATAAAACACTTAGATCAAAAGCAACTTGGGGGGGGGAGGTTAATTAGTCTATACTTGCAGGTCACAGTCTATCACTGAGGGAAGTCAGAGCAGGAACTCAATCAGGAACTTGAAGTAGAAGCCATGAAGGAATGTTGCTTGCTGGCTCACTCTCAGGCTTATGCTTACCTAGTTTTTTTGTACACAGCCCAGGACCACCATGTAGGGAATGGTGCCACCCACAGTGGGCAGAACCCTCCTACATCAATTAACAACCAATACAGTGCCCCACAGATATGACCACAGGCCAGTCTGATCTAGGCAATTCTTCTGTTGAGACATCCTAACCAAATGACTCTAAACTGTGTCAAGTCGATAGATAAAGCTAACTAGGACGATGGGATATCCATAATCTCTTTCCAGCCTTGGTAGTGGCATTTTTAACTTGGTGACAGAATAGACCAGAGGACAGAAGAGCATGTGATATAATGACAGGGCTCCTGGCTGGCGTTGTGGATAGACAGTTGCCCATCGAACCTCTTTCTCTGGACTACTTCTTCCCAAGGTATCACACCATTCTCACTGAATTATGAACACTCTTTGAGGCTTCTGATAGCACCAAACAGGGTAGCTCCCTTCTGTGGTGGTTAATATGGTCAACTTGATCTAAAACCACCTAGGAAATACATCTCTGGGCTTGTCTTTAGATGTGTTTAGAGTACTGTGGGTGGCACTATCCCATAGGCTGGGTCCCTGAACCAAATAAGAAGGAGAAAGTGATCCGAGCACCAATATCCATCTCTTTCTGCTTCCTGACTGTGGATCCAACATGACCAGCTGCCTGATGCTCCTGCTATGATGTCTTTCCCACCATGGCAGACTATACCATCAAAATGTGATCAGAAATAAACCCTGCCTTCATTAAGTCGCTTTTTATCCAATATTTTGTCACAGCAGTAACAAAAATTCCTAGTACACCGTACTTATTAGTAAGTTTTATCGTCAGCATGATCAACAGACAGAAACAGCTCTCCATTTCACTGGATTCAATCCATGACACTTGGATCTATGCATCTGGGCAAAAGTAGAAATGAAAATAAATAAAAATAAAAATAAATCATGGTGGCAGGAGTGTGTGACAGAGGAGAACTCTTCACTTATCAGCTAACCTGGAAGCAGAGAGTAAGACACAAAGGAGTCAGGCATAGTATACCCACTAGGATCCCAGGCCCAACTCCCTGCCCCCCATGACCTACATCTTCTAACTAGGTCTTACTTCCTAAAGTTTCCAGAACATCCCCGAATAGCATCGCCATCTGGGGGTACATTTCATATTTATGATTCTGTCTGTTGCAGAGCCCCACACTGCTCGTGTGGACTCGCTACATGCCCCAGATATCACTATGAACTTCAGCCTGGATCCTCACACTGATTAGAAAAGAGTATCCCAGTGAGGAGTGGTTCTGTGGTCAGAGCTCAGTAGGTCAATGCTGTCCTTGGCTACTATAATCATCTTGGCAGGAAGGGAGCTATTCTAAAGAAACATTGTGCCTCTCCTTTTGGCTACCAGATTATTGGAACAATGGACTTTCTTCAAGAGTCTCATGCTGGGGAAAGAAAAGGCTGGGGCACTGGTGCCAGGCATTTCTGACTACCTGTCAGACCATCTTGCAGAAGAGACTAAAACCTAGAAAATAAGAGGTCAGTGATGGCTTGGACATTACCTTGCTATATGCATATGCCCCATCTTTTATTCAAATCTAAACCTCATGTCACGACTTTAAAGATGGACTTGCAGAATCATTGGGCCTCTTTATACCTCCTCCCAGTGAGGGCATTTTATTCAAAAATCTCACTTTTCTGTTTCTCACCATTAATAGTATCTTTAATTAGCATGGACCTGGCTTGTGGGGCAGACTGTCAGGATGCAGGCACTGACAATCTATGGTAACAACTACATAAAATAGCTGATCCTGGCTCTTAACTAACAAAAGTATGGTGTGTGTATACTGCGTCTCTGTTTTTGTTTGTATATCTTGTGTATGTTGTATACATTATACACATGTACCTATGAGAACATCCAACAACTTTACTTTGTTTCAAAGGAGCCAAGAAATAGGGGAGAAAACAGAACACAAAGCTGTGACCCCATCTCAGAGTTCCTGGAAATCCAATTTTTGCAGGATAAAGCAAGCCAGACCGGAAGAGACAGGTAATATGTGGCTCTTTTTACTCCCATTGGCAGAACACCGTATGGAATGATCTTATAAACCCAGCAGAGGCACTGGAGCAGACAGGACCCCTTTGTGTCTGGCTCACAGCACCAGTGGGCTCTGCTTCTGCTTTTCCTTCCATGCCAAGTGGGGACCATAGCTCCAGCATTTGGGAATAAGCCATGAGTATGTACTCTTTACTGGTTCCTTTTCTTCCCTATTAATGGTGACAGTGTTGGTGGTGGTCTATGTGTGTGCGTGTGTCTGCATATATGCATGCATGCATGTGAGTGCCGCATGTATGTGTGTCCATGTGTATGTGTTGTAAGGGGTTGGGGTTGCTGGTGCCTCAGAGTTAGGTGAACATGCTGTGCTTGCATCTGTTTGCTTGATTCAGTTTCCCTTTTCAGTCTTGAATGCATGGCTGGCTTCCAAGACACCTTCATAAACTGCAGAAGTGATGCCCGTGATGACGATAGGGTGCTTACTGTTCTTGCTTCATTTCTGTTGCCATGATAAAAATATCCACTAAAAAGCAATTTAGAGGAGAAAGGGTTTGTTTTAGTTCACAATTCCAGGCAATAGCCCATGACAACAGAAGGAGCTTGAAGCACTAGAGGCATCACACCCACAGTCAAGAAGAAAGAGCAATAACCACATACTTGCTTACTTATTCTCAGCCCCATCTCTACCTTTACACAGTCCAGGACCCAAACCTAGGAAATGATGCTGCCCACAGTGGGCACTTCTTCACTTATCAGTTAACTATCAAGACAATGCCCCACAGATCTACCCCACAGGCCAACCCTATGTAGGCAATCTTTCATGAGACTCTCTTGCCAGATTGCCCATATGATTCTAGGTTGTATCAAGTTGATAGTTAGAAGTACCAATCACAAAGAAAGACTGAGTACTTTATAAACTACATCACTAAGAGCACATTTGTACTTTGTGCTGTGGAAAGGAATCTGTATGTGAACACTGTAAGGAGCCCAGCACATACACACTGCTAATCATTTTACCATTGAAAAAACTTTTTATTGATTCTTTGTGAATTTCACATCATGCACCCCAGTCCCACTCATCTCCCTGTCCCTCCATATCTGTCCTCCACACTTGCAACCTCCCCATAAAAGAAAATTGAAAATGAAACAATAAATTAATCTTTAAAAAGTCTTGCCATAGAAGCTTCCGCGTGTCATGGTACATTTGCCCAAAGAGCTTTACTTACATGTTCAGTGGGGAGAGTCATTGGTGTGGCTGGAGGCCTCCAGCTTCTGCTACACTAGCAATGCTGAATCCTCACCTGGACTCCTCTAGGATATCCTATTGTTGCCCTGTGTCATAAAGCTCCTGCATGATCTCCTCCCTTCAAGTGCTCCAGCAGTTCACAGATGGAGTAGATGTTGGGTGGGCCAACTCAAAGCCCTGGATCTGGACCTGGTAGAAGCTGAGTTGGTCATCCTGCCAGGTCTCTTGCACCCACACCACCAGGGCCAGTTCCCCAGCACTGCCCCAGCAAGCTCACTCAATGCCACAGCAGGCAAGGCATGAGACCAGCTCTCATGGGCTCATGCCCTCGGGCCAACTCACTCAGCCCCATCCCAATCCCTGTCACCTGGTCCAGGGAAGAAACAGGGCCTGCTAGTCACTTTTAATCTATATGGTTTCAAGGGAAATGTAATACTCAGTAGCCTTGATATTTGCCAAGTCCCTGTTACACACAGAGAGGGGGCGGTCAGGAAGAAGGATCCCCAACAAACAACATGAATCCCAGAGCAAGATGGTCAGACAAGACCATAGGTGAAAGACTAAACTTTGGAATGACTTGCTGAGATGGTCAGTGCTAATTGTCAACTTGATGCAATCTAGCATCACCCAGGAAGAGATTCTCAGCATGGGATTGTCTAGATCAAGTTGGCCAAGAATCGTGTCAATAGAGGATTCTCCTGATTGTTAACTGATTCGAGAAGACCCAGCCTGAAAGTAGACAGCATCATTCCCTGGTTTTGGATCCTGGACTCTATATTAGAGTAGAGAAAGCTAGTTGAATTCATACACTTCTCTCTCTCTCTCTCTCTCTCTCTCTCTCTCTCTCTCTCTCTCTCTCTCCTTGTCATTGTGAGTGTGACAAGCTGTTTTAAGATCCTACATTGACTTCCCCACAAAGATGGACTGCAATCTGGCATTGTGAGCTAGAATAAACCCCTTTCCCCATAAGTCACTTTTACCAGGGTGTTATCAGCAGAACTGATAATGGAAAACTATCTCTGAGCCTATTCCCCACATAAACTGCTAGGGATGAGATGGATCACAAGTCTTTCAGGGTGGTAATCCTCTGTCTTCTCAGCTTCCTGGCTCTCTGAATAAAGTTCATGTTACAGTTTTCACTTCTCATCTCTGCTCATTGGTTTCTCGAAGTGTCAGGCAACACCCACCCAATTCCACTTTCAATACCATGCTGTCCCACTGGCCCACGGAATATGAAAGGAGCCAAGGAAAGATGCATTTCCTGGGAGAATGAATACAATCACTGTCTGTGGAATTGTCCCAAAGCCAAGTCTGCCTTCCCATGGGGATCTAGCTGGGTTTCTCCTCCTTAGAGTGATGCTCGTAGTCTTGATCCCAAAGGGCCTTGGATAAAAAGGAACTTGCTGTTCAGCAAATGAGACCAACTTCTTGTTTTGCAATAATTTTTTTTTCTTAAATTTATCCTGTTTTGGAGCAGGGAGGGCTTATGAGGCTTCTCCCCTCCCTGAGGATTTATAGAGAATTAATGGTGGCTTAAAGGAGGAGCTTACAAGGCCCCACCCCTCTCTGAAGATTCATAGACAGCTTACATCAGCTAGAGCAATCATAAGGTTCTGCTCCTTTACGGGTTTATAGACAGCTAATAGTTGCTGGAGGAGGGAGAGAGGGTAACCAGTTACGCTGCCTGTGTTCTAGTAAACGACCCCACCCTTGGTCCATGAGCTGAAAAGCAACCTTTCTGAAACTCATTGGATCACACATTACAAGAAGGTAGAAGGAAGCATGGTTGGGAAGAGAAAGAGAAGAGATCAACAGGAGTCAGAGTAGGATGAAAAGGGCAGTGTAAAGTAAACATGACCAAATGAATTAGACACATGTATGGAGATGTCACAATGAAATCTATTGGTGTGTATAATTCATGTATCCTAATAAAAATATTTTAAAAGAACCTATAACCAGCACTGAGACCTGTTGTATCCAGATTAAGCATCCTGGCAAAATCCTGCTTCAAGTCAAGAAGGTCTTTGTAAAGATATAACCAGTTGAGACAGGGACAAGGACAAAGGTCCACTATCACAGGGAAGACAGACTCAGAGGAAGGTCAGACAGCAGCCATCAGGAATGTTACTGCTAATGCCCTGAATTTGAGGAAATCTAAGGCCATTTACAGCACCAATTTGCGACTTCAAGTTAGTTGCAAAGAACAACCAATTTCCTGGCTTGATTCCCACATGATGTAAAAATCTACTTATTTTCTGAATCCTTAGGGAGAATGTGAGCTTTCATTTGTGTGTATATATTGTTGAAGGGGTTGTTTATATGCTCATGTGTGTTCATGAGTGTGGTATGGGTGTGTATGTATGAATGAGTGTACACATGTGTGGGTGTAGATGCCAGAAGTCAACATCAGGTATCTTCTTCAGTTACATCTCACTTTGCTTTTTTAAGACAGGGTCTCTCACTGAACCTGGGGCTCAGTGACTTGGCTAGACTGGTTTGACAGTGATTGGCCTGGATCCACCTGTCTCTGCTGCCATCCATAGGTGAGATTACAGATGCTATGGACCCAGAATTTTATGTGGGTCCCAGGGATCTGAACTCTGGTTCTCATGCCTGCATGGCAAGCACTTTATCAATTAAGCCATCTCCCCAAACCTGAATGTAGGTTTTCTCTGAATGAAATGAGGACTCAGAATGTAGTTCATGGATACACATCATTGAAAAATTGCAAAATTAGAAAGATCCAGTTCCTACATGAGATAACTATGACCCAGGAAATGTAAGATACAGAAGTACAAGTTGTTATTCAGAGAAAACAATAAGGCAAGGATGATTTGTGGGTCAGGAGAGATGGCTCACTGATTAAGAGTATGTACTGTTCTTGTAGAGAATCTAAGTTTGGGTCTCACTGCCCATGTTAGGTAGCTAACAACTACATGTAAGTTGAGGGGACATCCATTACCCTCGTCTGGCCTCTGCAGGCACTTCACTCACATACACATACCTACACATATACACAAAAACATACACATATGTTTAAGAAAATTAATGTTAAAAAAGGAAAAAGTTTGGAAGGATTTCTTCTTTCTCAAAGAAAGGTCAAAACAGGGAAAAAAAAAAAAAAGAACATTTGGAGATGATTAACAGAGATATTCATTCCACAAGCAGCTGCTGTTTACTTACTATATATCAGATACAACATTAGAAGACATGTTCAATGAATAAACCCTTCCAGGCTTCCAAAATCTAATATTCTAGATGGAGAAAACAAGGTTGACCAGATGTCCATTGGCAAGAATAGCAAATAGAACAATTCAAAACTGTTGTAGAATTCCTTAGCATGGAGGCATAGTCTACAGGAAAAGTGTTGTGACAGGAGTGGTGGGGAGACACAACCCAGTCCATGAGTGGCCTGAGGAGTTTCTTCTCCTTTAGGAACCTCCACTCAGGTAAGGCCAGAATCATGACTATATCTAAGAAAAGAATGTCAGAGTGAGTTTTCTACTTTTGTTTATTTGTTTGTGATAAAAACACTCTAAGGAAAGGAACATAGGAAAGAAAGGGTGATGCTCCAGGACATAGTCCACAGTCTGTGAAAAGAAGCCACAGTGTCAGAAGCCTGAGACAGCTGTTCCCATTACATCCACAGTTAGTGGAAAAGAGAAAAGTGAATGGACCTGTACTGGCTGGTTTTGTGTCAACTTGACACAAGCTGGAGTTATCACAGAGAAAGGAGCCTCAGTTGAGAAAATGCCTCTATGAGATCCAGCTGTAAGGCATTTTCTCAATTAGTGATCAAGGGGGGAGGCCCCTTGTGGGTGGTACCATCTGTGGGCTGGTAGTCTTGGGCTCTATAAAAAAGCCAGCTGAGCAAGCCAGGGGAAGCAAGCCAGTAAGGAACATCCCTCCATGGCCTCTGCATCAGCTCCTGCTTCCTGACCTGCTTGAGTTCCAGTCCTGACTTCCTTTGGTGATGAACAGCAGCATGGAAGTGTAAGCTGAATAAACCCTTTCCTCCCCAACTTGCTTCTTGGTCATGATGTTTGTGCAGGAATAGAAACCCTGACTAAGACAGGACCTTTTTCAGGTTGTTCTCATTTAACTATCTCCTGACTGATACAGTTCAGGGCCCAGCCCATAAAGTGATACTGCTTACACTCAAGGTAGGTCTCCCTATATCAGTTAACAACCAGGGCAAGTCCCCACAGACATGCCCACAGGCTAACCTGATCTAGGTAAGTACCCATTAAGACTCTCTTTCCAGGTGATTTTAGACTTGTGTCTGGTTAAGAGTTAAAACTAGCCAGCACAATGAGTCAGAGTGACATGGAGCTGGTGAGTTTATTAATAGATGGGAGTATATACTCTTTAGACTGAAGCAAAGGAATTCAGGGATAGGAACAATTAGAAATAGGAGAGTACACATTGAACATGTGGACGTAGAGTTCTCAGGAGGAGGAGTCACACTTTGATGTCACTAAGTGGTATGTATAGGGGCTGGGGAGATGGGTAAAGGGCTTGCTAAGCAAGCATGAGATCCTGAGTTTGGGTCCCCTTAACTAAAGCTAGGCATAGTGATGCGCCTCCGTAACTCAAGCACTGGGGGGCAAAGATGGGCAGATGCCCAAAGCTCACTGGCTAGGCAGCTTAGACATATTGATAAACTCTGGGTTCAGTGAGAGACCCTGCCTCAAAAAATAAAGTGGAGAGAGATTAAAGAAGACACTTGAAATTGATTTCTGTCCTCTGCTTGGACACATAAGTACAACACACATGTGATTTTGTAGCTTTTTCTAAGTTATTTTGCTCAAAGAATGTCAGTTACAGCAAGATTTAAAGACTAACTCTAAGAATCAAGGAAGTACATATAAAAGCTATTTTACCTATTTCTCTTAAAGAATCAACCCCTGTAAATGAAAGTTTAAGGTTTAGATGTAGGGCTGAAAGGGAGAGTTAACCCATTCAAAGCTACCACACATACTGTGGCCTTATGTAAGCCTAATTTGTTGTCACAAATCAGGCTCATCTGGGAAGAGGGTACTTCAGTTGAGAACGTGTTTCCCTAAGACTGACATGTAGGCAAGTTTGTGTGGGGCGTTTTCTTGGTTAATGATTGTAGGAGGGCACAGCCTACTGTGGGTGGTGCCACTCTTGGGCAAGCAGGTTGGGATGCTATAAGCCATAGGTAGCAAGCCACTAAGCAATGTTCCTCTATGACCCTCTGTTTCTGTTCCTGGCTCCAGGCTCCTGCCTTGAGTTCCTGCCGCTGATCTACCTTCATGATGTACTACAACTGTAAGCTGAAGTAAACCCTTTCCTCCCGATGTAGCTGTTGGTCATGGTTTTTGTCACAACAAAAGAAAGTTAACTTTCTATTAGTAAATAGGACTATTGTTTAAAACATCATTGTTTGAGATGACTTCGGGAAAGACAAGCACTGTGTCATAGGCAGTTGTAATGTTTTTCTCTTTAGATTCATTTTACTTTTAAGTGTATGTGAAGGGTAACGCACATGAGTGAAGGCATCCACAGAAGCCAAAAGTGTTTGATCCTCTGGAGCCGAAGTTTTAGGTGGTACAAGAAGTCCAACATGGGTGCCGAAAACTCAACTCAGGACCTCTACAAATGCAGTGCCTACTTTTAACCAGTGACCCATCTCTCCTGTCCCCAGAGGTTTGGATTTTTATCAATTGTGCTGAAGTCTTCCACTCCCAACCAGATTCTCAAGTGAGAGTTTCTTTTTTATTCTGTTTCCAGTCCTTCCCACTCCCAACCTCCCCCCCCCCCTTTTCTCTTTTCATCCTGCCTCAGCTGGGAGTCACACTTGAACCTTTGGGATCTTAAGGTCAATGAGGCAGAATAAAGAGACTGTGTCAAGGCACAGCATGTCTAAATTACTGTCTACACAAATGGAAGAAACAGAGTTGATGGTGAACTGTGCTAGGATTACTTGCATAGGGGCTCCATAGCCTCAGGCTCTGTCTGCAAGCCATTCACTAACAAAGGATGCTCTAAACCCAAACCCGAGCCTCTAATCCTAGAAGACTCTGAGAACATAAAAGATACTTACTCGGGGCTAGTGTTGGACATTGAGAAGTAAGACACCCTGCTGACCATCAAGAAGTGAGGGTCTACAGCAGATGGTGACCTTTCAGGCTGCCTGCCCCCCCCAACCCCAGTCTTTCACCCACCCTGCTCACCATTTCTCCATATCACTCAGCTCTGGGAATTTAGCCTCTTGCCATTTTCCATAGACACCCTCTCCGGCTAGCCCAACTCATCTCATACATATTTAAATTTCATTTTCCCCACCTCCTTTCAATCCTGAATGCCAGCCACGGGCATTCCGCCTATTTCTGGATGTGGTAGTGGGCTTCCATGTTCTGTTTTGCTGGGGTTTCATCAGCTTTAATCTACTGAAATGCTGAACTCACTTCAGCCTTGTTTGGTTGGGATATAAAGTCTTGCATCTGGTTACACCTCTTCTAGGGTGTCTTTGAAGGTCTATTCATTTTGTTTCACGTGTGAGTGTTTTGCCCGCATGTATGTATGTGCACCTTGTACATGCTTAGTGACTATGGAGGTCAGAAGAGGGGATGAGATTCCCTAGAACTGGAATGATGGATAGTTATGAATCAGCTGTGGGTGCTAGGAACTGAACCCATGTCCTTCATATGAGCAACAAGTGTCCTTAACTGTTGAACCATCTCACAAACACTGCTTCTAATATTTTTGAGGGTAGATATTGAGATGGAGTCTTACTATATAGCTCAGAGCTGATTTTAAAATTTGTGGTCTAGGTCAGTGGGGCATGAAATTCCTGATCCTCCTGCCTCAGCTTTAATAAGTGCTGGGATTATATGTGTGTACCACCATTTCTGGTTCTATTTCTTTCCTCAGGTGCAAGTGTGTGTGCATGCATGTGTTCATACTTGGTCTTGTTCCTCAGGTATAACCCACCTTGTATTTCGAGACAAGGCTTATTCCTGGAACCTGGGGGTCCTTGATTAGGGTAGGCTGACTGGCAGGCCCACCTGCACATGTACCACCTCATTGGGCTTTTTCTTTTCTTTTCAGCGTTGACTCTGTGGAAACACTGATCCAAATGCTTACACAGCAAGCACACTGACTAAGCCATCCTCCTAGGCCAATGGTGCTTAAATCCTTAGAAGTGCCCCAGCTTTTTAACTGTGTGTTTCACCATTACCTAAAATGCTTACTCTGCATGACCCGAGACACCTGCTTACTCTCTGCCAGTTTAATGCTACCACTTAATTAGCTTTTGAAATGCATGGTCTTTGGCCATGAAGTAGTAAAAGGGCCAGACACTTGGGGACACCCAAGATAGTAGAGCTAAGCGACAAAAATCCTAATGTGAGCCTGGCCTCTTTGCCGTCATGTTGTGTCTGTTTCCTTGACTTTGGTTCAGAATCCTGCTTGATTCAGTGTCAGCATGCTAGCCATTGGAAAGGAGCCTGTCTACATAACCTACCTCACCTCTCTTCAAAGCTGAAGGTGCTGGGATCCATCTCGTCTTAAACCTGGAGTCATCTTGGATCCCAGGAATGACAGACATTAACAGGACCCCTCCCAGATACAGACAATTGTCTGCTACGGTGGGGCTACCTTGGGAACAGAAATAATCCTGTCCCCTAAACTAGTTTGTCCCTCAAAGCTATAAGGATTTCTTTGAAAAAGCTTAGAGAATCTGGGTTAAGACAATAACTTGCAAATCCTCATGACTGCTTAATTATGCATACCTATCCCGCTTGCCCCTAGTCTCATGTCAATACCCCAAAGAAGAACTGGAGGTCACTGGACTTCATTATCTGTTACCTTTCCCCTGTGTGCACTGATTAAATCTCCTCTCTCTGCTTTTCACTACTACTTATCTCTTTAATTGGTGTGTTGGGGCAGGTTATTGAATGTTCTAGTTTTCTTTCTGTTGCTGTGATGAAATACTCTGGCCAAAAGCAACTTAGGGAAGGAAAGGATTTATTTGGCTTAGGCTTCCTTGTCACAGTCCATCACTCAAGGAGGTCAGGACAGGAATTCATGCAAGAACTTGAGACAAAGACTATGGAGGGCTGCTTGTTTGCTGACTCTCTGACTCACAGACTCTTGGTTAGTTATCTTCCTTACACAACTTAAAACCACCAGCCTAGGGAATGGAGCTACTCACAGTGGGCTGAGCCTCTTACATCAATCAGAAATCAACACAATTCTTCACAGACATGCCTGCAAACCAATCTAATGGAGGTAATTTCACAATTGAGATTCCCCTCTTGGATGACTCCAGGGAGCTATCAAGATGACAGTTAAAACTAACTTGGCGACTCCACCCATGACACACAAACACACTATTTCAACTCCTTGTCCTCTGAGGTGTCATGTTAATATCATAAAACATAGTCAAACTTTAAAGTCCCACAGCTTAAAAAAAAAGTCCCAAGTCTTGTAACTGTGGGCTCCTGTAAATTTAAAAGCAAGTTGCATATTTACTTTTATTTAACTAGGAGGAGTGGGGGTACAAATACCCAACGAGATCCACCGGATATGAGTGCTGGGTATCAAACAAAGGTCCTCTGGCAGAACAGTACACACTCTTAACTGCTGAGCTCTCATCCCCAATACACACTTGTTATTCCTGTTGGAGCTGAGCCTTTGGCCCTAAATCTCCACTAAGAGGATCAGGATGGTTAAGTCCGTGCAGGGACTAGAAGTGAGCAGCTGACACAAAGTCTAATGGGCCTGAAGACTTGTCTGTACCACAGCAGAGGACCCCGGGTAGGTTGATGTTTCTAAGACTGAGTGGATACTACCCAGGACAGGCTCAGGGGTCCAGGTTTAGGAAAGGCAGAATCTGAAGAGTTCACTAAAGTTTCTAGTTTACTTGATGGCTAAGAAGTGATTGTCTTAACTGAGAGGAGAAATACAGACTTCCTGCAAGGGAAGGGAGTTCGCTTAGGACCATACTTTGTTTTAAAAGCCTGAATGGCAACAACATCTGTGACCCCTTCTAGCAAGAAGTAGGAACAGCTGGCTTTATAGCTGATATTGAGACATCAGTTCTCAACCTTCCTAATACTGTGGCCCTTTAATTCTAATACCTAATGCTGTGACCCTTCATGTTCTGATGACCCCCAACCATAAAATTATTTTCATTGCTATTTCATTACTCTAATTTTGCTATGGTTACAAACTGTAATGTAAATATTTCTGGAGATAGAGGTTCGCCAAGGAGGTAGAGACCCACAGATTGAAAGATACTGCTGTAAGGGATGGGTTGGGGGGAACTGTAGATCTTAATTGTCCAGCAGGAAGTTATGGACAGTAAATATGTCACCATCCTGACAAGAATAAAAATAGTTCAGACACTTGCGCCCCTCCCTTTGTCTATCAGACAATTGACACAATAGACTTAAGAAATTAGAATCTCCCCAGGAGCCCTACACTGGGAGAAGGAAAAGGCTGGAGCTAGCCAAGGGAGGGGAGGGGTTGTCTCCCAGGAAGACATTTCACACCATTCTAACAACTTGTCAAACCAGCTTGCAGGAGAGACTGTAGCTGAGACAATGGTGGGTCAGTGATGGGCAGCACCATACCTTGCCAGGACTGCTTAGCTTATGCATTACCTTTTGACTCACTCAGTAGCCCTGACTGTCCTGGAACGTCCTATGTAAACCAGTCTGGCCTCTAGTTTACAGAGATCCACCTGAGTCTATCTCCCAGGTGCTGGAATTAAAGTTGTGTGCCATGATGACTGGTTCTTGCTTTCTCTTTAAACCTAAACCTCATGTTAAGACACTGAAGATGGAGTTTTACAGAGCAAGGGAAGCACAGGACACTTTTGTTTCTCTTTCAATGTGGTCATATTGAATAAACCTTCTTTCTCTGATTTACATTATAACTAATTTAACTGGCTTATTGAGGATGGATGTTAGAGTCTGTCTTGTTAAGAAGCCAGGTTCCAAAGGCACTCCACAACTGGCACAGGCCCTAGCCCCACAGAGGTGCCGAGGAAACACCCATGTTCACCACTGCAGCTGGCATCTGAACACAGGAACTGGGACTCAGTGGGAGAAGACATATGGGAGAAGGAGGAAGAGGAGGAGGAAGAGGAGGAGGAGGAAGAGGAGAGAGGATGCAGCTCTGAGGACCTCATGCCAGTGCTGGGGTCTGGACAATTGTTCTAAGAGATAGACCACTTTCATAGTACCTGGGTGTGTTCCAATGTAGTCCAGACTACTGTTGGGGCCAAGCATAGCTACAACAATACCTTTCTTCTGTAAAGAAAATAAAAAGTTCCCTACAGAAATCTGTCTGAGCATCTCTAACTCCCAGACTAACAAGATGTCAGGATTCAGGAGACTAGCAAAGGTTCCTAACTCTCACTTCCCCAAGGATTTTCCAAGGCTGCCAACCTCCAGGACATCAGAAGGCTACTTATATAGAGGACACACCTCAGCCAGGTGGGCCTCTCCTCCCCACTACCCTGCTTAGAACTCCTCTCCCTGAAGCCCAGGGTTAGGGGCAGATTGGCTACAGGCCTTTATGGTGAAACTTCCATCCTTTTTCTCTGAGACTCATAAGAGGGGACCATGCTCTGCCTCATGGGCCTTAACTCTCTGTAGGTCACCCATCATCCTGCTGTCATCTGCCTGCCTTTCTATCTGTCCATCTGTCTATCTGCCCATGCCATTAATAACTCCTCTAACAAATACCTCACCCAAAATTAATGATTCACTTCAGTATCTGCCTCAGATTCCCCCCCCCCCCGAGCCCTCAAGCCCCTGACCAACCTTTCAGGGAAGCCAGGTGCTGCCTCACGGGCCGCTATTCCTCACTTGGCAACTCACACCTGCTCAGGGAAAATTAGGCCAATTGCTGAGGACGAAGACTATTAACTGCATCACTTGGCTCAGACAACAGTATCAAAGTGCTCATGAGGAGCAAATGAAGTGGGCTTTATCTGCAAACATCAGAGTCCTAATTGACATGGTTAATTTCTCATTAAATCATCTCATTCCTGAACTTAGAAAGTTAATATCTAAATATCAGAAAACTGGCCTCTTCACAAATGTAACTGTCTGGTGGATTTAGTGTGGTTATGGAAGCCAGAAGAACAACATCGATGTTCCAGAAATAAACTAGTAGCTGCTGAACAGAGAGAAGGGAGAGGGACTTTAAGCAAACCTTCTAATATACAGAGCATATTACAGAGCCTGTATGTCAGGGGCACAGGGGTGGGTGGTCTGGTTACATCAAGCACCGAGTTCTAGTCCCAACATCATTTTTTTAAAAAACCAGGATCTAAGGAGATGCTCACTGGGTAAAATGCTTGCCACATAAGGGTAAAGACCTGAGTTCAGACCCCCAAGACCCACCTAGACATGGCGGTGTGTGCCTGTTATCCCAGTGGCCCTATGGAGCCATGGAGGCAGAGACAGGAGAATTCCTAAAGCCCATGGGCAACTATCCTGGTATAAGCAGCAGGAGGCTAAGAAAGAGAGATAGTTGAATTTTAGGCGAGCCTAGGCTACATAGCCAGACCCTGTAACACACACACACACACACACACACACACACACACACACACACACACACACATGTGCGCACGCATGTGCATGCAATAGCGCATGCTTCTTATCTCAATATGAGTAACTACTGAGCCAGCATCCCTGTATGCCCAGAGAAATGCTACCATCTCAAAAGAAAGAGAAAAGAAGGCTTTCCCTTCTGTAGCTCCCAGACCTCCCAACCTTAACATAGAGCCAATGCTGAGGGGGAAATGTAGACCATGCAGGTCTCAAAACACCCAGCCATTGGCAGGGACAACCTGAGCCATGGGTAATATGACAGAGGTAGGCTGGGTTTTTTTTGCCTCAGGTAGCTGTCAGTGTCACTGACTCCAATAGAAGAGGACAGCGAGAGTCACACGTGAACTTTGACATTACTCACTTACTCTCTGAAGTAGCAGGTTAGATCAAGATGGCACAAGAAGAATCGGCAAGATGGCTCAGCAGGTAAAGGCATATACCACCAAGCCCGATAAACTCAATTCCTGGGACTCACATGGAGGAAGATAGAACTGACTCCCACAAGTTGTCCTCTGACCTCCACATGTTGCCATGGCATGCATGTGCCACACATATAGACACACAGACATTTATTTATTTTTATTAAAGAGACCGTGAGCACATTAAAGTAAGGGCTCCAGAGACATCTAGCTGCCCATGGCTAGCAGAAAACCTGGACAGGTTAGCCCATGAAATAAGGTTGGCTTTTGGTTTGGAGTTGTTTGTTTCTTTGTTTGTTTGTTTGCAAAACCAAAATGAATGCTTGTGAAATCATTGGCCTACCAAGGCAAGAGAATTGCCAGGAAGTGAGACTAACCTGTGGTATGTAGTGAGTTCAGGGCTAGCCTAGGTTATGGCATGAGACCAAGTCAAACAAACAAAACAATAAAAGCTGTCAATAATTCAAGGCACCAAACCTCAGGGCAGAGTGACAAAGTACCAGGATGTAAGAGCCAGGGTCTAACCTAGAACTGACTTCCTATCTCTTGTGTGATTTTCCGTTGTTATCCCATAGCCATATTGTATTCTATTTTCGCATGTGAAGACACACACCAACATGTCTCAAATCACATTTCTAGTTTGTTGTACAAAATAAGAATCTCTGGTGCTGTTGTGCAGCTGTGATCCCAATAACCAGGACGCTGGGGCAGGAGAATTGCCAGGAGTTTCAGGGTAGCCTGGGCTATAAAGTGAGACTCAGCTTCCAACACCAACGAGGCCTAGGGGTGTAGCTAACCAGTAGAGCGCTGGCCCAGAATCCCCAAGGAGGGGCTAGAGAGGGGGGTGGGTGGCTTAGCAATAGAGTGTTTGCTGAGGGTCTCTAAGGGCAGCCCTGAAGTTGCTGCCTATAAAAGGCAGTCATGTGGAGTTTAGTGCAACTCTGGGGTAAAGTGTGGAAGGCAAAAGAGGTACAGCTGGAGAGGGGCACATTGCATCTTGAACAAACCCCAAAAGTATCTCCCTCAGGGGTTCTCTGAAGTCCTTCACGCCAGCCCTTCATCCTGTGTTCAATTCTTCCAGTCCATTCGGCCTCCTGAGGCCCTGCTAAAAGGCCTGCCTGTGAAGGCCATTGTACTCCACTGCGGGCTGTGTGAATATCCCATTACCAATGAGAAGTAATTTATTCGCTTAAAATGGCCAACTCTCTTATTTTGTTTTAACAAGCTGGCTCTCTTGCCAAAATAAGTCCACGCCTTTGAAAAGACTATTTTCAAAGCCTCACACGAGCTCCGGCTTGAGAAATAAATCTGAAATCAGCCAAGGCAGCCTGACCTCATCCCTGCACTCCAACATTAAATGGGCAGCTCAGAAAAGGGAAATAATTGCTTTCCAAATTCCATCCGGAAACTTAATCCTAAAGGGACTAGAAAGTTGTCCTCTGAACTCCACGTGAGTGCTGGGGCCCTCTCACATCCACACCAGAAAACGAATCAATATACAAGTAAATAGATAAATGTAATTTTAAATTTTTATAAGTAGGAGCTAAGAGGAGAGGGACGAAAGAGGGAAGAGGAAGCAGAGAAGAAGATGCGGGGAGAAGGGGAAGGAAGGGGTACCAAGATGGGAGAGAAGAAGATGGGGAAGAGAGGTCACTGAAGAGGAGACGAGAGGAAGGGAGGAGGGATATCCAGGAGGAGGAGAAACAGGAAGCAGAAAAGGAAGGAGAGAATTAGGGAAAGAAACAAGAGGGGAGGGGAAAGGAGGAGACAAAAGGAAGAAAGTGGAGAGAAGAGAGGAGGAGATGGGGACACAGGAAAAGGCAGAAGCAGAGATAGAGGGGCCAGGAGGCAGGGAGGGACCCTGGATTTCAACGGTGACTGTCAAGGGTCTGTACCATTCTCTCTGCTCTTGGGTATGTTTGATGATCCTGCAATAAAAGCACAGCTAAGGCCAGGGTGGTGGCCCATACCTTTAATTCCAGCACTTGGGAGGCAGAGGCAGGCGGATCTGTGAGTTCAAGGCCAGCCTGGTGTACAGAGTAAGTTCCAGGGTTACACAGAGAAACCCTGTCTCAACCCTCCCCCCAAATAAACAGCCACTGCTAGGGACCTTCTTGTTTTAATCTTGCAGTTCCATCTGTCCAAGTTCAGCCTAACAAATGAGAGGGTGTGAAAAGATTTATTTATAAAGTCATTTATCATAGCCTTTGTGGTCAACACAAAAAGAGGAAGCCAGTGGCTAAATTTCCAATTACTCCATTTGAAATGGTGACAAGATAAACAAATGCCTAAATACGCAAGAAAGCTTAGGATATAATAAGGATGACAGTTTCAAATAGTATTCAAAGAAGGATTCAATAAATGGGGTCAGGACAATTAAATAGATATGTATAAAAAGTGAAGGGCAGGAGGAAATGGCTCGCAGTTAAAAGCACATACTGCTATTCCAGAGGACCCAAGTTTTATCCAGAGCACCCACATCAGGCAGTTCACTCTAGGTCTAGGAATTCAGATGCCTCTGGGCTCTGTGAGCACCTGCACTCAATGCACATACTCAACACACAGAGACAGTCATATACACAGCGCCTCTTCTGGCATCCTGCGCTCACACGCACATCTCCACACAAAAATAATACATATGTAATTAAAATCTTAAAAGAAGTAAGCTCTTTCATAGCACATAACAAATAAACAAAATGAACCAAAAAAGCTCACATTCAGCACTGTGAAAATTCAGAAACAAAAGTGTCCCAGTGTCCTCTCCTGTTGCTATGACGAAGTGCTCTGACAAACACAACTTAAGGGAGAAGGAGTTTATCTTGGCACATACTTCAACTCTACTCTGTCACATCAGGGGAAACATGGCACCCACAGTTAAGAAGCAGAGAGGGATAAATCCTATGCTCAGCTCACTTTTTCCTCTTCATTCAGCCCTGGTCCCCAGCCCATTAAATGGTGCCACCTGCATTTAGGATGGGTCTTGCCACCTCAATTAATCCAATTCAGAAAGTTCCTCACAGGCATGCCCACAGGCTAACCTGACCTAGGCAGTCCCTCACTGAGACTTCCTTCCAAGATGGATTCTAGATTCTGTCAAGTTGACAATTAAAGCTGACCATCACAAAAAGAAAGATAAAATTGGAATTTAAACAAAAATACATTTTGGAACTGTGAACGAAAATTCCCCAAAAGAAGTTATGTCTGGCTGTGAACAAAAAGTTCCTAGAAGAAGTGTGTCTCTGCAGAGACTGATCAGACCAATCAGTACTGTGAAGAGATTAGATTTTTGTGGGCTCAGAAGCAAATCATCTTAGGTTAGGGCTAACCTTCTTGAACAGCCATTCCTTGCTACACTCTGCATCTGAAATAACACTTTGTAATAATAAATAAAAACATTTAGAAGCTACCAAGTTAGAGAAACACAAGTTCTACTAATCGAAGAGCTA
Source organism: Uromys caudimaculatus (assembly GCA_028551405.1). Classification (NCBI taxonomy): domain Eukaryota; kingdom Metazoa; phylum Chordata; class Mammalia; order Rodentia; family Muridae; genus Uromys; species Uromys caudimaculatus. The sequence goes on from CM052721.1 coordinate 21,786,625, forward strand.
AGAATGTCATCAGACAACATCTTGAGCCCACAAAATGGCTTCTCTCATCATCTTTTGCCTACCCTTTTAGTGTAACCACCAACGTATTCTAAAAATGCCTTGATTTATGACCTTCTTTGTTCTACAAAACTCTATATTTAAAAAAAAAAAAAAACCTATGAAACTGCTTGCACATTAGAATGTGGAATTTGGGGTAACCTAAATCTCTGTTCCTGAGCCCCGAGTCACTCAAAATAGCTCCAGAATGAACTATCTCTTATTCCCTTTAAGATGAGAGCTATGGTTTTTACATTGACATAATGTATCACAAAAGCAGAACTAATTTTACTCATAATTTAAAAGCTTGTAGTCAGGGCAACAATAGGATTTCTGAGAGGAGTCCCAGTGAGGTTCCAGTACTGATTGAGGAGCAGAAGCCAGACGTCTCCTACCAGACCAATGACTCATCTCAATGAACATTTGCAAACAAAAAAGTATGGACAAAAGGGTATACTGTGGGACACACTGAGCATCCACAATGAGATTTTTTTTCTCTGTTGGGGGGAGGTGTGAGGGAGGGGAGGGGAGTGGGATTGGGGTGAATACTATGAAACTCATAACCAATAAAAAGTTTTTTAAAAAAAGGTTATAATCAGGCATGGTGGCACATATTCATAAATCATAGTCATGGGGAAACTAAGAAAGGAAGACTATGAGTTCAAGGACAGTCTGGGCTACATAGTACAACCTTACCTCAAAACAAACAAACAAACAAACAAGGCAAAACAAAAGCAAAATCCCAAACAAACAACCAGAAAAACCCCATGGACTGAGGGTATAACTCAGAAATAGACTGTCTAACTAGAATCCCCCAGTAAGGGCCTAGGAGAATGAGTCGGTAGTACAGCACCTGCCTAGAATCCCCCAGGGAGGGGCTAGGGGCACGGCTCAGTGGTAGAGCCCCTGCCTAGAATCCCCCAGTGAGGGGCTGGGAGTGTGGCTCAGTGGTAGAGCCCCTGCCTAGAATCCCCCAGGGAGGGGCCGGGAGTGTGGCTCAGTGGTAGAGCCCCTGCCTAGAATCCCCCAGGGAGGGGCTGAGGGTGTGACTCAAAGGTAGAACATATGTAAGACTTTAAATCCACTCCTGTTCACCACAGCAACAAAACTTGTATAAAGCAGTAAGAAAGGTAAGGGCTAGCATACCCACTAAAAGAAAAATATTTAGAAAAAGAACAGGAGCAGGCGGTTCCCAAGGCAGGAATTACAAAGGGCTCTTAAGTACAGAAAGCTCTGTTCAACCCGAACTGTAAAGGGGGGGAAACAAATGGAACAGAACCTTAGTGAAATACATTTCACCTGGAAGGCAAGTAACGATCAAGACATTAGCCCAAGGTGGGGGTGAAGCCGTGAAGGAAGAGGCTGTCTCAGACACAGGTGGAGGACATGGGCCTGCATATGTATGCCCTTTGAGATGCAATTCGGCAATTCATACTCAGATTAAAATGTTCGTTCCTATGCATCAACTCCACCTCTCAAAATGTAGCCCACAAGCATGATTACACATGTTTAAAATAATATAGCAGGCTTGCTAGTATTTGAGGTATAGCTTATATACCCACCCACATCCACCCACCCACATCCACCCACCCACATCCACCCACCCACATCCACCCATCCACATCCACCCACCCACATTAATAGAGAGAGAGGGAATGTTTTCAGTGAAACTCATGTAGCCCAAGCGATGTAGCTAGAGATGACCTTTAACTCCTTTAACTTCTGCCTCTGCCACCTGCTGAGCCATTTCTCCAGCCCTGGGCCCTTGTATTCTTAAGCCATTTGGGATTAGAAATTATCTTGCAAAAGCAAAAACTCAGAAATGACTTATCAAGAGCTGACTCCCAGTAACCTTGACCCCACTCCAGGTTGCGTCTTCCTACATGCTTTTCTGGTATGCTGAACTAGGGCAGGATGCTGAGCAAGCTCTGTCCCTCATCATGGGCAGGAAGGAGGAGACAGAAACCTAGACAGTGACAGCAGAACATGAGCAGGGTTAGGGGGAAAGCTCAGCTAGCACTGGAATATGTAAGATCCTTTCCAATGGATGGTATTAGATCCAATATTATACAACAACAGGCCCACTTAAGGTCAGTGGTAAAAGATAGAAGCTGACCACCCCTTAATCCTCCCTTGGTGTCTTAGTTAGGTTTCTGCTGCTGGAATAAAACACTATGGCCAAAAGCAACATGGAGAGGAAAAGGTTTTATTCAGTTTACACTTCCACATCACAGTCCACCGTAGAAGGAAGTCAGGACAGGAACTCAAGGCAGGAATCTGGAGTCAAGAGCTGACGCAAAGGCCACGGAGGAACACTGCTTGTTGGCTTGCTCCTGATGGCTTGCCAGCCTGCTTTCTCACACAGCTCAGTTCCACCTGCCCTGGGGTGGCACCACCCACAGTGTACTGGGCCCTCACATAGCTATCAGTAATAAAGACAATGCCTTCGTAGACTTGCCTACAGGCCAATCTGATGAAGATATTTTTCTCAACTGAGAGTCACTCTTCCCAAATGACTTTAACTTTTGTCAACTTGACATAAAATGAACCAACACACTTGGCTATTGGGCACTAAAAACAATTCCTAATTACCTGCCTGGATCCTCCAGTGTGGGAAAGCTAGCTTGCTTTCCTCTTTGTGCTTGTGAAGTTTTATTGTGTGTCAAAACAACAGTTCTGTTCCAGACCCCTGCAATCATTCTAAGTGAATCTAATCCCTTGAACAAATTGCTTTGCTGAATTTTTTCCCATTCTATTCATGAAAACCCACCCAGGGTCACATTCTGGATCACACACCCACATGACACAGTTCCCATCCTAAAATATTGTGTGTGCACATGTTTGTGAGTATGTGTGTCTATACAGGTCCATGTGTGTGCACATTTATATTGTCAGTGTCAGGTGTGATGCATAGTTTTATGCCAACTTGACATAAGCTAAAGTGATCTGAGAGGAGAGGTCCTTGGCAGTGGTGGCACATGCCTTTAGTCCCAGCGCTTGGGAGGCAGAGGCAGGCAGATTTCTGAGTTCGAGGCTAGCCTGGTCTACAGAGTGAGTTCCAGGACAGCCAGGGCTACACAGAGAAACCCTGTCTCGAAAAACAAAAGAAAGAAAGGAAGGAAGGAAGGAAGGAAGGAAGGAAGGAAGGAAGGAAGGAAGGAAGAAAGAAAGAAAGAAAGAAAGAAAGAAAGAAAGAAAGAAAGAAAGAAAGAAAGAAAGAAAGAAAGAAAGAAAGAAAGAAAGAAGGAGAAAAAAGAAAAAAGAAAATGCTGGTGGTCCTGGATTCTGTAGGAAAGCAGGCTGAGCAAGCTATATGGAACAAGACAATAAGCAGCACTTTTCTGTGATCTCTGCATCATCTCCTGCCTCCAGGTTTCTGCCTTTGAGCTCCTGTCCTGACCCCCTTCAATGACGAACAGTGATATGAAAGTGTAAGCCAAATAAACCCTTTCCTCTCCAAGTTGCTTTGGACATGGTGTTTATCATAGCAAGAGTAACCTGAAATAAGACATTGGGTATCACCCTCAATCTCTTTACATATTGTTTCTGATGCAAAATCTGTTAGTGAACATGGAACTCATCAATTCAGCCATGCTGGATTGACTGCTGACCAGTGCCAGAACCTACCTATCTCCATTTTCCCAGTTCTGGGATAATAGGTACATTACCACCTCTAGCTTGTTTGTTTGGTTTTGGTTTTGGTTATACTGTGATGTCTTTGCCTTGTGGCTGTGCCAAAATAGTCTTACAAAATCAACTTAAGAGAGAAAGGGTTTATTTGGCTCATGGTTCCAGATGGTAGAGTCTATCATGGTGGAGAAGGCATGGCAGAAAAGATAACAGGAGCTTGGAGCAGCTGGGTCACATTGTATTCACAACCAAGAAGCAGAGAGATGAATATTATTAGTTCTCAGCTTGCTGTCTCCAGTTTACACAGTTCAGGATCCCATCCTAGGGAATGGTGCCACCCACAGTGGTTAAGTCTTCATACCTCAATTTTACCTCCCCACAGGCACTCTCAGAGAACTTTCTTCCAAGTTAGTTTAGATTTTGTCAAGGTAACAACACTATCACATGTATTTAGCATTGTCTGAAGGTTTGGGGAAGAAGTTATGGGAAGAGTTAGTGGTTACAGGAGTGTAGTTGGAGAAGAGGAAGTTGTTTTCATGTTTTATAGTCTGTAAGGAAACTTGTTTTGACAGCCATGATGGCAAAATAGTTAGCAGAGAGTATTTTTGACACTTCTCAGCATGTAAATAGTAGTGCTTGAAGTGTTAGATATGCTAATCGCCTCACCTTAAACACTCTGTACATATCACCTGATGATCAATGAACATGAACAATTAAACATGTCCATTAAAAATAAGTAGAGCGGCTATATTGGCTGGTACAAATCTGCCATTCCAAATACCTAGGAAGCTGAGACAGAAGGATCACAAGTTCAAAAAGTTCAGCTTTGACAGTTTAGTGAAACCCTATCTCTAAATAAGAGAGTAAATAGGTGGATCGAGATACAGTTCATCAGTAGATGTTTGCCTAGAATCCTCCAGGTTGGAAGTGTGACTCAGCAGTAGAGCACCTGCCTAGAATCCCCTAGTACGTGAGTGGCTAGGTGTGTCTCAGTGTAATAGCTCCTACTTACAATCCCTAGTCAGTGAGATAGAACATGGCTCAGCAATAGAGCCATTGCCTAGCATGCAGCAGGCCCTGGGCTCCATTCCCAGTACTGTACACTGCCATACTTGGGAGAGACGGGAAGGAAAGAGGAAGGGAAGGAGTGGGGAGGGGAAGGGAAGTCAAGCCCAACTATTATGACAATGAAGGAAAAAATCCAGTAAATAAATTCCTGAGACAGCATCTTTATAAAGCCTACCTTCAGACCTCCTCCAGCACAGTCATGGGACGGTGGCAACCTAGCCATGTGTCACCTGGTGTTTGCTCTCCTCCGGCTTCTCCTTTCCTTCCTTTTTGCTGCCCTGCGGTTGTACCTCCCTAGAGGGCTCAAGCTTGGCTCAGGCTCCTTGAGTACCACAGCCTTGGATACTATGTATCCTACATCCCTGCCCCCTAGGGGTTGAGCCTCCCATCTTTCACTATAGTACTTTCTGTACATACAGAATGGCCTAGATAATGGCCTATTGAAGTTCTCTAAGCCATCAGTCACCTGTAAGAAATCTTCATGCTTTCTCTTTATGATTTAATTTTATTTTAAAAAAATAAGAGAAAAAAAAATACATGTGCTATTGGAGCTCTCTCTTCCTGATCCCTTCGTTCTCACTCCCCAGATATAACTACCAGTTTTAATTTGCTATTTATTATTCCCATTCACACTTTTAAACCTATTGATCTCATATCCTAAGACATTCATATGTAAGAGGCCATAAAAGAGAATGTTATGTAAATGAGTGTTTATCTAATCCAGTGTTATTAAAGCTATAACTATTCCACATTTCCTTTAAATCTTTTCTTTAAAAGACTTCATGGAAGTATAATTTTACATGACATAGCTTGGGGCCACCAATATACTTTCTTAATTTAGTCCTTTCCTTCCAGTTCAGTTATAACCACTATCATAATTTCAGTCTTTATTATTGACTTAAAAGACTTAAAAATATTCTGAATAAGTGTGTGTCTCCACATATGTGTGTATATGTGTATATATGTATGTATGTGCAATTATTTTTTAAAATTTTTCATAGGCTTTTAAAGTAGGATCTGAAATTCTTAGGCAAATGGATAGAACTAGAAAATATCCTGAGTGAGGTAACCCAATCACGAAAGAACATGGTATATACTCACTGATAAGTGGATATTAGCCCAAAAGCTCAGAATACCCAAGATACAGTTCACAGACCATATGAAGCTCAAGAAGAAGGAAGACCAAAGTGTGGATGCTTCGGTCCTTCTTAGAAGGGGGAACAAAATACTCACGGGAGCAAATATGGAGATAAAGTGTGGAGCAGAGACTGAAGGAAAGGTCATTCAGAGACTGCCTCACCTGGGTATTTATCCCATATACAGTCACCAAATCCAGACACTATTGTGGATGCCAAGAAGTGCTTGCTGACAGGAGCCTGATATAGGTGTCTCCTGAGAGACTCTGCCAGAGCCTGACAAATACAGAGGCAGATGCTTGCAGCTAACCATTGGACTGAGCACGGGGTCCCCAATGGAGGAACTGGAGAAAGGACTGAACGAGCTGAAGGGGTGTGCAATCCCATAGGAAGAACAATATCAACCAAGCAGACCCCCCAGAGCTCCCAAGGACTAAACCACCAACCAAAGAGTACACGTGGAGGGACCCGTGGCTCCAGCTGCATCTGTAGCAGAAGATGGCCTTGTCGAGCATCAATGGGAGAAGAGGCTCTTGGTCCTGTGAAGCCTCGATGCCCCAGTATGCCAGGGAGGGAAGGTAGGAGTGAGTGGGGGAATACCCTCATAGAAGCAGGGGGAGGGGGAAATGGGATAGGGGATTTCCGGGGGTGAAACCGCGAAAGGGAATAACATTTGAAATGTAAATAAATAAAATATCCAATTAAAAAAAGATTTTTAAAAACCGTGCATGTGCATGTTAATACAGGTGCCCAAATATGCCAGAGGAAGATATGTTGCAATAAATTCATGTGTGTTTCTTATAATATATTGTAGAATATTTTTTGATTGTATACACAGGTAAAACATTTAATATATTCTTTTATTTGTAAAAATTTTATTCTCTTTTAACTATGTGTGTATTGCGCATCTGTGTGTGGCTTCCTGCATGTGAGTAGAGTGCAGAGAGAGGCTACAAGGGAGGTGTTAGATTCCATTCAGCTGGAGTCACAGACATTTGTGAGCCACTAGATGTGGACACTGGAAACCAAACTTGGGTCCTCTGCAAAAACAGCACTGGGGCATCTCTCCACCCAGTACAGGTATTTTAAATAATGCTAAGGTTTGAGTCTGAAATGTCCCCCACAGACTGATACAGTGTTTAGACTTAGTCCCCAACTGGTGCCATTATTTTGGAAGTTCACAGAACTGCTAAGAAATGGCGTTTCCATGGAGAAAGTGGGTCACTGTGGGGCAGGCTTGAGGGTTACAGCTCATGCTTAGTTCTAGCCAAAGATCTCTCCACTTCCTGATCCACCAAGATGGAACTAGAGATCTTATCCTTCCCCATGTGACCCAATCCCACACACTTTCACTACTGGAAGAGACTGTATCCCCTTAACCACGAGCCAGGGTAAATCCTTCTGCCCTTAACTTCAGCCAGACATTCTACCATAGCAATGAGGAAAGTAAATAATATGCATCTATCTCTGTGTCCATGTGTGTGCAGAAGCACAAGAATAATCTTGAAAATCATCCTCAGGGACTCTTTTACCTTATTCATTGAGACAAGAACTCTCAATCAAACCCAGAAGTCACCAAAATAGCCAGTCCTGCTAGTTAGCCTACTCCGAAGGACTCCTGTCTCTGCCTTCTGAGGCTGGAATTAGAGGCTGGCCACCACACCCACCTAGCTTTATATGGGTTTGTAGAGATCCTAACTCTGATCTTCATATTTGTGTTGAACCGTCTGAGCCATCTGAGTCATCTCTCTAGCCCCACAAATGTATATTTACACATACAAATCTTCATTCTGTGTATACAATAACCATACTTAGTTACATATACACACGATTCTTTATTTATAATAGCTTTCTTTAAGTTGCATAATTTCAAACAATCCACAAGGAGACATCAGACAAAAGCAAACTGGGACACAATACAAAATAACCAACCTCTGCTTTATCTATGCGGAGACAGAAAACAATGCAAAACATGATACCCAAGAAATCTTTTCAGAGTCTGAGGAATTGAACGGACAGAGAAAAATCATAAATACACTCATGGAGTCTCTGACTTAGCTGTAAGAACATTACTGGTCTATCTGACTGACGTGGATGGAGCATCTGTGGGTCAGAGGCTGCATGGTGATGTTTACTAGTTCTGATTACAGTATGGCTCAGTGCAGAGTGCCTCTGGGGAACGTACTGTAGAGGACATCATGCCTGCCTGCTGCCGACTCTACAAAGGTTTTAAAATGGTCTACCTATCCATCATCTATATTTATCTATCATCTATCAGCCATCTCTTACTTGTTATCTGTCATCCATCTATTATCTATCATTTTAAAAATCTGTCTATCAACCTGCCTATCATACACCTCTTTAATTTGAAAGACAGATAGTGGGTAAGAAAGGAGAGAGAACAACAAAGCAAATACTCCCAAGTGTCACCCATCAGAGAATTTGAGTGAATTATATATAGAAGCTTTCTATATCATTCTTGTAATTTGTCTCTAAATTTTTAATTATTTAAACAGGGTAGGAAAAACAATACAAAATTATGCCCAACAAAAAATATTATTTATCAAATAATGTGACAAAGTAAACATTATCAAGATGACAGGATATAAAGTTATAGATACCATATAATTATTTATTATAAAAACACATGCCTCATGGGAAACAGACAGGGAGTGTCTTTATCTGCTGCTATAACACAATACCTGACGTTGGGTACTTAATAAAGAAGAGAGGTTTCTTTAGTTCTAGGGGCTCAAGAACATGGCTATCTGGTTGAAAGTCTCAAGGCAGATAGCTTCACAACAGCAATGGCACATTCAAAAGCTGAAGCAGGATATGTGTAAGGAAGATGCTGGCATTAAAACAACTTGTTCCCATGGGAACTAACCCACAGTCTCATGCAAACTACATTCACTTTCAGGAGTGAGGTAGGTCCTCATGACCTAGTAAGTTCTACTAGGCCACACCTCCTGAAGAGTTTCCTACCTCAACACTGCCACCTAGGGGGCATTCAAATGTTAAATTGTAGTATGACTTTTTTTCCTTCATGACGCCATCATGGGGCGATGATAATGTGGTCCCATAGCCATGGCAATGAAATAAGCAGAACAATACAGAAGTGGCTAGGTCTATATCAATGACAGTAGAACTGCAGACACTCTCCTGTGGAAGATAGGAGGAGGGTCACAGAATTCTCACCTGTAGTCTAGCCATTACTCCCTCCTGCCTTCTCCTAGCTGTGAGAGATCCTCGAAGTTACAAGGCAGCTGCAGAGTGCAGCTTCCATAAGGCCACTATCTGTAATGGGTGGGTCTTTGGCAGTGATGCAACTGGTTTGAGGCCATCTGACAATTTAATGTGATCTAGAATACATGGGGAGAAAGTCTCTCAATGAGAGACTATTAAATCAGGTTGGCTGTGTGCATGTTGCCTTGATTATGTTAATTGATGTGGAAAGACACAGCCTGTTAGTGGGCAACAATATTACCAGGGTTTGGGTCCTGAATTAAGAGTAGAGGACATCAGTTGAGTGCGAGGCATGCATGCAGTAATTCTCTCTGTGTGTGCTTTTCACTCTGGATATGACCAGCTGCCTCAAAGCTCCTGCCTTAATTTCCCTACAGTGATGGACTATAACATAGAATTGTGGACCAAATAAATAATCCCTTTCTCCCAAAACAGCATTTTGTCTGGATATTTTGTCACAGCAACAGAAATGAATCATGGATATCAGGGTTCAATGGCTCCTTACCTGTGCTCTCCAAGTAAACCTAACAAATTCATTTGTTCACTTCACTGGACTTTGATAAAGCCTATTGTCAGTTGCCTATGTAGGGTGAATAGAGGTTTGCACATAACTCCCCAGGAAAAGGTAACACAACACCAAAGGAGGAAGAAAGGACCAAAAAGAGTAAAGATGAATTATTTTAGACTACTAATATCGACAATGATTATGTACAGGACAGGGAACAATTAAAATGCCAAATAAAGCCAAAACAGTGAATGAAGTGGAGGTGTGTTGGTTACTTTTTGTGTGACTGAGACAAAATACCTGACAGATGCAACTTAAAAGAATAGGGGTTTTCTTTGGCTCATAGTTTCAGAGACATTTCAGACCTTCGTGGTAGGGAGTACATGGTAATTTTAGAGTCTGAGAACAAGGTTATTCATGAGGTAACAGACCATGAAGCAGGAAGAACAGGACCAGATTATAACTTTCAAAGTCCCATCCCCAGGGATCTAGTTCCTCCAACCAGGTCCCAACCTGTAAAGGCTCCACAACCTTCAGAACAGTGCCACCTGCTGGTGAACAAGCTTCAAAACATGAGTCTGTGGGGCACATTTCAGATTTCAACCAAAGCAGGCTGTTCAACCACACTCTTTCTACATTCTAGTGCCCATTCCCCACCAAAATCATCTGAAATCTTATTTTAGAAAATTCAAAGCTTTTCTTTTGTGTGAGATTCTTCTGGAAACTCTTTTCTCCCACTGACTATCCATCAGTTCATCTACAAGGAATAAAAGAACCCCGGACACTGACTTTCTAGAGGTTGTGGATTTTAACCCAGACTGAGAAGTGAGTTAGCTAATCTTCAAAGACTATGGCAGCCACCCCAGTCAAATGCTATGAAAAGCAATTTGTTTAGGGAGAAGAAAGCCATTTCAACATGAAAATTGGTTTTGTGACAATACACTTGATAAAAACAGCCCATAAAGGAGCTGTTGGCAAGCCCAGCTTCCCTGGTGCATGGGGCCCGTAATCTCACTCATTACCTTTTCCATCAAGCGTGTCACTGTAATGGAAAATGAGGTTTTCCCAATGGAACGTCAACCTGGGACTTTTTTTTTTTTTTTAAATCTATGAAGCAGTAAAGCAAAACTGTTCACACACTCTATGGAAGAAAGAAAAAAAAGGAATAATACACAAAAATGAAGCCTCTGGTCATTGCACGGTTTCTACCTGAAAACATAGCAAAGGTTCAGCACCATAGTCTGTCACTCAACCTTGAAAATGCTCGCCCTCTCCCTTCTTACGGATGATACCCAAGACTCAGAGTGGTACCCACTTGTGACATCATGTCAGAGCGCTTTTTGCTTTACTGTTAAATCTCTCTTTGTCTCCCACTTGAACATGGTCTGAACAAGTCTTAGTAGGTTGGCTGCCCAACCACAGAAATTACATTTAAGAGTCTTGCAAAATTGGGCCACACCCACAGTCACAAATTTCTGAGTTCCAACTTTACACCCATGTGTTCTAGTTTCATTTCTGTTGCTGTGATAAAATAGCTTGACAAAAAGCAACTTAGGGGAGAATGGATTTATTTTAGCTTGAATTCCAGGCTATAGTCCATCACTGCAGGAAAGTCAAGGCAGAAACTTGAGACAACTAGCCATAGTACCGTCTCTGTCAGGAGCAGGGAAAATTGAAATGTATGTATGCTTTCTTGCTTGTACTCAGATAAATCTCTCTACTCTTACAAAGTTTAAGACTTTTTAAATAGGTAATGGTGCCACCCACAGTGGGCTGGTTCTTCCCACATCAGTTACCTTAGTCAAGACAATCCCCCACAGACATGCCCAGTGGTCAACCTGATCTAGACAACCCTTTATTGAGACTTTCTTCTCGGGTAATTTTATATTTTGTCAAGGTAACCAGTGTTAAAGATAACCAGCAGACATTCATGAATAGTGACACCAACTGTCTGTTCTATTGTGGCAAGACTTTTGTTTCAAAACTAAACTATGCAATGTTTTGATACCCAGAAGACCCTTTTCCTTGTCACTGTTCTACAAATGACAGATGGCTATTTATTCTTTAAGATAAACAGGCTAATGAGATGGCCCTACCAGTAAAGTGCTTGCTCTGCAAGCACAAGGACCCAAGTTCAAGCTATAGAACCCACAGACAAAAGTCAAGCACTAGCTTGTAATCCCAGCTCTGGAGAGGCTGATACAAGTGGATTCCCAGCGTTCACTGCTGAGTTTCATGCAAATGAAAGATGATACACAAGGTAGACAGTGCCTAACAGATGACAGCTAAGATTGTTCTTTGGTCTCCATACATAGGCACATATGTGCTTCCACACTTGCCCACACAAAGATCTACATCTAACCTCAGGTTTCCTACCAAGATCTCAGGAAGGAAAGGGAAAAGGGGTGCCTCTCTCCTCCATGAATCATTCCAGAAAATTCCACCAGAAATATGGGAAATGCCTATTCAGAAGGACCCAGATATTTACAACTCTACCAGAAGATCAGCTGGAAGGAAATCGGGTTGTGGATATTTCCCTTCCCATTGGTCAACAGAGAATAGACAATGGGAGAAATGTCCTTTGGCTGACTCTCAAGCCTGAGAGGTTATTGGCTGATGTCAATAACCTCTGACTCAAGTCACACATCCTATTGAAATGTTGTCCCTTGACTACTCTGTAGGTCTCTATTACCTGCCCGGACCACGCCAGTGACAGGCTGGTGAAATGGCATAGTTGTAGAGCTCCTGCCTACAATCCCCCAGTGAAGGTTTGGAGTGTGGCTCAGTGGGGGAGCACTAGCCCAGAATCCCCTGGTAGGAGGTGGCTCAGAGTGTGACTTATCAGAAGGAGTGGGACAGGAGAAGGAATATGAATCTCTTTCTAGAGACCAACATTAACAGAAAAGAGGTAGAAATGGAATCCTAAGGGTAATGTAGCCTAGACGACTGGGAAAAAGCTTGTGTAATGAGTCTAAGAGGGTGGGTTCAATATCAAGGCAGGGAAGAGGATAATACTACCAAAGAGGGCTCATTCAAGCCTTCTCACTTGTCAGTTATCCGCTGCTGGCCAAGTTGCTACTTTCTTTGTGCTTTTGTTTCTTTCTTGGTATAATGGGAACATCATATAAACCTGATCAGATGTCAGGACACAATGCCCAATAAATAACAGCTATGAGCCAGGCATGATGGGACATACCAGTAGTTCCAGCACTTGGGAAGTGGAAGCAGAAGGATCAGAAGTTTAAAGTCAGTGCCACAGTTAAACTTATCTGACAAAAAATGAAGGATCATTTGAGCGATGGGCTTCTCAGCGTGTCTATGGGGAATTAATTGTCTTGGCTAGGTTAACTGATGTTGGAAGATCTGCCCATTGTGGATAGCACCACATCCTGGGTTGTATGAAAAAGAAGTATTAAGACTGGGACATATCTCTCTATCTCAGATTGATGGGTATAAATGAAAGGTGACCAGCCAGCTGCCTGCTTCTGCCACTATGTCTTCCCACCCAGAAGCCATGTCTTTGCCACCATGATCCCCCAGAACTGTAAACAAAAATGTGCCCTTTGTCCACTTAAGTTGCTTTTATAACAGACATGACACCCTGCTTCAAAAATTATTTTAGTCAGTAAATGTTAGCCGATACCATGATGAAGATGATGTTGGTAGCTATGGTGGTAATGACAATGGTGATGATGGTGGTTATGACCATGGTTTTAATGGTGATGGTGATGATGGTGGTGATGGTGATGATGGTGATGATGCTGATGTCACTGTTTTTAATGTCGGCTATAATTGCGGTGATGATGATGGTGCTACTGCTGTTGATGATGGTTGTGATTACGATCATAGTGGTGATGATGGTGATTGCTATGATGGTATTGATAAGAATGGTGGTGGGGAAGATGGGGATGATGGTGGTGATAGTTTTCATGTTGGTGGTGATGCTGAGGAGGTCAATGATGATGGGGATGGCGGGAACGTTGATGATGATGGTGATGATGATGGTGGTGGTGATGATGATGACGGTGAAGACAATGTCACAGTCCTGCATTGGGAGGCTAGCATTCTCAGTGGCAGAAAAATAAACAGTACCTACCAAGTAGACCACATTACCACCTTCAGTCAGCACTGCCTTCCATTTTCCTAAACGTCATCTAATTGGAGTCTTCATCACCACCTGCCGGACCCCACGTACATTCATGAAGAGTTCCGAACAGTCCTTATGGGTGTCTTGTTAAATATTCACTCAAAACAACAAGAGAATGATAAATACTCCATCAATAGCCAACAACTAGGAGCATGTTGGCACAGCTTTGACATAAACCTTCTATGTGAATATGATATTGCACCCCACTCTAAATAACTCCATTGTCATTTCTTTCCATTTATTTATTTATTTATGTATGTGTACATGTGTGAGTACACACATACCATGACATCATGTGTGGACATCACAGGAAAGCTCTTGGGACTCAGCTCTCTCCTCCTACCAGGCAGCTGCCAGGGACCAGACGCGGGTCGTCAGGCTTGGCAGCAACCAACTTTTCCTACTGAGCCATCGCACCGCCTGATGACCGCCTTTATAAGGCATCAGCTTGCTGTTTTTATTGTAACTACTGAGACAAAAGGACTCTGTGTGCCTTGTTTGTGTAAGTAAAAGCTGCCACCTGTCCAGCAGCAACCACAAGGTACAGACTGATAAATAACTTACCCATGCAAATAAAATATCCCCGCCTATGTATCTATCAGCTGTGGTCAGGAACATATGGACTCATGGGCATACCAAAACCGTATCAGGAAAGCAAGTTTGTGAGGTTATTGAAGATGCCAGATGCCCTAACCTGTCATATGAAGAGAGAGGTACCTAACACCCAGGTAAAGCGGCACCCACTGAATACACCATGAGTCCATTTTGGACCTGTGTCATGGGATAAATAGCAAATGAGCTCCCAAACCTGTCCCCAGGACTTCAGTTCAGCACAGGAACCCTGCTCTACACGGCCCAGTGGGACTGCCGTTCACCAGGATGCAGATCTGTACGTTCAGCCAGCTCCGCCCCGGAAGCAGCTCTGTGATGGGGTTCCTTACATAATTCCTTATCTGAGCACCCACGGGGGTCTCTGCCTCAATATCAGCTCTTTTAACTGTAGCCTCTTTAACTCTTTCATAGGCGTTCATCATCATCACCACCACCACCACCTTCAGCAGCAGCAGCAGTACCACCATCACCACCATCATACATGTGTGTGATTCTGTGCATGTGTGTGCATATATATGTGTGTGTGTGTGTACATATTTATATGTATCTGTATACATATGTGTGTACATATATACGTGAGTGTACACACTTATAATTATTTATATTATATGAAGTGTAGTATATGATCTGGGAGTTAATGTTAATAATTAAGATGGAAATAAAAAGCCAAGTATGGTGGCTCAACCTGTAATCCCAGTTCTCAGAAGCTGAGCCAAGAGAATTACAAGAATTCACAGCCAGTCTAAGCTACAGCATGAGACCCTGTCTCAAAGACCAAAATTTTTAAAGTGCTGAGAAGATAGCTTAGTAGGGAAAGTGTTTAGCTTGCAAGCACAAGGACCTGAGTTTGGTCCCCAGAACCTACTTTAAAAACAAACAAGAACCTAAAGCCAGCCAGGCATAGTAGCACATACTTGCACATACAGGGTCAGGGAGGCACAGACATGTGGGTCCCTGGGATTCCTTGCTAGTCAGCTTAGTATATGCATCAGTTTCCAGGCCAGTGAGAGAGCCTGCCTTAACACCTATGTAGACGGTGCCTGAAAAAGGACAACTGCACACGCAAGTACACACACACACATATGCACATACACACGTGTACATGTATAAACACATGCATACATATACACATATTAAAAAGAGATTGAACGATGATGACCAAGTGAAATTGGTGCAATTTGGTAACTTAAAGCCAATCAAATGAATGAAACCTGGGAATTTGTTGTTGATGAATTCAAAGAATGTAGAAAGTCACAGATAAGCTTATGTTTCCCACATAGCTCAGTGATGACTGGCACACATGCTGAGCCTCCTAGTTACAATAGATACAGCCGTGCAAAGAAGCCCAGACACAGGAACAACGTGAAGAAGGGCATGGTTACTTGGTTATGGACTTAGAAGTAAAAGGTGCCAGCAAGATGGTTCAGTGGACACGGGCACTTTGCCAAGCCTTACAAACTGAGTTTGATTCCCCAAGACTCATGTGGTGGAGGGAGAAATTTAACCCCTGAAAAGTTGCCCTCATATGTCCTCTGATCACAGAGAGACAGACAGACAGACAGACATATTTTTGAAGATTCAACTTTAAAGAGATTCATGGGCTCTAAAAGTCAACACATATGACCTTCAACCTAATAAGTGACCTCCAATTAAACCATGGTCCTCTAGCCTCAAAACCCTCCAACTAGCCAAAAGGACAAGAAGGGACCCAGACAGAACAGGAGCCTTTCCTAGTCTGCCATTACATTCTAACTATAATGAGAAGTGTTCACTGGGCTAGGGGGGTGTTAGCCCAATGGAAGCTTATTCAGGTCTTTCCAAGCTGGAGAAGGTTATCTACAGTCACCTTGTGTTAGGGGAAAGGTATACAGAGAATAAAGAACTCTAAATAAGGACTCATTTGTCCCCAAACTGGGGACACCTGGACGAATAAACTAAACAGCTGTCTTCTTGGTGTCTGAGGCAATATCTCTTCACAGCCTAGTATAAACCAGGCACCCAGCACAGCACGATAAAACCTCAGCCCTCGCAGGAACTGAATCACTTTCTCCGTAAACCAGTCTCAACTGATAAGCAGTAAGCCCGGCTCTTCCTGTCCACAAGTCCAGAACTCCATTCCAAGGGGTGTGCCCAACCTGGCAACAATCTAAAGAGGCACTGTGTCCCCCAAGTCTGAACCCCCCAAAACATGAGAATTTCCCCAGGAATCTCATACTGGGAGAAGTAAAGGGGACCAGTCAGAGGAGGTCCTCTTACATCAGCACCCCCAAGGTGAACTTGGGCTGGAGTGGAGAGGCCACAAGTCTCTTCATTCTTCTTTCCATTAAGGACTTATTGAATAAATCACCTCTGTTTACTTTTTACTATTAATTTGGCTGCTTTAGTTGGCTTATTAAGAATGCATCACATGTGGAGAAAGAGGAACACTCCTCCATTGCTGGTGGGATTGCAAGCTGGTACAACCACTCTGGAAATCAGTATGGCGGACCCTCAGAAAAATGGACATAATACTACCTGAGGACCCAGCTATACCTCTCCTGGGTAT
>CM052721.1:21804049-21929049 GCA_028551405.1 Uromys caudimaculatus
ACACCACAACACACATACATACATATACCACACACACACACACACACACACCACAACACGCATACATACATACACCACACACACACACACACACCACAACACACATACATACATATACCACACACACACACACTACATTACAAAACACACATATACACACAGCACACCCACATACATGTATATGCACACCACACAAACATATGCACATACTACACACAAGCATACACGTACCACAACTCTCTCTCTCTCTCTCTCTCTCTCTCTCTCTCTCTCTCTCTCACACACACACACACACAGACACACACACACACACACACACACCCCACAGAGCCAGCAACAAAAGCCCATATGCATTTTAGCATCAAGTGAGTAGCTGGGGCCACTCTGCTAGCTGTGCAGTAAGTAGAGAAGAGAACGGCAAACACACTACAAATCGATATATGAGCCTTTTAGTTTGACCCTGCTGCTCCTGCACTCTGTGAATCTGAAGATTCTTGGTATCTCTGGGTGCTTTCTCTTCCCTTAAAGACAAGTGTTGGGAGGAAATTGTCCAGAGGGTCCATTTGACAGCTAGCCCCCAGTCTCAGTCAATTAATTAGTCTAGGTTAAGGTGATTGGCTGAATGTGTAAGAATTTGTGAAATAATTGTGAAAAGTCACAGCCCTGTCAAGGGCACTGTGACAACTGATCACCCTAAGCTATGCAGACACGGTCAGGGCAGGATGCCAAAGACGAGATCCTGAGAAAAAAAGATGAGAAATTATGAACTGTTCTTAGTTATCTGTCTATCTGTCTATCCGTCTATCTATCTATCTATCTATCCGTCTATCTATCTATCTATCATCTACCTATCTATCTATCTATGGTCTTCATGTAGCTCAATCTGCCCTCATACCCACTCTAACCAAAGACAACCTCCAACTTCTGATCCTCCCGCCTACACTGCCCCAGTATTGGGACACCATAGCGTGCACCACAGTGCCCGGTGTATGTGAGTCTGGGCATGGAACCAAGAACTTCCAGCAGCTGGATGGTCACGCTCCTAACTGAGCCAACCCCTTAGCCCTTCCTAAGGGTTCTCAGCATTCGGACACAGTCGCTGGGAGCTTAAGGAATGACTGTCCAGGTACCATACAGGGTTTGTTGTTGCTGTTGCTTTGTCTTTTTGTTTAATCTCCTCCACCTTTTCTTTTTTAAAGACAGTTTCAAACTCACACTAATGTATGTAGCCCAGGCTGACTCTAACTTGAGATATTCTTTCTGCCTCACCTTTGCAAGTGTAGATGTTAGAGGCAGGAGCCACTGCACTAGGCTTACATCCCATACAAAATACTCCAAAACTGTTTTTAAAATCGGATTTCATGATAAAATATAATAGTTCAAAGTTTTTGTATTTGTTGGAAGGATTGATTTTGGGTTTTTTGTTTGTTTGTTTGTGTGTTTGTTTGTTTTAATTTACAGTGTTGAAGATAGAAGCCTGGGCCTCTCATATGCTATGCTCCACCCCTGCGCTATGTCCTCAGCTCACAGTTGGCTTAGTTTAAGATTTACTTTATTTTTAATTCTGTGTGTTGGCGTGTCTATATGTGAGTATGTGTGTATGAGTGCAGTACCCTCAAGGTACAGAAGAGGGCGTCAGATCCCTTGGAGCGGGAGTTACAGAGCACTATGAGCTGCCCTGTGAGTGTTGGAAACAAAACCCAAGCCCTCTGCAAAAGCAGTATGTGCTCCTAACTACTGAACTATTTCCCCTCTCCTTGAAGTCATTAAAACTGCAAGAAACCTCTGCAGATTAATTTCTTCCTACATTATGTTTTGCTTACATTTTTTTCAATACACACTTTTTTTTTGTTTCTATGAACAAAGAATATTTTAGACCACAAGTAGAAAGAAGGGGTTTAAATGAAATATTCAGAAATAAAACCATGAAAGTCAATAATCTCCAGGGCAGGGCAGGAAAAGTTGATGATTTGTGAAGCAGACTGAGTAATTTAAAAAAAAAAAATGTTATTCAAGCTTCAGGAAATTACATGGGCTCATATTTACGTTTAGCCTCCATAGTAAAATTACATTTTGTTCTGGATCTACAGCTCTGGGTTTTAAAATATAGAGCTATTAAAATTCACCAAGTAAAATTCCAAGGATTACAAGAAATATTTTATTTATAATGTTTTCACAAAGCTAGACACTTCCCCATCTGTCTTTTCCAATATATTTTCAAAACCCAATTTATAGAGTATAGCTTTAGGAGAGAGAGAGAGAGAGAGAGAGAGAGAGAGAGAGAGAGAGAGAGTTCTGATGCCTTCCCAGTGTGACTTGAGTTTATTGTTATATTTGTTGTAAACTGTTAGCACACGCTACCAATCCTTGAATAATTTGCCACTTTCCTTGTAGTTAGTTTTACATATCCTATCTATAATGAATTCTTCAAGGATGCAATGATATCTAGCTTTTACCATTCTCTCCCTACAAATACATACATGTATAGATAGATATAGATAGACAGACAGACAATTTCATGTGGTGGAAAATAAAACTGTTGCATGAAACTACAGACCTCTATCGCCCAGATTATCTTTGTGTTTACATCTTTGTCTTTGTTTTTATGCGTATGAATGTTCTGCCTGGGTACATGTTTATACACCACATATATGCAGTCCCTGAGGAGGACAGAGTCTAAGCCTCTGGAGTTGGAGTTACAGACAGTTGTTAGCCTCTGTGTGGGTGCTGGGAACAGAACCTAGATCCTCAGCAAGAGCAGCTGCTCTCTCCAGCCCTGATTCTCTTTCTTATGAAAAGGTCTTAATGACTGGCCTCAAACTCATGGTCCTCCTGTCGGAGCCTCGAAGACTGAGATTCTGGGTGTAATCCCACCTCGCTCACCTTCATCTATTGCTATGTCTCACTGTCAGCTCTACCATCTCTTGCCTAGTTAGGGTTTTACTGATTCTGATGTTAATTCAGAAATCATGCCACAGTATCAAACTGCCCCCTAAGACACACATAGCTACCAATAACTTACTGTGTACCTCAGTCTTCATCAGAGCTTCTTGGGACAATGGATAGCAGTGGAAGCAGACATTCGCCAGTGGTCAAAGTGCAAACACTTAATGCTGTGGGATGCTTGCCCATACGTGGGACATCTATATCACACACACGTGAGCACATGTGCACATGGACATACACATTTGCACACATACACACACACAGCTCAGAGATCGTCCCTGAAGAAGAATCAGAAAGACTTCAAGAGACAGAGAGTGAGGAGCCAGGTGAACCAATGCCTCTTACAAAGATCACTGAGCTCATGAGCTCACGGCCCCTGGGGCTGGCTGCACAAGGCTTGCTTAGGATAAAGCCAGGTAACATTTCTAGAATGGATGCTTTGAGAAGAAACCCTAGCTGAGGCAGATGATGGCTTCTGAGGTGGCGAGAGAGTTGGGTTTCTTTAAGGGTGTGGCTCTGCTAGGTCAACCTACCCCAGTTGGTCGTCTCCATACCCATTCATATGTTGAAAGAACTAATTGGATTCAGTGGGTTACTTTAAAAAAGAAAAAGAAGATACATACAGAGTTGAGAGGAGATAGTGAGGGGGGTTAGGGGAAGGAGAATGGGACGAATACAATGAAAATACATTGTATGCACGCATAAAATTCTCAAAGAATTAATCAAATATTATATTTTAAAAAGTGTCAGATTCTTTTAATAACCATCACAAAAAGTCCACTAAACCCAGTGAGATACACAGTAGCCGGGAGCACTTGCAAAGCAAAATCAAACAGATGAAGTTCTAATACTCCTTTTGGGAATTAAAAAGGAACCTGAATCAGCATAGCAGAGCCATCTAGGTTTATTGCAACACTGTTCACAACAGCCCAGCTAGCCTGCCTATCAATCAACAGATGAATGGATAAAGACGCTGAAGGTGGATGCATGCAAACACTCTCTCACACACACACACACACGTGCACGCGCATGCATTCACATGCACACACGTGCACGCATATGCATGTACATATACATGCATGCATGTGTACCTGCACACACAGTAGGGTATTATTCACAAAGAAGGATAAAAATATGGCATTTGCAAGAAAATGAACGAAAATGGAGATCATGCTGCACAAAGTAACCCAGACTTAGATAAATTCAGCATTTCCTCTCATATGCCTCGTCTAGATTTATCGTATGTGCATACATGTGGTTTAGTTATTGTTCTGTTGCTCTGAGGAGGCGCCACGACCAAGGCAACTCTTATAAAGAAACCATTTAATTGGGATTCTGCTTACAGTGTCAGAGTCCATGATCATGGCAGGAAGCAGACAGGCATGGAGCTGAGAGCTTTACATACTGATCCACAAGCACAGAGAGAGAGAAGGAGACAGACAGACAGACAAACAGACAGAGTCTGGACCTGGCCTGGGCTTTGGGAACCTCAAAGCCTACCCCCAACAACATACTTTTTCATCAAGGACACACCCCCTAATCATTTTCGAACAGTTCAGCAACTAGGAACAAAGCACACAAATACACAAACCTATAGGGGGCCATTCTCATTCAAACCATCACGACATGTATGTGAATTAGTGTGTGTGTGTGTGTGTGTGTGTGTGTGTGTGTGTGTGTGTGTGTGTGCATGTGTGTGTTGGTGTATGTGGTATGTGGGTGTAAGTTCATGTGTGCGTGTATACATGTGTGTGTCTGTGCGTGTGTGTGTGTGTGTGTGTTGGTGTATGTGGTATGTGGGTGTAAGTTCATGTGTGCATGTGTACATGTGTGTGTGTGTGTGTGTGTGTTTACAAAGAGGAATGGTGGAGAGGCACAAGAGATGGTAATGGAGGGTAAGCATGTTGAAATATATGATATACACATATTAAAACGTCTAAGAGAAACTTACTGTTTTGTACAAATACACTAAAGGAATAAGAAAGAGAAAGAAAAATGCTACAGAGCATTTGACGGTAACTCATCCAAGCTCCCAAGAACGCTGGAGAAATGGCTCAGCATATCATTTTCATTTCATTTTATTATTACTATTTATTTTATGTACACCTGCCTGCATGTATATTTGTACATCAGATCCTCTAGAACTGGGGTTACAGGTAGTTGTGAGTGCCATATGGGTACTGGAAAGCAAACCTAGCTAAAAACACTGGCTGCTTTTCCAGAGGAGTTTGGTTCCCAGGACCCATACTGTTTGCTCATAACTAAATGCCTCGATAACTCCAGCACCAGGGAATCTGACGCCCTGGTCTGGCATCTGCAGGCACTACTCTTAGATGTTTCTATACACGTACACAGACACATAGTCATATATACCCACACCCACACAGAATTTTTTAAAAATAAAAAATAATTTGTTTTAAAAAGACTGCCATGCTGAAAGTTGTACTCAGAGTCATCATCCCTGCAATCCACCCCAGCCCCCCAAAAACTGGATACAACTACAAGGAAGAACCCACAATTCTAAGTTCCTAGGTAGGGCCCCCAAATAATCCTCAGCTGATTTAAGACATCCACCTTGCTCTGTCTTCATCGGGCATCTAAAGCATGAGAAATGATTTTTGTGTCACATCGCGCCAAGAAAGACAACTACGGTTTGATGTATTTTAGCATAGCTCTGAGACAAGCTGAAAAATAAACTAAAAAGAAGAAATTCTGGAAAGGTGTGGGAACTTTGACACAGAATAGTGAACAGTGATAAGAACTGTACGTGCACAAGATTAATTATGAACTGGCTCAAACTGGTCTACCAACCTCCAAAAGGTACCCAGTGTGGTGCTGATTATACATGTCAGTTGGTTTGAGTTTTTGGTTATTATTGTTTGTTTGTAAAGACTCTCTTGCAGCTCAGGCTGGCCTAGGATGACCTTAAACTCCGGACCCTCCTCTGTCAGCCCCCCAAGAGCAGGAATTATAGGTATATTTCTCTATCTACAGCATAGGATCCATTTTTATTGATCACTTATTTATTTCTCCTTACTCCTGACGTAAATCAATTAAAAGACTGTCGCAGGGCGAGGGAGGCTAGGGATGTCAGTTTTCCTCTGCTTTCAGGAATCTTGGTTGCTGGGCAACTGAGATCTCAAATTTAAAAACTTTTTTTAATTAAATTTCACCTTTTGATAAGCCTGTATCAATTTTTGCATAATGGGGTTTAAATGGGGTTCCTTGTGATACGAATGGGACGTGGGAAAATATTTTGATCTGTGTACATTCTGTGGGAGTCTCTGACTCTAGGGATGTCCTTACAGGCATGCTGGTCATTCATAATTCACTATCAGTGGGCCATTAAAATTTAAAATTGTGGAGGCAGTGAATATGTGTTTCCCCACATACCTTTTTAAGTTGGAATTCTGGATGTGTTCATTATGACGAAATGTCGTCTCAAAGCATCAATATTTACAAATACATTTGGTATTACTGTTGGGCGTATAGCCTGCTTTGGCAAGCTAACAAATGGGTTGCATCCCAGTGACCTTCCACGTATCCTCAGAGACCTCAGAGTCGACTTTGCTTCTCTCTCTTCCTCACACCCCTCGTCTCATCATCCTCTGGGTAATTTAAGTGTCTTCTTTGTCTTTTGCGGGTGATGGATATTAACCTATACCTTTCTCTGAGGTTTATCACTGAACCACAGACATGTCTCATCACTAGGGTGTGCCAGACAAGTGCTTTACCTCTGAGTCATGCCCCAGATTCTCACTAGAGAATTCTAGGCAGGTGCTCTACCTCTGTACTAGGCCCCCATCCATGCTGAGAATCTTCAGATATGAAGAGAGATGCCTTCCTCAACTGTGGTTGGTCAGGGGACTTCCCTGTAGTATACCTACAAACATGGTCAGGAACACTATTCTATATGAGAAACTTCTTTACTTATTTCCAAGTATGTCTTAAATATATTATTTATTAAACTTTGGGCTCAAAATCTTGTTTTTTGGTAGAACAGATTTAGTATATTGATTTGCCAAAGTTCCATAACAGCCTTTTTTTTTTTTTTTTTAAGAGACCTTGAATATTTGAAGTGTTTCACTGTCACTGTCCCATGTGCCTCATGGGATAAAGTAAGATTTCATAACTTTTTGTAAATTCTGGGTCCCTAGGAAAGCCCCTTCTTATTCTGTAGACTGGAAAAGGTTTAAGTTTTTTAAATGCACATTGTGTTTATTGTTTCTTTATGTATATTTGTGAGTTTATGTGAGCATATGTGCACACAGGTGCGGGTGCCCATGGAGGCCAGAAGAGGGAGCTAGATGCCCTGGAGCCCGGGTTGAAAGCCATACAGCACGGATGCTGGGAACCAAACTCCAGGCTTTTGGAAGAGCATCAATCACTCTTAACCACTGAGCCACCTTCCTCTAGATCCAGTTTCAGGATTAAATCTAATTAGCATTCAGCTGTATGTCCTCGTGTTTGCATATCTGTCACAGCAGTCACCACATGCACATTCTCACTTCTAATTTTGTCAGATCTTTTGCATTCATTTGCTACATAGAGCTAGAGTGCAATTGTGTAGTGGAGATGAGGCTGAAAATGAGTAAGATGTAGTTACTGCTCTAGCAGAAGTCAGGGAACTGTGTGAGAGATGACAGACACGCAAGCTGAAGAGAACAGCTCCCTGTCCTACTAGACAGAGATGGAAGAGAGCCTTGTGTGGTGCCTTCCTGCCTATAATCCCTGTACTTGGGAGGCTGGGGCTAGAGAGTTGCTGTAAATTTGAGGCTAGCTTGGCTTACAGAGGGAGAACCTCTCAGAGAAAGAGAAATGAACAGACAGGGATAGACAGACAGGCACAGAGACAGAAAGAAACATTACAGAGAGAGTGACAGCCACAGAGACAGACAGACGGGTAGACAGAAATAGCATCTTGGGTAGACAAAAATAACGTTTCAGGGAACTGGGAATTCTTCGAAGCCTTCAGGTTCTAACAGATGGAGAGATTGACTACACAATAATTCTGGAGGGAACTGCAGATTGTTCAAGAGATGAGGGAAGGGAAGACAGCATGGTGGGGGCAGATATTTGTTGTAGTCTAGAGAATGAGGAACATAGGCAGGAAATGAGCCTCACCAAGGTAAATCACAGTTTGAGTCTATAGGAATTTCCTATTGCCACTGTAACAAATCATCATAAACTAGGCTGAGGAGACGGCTCTGGGCGTCCAGTGCTTGCTTTATGAGCATGAGGACCTGAGTTTGACCTCCAGAAACCATAGAAAAGGCTGGACACAGTGGCAGGCATGTGCTGGAGAATCAGAGCTAGGCAGATCCCTATGGCTTGCGGGCTAACCAGGTTAGACCACTTTGTAAGTTCTAGACCAATGAGAGACGCTGTCTCAAAAAAAGGTGACGGCATTTGAAGAATGGTACTGACGATATGTACACAACCCTTCACAAAACACATCCACACATGTGCACACACACATACACACATGCATGCATACATATGCACACAGACATGAACATGCATATACATACACACAGAAAAGTTATTATACAGTGGACCTTAAATCAAAATGAATTTATTAAATCGTTGTTCTTTATTTTGAGGTCTGAAACGCACCTTAAATAGCCAAAATGAAAGTGTCAGCAAAGCCATCCTCCCTCAGAGGTCATAGGGGGACAATCTATTTCCTTACCTTTCTGGATTCTCCTCTCAGCCTTCTGAATTCCCTGGCTATTTATTATGCAGTTATTTCCTCTGAATAGAAACAAGAGGATTCTGGGAGCTAAGGAAACCAACAAGGCTCAGGATATTCAGGAAGTTACAGGACTCAAAGATACCTTCTCAAGGTTACATAACCAATAAACAATTTCTGGAAAGAGGAGACTTTTTGGTGAATCTGACCATATGTTGTACAGGAAGCTCTAGGGATGTAGCTTTGGTGAATCATCAGCCATGTAACCGGCATGAGCATTTTTATTGATGCAGCTGCCTTTAAGTCACCCACACTCCTAAAGGTAACCCCTCAACCGTCCTTCTGAAAATATCCTCAATAAACTTGTAGGTTTGCTAAGCCAAATATTGGTAGTATCCTAGTTTGTATTAACTGTCAACTTGACCTAGCTCAAGAAAGGGAGCCTCAATTAAGAGATTACCCAAATCAGATTGGCCTGCCCACACATGTTGATTATTTATTGATACCAGGGGGCTCAGCCCACTGTGGGCAGCACCATTTCCTAGGCTCTATAGGAAAGCTAGCAAAGCATGGGTCTGTGAGCCAGTCACTGTTCCTCCCTAGTTTCTGCTCCAAGTTCCTGCCTGAGTTCCTGACCTGACTTCATTCAATGATGGATCTAGAACTGTAAGGCAAAGAAACTCTTTACCCCCAAATTGCATTTTGTTTGGAGGAGTGCTTTATTACAGCCACAGAATAAAATGAGAACAGGTAGGGTAAAGGTCTGCTGTCAAGGCCCCATGTAAGGTTAACAGGTGTTTGTTCAAGTCTTCCAGAAAAAGTCACTCAATACTATGCTTCCTTCTACCTTCAGGCCAGGAATATAACATCTTCTTCTGACTCTGCTCTTCTGCTTTCATCACCCCATCCCCTCCTCTCATTCAGACCTCTCTTCCTCTCTCTTATTAAAAGAAATAAAAACCCTGTAATTCTTTTGGATAAAATCATAGTCATGGGTTCTGGAAAGTGCTCAGGGCTTTGCCTGGAGGAGTGTGTTATTCTATCAACCACAAGGTCTGTATGGACTTTGTTCTGCAGACAATAGGGGGAAATGGGAGGCTTTTAATCAGGAAAGTGACCTAGTGGAATACAACAGGAAGCACAGGGAAGAATGCAAAGGACATCTTGGACCAAGGCAAAGCAAGGATGGAGGGATAGGCTGCAGACATGTCATCCCAGGTACTCAGGAGACTGAATCGCAGAGTCATGAGTTCAAGATTAGCCTGGGCTCAAGAGTAGCCTGGGCAACTTAGTGAAACCGTTTGTCAAAACAGAACATAAAAAGAGAGCTGGGGCATGGCTCAGTGGAAAAGAATGTGCCTAGAATCCCCCAGTTGGTATTGTATTGGTATGTAGCTCAATAACAGATTGCTTGCCTTGAATGAATAAGGCTGTGAGTTTGATCTCCACTACCACACAGAAACATAAATACACTTCATTTTGTTGTCTAATATATAATCAAATTTTGCAGAATACCCATGGTCTGTCTGGAAAAGGATTCATCCCTTCTTTACATGTGTTTAAAACTCCCCCAAGCAAGTAAATCTTAAGTGATTTTTAAAATAGCAATGTCCATCTCAGTAATGCATTCTTAATGCAGGAAGCTGGCTCAGGAGTAAAGAAGCCTAAGTGCCCCAAGACCTGGCTGCTTGCCATCAGATCCTTTCTGCTTCAAAGTGATGAATGGCCTTGGAAGAAGGAAACAGTCACATGAAAGGCTTGGCTTCCTTGGCCTTCTAACTACTCAACCTGACATTTCAGATTTTGGCAAAGGATCATGGGACCTTTGTTTGATTTATTGACTATGATTAGATAAAAACATCATTGCTGTCAAATCCTACCAGACTTCTCCTAAATATAATGCGCAGTCTTTCAAGTAAGGATTCTATGCTGGGTCCTGCCATCGGTCTCCTAGATAGAATTGATTTGTTCCTTTATTGGTTGACTGATCAGTAAATGATCTCACTATGTGGCCCAGGCTGGCCCAGAACTTACAACGCTTCCAGCTTAGCATCCTCAGTGCTGGTATGGCAGACCAGCACCATGCCTGACTCTTCAACTGGATTTGTAAGTGTCACACATGGAAAGTCTTCTCATCCTATTACCATGCCCTGTTCATGTCTCTTGCAAACACCTCTCCCTGAAAGAACTTACCACCAATGTTGTATCTACCAATCTCTACAATTATAACTTAGGACCAACCTAAAAAATATATAAAACAAGATATATAAAAAGAATTTACAAGAGAGAGATGATCTCCAAGTAGTACTGATGAAAAGGATTGCAGGACTGACAAGCCACAGTCAGAGAGAGCAAGATCAGCTAACACCAGAGATAACCAGATGGTGAAAGGCAAGGGCAAGAATATAAAGAACAGAAACCAAGGCAACTTGGCATCATCAGAACCCAGTTCTCCCAACACAGCAAGCCCTGGATACCTCAACACACCAGAAAAAGAAGACTCAGATTTAAAATCACTTCTCATGATGATGATAGAAGACTTTAAGAAGGAAATAAATAACTCCCTTAAAGAAATACAAGAGAACACAGGTAAACAGCTGGAAGCCCTTAAAGAGGAAATACAGGAAAACACAATCAAACAGGCAAAGGAAATGAACAAAACCATCCAAGATCTAAAAATGGAAATAGAAACAATAAAGAAATAACAAACGGAGACAACCCTGGAGATAGAAACCCTAGGAAAGAGATCAGGAGTCATAGATGCAAGCATAACCAACAGAATACAAGAGATAGAAGAGAGAATCTCGGGTACAGAAGATACAATAGAAAACATCGACACAACAGTCAAAGAAAATGCAAATTGCAAAAAGCTCCTAACCCAAAACATCCAAGAAATCCAGGACACAATGAGAAGACCAAACCTAAGGGTAATAGGTATAGAAGAGAGTGAAGATTCTCAACTTAAAGGGCCAGTAAATATCTTCAACAAAATCATAGAAGAAAACTTCCCTAACCTAAAGAAAGAGATGAACATAAACATTCAAGAAGCCTACAGAACTCCAAATAGATTGGACCAGAAAAGAAATTCCTCCCGTCACATAATAGTCAAAACACCAAATGCAAAAAACAAGGAAAGAATATTAAAAGCATTAAGGGAAAAAGGTCAAGTAACATATAAAGGCTAAGCCTCTAGGTGTCTCATTAACATGGGGATGGCTTGGAGCTGTGTGGCCACGCCTTTACCTGAGAAGGGGTGGTACATTACCTTGACTGGAACCAAAGTCTCCAGGAGCATTGGCATAAAGTTTTCCCGTCCCTTGTGGATTATTCCACGGGGTCACCCAGATTTTACGCCTGCACTCAACCAGGTGCCAGATTGCCTGTCACAGACCACTGCCCCACAAGGAAGCAACAATCACTATTCCTTAATATCTCTTAACATCAATGGACTCAATTCCCCAATAAAAAGACATAGACTAAAAGACTGGATACATAAACAAGAACCAGCATTTTATTGCATACAGGAAACACACCTCAGGATTAAAGACAAACACTACATCAGAGTAAAGGGCTGGAAAACAATTTAACAGGCAAATGGTCCCAAGAAACAGGCAGGAGTAGCCATTCTAATATTGGATAAAATCAACTTTCAACCAGAAGTCATGAGAAAAGATAAGGAAGGACACTTCATCCTCATCAAAGGAAAAATTTACCAAGAAGAGCTCTCAATTATGAACATCTATGCTCCAAATGCAAGGGCACCCACATTCATAAAAGAAACTTTACTAAAGCTCAAAGCACACATTGCACCTCACACAATAATAGTGGGAGACTTCAACACCCCATTTTCATCAATGGACAGATCTTGGAAACACAAACTAAACAGAGACACAGTGAAACTAACAGAAGTTATGGACCAAATGAATTTAACAGATATCTATAGAACATTTAATCCTAAATAAAAAGAATATACCTTCTTCTCAGAACCTCATGGTTCTGCCTCCAAAATTGACCATATAATTGGTCACAAAACAAATCTCAACAGATATAAGAAGATTGAAATAATCCCATGCCTCCTATCAGATCACTACAGATTAAGGCTGGTCTTCAATGGCAACAAAAACAATAGAAAGCCCACATACACATGGAAGCTGAACAAGGCTCTACTCAATGATAACTTGGTCAAGGAAGAAATAAAGAAAGAAATTAAAGACTTCCTAGAATTTAAGGAAAAAGAAAGTACAACATACCAAAACTTATGGGACACAATGAAAGCAGTGTTAAGAGGAAAACTCATAGCTTTGAGGGCCTCCAAAAAGAAACTGAAGAAAGCATATAATAGCAGCTTAACAGCACACCTGAAAGCTCTAGAACAAAATGAAGCTAATACACCCAAGAGGAGTAGAAGGCAAGAAATAATCAAACTCAGGGCTGAAATCAACCAAGTAGAAACAAAAAGAACTATACAAAGAATCAACAAAACCAGAAGCTGGTTCTTTGAGAAAATCAACAAGATAGATAAACCCTTAGCCAGACTAACCAGAGGGCACAGAGATAGTATCCAAATTAACAAAATCAGAAATGAAAAGGGAGATATAACAACAAAATCTGAAGAAATTCAAAAAATCAACAGATCCTACTACAAAAGCCTATACTCAACAAAATTGGAAAATCTGAATGAAATGGTCAATTTTCTAGACAGATACCAAATACCAAAGTTAGGTCAGGATCAGATAAACCATCTAAACAGTCCCATAACTCCTAAAGAAATAGAAGCAGTCATTAAAAGTCTCCCAACCAAAAAAAGCCCAGGACCAGATAGATGGGTTTAGTGCATAATTCTATCAGACCTTCAAAGAAGACCTAATACCAATACTCTTCAAACTATTCCACAAAATAGAAACAGAAGGAACACTACCTAATTCCTTCTATGAGGCCACAGTTACACTAATACCAAAACCTCACAAAGACCCAACAAAGAAAACTACAGACCAATTTCCCTTCTGAATATCAATGCAAAAATACTCAATAAAATTCTCACAAACTGAATCCAAGAACACATCAAAACAATCATTCATCACAATCAAGTAGGCTTCATCCCACGGATGCAGGGAATGGTTCAATACCCTGAAATCCATCAATGTAATCCACTACATAAACAAACTCAAAAAACCACATGGTCATTTCATTAGATGCTGAAAAAGCATTTGACAAAATTCAACATCCCTTCATGATAAAAGTCTTGGAAAGAGCAGGAATTCAAGGCCCATAACTAAACATAGTAAAAGCAATATACAGCAAACCAGTAGCCAACACCAAACTAAATGGGGAGAAAATTGAAGCGTTCCCACTAAAATCAGGGTCTAGACAAGGCTGTCCACTCTCTCCCTATCTATTCAATATAGTACATGAAGTTCTACCTAGAGCAGTTAGACAACAAAAGGAGGTCAAAGGGAAACAAATTGGAAAGGAAGATATCAAAATAACTATTTGCAGATGATATGATCGTATACTTAAGTGACTCAAAAAACTCCACCAGAGATCTGCTGCAGCTGATAAACAACTTCAGCAAAGTGGCCGGATATAAAATTAACTCAAACAAATCAGTAGCCTTCCTATACTCAAAGGATAAACAGGCTGAGAAAGAAATTAGGGAAATGACACCCTTCACAATTGTCACAAACAATATAAAGTATCTTGGTGTGACTCTAGCCAAGCAAGTGAAAGATCTATATGACAAGAACTCAAGTCTCTGAGGAAAGAAATCGAAGAAGACCTCAGAAGATGGACAGACCTCCCATGCTCATGGATTGGCAGGACTAATATAGTAAAAATGGCCATCTTGCTGAAAGCAATCTACAGATTCAATGCAATCCTCATCAAAATTCCAACTCAATTCTTCGTAGACTTAGAAAGAGCACTTCTCAAATTCATTTGGAATAACAAAAAAAAAAACAGGATAGCAAAAACTATTCTCAACAATAAAAGAACTTCTGGGGGAGTCAGTATTCCTGACCTCAAGCTGTACTACAGAGCAGTAGTGATAAAAACTGCATGATATTGGTACAGTGACAGGCAGGTAGATCAATGGAATAGAATTGAAGACCCAGAAATGAACCCACACACCTATGCTCACTTGTTCTTTGTCAAAGGAGCTAAAACCATCCAGTGGGAAAAAGACAGCATTTTCAACAAATGGTGCTGGCTCAACTGGTAGTCAACATGTAGAAGAATGCAAATTGATCCATTCCTATCTCCCTGTACAAAGCTCAAGTCCAAGTGGATCAAGGACCTCCACATAAAACCAGATACACTGAATCTAATAGAAGAGAAAGTGGGGAAAAGTCTCAAACACCTGGGTACAGGGGAAAAGTTCCTGAACAGAACACCAATGGCTTATGCTCTAAGATCAAGAATCGACAAATGGGACCTCATAAAATTGCAAAGCTTCTGTAAGGCAAAGGACACTGTCAATAGGACAAAACGGCAACCAACAGATTGGGAAAAGATCTTTACCAACCTTACATCTGATAGAGGGCTAATATCTAATATATACAAAGAACTCAAGAAGTTAGACTCCAGAGAACCAAAATAACCCTATCAAAAAATGGGGAAAAGAGCTAAACAGAGAATTCTCAACTGAAGAAACTCGAAGGGCTGAGAAGCACCTAAAATGTTCAACATCCATAGTCATCAGGGAAATGCAAATCAAAACAACTGTGAGATTCCACCTCACACCAGTCAGAATGGCTAAGATCAAAAACTCAGGTGACAGCAGATGCTGGCGAGAATGTGGAGAAAGAGGAACACTCCTCCATTGCTGGTGGGATTGCAAGCTGGTACAATCACTCTGGAAATCAGTTTGGCAGACCCTCAGAAAATTGGACATAATACTACCTGAGGACCCAGCTATACCACTCCTGGGCATATACCCAGAAGATGCTCCAACATGTAATAAGGACACATGCTCCACTATGTTCATAGCAGCCATATTTATAATAGCCAGAAACTGGAAACAACCCAGATGTCCCTCAACAGAGGAATGGATACAGAAAATGTGGTACATTTATACAATGGAATATTAAAAACAATGACTTCATGAAATTTGCAGGCAAATGGATGGAACTTGAAAATATCATCCTGAGTGAGGTAACTCAGTCACAAAAGAATGAACATGGTATGTACTTACTGATAAGCAGATATTAGCCCAAAAGTTCAAAACACTCATGATTCAATTCACAACAATTGTTGGACTGAGCATGGAGTCCCAGATGGAGGAGTTGGAGAAGGGACTGAAGGAACTAAGGGAGTTTGCAGCCCCATGGGATGGGAGCAACAGTGTCAACTGGTCAGGCCCCCCAGTGCTCCCAGAGACTGCACCACCAACCAAAGAATGCATATGGAGGGGCCCATGGTGCTGGCCACATATGTGGCTAAGGAGGGCCTTGTTGGTCATTAGGGAGAGGAGAGGCCCTTGGGTCTGAGAGTGTTAGATGCCCCAGTATAGGAGAATGTCAGGGAGGGAAGATAGGAGTGGGTGGGTGTGTGGGGGAATACCCTCACAGAGGCAGGGGAAGGGGGGATGACATAGGGGGTTTCCAAAGGGGAGACCTGGAAAGGGAAAAACATTTGAAATGTAAATAAAGTATTAAATAATAATAATAAAAAAGAATTTACAATCAAATTTGGGTCAGAGCGGGACTAGGAGGAAGGAAGAAGCAGAGGCAGGAGGGTTGGTGTAAGTTCCAGACCAGCCTGAGCTGTCAAGGAAGGTGCTGTCTCAACAGTGGAGAGATGGCTCAGTCAGTAAAATGCCTGCCTTGCAAGCATGAGTGCCTGACTTTGATCCTCAGAACCCATGTGAGTAAAGCCAGTATGGTGCCAGGTTTGTAATCTCCAAGCTAGGAAGGGGTTGGTAAAATCAACCGGTGGTCTGGCATACTGGCCAGACAGCCCAGCAGGACAGACAAGCTCCAGGTGCAAAAGAAAACCCTTCCTACGGAATGACACTGAGGTTGTCCTCCAGCCTCAGAGTCCTTGACCAGGGCAGGCGCATGGACTCTCTCCATGCATTATCTCTGGGTTCTGTCTGTTTTACACATACAACCTGTCTTAGGGTTTCTATTCCTGCACAAACATCATGACCAAGAAGCAAGTTGGGGAGGAAAGGGTTTATTCAGCTTACACTTCCTCATTGCTGTTCATCACCAAAGGAAGTCAGGACTGGAACTCAAGCAGGTCAGGAAGCAGGAGCTGATGCAGAGGCCATGGACGGATGTTTCTTACTGGCTTGCTTCCCCTGGCTTGCTCAGCTGGCTTTCTTATAGAACCCAAGACTACCAGCCCATAGATGGTACCACCCACAAGGGGCCTCCCCCCTTGATCACTAATTGAGAAAATGCCTTACACCTGGATCTCATGGGGGCATTTTCTCAACTGAAGCTCCTTTCTCTGTGATAAATCCAGCGTGTGTCAAGTTGACACACAAAACCAGCCAGTACACAACCCTATAGTATCTCATTTAGTTCTCACAGTCCTGGCACTTGTTGGATGAATCAAACAACTGAAGCTCAGAGAAACTCAACCCACAGCCCAAGGAATGGATCGAGTAGAAGAGTTCAGTCTTGAGTTCAAAGTTTACCTCAGAGCTTAGTTATGGCTTAGCCAACATGGGATGCTCCCTTCCCTGAGAGATGGGAACATAAGGAACACTATCATGGATAACCATAAATAGCATTAGGATTGAGGTTAAAACAGAACAAGCAGCAGACTGGGGAGCTCAGAATGACAACAGCTGTCCCAGACAGACACATCTGGAACTGAAAGTTAATTTAGGGCATCATACAGGAATGCCCTCAGAACACAGTGGAGAGTGGAGCAGGTAGCAGCCCATAGCCAATGCACATTGATAAAACACTTAGCTGCTTAGATGCAGGCTTGAAATAGAGTAAGACTAACAGGACGCTGTGAAATTACTTCAGAAACTCACCCTGATGATTGAGAGAAAGAGCTAGCCCACTTAAGACAACCCAAAGTTGGATAGATTTCATGAGACAGAAGCGAAACAGCATCCCAAAAGGGCTGGACAGAAGGCTGTGTGCCTAAAAGTGCTTACCACTCTTGCAGAGGACCTAGTTCTGTCCCCAGCTTCCTTTCTGTTGGATCACAGTTGCCTGTGACTTGAACTCCAAGAGATCCGACTGCTCTGAACTCTGCAGGCACACACACACACACACACACACACACACACACACACACACACACACACACACCACATATATATTCACATACCTGAATTTAAAAAACATTTAAAAATTTAAAGTGATTATTTCTGTATAAAAAATTCATAAGAATATATAAGAATTCACATAGAGCTTCATTTCTTTGTTCCCCAAATAGCAGCATAAATTGAAAACTGTCTTCATTGCCAAAAAAACCTAAGGTCTGAATTTCAACTTCTTTACTACTTAATGACAGGGGATTTTTTTTTTTTTTTTTTTTTGTAAATGAAAAAGTAACACATTGCATAAGATTAAATGTATGTGTGTATGCATGTAAATATAATGTATATATGTATATGCATATATATGTACATGTGTGTGTATGTGTATAAGTTAGGGAGCTGATTCAGTCAGTAAAATAAAGTTGTTTTATAAACCTGAGATCCAGAGTTTAGAGATCCAGCATCCATGTAAAAAGCTGGGCGTGGTGGTGCTTCTGTAATTCCAGCACCAGGGAGGTCAAGACAGAAGGATCGCAGGTAACTTCCTAACAGCCAGTCCAGCCAAACTGGGGAGCACTCTGTTCCCTGTGTCCCCAAAAGCTAAGGTGGAAAATGATTAAGAAAAAGACACTAGACACTGAAGTTTGGTCTCCACACGTACAAGCACCCCCCACCCGACCCCCCAAAACAGACATAGCCCACACGGCTTCAAGAAAGCACCTAGAAGAGTCTCCATTCTTCATAACCCAGCACGGCTCATGCGCAGTGTTCACACAGAGTTCTTCTCAGAGTAATAAGATATAAGTATGTGTCTTCATTGGTTCCTAAAGCACCACAAATGTCCCACAGGGAACAAGTCTGACAACCTGAGGCAGGCCAGAGGGCTCAGCAGATAAAGGAGCTTGTCACCAAGCTTGATGGCCTGAGTTCAGTCCCTGAGCCCCACATGATGCAAGACGAGAACTGAGTCCGGCAAATACTCCTCTTATCCTCACATGTGTGCCGGGGGGGGGGGGAGAGAGAGAGAGAGAGAGAGAGAGAGAGAGAGAGAGAGAGAGAGAGAGAGAGGAGTTTTAACAATATTATTTTGAATGCATTCTATTCCGAGCCACAATGAATCATCCCAAACTCTCTGATCTTAGTTATTGGACAGTTGCTTTAAGCACTGTAGAAATCATACTATATGCAATGCAGTCACATAACACAAGGCAGTCCTGAAGTGCTTAGCTTCGGAAGTTCAATTTCCTGACATTAAATCCCCGTTGTGCCATTTGTTAGCCACACAATGTTAGGCAAATTAACTGAACAATATGTGCCTGCGTCTTCCAAGACACAACAGACATATTCCTTAGCTCAGAGAATGGCGTGGAGTAAATGAATTAATATGTGTAAGGCTTTGGGGTATTCAAGAAAGGAAGCAAACAGAAATATTTAGAAATGTAGGTTGTTTCCAGCTGTTGATGGTGGAATGAATAGTCTGCTCTACACACACACACACACACACACACACACACACACACACACACACACACAAGCACTCACATAAACATACACATGTATACACACACATATAGAATTGTATTTTTAAATTGCTGCAATTTTTTTTTTTTTTAGACATGTAGCCCATTCTGGCTTTCAACTTGGTATACAGCTGAGTCCGGCCTCGAACTTCTGGTCCACCTGCCTCCGCCTCCCAAGTGCTAAGATCTCCGGAGTGAACCACAGTGCCTGATGTATGTGGGGCTGGGCCTTGCGCATGCTGGACAAGCACGCTAAAGCAGCTACATCCCAAGCCCTTCACTCATTAACAAAGGCGTGGCGCCGCACCGGGGATGTGCACGCCTGACCTCGGTTCAGGATTTAAACACTGTTATGCATCTCATCTAAACCTCATGTGCAGTTTGTACAACTGCATCAGGCCAGGGGTGAGAGCAATGAACCCCATTTCATACAGCATCACCAGCAGTGTCCACTCTCTCTCCCCAACTCACTAAAACAGTGGATAGAAACTGACATTTTCTCACCATCTCTTAAAACTCTGTCATCAAAACGATGGGCATTCTTTTCTGCAGACTTATTTTGATTGTTTTTCTTCTGTGCATTTTCTCCTGGCTTTGTCAGGGATATTTTTCTATTGACTGCCAGAAGCAATTTTTTATATTGGAAATAAATATTTATATACATTAAAATTGTATAAGACAAGTGCTGGGGTGCACTCCTATAATCTCAGCACTCGGAATCCAGAGGCAGAAGGACCAAAGATTCAAGACCAGCATGGGCTACATAGTGAGACTCAGTTTCAGAAAACTAAGAAGGGGCTGACATCATGACTCAATGGGTAAAGGATCCTGCAGGCAAGTCTGACAACCTGAGTTCAATCCTCCGGTCCCAGATGGTGGGAAGAGATAACAAACTCCCATGATTCCTGGGAAGTCCCAGACTTCCAAATATGTTCCACAGCAGGCACACCCATGTGCATGCATGCTCACATGTGTGCATGCACACGCACCAACAAAATAATAAATTGCATGTGTCAAGTGTGGCCACAAGCCCCTTTACCCACTGAGCCATTTCGCTTGCCCCGTGTTGTGGTTTGGCCCTCCCAGTTTTTGACACGAGAACCATCCTTTGCTACAGTGATGTTCTACCTGGATTTTTCTCTCTAAAATTGCCAGGGCTCACTCACAACCTCGTTTGTATTATTAATGATTTAATTGGCCCTGCTCAGCCATTTGTTCTTTAGATGAACTTTAGAACAGTGCTGTCGTTGTCTGAAAAGCCCAGTAGAGGATTTGTTGTTAAATTTGAAACACAACAGATGTTGCTCTGCTCATTTTGGAGCCTTCTTCCAAAGTGTAAATCATGCACTATCAGCTCACCGTCGCCCGATTCTACACTTAACAATATCCCAAGTAACCAAATCCTGTCCTTGACCTCGACAATGGAGGGGTTCTCTCAGACTCATTTTCTCCATGGCTAAGGAAAATCACTGTCATGTTAATTCTACTCTTGGCTGTTTTCCCCACCCCCACCCCTGCCAAACCAGACAGGGGATGGGACACAGCAACCTGTCTGTGCTAGGTACGTGTACTGCTGAGCCATGCCCCTGCCCCTAGGGGATTCTAGGCAGTTGCTGGGCTGTACTCCAGCCATCTTTATGCCTTCTACTTTGAGATAAGGTCTCACTAAGTGGCCCACACTGACCTTGAACTTGGGATCCTCCCACCTCAGCCTCCTGAAGAGCTGGAAGATAGACCTGCCCCTGTGCCCTCCCCTTGCTGGCTTTAATACTGGACACATTTTTGCATTTTTCCCACCACAGGACTTTGCCTCCACCGTCTACTTCTACTTCGGCCAAGCTCCTCCTCATCTGCTACCTTACCACGCAAGCTTTCCTTTCCTGTCTTTAGTGCATTTACTTACAGACTACGGTTTCTCGAGTTTCCTTAAGGCTATAGTACATACCGTCAAAAATATATTTGTAAGCAGGAGTGGTGGCACATGCCTTTAATTCCAGCACTTGGAAAACAGGCAGGTGGGTCTCTGTGAGTTTAAGTCCAGCCTGATTTACATAGTGGGACCCTGGCTCAAATAAAAAGTTCTTTTATAGAGAATAATCTTTTAATAATTTTCCCCCATCTCTCGAAGAATGCTTATATCATTTACCACCAATTATCCATGTCTGATATGGACACCTTTGCTGTCCCTTCTTATGTGTCTTTTAATGCAGACCAATTCTGCCTATGAGGATAGGTGTCCAACCTAGCCACGTGGAGGCTGAGAAGTCTGCACTGTTGGAATCCTAGTGAAGGACGTTGATGTTGTATCAGAAATAAAGGCTGATCCTATGCTCCAGCACTCAGGCAGGAGGATCATAAGGTTGAGGCCAGATGGGCTAGATAGGAAAAAAGCCTGTCTAAATGAAAAAAGAAAGAAGAGGAGAGGAGGGAGGGATAGGGAAAGGGAAGGGGGGGAGTAGGGAAGGAGAGGGGAGAGGAAGGGAGGAAGTAGGGAAGGGGAAAGGAGAGGAGAGGGAGATGGAAATAGAAAAGGAAGAGCCAGGAAGGAGGGAGGAGGGAGGAGGGAGACCAGATGGTGGTCTACCCACAGTAGAGTCATCCTATGATGATCCAACCTCCATGGTCTACCATGGTGGTCTCTACTCATAGTGGTCTTCCCATGGAGGTCTACCGATGTCTACCCAGACAGAAACACTCCCTGTCATTGAGCCCTCTTCATAGGAATGGAAGAGCCCCCATATCATCCTCAACTAGTGTCAGAATATATGACAAGATGTCCAGTTGTGAAATATGCCAGAGCTTAGCAGGTAGTTCATGAGCACAGTGCTTGCCTAGCATGCATGATGCTTCTCGTTCCATTTTAGCACCATGTGCTGGATGTGATGGTATACATCTGTAATCCTACCTCCAAGAGGGTAGAAGTAAGAGGGTCAGGAGTTCAAGGCCTTCTTTAGCTAAGTAGAAAGTTCAAGGCCAGCCTGGGCTACATAAGATTCTATCCCTTAAAAAAAAGCTAAGACTCAGAGGATCCATTGGATGCTGGTAAATGAAGGACTTTATGCTGTGAGGTCTTGTGTGAGCCAGTCCTCTCCTTTATCTCTTTCCCTCCACACACCCCATTACTGTGCTCCAACTGCCTTGACCTGTCTCTTCCACAGGCCCACACGTATTCCCACCTTTGCACTTAGGGTTCACAAGGCTGTTCTGCCTCTGCCTGTTCCTGAAGTGGACATTTCTGTTTTATTGGAGACTCTGTTGTGTCATGTAGTGTTTTTCTGGGAACTGTCTTATGAGAGGATGTTTTCCTGAGAACAGACACATAGTGCTCTTCTGGAAGCTGCCTGGTGAAAGGGCATGTGGAGTTGCTGGAGTGGCCACTTGAGAGGACATGTGATATTTGGAAAGAATATAAGTATAACCCAACAGACAGTGGGTGATGCTCTTGCATTGGTTCGCCTTGGAACTCTTCGCTGGTCGTCATCGGGCTTCGCTGATGCTGATCTGTGCTGATGAAATTTTTGCATTGGTTCACCTTGCTTTCTTCAATGATCTTTGCTTTCCATGACCTCGTAGAGAGAAATGCACTGAAGACTGATGGTATTCTGGCTGCTTCTGTGGGCTCCTGCCTATTGGTGGAGCCTCAAGGTTTCTTCTGGGTCGAGTCACTACTGCTGATTCATGTTTGGTGTTTTGCTAGTGGACTGGACTGCTGACAACAAAGATTGGAATCATCTCAAAGAACTATTTCTAAACAGATCTACAAACTCCATTTCCTATTAACTTTTCTTTTCCCCTACCTGTGGTGGGTAATGGGCTAAAGGGAGATTGAAGCATTGAAGAACCATAATTAAAGTAAGTTTTGAAAATTCTAAGCCTACATGTCCCCATAGCAGACAATTCTTCTTGCTTCAAATGCCAATCCCCTAAACACCCCACTTCCTCATATCATTCCTGTCTCATCAAACCTAGATTTTGTTTCTTAGGTGTCCCTCCTCCACTGTCAGAAAGAGAGCCCAGGGCTTCAGGCAAGCAGTGCTGCTCAACCAAACCCCATCTTTCTGTTCTATTTTCTTAACAGTATTCAAAACTAGTTTGTATAATCTAGCAGTTTGGCTGTCTAATACATACAATTCCCTCTGCCATAAGCCCTGTGCTGGGGATATGACTGAGTGGTAACGCGTTTGCCTAGCAAGTACACGATCCTGAGTTCAATCTGCAGCAGCAAATGATTAATTGTTATTATTATTATCTTTGATGCCCATAAAGACTTTCTCTGCCCATGATCTGGCAGTTTTATACAAGTATCAGACACATAATAAATGTCTGTGGATTACACAATGGTTTTACTGAGCAGGACTCTCTGTGGTTTTTATTTTTCCATTTCCAAATTTCACAAATGTGTTATTTTAATAGTACTTTTGAAAAGCCTATGTAATCCTAAATATACTGAAAGTTACAAAACACTTTAGATGCAATTCATTTTTATAAAAATCCTTCTGGAATTACCAGCATATAAGAAATGAAAGCTGTCTTTGACTGTTCAATTTCTTTTCGTGCATTCTGCTATGCTAATTCCATCATATAATCAACCAAGGAAACAATGAAGGTTCTGAAGGAAATGTTTTAATTTTAAATTCAGACATGTCAATGAATTTTTCCATTCAACAAAAGCTCCAAATGACATTCTGTTATCTGAATTTGGGTTATTTAAATTTTTGCTTAAAAAATCAAAATTCACTTAGAAAGGTAGTTGCAGGTGGTATGTGTTTTAAAGATTAATAAACAGAGGTGATGTGGGGGGAGGAGATTTTTCTGTTAAACCTCTCTGACTACAAGTTAACAACATTCAATAAATTCTCACCTTGATCGTCTCCTTTAAAAAAAATTTTTTTACATCAGTTTTCTTTATTTATTCTCTCTGTGTGAACATGTAGGTGTGCGCGTGCATGGGGTTGCGACTGTGAGTAGGCATGTGCAGAGGGTGTATGTGAGTCACATGTGTGTGTGCAGAGTGTCTGTGTGTTCATGTATGTGTGTGTGTGTGAGCTCACATGCAGAGGACAGCTCTCAGGAGCGATTTTCTTCTTCTATGTGGTTCCCAGGGATAGAAATACGATCATCAGGCTTGGCTTCAAGTACCTTCACCACCTGAGTCACCGTGCCACCCTCACACTGGTTCTAATGAGCTCAGTTTATACTGTGCTTATGAGTTCCTTTTTTATAATAGGTTCGAATGCATGTAATACACTAAATACGAATTACACACCACCAACAAACAAACGCAAAGAAGAGTGTTCCAACAGTGCTCAGAAGATCCCCTCACTTCTAACGATGCCACACTCCTCATGGGTACCCTTCTGATTCTTCTCAGCCTCTACCAATCCACTTTTGTACTACTGAAAATGACAGCCAGGGGTTACAGATGGTTAGCAACAGCCAGTTCACCTTCCACACATGTGGGCCACCATCCCATCCTGAGCCCAGGGCTTCAGGGTTAAGCCCCTCTGCAGGATGTATGTCCCAATCTCATTCCCCCACACACCTCAATAAAATTTCTCTTCCTTGCCTTCTCTCCTCAGGGAGTCTTGCTGAATACAAAGAATAAATTATTTTGTGTGAAGAGATCCTGGGCTGTCCGATTGATCTTTCTAAAATGAAAATGTGATTGTTAAACCCTCAATTAAATCTTGCCAGAGACTCTTCACTGAAGAAGAAATTAACTCAGACTCCCAGACGCCTCCTGCTCCAGGGAGCCCCTGACCCTTCTCACCCCTGCAAACCTCTAGAGGTCATTGCTCAGCTTGTCCTGCCCTGTCCATGGTCCTGACAAACTGAAGTGTTCTTGTTTCATTTCTGTTGCTGTGATAAAATATCCTGACAAAATACAACTTAGAACGAAAAGAGGTTTGATTGACTCACAGTTTTAGGTCATAGTCAATAATTTCATGGAAGTTAAAACAGAAAAACTATCACATCCATAGTCAAAAGCAGACAGAACAAACTCATGGATCCTTGCTTGTTTGCTGTGCTTGTTCAATTGGCTTTCCTTACTCTGGTTCAGGGCACAGCCTAGAGAATGGTGCTACCCACAGTGGGCAGAGTCAGTTAACAATTAAGACAACCACCTATACAATACTCACCAGCTAAACTGAGCTAGATAAACTGAAAGAACTACTGACTCCCTAAGGCAGTACCAACCTGCTGAACAACTGGAACACCCACTCTGCTTTTTATTCCAGGAGACACCATGGAGAAAATATCTCTCCCATGTCTTCTGATTCTGAGCAATTTGGTTGTATTTCCTTTGTTATGATTGACAGATTTTAAATTGTGTGTGTGTGTGTGTGTGGTGTATGTGCATGTGGATATGCACATTCACAATTTTAAAATTTGTATGTATTGTGGTGCATTGCATGTGCACATGCGCATTCACCTGTGGATTGTACACCTGTGTAAGTAGCTGGTATTTTTATATGTATGTGGTATGTGTGCTGGTACTTGTCTGTGTGTGGACCACATGGACATGTAGGCACATGTGTATGTGTGTGCATGTGAAAGCACAGGATGACATCAAGGTTTTCCCTCACTCTATTCTATCAATCACTCTCTCCCCCTTTGAAGTGCTGGAATTACAGGCAGGCTGCCTTGTGGTATTTACATTGGTACTGAAGATCTGAACTCTGTCCCCCAAGCTCCCTCACAGTAACTATCTGCTAAGCCATCTCCCCAGCCCCAGTAGTTGCTACTGATTGTTGCTTTGACAGAGTCTAGAATCACCATAGAAATGAGTATCTGCCCATGTCTGTGAGAGGGTTTCTAGTCCAGGTTAATTAAGGAAGGAAGACACACCCTAAGTGTAAGTAGCACCCTCCTGTAAGGTCCCAGAGGTCCCAAAGAGAGTGTGAGCCAAGCACCAACATTCATATATTCATATCTCCCCCACCTTTGCTAGCTGATAATGGGTACACTGTGACACAATTAAACACTTCTTCTTTATTGGCTACTTTTATGACTATTATGCTACTTAAGCTGCTACAAAAAACAAAACAAAACAAAAACAAAAACAAAAACCAACTAACTAACAACAAGAAAACTAACTAATAAGCCAAGGAAACAAAATGTCCTTACCGCACCACTGGAGAAAGCCTCCTTCTAGTGACCTTCCTTGGACTGGATCTACCTCAAGATACATATCACATGATCAATCACCAATGAGTTCTGTTCAGAATAAAAGTCACTCCCAAGAAATAAGAGCTGATCTGGCAGAAGAAGACCGCGAAGACACACATTCTATCATGTCCAACCGCCTATGAAGTCACCCAGGATAGCTGTTCATAGTCAGAGATCAAGTCTAATTTTCTACATCACTTGCTTTGTGCCTTATCCTGGGTTTTCTAAATGGCAAAGCCTGAAGCAAAAGCTTAGGAGCCAGGAGAGGAAAATTCACAGCAGCAGAAAGTTTAGTGGTTGCCTGGGGCTGAATGTGGGAACATAGAAGGCCTGCAGATGGGCCTGAGGAAAGTTTGGGGGGAATGTCCTAAAAATGGAAGTTGGTGATGGCTATATAATAATGTACATTTCATGGTATAGAAATCACACTTTCATAGATTATACTTCAAAGATCACTGGAGATGATTCAGTCAATAGAGTTCTTCCCTTGCAAGACCTAAACTTGATTCCCAGTATCCATGTCAAAAATCCTGGTGCAATGCTATGTGCTTGCAGTTCCAACACTGGGCAAGTGGAAGCAGGCGTATCCCTAAGGATCAATGATCAGCCAACCAGCCTAGCTAAACCATCAAGCTTCAGGCCCATGGTGACAGTTCCTCCCTAACTTCCTAACTTGTGAGAACATCCCATTGTTCCCTTGATGTCATAC
Source organism: Uromys caudimaculatus (assembly GCA_028551405.1). Lineage (NCBI taxonomy): Eukaryota > Metazoa > Chordata > Mammalia > Rodentia > Muridae > Uromys > Uromys caudimaculatus. Next base: position 21,831,310 of record CM052721.1, read on the forward strand.
TCTTGTGTCCTATCTCACCATGGCCCCGAGTCACAGAAAAGTTCCTGAACCTCTCAGGGCTTATATGCAACAAACGGTGCAGGTCAAGTCATGGGAGATGTCGGCTCTCATTGACCACGTAACAGCCTCTACCCACAGCTTCCAGGGTTCAGCAGGGGGCATCTTTGGGGACAGTGCTATTGTACCTGCCACAGGGCCCATCCCAAGTGAACATGGCCTTGACCCTTGACAAGAGAAGAAGACTCAGCAAGGACTCCGTATTAGTTCCTTTCCTTGTAGCTGTGACAAATCCCTGACAAAAGCAACTTGATGAAAGGTGTAATTTGGCTCACAGTTTGAGGAACAGTCCACTTGCTGGGAAAGGCATGGAGGCGGGAGTGTGAGGTCTCTGGTTACATAGCATCCACAGTAAGGAAGAGAGATAAATACTGGTTGGTACTCAGTTTCTCTTTTCTTATGCAGAGATCCTGCCCTCCAAACCATTAGATGGCGCTGTCCACATTCATCTCCCCACCTCAGTTAAACTAGAGACTCACCCAGAGGATTATCTCCTAAGTGATTCTCGATCCTGTCAAGCAAGCAATATGAAGCAACATAGATGCTTGTGATCTCTCTCAAGCAATGAGAAGAAGCATCAGTTCTTTGACTCTGACTCTCACTGTGTCTCCTTCATGAGTCTCTTCACTCCTGGATTCTGACACAAGACGGGCCGGGAAGATCCTCTCTCTGGTAGACCATAGCACAACTGCTGGACCAGAGAAAGCTCTAAGGCTGAACTCTCCCAAAAGAAACATCTCTTCAGGGGCAGTTTTGGTTCTTATTCTGCTTCTGGTTTTGGATCTGTTTTCTTCTGCCTCGGCCTCCTGAGTGCCTGCCACTGTGCCCCTCCAGCATCTTTAAAGCAGTATGTGAATGAGATATAAAGCCAGAGGACAATGAAAGATGCATGGGTGGCTTTGGGGATAGCGGTTAGCTTCCCTACAGAGCAAGCTGAAGGACTGTCCCACTTTCTGGCTCACCCAATGGCTGTGTTTTATACCACAGTAAGATGTGCCTAAACCAAAAAGAATGCCAAGTGACTCCACGAAGTAGTATCGGCTTTTCAAGGTAAAGGAGAACACCCTGCAAGGAACAGATTTTGGGTGCAAAGAGAAGAGACCATTCTAGGGGTGGCCATGTTTGGTTCCCATAGACTAACATTAGAACCAAAGTAATAATAATTTTCGAACTTTTTATTATTGTTAGCATTGTCTGGTGTGTGTGTGTGTGTGTGTGTGTGTGTGTGTGTGTATGTGGTGTGTGTGTGTACATACATGCCAACAAAGTTCAGGAGAAGGCATTAGATTTTCTGGAGCTGAAGTTACAGGTGATTGTGAACCACCTGAAACGTTGCTAGGAACCAAACTTGGGTCTCTGGGAGGGCAGCAAGTGCTCGAAACTGGATCTCTTATGTATCCTTGGCAACCTTTGACCTTTGCTCTGTAGCTGAGGCTCACCCCGATTCTCCTGTTTCCACCTCTAGGGTCCTGAGATAAGACACACGTGACATGCATCACCACTCCGGTTCGGTGGTCTGCGCATGGAACCCAGAGTTCCGTGAATACTAAGAAAGCACTCTACCAGCTGAGCCATGTCCCCAAGCTCCCCCCAAACATCATTAGAGGGAACAACTCTGTGAAGCTCATGTTCATGACAATAAAGCTCTCAGGAGGCCTGACATCACTGTTTCTATGGCAACCAGAGGAAATGTAGAAGACTTTAAAAAGCACAATCAAAACTAACGACAAAGGTTATACAAGTGACTAGAAGTTAGTCAAAGTTCAGAGGTCATCCCTGGAGAAACGCTGGAGGAGGAAGAAGAGATGCCATAGAGGTCTATGGGGTCCATACCAGTCTGCTGAGGAGCGGTGAAGGGCCACAGTGTCCTGCGGCATTTTCATTTGTTATTGGGTTTGCCTCGCATCTAGGAAGCCCTGGGTTCTATCCCCAGCACTCCATAAACAGAGTGTAGTAGTACCCACCTATAACTCCAACACTCTGGAGGTGGAGGCAGAAGGAGCAAGAGTTCAAAGTCATGCTCAGCTATAAAGAAAGTTTGAGGCTTGCCTGAGCTACACAAGATACTATGTTTTTTAAAAAAATGAAATTTAAAAAACAACAGGAGTTGGTCACAGTTGGTGCATGCCTGTAATCCCAGCCTCAGGGAGGCTCGGGCTATGGGACTGAGAGTTTAAGGCCAGCCTGCACCACATAACAGGACTTAGTCTCTATTTAAAAATAATTAAGTGATAAATAACAGGTCAGATACTGTGACCACCAGCAGATTCTCCCCTGGAGTTTCAATGCACTTACAGTCCACTCGGGGGAACTTTCCTGCAGGGGAAACTGAGAAAATTCTCAGAGAGGCTTGAAGAAGAGGGAAGTGCAGGCTGTTTAGTCCCACGTGCAGCAAGGCCAACAGAGCAACGGACATCCCTGGTGGCACATGAATGAGACAGGATAGTGCTCCCTGATACAGGGCACTGCTCCTGCCTGGATTTCCCTACTGGTGACTGAGTCTAATGAGCATGCGCTTTTATTGAATGTGCATCCATTAAATGAGATCTCAGCCATCCAAATTCTTAATTACCTAATGTGACTCTAGCTCTGACCAGGAGTACAGAACAAGAAAACCCCATCTCCAGTGACAGCAGTGTGGGTACCTATAATTGAGTCAAATGTTCTTCATTTAAAAATCCATTCATCTTCAGGATTGGTACGGGAATGAGGGATACCCTGTATTGTACAGCCAGACCCAGCTGCCCGCAAAACTCCATGAAGGCATGTCTACACACTAAGACAGACAGAGAGGCACACACAGAGATTACATACTAGTGCACACATAAGCATCTGAAAAGGAAGCCGGAGTCTGGGGCTGTACTTCGGCTGGTAGAGTACGTGCACAGCATATATAAAGCCCTGAGTTCAATCCCCAGCGTGCCGTAAACCAAGTGTAGCGATGGATACCTGTGGTCCCAGCTCTTGGGATCATCTATGGCTACACAGTGAGTTTGCAGCCAACCTGGGCTATGTGAGACCCTGTTTCCAAGAAAAGAGGGACCTGCAGGATAAAGCAGTTAAGAGCACATACTGGTCTTGCAGAGGACCTGAGTTCAGTTCCCAGTACTCACATTAGATGGCCCACAATGGTCTGTAACTGCACTTCTAGGAGACCTGAGATCTTTTGGCTTACCCAAGTACCCGTATTCACATCTACATACTCACAGATAGCCAGAAACATACATATGATTTTAAAATAAAAATAAAGAAATAAATCTTAAATTAAACAAGGGAACCCAGCTTTGGTCATAGCTTAAGCAATAAAGTGCTTGCCTTAAGCATGAGGTGTTAAGTGGAGGCCCAAAACCCTTTTTAAAAATGCTGGGAATGGTGACAAATTCTTATAATACCAATTCTGGAGAGGCTGAGGCAGGGGGATTCCTGGGAGATGCTGGCCAACCAGCTACTTGGCAAGCTCTAGGCTAAGGAGAGAATTCTACCTCAAAAAACATGGCTGGCACCTGGGGAATGATAACCAGTGTTCCCCTGTAGCCTTCACACACAGACAGACACATGCATATGCATATGGGCAAACACACATGCACACACTGCAAACGCACAACTAAATAGTCAATTGTTAATAAATTAATAGTATTGCTGTGGAATGGTGGCATGTGCCTGTCCTCCTACATAAAGAGCAGAAGCAAGAAGATTGCAAGTTCAGGGCTAGCCTGGATGATTTAGTGACACCTGGGGACACAGCTCAGTAGTAGAGATACATTTACCCAGCATATATAAGACTGCAAGCTGTCAAACAAAACCCTGGACATGGTGCTTGAAAGATGGCTTACTAGTTCAAAAGAAGACCCAAATTCAGTTCTTGACACCATGGTAGGTGGCTCACCACCACCAGCTTAGGTGGTCTGACACCCTCGTCTCCTTCAGCTGGCACCTGCATTCATGTGCGCACGCAGGCATGGCACATATACACAAGTGAAACCTTTTTAAAAATTAAGACATAAAACCCTAGCAAAGACCAAAGCTACTTCCTTCATCACAACCATCTAGACGATATCAAAGAATGCAGAAAAATATTTTGGCTAACCGTCACATATAAAAATAAATTCGACCTCACTAGGAATGAAGGTAACATTTGCTTGCAATATTATTTTGAATTATCAAGTTTCTAACATCTTCCTCCAAGACCCTAAAGGTGGTGCTGATGCTGCTGCATGAGGTGGAATTTTATTTGCTGTTTTTTTAAACGTGGTCTTATGGGCTGGCCCTTGACTCACTATGTAGCTGAGCCCATGAACTTCTCTCCTTCCTGTCAGACCCATCTACAAAGTGCTAGCATCACAGGTTTGCACCACCACGCCTGAGTTTAGACACATTGTTTCCTGGGTTTGCACAGGTGAAGAAAGGGGGAGCATCTCCAGAATGGATTTTGGCAATTAAACCAAAGGGCTAAACGGGGCTTCTAACCACTGATATGGTGTCTTTGCTTGGAAGAGCTTGAGATTCTAAAAACCCAGTCACAAACACGGGCTAGCGTTCCCCACCCCTCCCCCCTGCTCACCACAGCATAACTTATGATAAAAAAAAATGTTGGAAAGGAAACACAGTGGCAGCCAAGCAGGGAAAGGGTGGAGGTAAAGACATTTCTCCGTGCTCTGCTCTTTTCTGGTGAATTCTGCCCAGTCCAACCTGCCATTAACCTACATCCACCCCCACTGGGCTGAATCTGACCCAAATCAGCTTCTTGCCCCTGCTCAGGGCTGAAGTGAGTCCAAGCAAGACAAGGGGTTTATTTTCTGAGTGTAAAGCAAATTATGTAACCTGCAGCAAAACGTCCAAGGGGAAATGAGTCTAGGAAGGAACTTGAGAACAGGAGATATTGAACAAGCAGAAACCTTCCTTACTTAAGTGTACTGCCCTTCTGGTCTTCCCAAAGGCCCAGAAAACTTGACTTCCCCTGCAAAACTAAACCTACCAAAAAAATAAAATAAAATAAAATAAAATAAAATAAAATAAAATAAAATAAAATAAAATAAAATAAAATAAAATAAAATAAAATAAATATAAAGATGGCTGGAAGATGGCTCAGTTGGTAATGGGCTTGCCATAAAAATGTGAGGTCTTAAGTTTGGTCCTCAGAACAAGGACATACTTACAACCCCATAAGAATCCATACATACCTATAACCCCAGCACTAGGAGGGGCTGAGAAGAGAGGATGCCTGGGGCGGGCTGGCTAGCTAGTCTAGCCCCATTGATAAGCTCTGGGTTGTGCAGGAAAACTTGTTTGCAAAGGAGCAGGGCAGGATGGAGTGGCTTAAACTTGTGCAGGACTTATACAGACAATCAGGGCTGCTGGAGCTCTGGACCATAGGGATGAGGATGGGGCTCACAAGACCCCACCCCTAGCAAAGGATCCACCCCAGCTGATGTCTGCTAGAGGTCAGGGGTACGACCCCTGCTAGACTGTCCATGCTTGAGTGAGTAGTCCCACGGCAGTGTAAACTATTGGACTTAGTGATTTAATTTTTAAAATTTAGAAGGACATGAACTTGGGAAGGTGTTGTGGGTAGAGGGGTGCCCAGAAAGAGTTGTTTGGGGTACAAGGGGGTCAATATGAAGAAAATACATTGTGTAGACATATGAAATTACCAAGGAGTGAATAAAATATTATATTAAAAATAATAAGGGTAGCCAGGCAGTGGTGGCACATGCCTTTAATCCCAAAACTTGGGAGGCAGAGGCAGGCAGATCTCTGAGTTCAAGGTCAGCTTGGTGCAGGACAGGAAGGGTGGCTACACAGAGAAACCCTGTCTAAAAAAAGGAAAGAGAGCTGAGAGAGGGGGAAGAGGGGAAGGAAAAGAAAAGAAAAGAAAAGAAAAGAAAAGAAAAGAAAAGAAAAGAAAAGAAAAGAAAAGAAAAGAAAAGAAAAGAAAAGAAAAGAAAAGAAAAAAGGTAGAAAGCTACTGAGGAACATGATACCCACCAAGGTCTACATCTGGCTTCCACTCTCACACACAGATGTGCACATGCGCGCGCGCGCGCACACACACACACACACACACACACACACACACACACCCTGCAGACACATAACTGCCCGCACATATGAATAAAAATAAACAAAAGAATAGGGGCCTAGGGAATAGCTCAGGAGGAGGGCACTTACCTGAAGTGAGTAAAGACACACATCCCATCCCCAGCACTTCAAAAAGACAAAGCAAGACGGGAGGGTGAGGAACGGGGCAGAGAACCAAGCTGTCACCAGAAACCAGGGGGGATTTAATTATTACGGCTGAGAGCTGGATTTAGTGCTCCAGCACCAATGGTGCAGGCAGAGCTGCAAACACTCTGGCGATAGAGTTTTTATTGCACTACAAGAGAAAAGAACTCCAGGAAAAGCACCTTCACTAGCAAGATGAATTACAGTGAGATGAGTTATTATGGAGTATGGAAATAAAACACGGAGCCCGTCCCTGTACTTATGACTTCAAATAAGTAACCCTGAGCTGAGGGAGTAAGACAAGCTCCCTCTTGGCATCACCCAGCTCGGTTTTCAGACACCTCCACCCTGAGACAGGAGCCCTGAGGGAACTGAGTCTGTCTTAGTCCTCCTGCCATCTGTGTGTGACCTTCCTCAAAGCAGAGTTGAAAAGGACCAAGAAAGGCCATCAGTGGAAAAACCAAGTCACTCTCAAACAAGACCATCCAGTCCTTGCCAGTCAGGTGGTGATGGATTGGAAATCCCACCTGGCAGTGCCTTCAAGCTGGCCATGGCAAAGGTAGCCTGAGCTACTGTTACCATGAAATGGTTCCCCAATAGTCACCCATCACTATCTTCCCTCATACACACGACACAGGGAAGAAATGTCATCACTGTGCCCAGTAAGATGCCCAGCAGGCTTTTCTGAAAACTAATGGTTTTTAAATCAGGGTCTCAAAAAGCTTAGGCTGATCTCAGTTGCTACACAGTTGAGGATGGCCTCGAACTCTGATCCTCCTGCCTTCACTTCTCAGGTGCTAGAAAAGCAAGCCAGTATTGTCATACCTGGATCTAGGAAATGAGCATCAGAGCCAGGCATGTACTAAATGAGCTTTATCTCCAGCCCACACAACCAGTTTCTTGACAAATTTTACAGGGTACAAAAGAGCCAACTTTCTCAGGTGGGCATGGTGACACACCTGAAATCTCAGTTCCAAAAAGGCTGGGACAGGAGGATTGCTACCAGTTTAGGGCAGCCTTAGCCAGGTGATGAATGTCAGACTAGCCTGAGTTACAGTGGGAGACTATGTGCCAAAAACATAAATTAATTAATTAAAAACAAATCCAAATGACAGGAACACATACACACACACACAGAGAGAGAGAGAAAGAGAGAGAGAGAGAGAGAGAGAGAGAGAGAGAGAGAGAGAGAGAGAGAAAGAGAGAGAGAGAAGGATTTTCCCAGCACTCCTCTGCACTTAGTCTTGCACCGGTCCACCAAGCATGGAACAAAGAAATTACTTCGAGCCTCAAGCTCAGTGTTTGATGTATTCTCATCATAGACAGGAAGGATCCTGTACTGAGCCCAGGGAGTTTCTTATCTGAGCCAGAAGGACAAATCAAAGGAGGAACACTGTTCAGCTTTTCATATCTTTCTTGATGCTTCCTCCAACTGACTTGATCCTCAGGTGCCAATTACCCATCCCTGGGACAGGGGAGAGGAAGTGATACCCCCAAAGGGCCACTTAAAAGAAATGGGCTGTGGACTTTACCCCCGTGGAACATTGACTGATCTTCAAAATGGATCAGCCAGGTGGGGAAAGGGGTCATTTCCAGTTTCTGTGCCAAAGACATGCTCTCAACAGAAGTCATACACAGCTCTGTCTCTGAACGCATAGAATTCCTCGTGTTCTATTTTAAAGTGAAGCTCTTGGTGCTACCTTGATTTTGTAGAATTTACACCAAAAGGGCATAAAATGTCACACCATCTTGTATGTTGCCCGTTTCCATATGTTCTTTGCAAGAAAGTCAAACTACGCTGTTCCTGGAGCCCTGACAAGCACTCGGGCTATCTGCAGCACGCAGTTTCAACTGTGTATGTTTCCTGTGAGGCAAAAGGGTAGAGGGAAAGAAATAGTAGCAGAAATCTGTTCATGAAGACGGGCATGGTGGCTCATGTTTGCAAGCCTAGAATTCGGGGGAGAGGAATACGGGAGGCGGGTTGGAACCACTGTGTGCTACAGAGTGGAAAACCTGTCTGGCAAGCAAAATAGAAAACTGTTCATGAACCTGGGATGCTCATGAAACTACCATCTCCTCGTGTGCAAAATGAGGATGCCTCACTCACAGAGGGGGCATGCTCTATCAGGGCACTTGAGACAGGGCTGGAGCAACTTCCTCAACTTGAAACAATGCTTCCTAGATAAAAGGAGGATCTTAGGACTCAAGAAGTAAGCAAAACTCACAGGATAAGACGGTAAATGAAATGTACAAGGTCCAGAAGGTATCTTAGTTAGGGTCTCTCATGCTGTTATAAAACACCATAATCAAAAGAACTTAGGGAAGAAAGGGTTAATTTCATTGATGTCCATAATGAAAGGAAGTTAGGGCAGGAACCTGTAGGCAGGAACTGAAGCAAAAGCCATTTTGCTGCTTCCTGGCTCATTCCTCATGCCTTCCTTGGCTTTTTTTTTTTTTTTTTTTTTTTAATCATCAACTACCACTTTCCCATGGGTGGTACCACCCACAGTAAGTGGGGTCCTTCCAGACCAACCATTAATCAAGAAAATGCCCTACAGGCTTGCTTATAGGCCAATCTTAAGGAGGCATTTTCTCACTTAGCATTCCCTTCTCTGTGATAGGTCTAAGTTTGTGTCAAGTTGATAAAAACCAACCAGCACAGGAGGAAAACAAACACACAAGGCTCAGGAAGTTCCTGAAACCTAGAAGACTAACAAGGCCACTCCCAAAGGTTACACAAGGAGGCTGGGCCCTCCCACATCAATCATGAGTCAAGACAATACCACCACAGTCTTGCCTACAGGACTTATGGCAGCATTTTCTCAGTGAAAATCCTCTCTTTCTAAACATGCCTAAGTTTGTGCCACATTGACAAAAGTCAACCAGGATACCTTCATAGACCCCAGATCCTAGATATTCATAGATTTTCAGTAACTATATATAGATGGCTGCAAAGGAATGAAAAAGAGGCAATAGCCAAGTTACCTGCTTACAGGAAAATGGATGCACATGGAGATGATCATATTAAGTGAATTAAGCCAACTGTAAAAAGGCAAATATATTTTTTTCTCTAATTTTTAGTTCCCAGGTTTCATAAAGATACATAAAGTCACATATGCATATATACCATGGAAACAGAGGTAAACTAAGAGAGCAAAGGGGGCCAGCTGTGGGGGTCAGAAAAAGAAGTATAATGGGATACGTAGGGGAATGTGTTCACCATACAATATATACATTTATGAAAGTGTGTGTGAGTGTATGTGTGTGTGTATGTGTGAGTGAGAGAGAGAGAGAGACAGAGAGAGAGAGACAGAGAGAGAGAGATGTTTTTTAAAGAACATAAAGAGGAGAATTTCACCTAGAGAAAGCAATCTCTTTTTGAGGGCTGTCCATAAAGAAATAGCTCCACAAGGTAAAAATTTCCTAACACGGGTTCAGATAGACTTGCTGATGGAACCCTATATGGTCCCACCAGAATGCATCACACTTGGGTGAAACAGAAAGGGATGCTAAGTGGCCCTCAGTGACTGGGCTATGAGGTGTGGCAGACTTTACTCAGGGGATCAGGGGAACTAGCACATTCCTAAGTGTGGAAAGCCTCTTTGCTTCTCTGTTAGCCCTGGGCTCTAAGACATCACTCCTTCTGGTGTCAGACACTGTTATTAAATCTGTCAATCACATCTCAGCCTTGTCTCCCCAGCTTGCTCGTGTAATCCTTGAAGGTCAAGTTAGAAGCAACTGTTCCTGTGATTCTGCCCCAACTCCTCACATCTGTACTTGGAGACCTCCAAGATGCACAATGACCCCCAAATACAGCAATGCGTTGATGGAGATTAAGTCTTAGAATTCCCACTCACACACAGACACACACTTGTGCATGCACACACACATGCATGCATGCACACACAAACACGAACACCTTAAGGGTAGGAATGCTTATTTAGGATCACAGTTTCAATGGACTTGGTTCAAGCTTGCCTGGGCCCATGCACGTGAGCAGAACATCTCAGTGATGAAATTGAGCAGTGTCCAGTTTTCGCCTCACAATGCACAGAAATTGGAGACTAAAGAGGGAAGTACTGGCCAGCTATAACCTTTAAAGGCCCTCTCTTGTCATCTATTTCTTCTTAGCCTGCCCAATCCTGTAACTTTAATTTTTCAAGCCTTATTTTTAATGATGGTCCGTAGATGCTTTATCTTCCCTTGTAGCCACACCACCCATCAGAAGCAGTGGTAAAGAAAGAACATGGCATAAGTGGACCTGTTTAGAAATGGTTCTTTGGAACCACTCTCATCTGTGTTATCTGGAAATCAGCAGTTCAGTTCACAGGTTATCAGTGGCAGCTGGATTCTCTCACAAACAATTCACAGATACACCAGCAGTGCAGTTCGGTAGAGTCAGGACGATAAACACAAATCAGCAGTGGTGGCATTCCCTAGCAGAGACAGCCAGGCCTCAGCAGGAGAGACCCTGAGGGATGCCAGGAGAAGTTCTCTGCTAAGGCTCTCCCAGCTAAGCAAAGATCAACAAAGATGTTAGACCAACAAGCATTGCACAGCTAGCTCTATAAGCAAGCCAAGCTCAGCCCCCATCACTGTCCGAGTCTTTTTTATATTCTCTCCAGACATCACGTGTCCATGGGTCCTGCCTCAGCTCATGCATCTGTCTCAGCTGACATCGCTCTGCCAATTAGCCTGAGTCCGAGGAAGCAGCAAGAAACTGCAGCACACCACCAGAAGTTTTCTGGTCTGTTTCTCTCTACGGAGTCCCAACAAATGCAGCTCAACTACACAATGTAAGGGGGACTAATACATGTGTGTTGTTAGCAAAGAATCCTTCATCATGTGTACTTTCACGTGTTAGTAGAACGTTCTTTCACCTGTGTCTGCTTCAGCTAAATGCTCCTTCATGAGACTGCCTGAGCCTTTCACCTGTGTCCACATCAGCTAAACACTCCTTCATGTGCTTGCCCCAGCAAAACACCATCCCACACAACTGACTTTCCAAAGAACCCTTAAGTTTCCACTTCACAACTCCAAAAAGCAGACATGTGCAATGTGCAGTCCGTGAGTCCTGTATACCTCAGGATGGCTATCACCATGGCCCAGCTCAAAATCACAAACTTACTTAAAACTTTATAAGATTTTATTTGCAATGTTTATGACTGAATCATACAGTTCACCAACATAAACTTTGTAGAAGACGGTGTTATATCTCAATGTCACATGATGGCCCCTAGGCTGAAGCAGTCTTCCTGCCTCAGCTTCCTAAGTGCTATGATTCTAGGCAGGGACTACTTCATCCAGATAAAGATGAGAGAAGGTAGAAGGATGGTCCCTAAAAGGTTCCATGACCTCCCATGTTGGTGCTAAACATAGCACCAATTTCAGCTTCCGAACAAAGGTTCAAACACTAGCCTACAGGAGACACCACACTTGAAACCATGATTGTGAGGAGGGTGGCTCTGATGCTCTGATCAGAAATGAATGCTGAAGGTCCTGTTCCCCAATTGATCGATCAATAAAGATGCTAGTGGCCAATGGCTGGGCAGAAGAGGTGGGACTTCCAGTTTCCCCACAGGAAGGCTAGCAGACACAGGAGAAGAAAGGATTTGTCATGTTTCAGAGGGAGAGAGAGCCACCAGCCATGTGAGATCTCGGGTGGAGGGGCCATTGGCTGCTTCCTTGGGAGGAGATTACAAATGCAACTAAAATGAAGGCAGATTTAGAGGTGTTGATCTGGGATTAAAGATAAGGGCATGTTAGTAGCGGGATGCTTAGAAGTACCCAGCCATTGAGCTAAAATTATTACATAGAATTATTATATAGAAATAACTTAATGTGTGAGTGTGTCATTCATCTGCGGACCTGAGGGAACCTGGGTCGGAACTAGCCATGTGGTCTACAGGGAGCTTAAAGCAGGGTAGTAGAAACTACACGCTACATGATATTGTTGCTATGTGTTCTTATAGGGCCCAGTCTGTGCCTGTTTATACTGAACATCTAGTTCTTAAATCAAGCTTAGTCATCAAACCATCTAGAGCATTGCTTGTGGATTTGCCACTGACCCATACTGAGGGTATGGTTTACTTTCCTCTGATCTAATACATGTACATTTCTGCGCGGACCGTACTTCATCATGTCTACCTTTGTTCTCTTCAGCTACCAGAGTAGATCTGAACAATTTTTAGTCACTTCAACTACCAGCTAGCATTTAAAGCTCTCCCTGACAGAGTTGATTCTTCCTTCATATTTGCTGAATTTGAATATTTTAGTTCAAGTAGGTTGCCTTGAGATTCAATCAAGTTACTTTATAATCAGTCTTGCATAACTAGGTAAGCACTTACCTATTAAGGGTAGTGTCCTAGTTAGCTTTAACTGTCAACTTGATACTTCATAGAGTCACCTAAGAATGCAGCCTCATCTGAGGGATTACCCAGATCGGGTAGAACTGTATGCATATCTGTGTAGGATTGTCTTGATTGTTAATAGATGTAAGAGGGCCCAGCCCACCATGAGTGGCATCATTCCCTAAGTAGTTTGACCTGGGTTAGCTAAGCATCAGCCAGCGAGTGAGCCAGCAAGTGAGCCAGCAAGCACATTCCTTCATGCTCTCTGCTGTACTCCTTTGGCTGGGAATCCCTCGATTAGAGGAAATGTTTCACGGAGCCCAGCCTTCCAGTTCCTGCATGAGCTTCACAGTGATTTCCCTCAGAGACAGACTGTGGCCTGTAAGTTGAAATCAATCCTTTCCTCCTGTGAGTTGCTTTTGGTCATATGTCATTTGTCATAGCAACAGAAAGGAAATGAGACCTGAAAACAATTTGTGATGGGCACAGATGGGACATTACTTAGACTTGTTCTTCGCAGTTGTTGGTGCTTTGCTTTCATTTAGAATAATTTTTAAAAGCTAAAAAGCTAAAAGCATCATTAGGTTTTGCCTTCCACAAAGCAGGTTCAATATCCATCTCACAGGACACATTTTAATGTCTAAAACTATGGTGATGGGAATACAGCCACAATTCTACAAATAATAACAATAATAAGGTGAGCTATAAAAAAATTAAGTTGATGGGATTGGAGAGATGGCTCAGTGGTTAAGGATTCGAACTGCTCTTGTAGAAGAACTGATTTTGGTTCCCAGCACCCATGTCAAGTGGCTCACAGTTGCTTGTAATTCCCACTCTAGGGAGTCAGATGCATCCTCTGGTCTCTGAGTGTACCTGCATACAGATGGCACACATACCTACCCTACTGTTTCCTCTTTCTGTTTCCCAGCCCTTATGGGGTGAAGTGGTTTTCTCCACCACAGGCTTCTTCCATGATCTTCCTCACCCCATGCTCTAAAATAAAGATGCCAAGTAACTATTGGCGTGAGTCAAAGCTTCCTCCTTTTCCATTGGTCATTGCAGGTAGTTCATACAGCAACATAAAGCTCCCCCTACAAAGACCCGCTTCCTCCAGCTAAGCACTAACAGGTTCCATGGTGTCCCAAAACTGTGCCACAAACTGAGGACAATTATTCAAAGCATAAGCTCATGGGGGACATTTCAGATTATAATTCAATTTATAATTGTAACAGAGTGGTTAAAAATAGAATGACATTAAATGAGGGCAGCAAAAATAGAGATGCTCGAGAGATAGCTCAGCTGTTAAGAGCACTCAACCTGAGAGGACCCAAGAAATGAGTCCTTTGTGATTAGTATCCATGTCAGGTGGCTCATGCCCTCTTGTAACTCTTGCTCCAAGCAACTCAGTATCCTTCTGGCCTCTGGATACTCACATGCACACACACACACACACACACACACACACACACACACTAATGAAGTGAATAGTATTGACTAGTTTTTATAAGTTGAAAATTAGATTCTGAGAAGGCCCCCAAGGCTAGGGAGAAGTAGGAACACAGTTCCTTTATTCTGAGGCCATATGTCCATCCCTCCTGCTCTCTCTACACAGCTCTCTTGGGTGGGGTCTTAGAGAAAGGATCTCCATCCAATGGTCACTCTGACTTTTACTAGCTAATCAGAGTGCTCAGATATTTCAGAGTGTAATGAAGACCTGTTGAGTGGATTCGATCTTTTAATCTGTATCAAAATTCAATTCAGTATCTGAGGATGTGGCTCAGTTGCAAAGCCAGCATGAGGTCCTGAGTTTGATTCCAGACAGCCTACTGGAAGATCTCCAGGTATGAGATAGACCCCATCTCAAAGTAGAGGCAGATAGTGTCCCTGAGGATGAAACCAAAGGTTGTTTGTATATTTACTACAATGGGTAACAGTCCCCATTGTATTAATGGATATTCTCTGTCTTGGCTCTCCTTTGTGGTTCTGACTACTGTACAACACTGCCCAGCAGAAAATTAGACTTATGCCTATCCAGAACATTCAGGACCTCCCTTGATGGCATGCTATCTTCATTTCCCTATATGCCTGAATGTTCCATAATCTTATTATGATGTTTTTCTTCCTGCATTTGTTTCTGGGCCTGGGCAACTTTACAGATGCCTCCTCTATCCTCTGCAAAGGATGGTGTGTGTGTGTGTGTGTGTGTGTGTGTGTGTGTGTGTGTGTGTGTGTGTGTTTGCTTAGAATTTGGATCAAATTGGGAAAGGATGCAGAGCACAGCATGGTGAGCAAGCCATGAACTTGATTTGTTTCTGACTGGTAATTTGTTAAGGCCAGGAAGGAATGACGTGATGTGTGCAGTCTCACTCTGGATCTATCAGACACTGTCCCCACACATCAGCCTCCCAAGTGACTGTGCCTGTCTCCAGCACACACACTGAATCACCTCGATGAAGACAAATGTGTTTCCCTGTGAGCAGGCAACACTTTTGTGCCCCCAAAACACATTATAATCAAAAACTATTATCAAAGGCTCAGAAGGAAACCATTACCTGAGACAGCCTTGAAGTTGAACAGACAGGGCATCTGTTTATGAGCTCAGGGCAGTGGTCTGCACCTTATATCAACCTGGGGCCATTAGCACTTGCCCTGATGTCTTACCTCCTTAAATAAATGTTCTTTAAAGACAAACGGACTTGAAAGATGGGTAAATCTCAAGATTGTAACACTCATTGAAACATTATTAGTATCATAAGAGATAGCAGTTTTTATCACCTCTATGTATCAAAAAAAGACAGACATCCCTGCCAGATTTGGTAGCTCCAGCCTCCAATCACAACACTCTGAAGGCTGAGACAAAAAGATTACCATGAGCTTGAAGACAGCCCAGACCACATAGTGAGTTCCAGGACAGCCTGGACTATAGAGTGAGACCCTGCCTCCCTGCCAAAACAAACAAACAAAAAGAAAAAAACAAGAAAGAAGGAAAGTTGGAGAAAATTATATAAGCCCCCTTTAATCCTAGAAAGTACCCTTCTTTCTAGAGCATTCCAAACTAGAATGTTCCTAAGATTAAAAGAGAGAAGGGACTGGGGAGATGGCTCACCAGTTAAGAACATTTGCTGCTCTTGCACAGGACCAGAGTTTTGCACCCACCATCCATATCACTTGGCTCACAACCATCTGTAACTCTAGCTCCAGGAGATCCAGCACCTTCTGGCCTCCATGGCCACTGAAAACATGGTCCAAACATATAAACTCAGGCACACACATACACTTATGCATATATGCTTTGTGATTGCATCTCAGGATGTGAGCTCTCAGCTACTGCTCCAGCACCACGCCTACTGCCATGCTCCCTGCCATGAAGGTCATGGACTCTAACCCTCTGAAACTGGAAGCCCCAAATAAATACTTTCTTTTACAAGATACCTCGGTCACGGTCTCTTGTCCCAGTACCCATTTCTATACATAAAATGTTTTTAAAAGAAAGGGAAGTAAGGAGGAAATAAAGACTAACTTTAAGGTAACAATAATAACAACTCCAAAGAGTCATAAGACACATTGTTCCTAGTGACTATTTCTTCCAAGGAGGCCCTATCTCCTAACAGTTCTACATCAAAGCCCCCCCCTCATACACCACCACCATCACCTGGAGACCAAGTATTCCAACATATAATAAGCCTGTGGGGATATCCCACATCTAAGCCCTAAGAAATGAGTATTACTCTTTTATCTGAATCCCTTTAAGAATATGACAAGGGAAATTGTTCAGTGGGTAGAGTGTTTGCTGTGAAAATGGGGAAAAAATAGAGTTTGGATCCTTCAACCCCACATAAATGGCAGACGGTCAGGGAGTCCCTAAAGTACATGAGCTAGTTAGACTACCCATATCAGTAAGCTCTGGGTTTAATTGAGAGACTTTGCCTTAATGAAAACGATGGAAGAAGAATCAAGAAAGAACTACTGATGTCAACAGTGGACCTGTATGTATTTTACACACACACACACACACACACACACACACACACACACACACACACACTGTATGTCTCAGTTACTTTTCTATTCTTGGGATAAGAGACCATGACCAAGGTATCTTGTAAAAGAAAGTATTTATTTGGGGCTTCCAGTTTCAGAGGGTTAGAGTCCATGACCTTCATGGCAGGGAGCATGGCAGTAGGCGTGGTGCTGGAGCAGTAACTGAGAGCTCACATCTTAAGATGCAATCACAAGTCTGAGATAGCTAACTGGGAATGGCATGAGCTTTTGAAACCTCAAAGCCCATCCATAGTGACACACCTCCTCCAACAAGGCCACACCTCCTAATCCTTTCCAAATAGTTCCACCAAATGGGGAACAAGTAATCAAATATCTGACCTAAGTGGCCATTCAAACTGCCATATGTTTTTAAAAAAAAAAAAGTATATCTCTTCTCCTCAAGAGAAAAATACTACCCATAAACACAAAATATTCCAGTTCCAAAATATTCCAAAGATTCAAGGTTCTTGTCTTATCAGCTGTCCAGACTTACTCAGTGACAGTCGATTTGAAACAGTATCTTTCCTAATTTGCATATTCATCCCACCCATCTAAAAAGATAATCCAAGACCCTGAGGAGGCTACATGGGAATAACATAAAATTGTGATCCAACATATACCTAAAATTCTGGCTCTTTTATGAGCTCCAAAAGATGTTGGCTGAAACACTGCCCACCATACCAGTGTAGGAAATACTACATTCTCAGGTTAGACCCAATGGCTCCTCTTTCCCCCACTGTTCCTCCAATCTGGACACCAGATATCAAGACTTGGATTCCTAAAATATACTACAAATTACAAAAGGGCACTGAGTCAAGAATTTCATAGCACCTCCTGCCTAATATGCTCCAAAGCCTAGACATGGTAACTGGCCCTTCTAGATGACTGAGGCCTGCAACCCTCACTTGTCTCACTGGAAATGAGCAGAGCAAAGGCAACTCTGCCTGGTAGCAGCCTTGATACCATACCTATAACTAGGCTAGCAACTGGTGCCCAGTGACCCTCCATCATGGGGCAATTAAATTTAGTAGCTTTTTAGGGGAAAAAACCCAACCACTTCCCTCGTGATCACCACGAAACTTTGGTGTAAGAAACAAGCCATTAGTAATTATGTTGAGGAGGATTTAGGGGTATACATCTGTCATCCCAGATGTTGTAGAGGATGAGACAGGAAGATCACACATTTGAGACTTTCCTTCTGCTACACAGTGAGCTCAAGGCTTGCTTGAGCAATTTATGGAGACCCTGTCTCAAAAATAAATAGATATATGATTGATTGATTGATTGATTGATTGATTGATTGATTGATAGATGATAGATAGACAGACTGACAGACAGATAGATAGATGATAGATAGATAGATAGATAGATGATAGATAGATAGATAGATAGATAGATAGATAGATAGATAGATAGATAGATAGGAGAGTTGATAGATGATATATAAAACATCCACAGATGATAAACAGATGAATGATAGAAAAGTAATTGATAGGTATATACAATATATACACATAGGCAGACATAGATTAGATAGACAGACAGACAACTAGATAGATCAACAGTAGATGCTTGCCTAGCAAATGCATAGCCGTTTTTCATCTACAAAATTGCAACAACAACAAAATATCTGAAATTGATGTTTAGGGTTGGGCAAGATAGCCTTGGATATTAACCAGATGTTGGGGGAACACTGAGAGGAATAGAAATAACCTGGGAAAGTGACATAGCTAAAGTAGTAAGTCAGTAGGCTCCTCCATTTCTAGAAACTTCCACCACTCCAGCATAGCCCCTGGTTTCAGAAGGAAGAAAGCAGAAATCCTCATTCAACATGCTCAACTCAAAGGGCTTGGGCTTTGTCAGCCAAAGCCCCCTGACAAAAAGGAGCAGGTTTCTATCCCATCAAGTTGGCTGGGTCATGTGGTCCAGGCACAGAGCAGCCTGCACAGCAGCCTGGACCTGTTGAAAAGTTCTGACCTGTTGGGGCACACTGTGTAAAGGTATGTCTCTGTCCTTCTTCACCTACATAAGGCATTCTCTGATTGACTTTAATAAAAAAATCTGATAGCAATAGCTAGGCAGGAAGTAGAAGGTGGAATTTCCTGACAGAAAGGGACAATGGGAAAAAGATGAGACGAGCAGATTCAGCGAGAGCAGTAGTAGACAAATAGAGGTGTAGACTAGGGGCGGGACTTATGCAGAATTAGTCGGGTTACAGGAGCTGAGAGGTAGCCCAAAGTTAAAGGCCTGTGCTTTTAAAATATACAAGAGTCTCCATGTCCTTGTTTATATAGCTGGCAGGTCCACAGAAATTAGCAACATTCTCCTGTGTCGGGTCTCATTTACTCCTATTTAACAGCTTTCCAAGTCATGGTATATGGGCCAAAGTCATATGCCCAAGAATGTGCTGCCTCCAAAATCCAAACAGACCCACTAAGCACTGGGCTTATTTCTTAGTCGTGGGAGTGGCCATGCACAGCAACACACCCTTCACCTTAGATGGACTCTCTCGGGTACCCTGCACCACTGGCCTTCTGGAACTTTCACTCAGATAACATTTTATTGGGTTTATTTCTCATCTTCTAATGTGTTGTATGCTTTGTCAAGTCCAAAGTGATTGCTACGTCTCATTCATTTGGTCTGTTGAACATAACATCATCAATATAGTATACGAGGGTAATACTCTGTAGAAAAGGCAAGCAATGAAGGTTGTGTCAGACTAAGTTATGATACAGGGCAGCAGAATGAATATACCCTTGAGGTAGAACCATAAATGTGTACTGCTGGGCTTGACAGCTCAAAGCAAACTGCTTCTAATGATTCTAAGGCCAGGCATCAAGAAAAAAAGCATTTTCTACACCATTATCCATCTTCCATGTACCAAGAGCTGGGTTAATCTGCTCATGCAAAGCCACCACATCTGGTACATTACAGAAATCAGAGTCACTACTTGGTCAGGTTTGTGATAGTCAACCATCATTGTCCATGATCTGTCTGTTTTCCGGGCAGACAAAATAGGAGAGTTGAAGTGAGATGCGCCTTTCAAGTCTTGGATGGTGGCACTAATTTCTGTAATAGCTCACTGTTTTCAATGGTAGAAGCAACTCCACTGGCTTCCACTTGGCCTTTCCAACAATAATAGCCCTCGGCCCACAGGACAGGGAACCAAAGTAAGATTTGTACCAACTTCTATGTATACCTACCCCAATTACACATTCAGGAACTGGGGGATGGGGGTGGGGGAACCACCAGATGCATTTAGAGATCCACTGTGAGTTTTACTTTAGCCCAAACTCCTAAACCCCTATTTTAAGTAGAGGGGCATAATGCTTTGGGGAGTCTCCTTGTATTTGGGGTTAATATCCAATAGAAAATTCTGATTGCTCTGTTTCTCCAGTGTCCAGTTACCCTAGGAAAAGGCTATAGATCCCTCCCTGTGGGAGAAGAATGGGAAAAGGCTAACAGTAAAGCTCCTCAGTGTTGTTACAACATGGTACTTCCCTCGGGTGACCCTGGCCTTTCTTCAGGCAAGGGTTTCTGGATCTGTGATTGTAAGTCTAGAAGTTGTTTTGTGGGTTAGGATTCCTTGATACTATGATCCAATATAGCCTTTCTTTCATTTGTTCTAGAGGGGGTTTGGTTTTGTTTTGTTTTTGTTTTGTTTTTATACTGATCAAAGAGAAACTGAATAGGCTTCATATCTATGCCATTTTTGGGAATATTGTGTTGATTAGTCAGGCCATTATAAATATTGCTCTGTCTGGGCTATGTTCACCTTTCCTTTGGCATTCAATTCTGCCACCTGGTCCCTGCTACTCTGGGTTCAATGAAACCCATAATATTTAATTTGTCCAATTGAGTAGCTGTATCTCCCACCCTAAGGTCTGGTACAAAAAAGAGCAAAGACAAAGCTCTTAAATGTGCTGGTGCCTCTCCCGTTTCCCACCTCATAGCATTAGTGAAGAACATGTCTTCTGGGTCATCCCGTTGTGGAGGATTAGATTTTAAAAGACGAATTCACTCAAGCATTCCAATTTCCCTGAGCCTTAAAATCCCTCCATCAACACTAAGCCAAGGAATATCAGGCATCTCCAGCTCTTTCTCGGTAGGCCATTCTTGCACAAATACTCCAGCCAAACACTCAAATAACTCTTGGTACTTTTTTAACTGTGTGTGTCTCAATACTAAACCTAGAATGTCTGTTCAATAGGCCCTTAGAGATAAGTTCAGACTGAATTTATGTTCCCTCTACCATTAGCCCACACCCTTAAAATCCATGCCTAGACATACTCCCGAGATACCTGCTTAAGTGAATTTGAAACTCAAGTTACTTAAGGGTGTAGCACAGCTCCTTCTAGACCACACTTCCTACCTCACCTCTAGGGGCCTGCTTAGCCTAGTTATAGGTCTAGACGCAGTGGTTCCAGGGAAATTGGAATTGCGTCCCTGATGGGGATCAGTATTGTTGTGTCTGGCATCTCCTTTAGGGAAAGTCCTTGCTGCTCTACCCATAGGGCAGAATTAATTCACTCAGGCAAGGCCAGTAAGGGCAACACTGCAGGAGAGTGAAGATGAGGATATATCCTCTGCCAAGGATGAGGAGACCATTTCCTCAGGCAGAATCAGCTCATCAGAACCTAAGAATTCAAGCCTTCCACCTCTTTGGGTTCCTTCCACACACCACCACCTGTCTTAGGGTTTCAAACACCATGACCAAAAGCAACTTGGGAAAGAAAGGATTTGTTTCATCTTACAACTTCCATGTCACACTCCATCACTAAGGAGAGGATAGAAACTCAAGGCAGGAACCTGAAGGCAGAGACTGAAGCAGAAGCCACCAAGGAATCTCGCTTATCGGCTTGTTCCTCATGGCTTGCTCAGCCTGCTTTCTTATACACCCCTAGGACCACCCACCTAGGTATGACGCTATCCAGTTAGGCCAGACCCTCCCCCATCAATTACTATCTTTAAAAAAAATTGGTCCACGGGCCTGCCTACAGTTTTTCAATCATGGGTCCCTCCCCTCAGATATAAACTATATAAATACAACAAAACCAACAACAATCAAGACACCATCCCAAATCATTGGATCCTATTCATTTCCAGTCAGTGCGCTCACTTTAACTGCTGACACTCTCCAAGGCTGGGAATTAACTTTGCATTGAAACTCAGCTACTGAGCATTTGGACTTGGTTTGCTACAACTTGAGCTCTAAGGCTGCTGGAGAGGAGAGTCCTTTCCATCAGATTATTTATGGAGCATCTGGAGCTGGTCGACTTCTATCACTAAACTCATTTCTTTTCTTTTGTTGTTTGGTTCAAAGAGGCTAAATAGCCAGCACCATTATTTTCCAATAAATCATCAACATTTTTATACACAGTCACTAAATTCTTTGTTCTTCACAAAACGTAAACCAGAAGCATCAAATGCACTTATCTTAATAAGTTCTTTAAATAGTTCACACCATGGATGTCCAGTGCTCTCCAAGCTACTAGGGGACTCCTTAGTGAGTATAGGTTTCATCCAGTTGGAGAACCTGTAAAAGTAACTTTTGTTCTCCTGTAGTAATTATTGTCTTAGAGGCTTACTGCCTCCATCTGCTAACCTAGCCCTAGTCCTAGAAGCTTCTAGCCTTTGTACAGTCTTATCTAAGCCTAGAATGTTTCCAGCCTCTGAGACTTGCTGCTTCATAAGCTCACCCCTAGTTCTTTCTGAGCTCTAACTGGCTGATTCAACTCAGCTGTTCTGGCTCAAATTCTCCAAGCTGACTGATTCAATATGGCTTCTCTCTCTCCGCCTCTCCTGAATTGTTCTACTTGGCCTCATGCTAACTTTGGCAATCTGTTCTAATCTTTTCTGGCTCCTTCTCATTCTCTGGCTCATTCTGTCTTCACCTCTGGCTAGCTTGTCCTCTCTTCAACCTGCCCTGTTCTACCGTCCTAGTAAAACTGCTTCCTCCCCCCTCTGGGCTGGCTCTCCAGGAACTCTACTGTACCCTGTACTGTACTCTCCTCTTCCTGTACTATCTCTCTCTTAAGTAGCTTCCCTTTCCTCTCTCTCTCTCTCTCTCTCTCTCTCTCTCTCTCTCTCTTTTTTTTAATGAGTGGCAAATGGGCCATTTTGTCTGTTTTTTAATTTTTTTTATTTATTTATTTTAAGATTTGTTTATTTATATGAGTATGTTATAGCCATCCGCAGACACACCAGAAGAGATCATTGGATCCCATTACAGATGGTCGTGAGCCACCATGTTGTTGTTGGAATTGAACTCAGGACCTCTGAAAGAGCAGTCAGTGCTCTTAACTGCTGAGCCATCTCCCCAGGCCCCTCTCTCTCTTCTTGTAAGAGTTGGGCATATTCTATTCTTTCAAATCTTTCTCTGATTGGCCACTCTTTCTGCCACTCAGTTAGACCTCACTTTCAAACATGGGTGCTTCCTTCTACAAACAAACTTTACCTTCTTAGTTTGGGATTAAAGTTGTGCAGTAAGGGTGTGTCTTTATTACAGCCAGAAGGATTAAAAGTGTGTGCTAAAGGCTGAGCCACACCCTACAGGTTCAAATATCCTGTAGAACCAGATCCAGATACCACTGTAAGAAAGAGTAAATATTATCTTTTCTGTTAAACACTATAAAACACTTTTAGGGCAAGGAATTCAAATCTTTTTTATCTCCCCCACTTTGTAAGACCGCTATGCAAATGTTTTAATCCCCCACTGGATAGAGCATTTGTTACAGGAAGCCCTTGCTCATTCAATGGCTAACCTGTTCTTACTTTCCTTCAGTTCCTTTGCACTGAGTCTTTTAAACTCGCCAATCAGGATAGGGTGTGACTCCAGCCAATGGGGAAAAGTCAAAGTTGTCACCTGAGTTCGAAAAAGAACCAAGTGACCTCCCTGTTCTAGTTTGCTTGCTCTTCTGCTTCTGTGAGTATCACACTCTTGATCAAGAGTAAAGTTTGGCCTTGTCAAGATACTTCAGTTGGAGAAGTCTCTTTCTTTGGGAGCCCAAACTTCTTTCTAATACCATCAAGCCCACTATAGAAATTCATTCATTCTGTGTCTTCAGAATCACCCCAGGTACCACACTTAGCATGAGCCAGGGTTCTCTACAGGTACAGGAACAATAAAAATAATAATAGACTCTTATTAGTATTTAATCAATTTGCATAAAATGTTAACAATAATTGTCTCACCCCCGAGAGGCTGAGAACCTGGAAGTTTCTCACTGCTTAAGGCTCAGTGCCTCAGCAGTCAGAACAATCTCCAGAGAGACCCTCAGAACCTGGTGGTTGCTTGGTCCACAGTCTGGGTGACTTAACAGTTCCAATCTGGTACCTAAAACGTGGAAGGTTTTTAATCAGTGACAGAAGCCTGAATATGCTGGTTCTGTTGTCAGCAAAAGGCTCAGCAGCAGCAGCAGCAGCATAAATCAACTTGTTCATGAGAGGGAAGGCCAAGCAGAGCAGAGGCGAATAACCTTCTTTCTGCCATAACCTTCTCTCTGACAAAAATTTCTTTTATCTGAGTGACTACCAGAAATTGTGCGTGAGAGTGAGCCTTCCAACTTTAATTAAAGCACTCAGGACAATTGTTTAATTGAGCCTCCACACTCAAGTGATTCTATTTGTGGAAAGTTGACATTAAAACCAAACATCATTATAAGCTTGGACAGATGGCTCAGTGGTTAAGAGCATGTCCTGCTCTTACAGAGGACCTGGGTTCAATTCCCAGAACCCACATGGCAGCTCGCACCTGTCTATAACTCCAGTTCCAGGGCTGACACCCTCACACAGACATACATGCAGCCAAAACACCAATAAAATAAAAATAATTGTGTGTGTGTGTGTGTGTGTGTGTGTGTGTGTGCATCACATAATCTCTCTGTCTCTGTTTTACCACCTTTTCTGCAACTCACAGAAAAAATTTTGTGGGATAGATACATTCCTAACTAAGGACTTGGAAGATTTGAATTTCAGACATTCAAAGGTATTTCTCTCATCAAAACAAAGTCTTAAAGGAGCCTAATTCCATCTGTAGGGGCAAGTCCATAGCAAGTGTAGTAATTCTTCCCATCTGCATTCTTTAGCTAGCTGTTTGTTTATGTAAGCGGCACAGGGGACTTCAACAATAGCTCTGTGCAGCATAGGCCAGCACTCCTTCACTAAGCTACATTCTCAGCCGTTGGTTTTCAAAGACAAGTTCTCCCTGTGTAATGGATGAAACTGGCATCAACTCTGGGTCTTAGTCTCCTGAGCACTGGGTTCCAGCTGTGCAGCACCCAGCCCAGCTTTCCTTCGGCAACTTAGACTCTTATCCTCCGGGACAATGAAGGCAGTCTTCAAAAAAACAAAGTTCTAAGGCTGGATTACTGAAGTAAGGGAGGTGTCCTCATGGAGTCAGAGGGAAAACACAGGCAGTCCTGGTGGGATGCAATAATCCTTTCATGCAACAACAACCTCTCTGACTAAAGGCCCAAAGATGCTGAAGTTGGCCTGTTTGGGACACTAGCATAGGATTCTGGGTAATGTTCCACCTTATTCTGTAAAGACCTAATACTTGTTATGATGTGGAGTGATAGCCCTGTGCAGTGTCGTCATCATCATCATCCCCATTGCCATCGTCATCATCAGATTCCACTTATAATCTTAGCACTGTAATCCCAAAGGCTGAGGCAGGAGGATTGCAATCCTGAAGCTAACTTGGGTTACATGGTGAGTTAGAGGCCAGTGTTTGATCTATAATGAGAGTCTGTTTCCCAACACTAAAATAAGAAGAAAACTAAGGAGTGTGAGAATCAGAAGAACAAAAGCAAGAGGGAAGAGAGGAGGAGGAGCAGGAGAAGAAAGAAGAAGAAATGAAGAAGCTGTGGGGGTGGGAGGCATGCACACGCATGCGAAGCGCTAGAGGTAGAAACCGTGTGTATCAGGTAGAGGGTCGAATGCTGGAGCCAAACCTAGCCCTTCGCTGGGGGATTCTACACAGGTGTCTCCAGCCCTGCTGCTGCTATTGATTAGATATTTGCTACCTGCCAAATTTGTATTAGTAACTCGCTTGGCTGTGCAAAGAAATTTGTGCTGTGATCCACATAGCACAAATCAAAATCCATTAAGCACTGAATGTCATCAAAGGTCACCAAGCCTCAAGGCTGCTACACCACCAAATGGTCCTACCTCATTAGAGCAGGAATCATCAGGAATGCCTAACTCCTTATGGATAAATTCTCAGAGGACCTAGTGTTCTTATTCTTATATCCAACTTGCATTGGGTTTATTTTCTTAGATGTTGTTGTTGTTGTTGTTGTTGTTGCTGTTGTTGTTTTGGACTTAATGTTTCACAACGAAGCCCAGATCTTGAACTCATCAACCTCAACAACCCAAGTACTGAAATTACAGGCCTGATTTTGAAATAATCATCTTGATTTTTAAATATATATATTTCCCCCCAATGGCTCTATCCCAACCCATAATCTGCTTTAAAATGACTTGAGGTGGTATTGAAAAGAGTGGAGATGGGTGAGCCAGCCCTCCTAAAACATGCTGCTAATATTATATCCTTGATTGGTCCCAAAACAGTTGAACCTAGTGATAGCCAATTAGTGTGAGGAGAAATACCAACAAAGCCAACATCAAAATGATGGGTTTTGGCAAACCTCCTTCTGCATCCAGATGGGTAATGTTGGGCAATTCTGCTCCGCAGGTTAACTCATGTAGGTAGAGAGAGCACTTAATGACCTCAGTGGATGGACGAGGAGGCATTTCTGGTGAAAGGGAATCTTTCCCTGGGGATGATATAAAGGAATTTTATGAGGAACCATTGGTAAGTCATTTCTTAATGTGTGGGGGGGTGTGATGGGGGTGGGGTGTGTACAGCTCCCTATAGAAGTCAGTAGAGAACTGCCCCTGGTATAGGCAGTTGTGAGCTGCTTGATGTGGGTCCTGAACACTGAACCCAACTGTTCAGTCACTCCATCATCCCAACTGATAATGTTCTCTTCAACTATCCCAAGCCAAGTGAATTCTTGAACCTTCATATCAAGTTGTATGTTTTTTATTTATTATGTCCCCCATTTGCCCAAAGGCTAAAGGCTTGGTCCTCACCTTGGAGCTATTGGAAGGTGGTAGAAGTCTATAGGAGGTGGGAAGTTTTAGTCTATTTGGAGTGTGCCCTTGAAAGGAATTATGGGACACTGGTCTCTTTCGTTTCCCTCTGTTTTGCTTCCTAGCCACCATGAGCTGATCAGCTCACTCCAGTGCACAATTCCACCATGATGTGTTCTCTTGCCGTAGTCCAAGGCAGCAAAAACCAGTCACATATAAAACCATGAGTCAAAATAAATGGTTTTTAAAATATATTTATTTTTATGTTGTGTATATGTGTGTTTGGCCTGCATGTGTGTGTACCATGTGCATGCAGTACCCTCTGCAGCCAGAGGGGAAATCAGGTACTCTGGAACTAGAAGTTTAGTCAATTAGTTGCTACCATGTAGGTGCTAGTTTGTCCTCTACAAAAGCTACAAGTGCTCCTAACTGCTGAGCCACGTTTCTGGCAACACCCTTTCATATTTTTAAGTTGACTGTCTCAAGTATTTTGTTGCAGTAATAGAAAGCTAACAAACCAAGCTCCCTACCTTGCTGCAAGGAGTATAGAAAGAAGAACCAGAGAAACAGTTGACATTAATAACAATCAGTTATTTCAATTAATAACTTGACGAGAAGGCTTTCTAAATTGCAATGTTCCCTTATTTCTCCTCATCTAGAGGTCTAAAATGAATACCTCTTCCTTTACTGAGAATCACCTCCAGGAAACCATCATGAAACAGAGACAGTTTAAAATATATTCAGGAATCAATGGCAGAGAAGATGGTTCATTTGGCAGATCCCTTAGGCTCACTGACCAACAATCTAACAAAATTGGTAACTTCTATTTCAGAGAGATGCCCTGTCTCTAAAATAAAGAGGATGAAGACTGCTTAGAAACAATGGTCTGTAGATACAATGTGGCTGTGCACCCATGAACTCATAACCACTGTGGCTGCCTGTACAAGAGCAAGCAGGTCAATGTTCCAGGATGGATGGCACAGGGGCCCATAAATTCTCACCCCATCTAATAAGCTATTGGCAATGTCTAGGGGAAGGAAAGTCAGTTTTCTTCGGGAGTGTGAGCCATGGTTGCCCATGCGCCTGTGAATAACTCCTGCATCACACTCATGAGGACAGCACTAATCAGGTTCAGTGGGTTAAAAGGAGGGAGAAGAGGAGGAGGAAGAAAGGGGAGGAGGGGGAGGAGGGAAAAGAAGAAGGAGGAGGAAAAGGAAAGAAGGAGGAAGGAGGAGGAGAGAGGAGGAGGAGAAGAAGAAGAGGAGGAGGAAGAGGAAGAGGAAGAAGAAGAAGAAGAAGAAGAAGAAGAAGAAGAAGAAGAAGAAGAAGAAGAAGAAGAAGAAGAAGAAGAAGAAGAAGAAGAACAACAACAACAACAACAACAACAACAACAACAAGCAGCAGCAGCAGCAGTGAGGTACTTGGTGGTGGTGTCTAGGAGTTGTATTCATCTGTGAAATGCTCAAAGAATAAAATAAATAGAGGACATTTGAGGAAGACACCCGACATTGACCTCTGTATGCTTCCACATGCAACTGCACATATGTGTACACAGGTACACACATACAGCCTCAAAGACTTAGAGTGAGACAAAAAGAAAACATCATTGCTATATCTAAAGTGACAGTACTTGTTCTCATGGTAGAACAAAACCCAGATGAGAAAACTCTTGTTACAGAATGGTTTAAGATCATCTTTGGATGTAGGTAATTCATGTTAACCTTTGAATCTCTACCCACTGGAAGTTTAGAGCTCAGGTTAAGGCTTTTTCAAAATACATTTATTTTTATAGATTTACTTTTATTTGTGTGTGTGTGTGTGTGTATGTATGTATGCACATATTGTACATATATATACATATAAATACACAGAGGGGGGGGTGCATGTGGGTACCTGCAGAGACCAGAAGAAGGTGGTGCTAGGTCCTCTGGGGCTGAAGTTGCAGGCAGTTGTGAGCCCCCTGACATGGGAGCTAGGAACAGAATGGATCTGCAGGAGCAGCAATCATTCCTAACCTCTGAGCCATCTATGTCTCCAGCCCCCACAGCAAACTTACTAAGTTTAGGAGAATGTCACTTTTTTATCCTCCTCCTTGCTTCTATGTGAAATTTTGTTTCTATTTCGATGCTGACAGCTTTTGTGGTTCATGATTTTCCTCTTTTATCATAAGATGTCTCAATCACTTGTGGAAGCCAGTGGAATACCAATGACAAATGAAGAGAGTCAGAGTGTGTGGGAGAATACTCAAATCTCCTTCCTGGCCACATCTACAAGGCACGTGCTCAAGCAAGATGTGGGGATCAACTCCGAGTCTTCAGCAGATGCTTCCTAAGAGTTGTCCCTAGAAGCAGGTACCTCAGACATAGCCCTTGTCTTAGTTTGGGTTCCCGCTAGTGTCACGAAACACCATAACCAATAGCAAGTGGGGGAGGAAAGCATTTATCTGACTTACACTTTTCACCACAGTTCATCATGGAAGCAAGTCAGGACAGGCGTGCAAACAGGACAGAAAACTAGAGGCAAGAGTTGATTGCAGAGGCCATGGAGGAATGCTACTTACTGTCTTGTTCCCCATGGCTTGCTCAGCTGCTTTCTTATAGAACCCTGGACCATCAGTTCTGGAGTGGCGCCGCCCACAGTGGACTGGGCCCTCCCCCATCAATCACTAGTAAAGAAAGTGATGCTCCACAGGCCTGCCTATAGCCCAGCCTCACTGAGGCATTTTCTCAGTGGAGGCTTCCTCCTCTCCAATGACTCTAACTTGTGTCAAGTTGACAAAAAACTATCCAGCATAGCCTTCTTCTCCTATGATAATGAAACTCCACAATTCTCCACAGAACAGCTCCCTCAAGGCTGGGCAAGTCAAGCTTCCAAGCGGAAAGATCTGCTAGAGAAAAGACACGGCTATGAAGACACTCCCAGCTCAGGAGCAGATCTGCCTATCCAGCCATCCCACTCACAATGAATGGGAAGATGTGAATTATTGTGGGCTTTTATGAAGACATGTGAGCTGTCACCCTCTCAGAAAAAAAGCTGCCATGTTCTCGTCTCGTGGCAAGAAGTTTTGTGTTTACTTAAGGTCTCTCTTCAATGGCCTCTCACTCAGCCCCTAAGACCCTCTCTTTAGAAGTGAGTGTCTCCATTAAAAAAAAAAAAAAAAAAGCATGCATAAGGCGCCTCTGGGCTCCTTAAGTCAACCATCAAAAGAAGAGTATGACTCAGAAGTTAAGGGTATTTGTTGCTCTTTCAAAGGACCCAGGGTCAGTTCCCAGAACACACACAGTGGCTCACAACTGTGTGTACCTCTGGTTCCAAGAGATTTGATGATGTCTTCTGATCTCACATATGCATGCATGCATGTACATGTGTGCACGCATGAGCGTACACACACACACACTCACACACACACACACACACACACACGGTGCACATATATACTCATATGCATTACACATAAAGTAAATAAATCTTGTAAGAAACAGAGGTAGGATAGTCAGGCAAAGAGATATCAAGCCTGTCATCCTACCCTACTAAAGAGGTTGAGGCAGGAGGATCATAAGTTCAAGGATAGCCTGGACTACAGCATGAGTTCAAGTTGAACAACTTGGTGAGACCCTGTTTCAAAGCAATAAGCAAAAGCAGGACTCAGTAATAGAATCCTGGCCTAGAATCCCCCAGTGAGTGGCCTGGGGTATGGATCAGTGATACAGAGCTTTTGTAGCATGCAGGAAGCCCTGGATATAATCCTTAGTTCCATAAGAAGGAAAGAGAGAGAGAGAAAGAAAGGAAGGAAGGAAGGAAGGAAGGAAGGAAGGAAGGAAGGAAGGAAGGAAGGAAGGAAGGAAGAGAAGGGAAGGAGGATAAGGGAGGAAGAGGGAGGGGGAGGGAAGAAGGGAGAGGGAGAAAGATAGAGACACATACAGAGAAAGAGAGAGAAAGAGAGAGAGAAGGAGGAGGAGGAGGAGGAGGGAGGAGGGGAAGGAGGAGGGAGAGGAGGAAGAAGAAGAGAAATGAAATTGGAAATTGTCTTTATAAGAAAATACAGGCCAGTTGAGTAGGAAGAGGATGCTGTCACAGCTCAGGTGAAGGCGCCAACCTCCTTCCTGCCCATCCCTGTCCAGGGCAGCCCACAGTGCTCTGTTCCTGGTCAGGAGCATGCTGGGTTCATCTTGAGCTTTAAAAATATCTCCCCACCCACTGGAAGTTTGATTAATCAGCCAGTGTTCACCTGTGTGTCACCAGGGTGGCAGTGATGTGCATGACAGCAGCATACCTGTGGCAAGGAAGGCAGGAAGGGCCTCATCCAGCAGGGGGGAGGATTCAGAGCCTAAATGCTTCAAGGGAGGAGGAGGAGCTCTGAGACCAGCGACACTTGATTCCCAGTTTTAACAAATGCTACACAGATGATCGTGGACAAAGTCAGTCATCTATGTCACTTTTAGATTGTCCACACTTACAAAAAAACAACTACAAAGAAAACCTCCACTGTCAAGCACTGACATGTAAGATGGTTCGGTAAGTAAAGGCGCTTGCTGTCTAGCCTCGCGATCTGAGTTCGAGTCCCAGGATACACACGGAAGAAAGTGAGAACCCACACCCACAAGTTATCCTCTCACCTCCATAGTTACACCTTGGTGTGTGTGCAAACCCCTACCCTATACACACACAGAATATAATAAAAATAAGTATGAGTTTATTCCTACGGAGTACTTTGTGGTCCTGTGGGGCGGGGGGGGGGGGGGGCTGGAACCTAGAATTTGGACTATGTGCTCTAGACAAGTGTTCTACTGTTGAGCAAGCCCTGGGCTTCTTTTTAATTTTTATTTTGAGACAATGTCCCAATGAATTGTCCAGGTTGGTCTTGTAGCCCAGGAGATCTGCCTGCTTCAGTCTCCTAATTGCTGGGATGATGGGCATATGCCACTGCACCCATATCCAGCTTATATGAGTGTGTGTGTGTGTGTGTGTGTGTGTGTGTGTGTGTGTGTGTGTGTGTGTGTGTGTGTGTGTGTGTGTGTGTGTGTGTTAAAAGAACAGAACAGATGAGAGGGCTAGAGAGGCAGCTCAGTGATTAAGAGCACTTGTTGTACTTGCACAAGACTCGAGTTTGGTTCTCACATTTATATCAGGCAGCTCACAACCACCTGTAATTCCAGCTACATGGGATCCAGCGCCCTCTTCTGGAATCCAAGAGTACCTGCACTCATGTGTACATACACACACAAAGATACCAACACACGTATACAATTGAAAATAACATAAGTATTTTAAAATTAGGTGAAAGAAACATACTGACTCATTATATTTTCACTATAGTTGTTAGCATTGTAAGTTTTAAAAATGCAAATATTATGTTTTTATGTAGTAGTGATGTATATGAAAAGAAGAGGGTTTGGGAAGAAAGCTTAGACAGTAAAGAACGCCTTGCAAGCATGAGGACCTGAGTTTGCTCCCCAGAACTCACGTCAAAAAGCTACATGTGGATGATATACTTATAACCCCGGCACTGGGGAGGCAGACACAGGAGGATCCATGGGACTCATTGGTCAGCCAAATATTCTAGTTTTCCTTACCACTCTAACCAAAAGCAATTTGGAGAGGAAAGGGTTCATCATCAAGGGAAATCAGAGCAGGAACTCAAGGTAGAAACTTGGAGGCAGGAACTGCAGGAGAGTTTGTGGAGAAGCACTACGTGCTGGTGTGCTCCCCAAGGCTTGCTCAGCTACCTTTCTATACAACCCAGATGCCTAGGGATGGCTCCACCCACAGTAGACCCACAGGCCAATATGATAGTCTAGGTTTCTTCTTCCCAGGTATTGTTATAACAAACTAATTATGATACCATCAAAGCCTTTTTGTGAGTTCTAGCTGGTAGAAAACCCTGATCTCAAAAATCAAGGTAGACATAACTTGAGGAATGGTACTCAAGGCTGATCTCTGGCCTCTGCATGCACATATACACCCACACAAACACACATGCATACACAATGGCACACTCCCACAAAAAAAAAAAAAACACTCATTTTGGATGGAGTGCCTGAATATGATCAAAATATAATATGAATATATGAAAATATTATATTGAACCCCATTAATTTATACAATTAATTTACATCCAATTTTAAAGAAAATAATAAAAGTGTCATTTTGAGACACAAACATACATCAGAAGGTCAGAAAATCTTTTTTCTAATTGTAATACCAAAGATGTCAGAAAATTTCTACCCAGTGTTGGAACCACCATGGCTCACAGAGAAGGAAGAGTTTGCTCACTACCGTTGTTAGCCCCATCGGGAAACAGAGATCAGTAAGTCAAGTAGTCACAGACTGGTTGACAGCAACTGCCTTCGGTGGCCTCCATCTTCCCAACCCATATCAGCAGCTCATGTGGGGAACTCATCAGGGATGAACTGAAGCCATAGGTTATTGTGTTCTACACAGTGTTAATTCCAGGCAATAAGTGAAAACCCTGTTGTTCCTGTGTTGAATGAATAGCAAGCAATCATGGGAGATGAAAAAGACAAGAAAAAGAGAAGAAAGGAAATAGACAGCCCACACAGCAGACATGAGCACCTTCTAGAAAGACATGATGTCAGTATTATTAAGGACACTTAGTACATAATTTATGAAAATCTCCTTTGCTTGCCCCAGGGAGTGGCTCTATTAGGAGGTGTGGCCTTATTGGAGGAAGCATGTCACTATAGGGGTAAGCTTTAAGGTCCTATGCTCAAGCTCCACCCAGTGAGGAAGAGAGCCTCTTCCTGGCTGCCTGCAGAGTCTGTCTTCTCCTGGCTGCCTTCTGATCAAGATGTAGGACTCTCGGCTCCTTCTCCAGCACCATGTCTGCATGGATGCTGCAATGCTTCCTGCCATGATGATAATGGACTGAACCTCTGAATCTGTAAGCCAGCCCCACTTAAATGTTGTCCTTTATAAGAGTTGTCTTGACCGTGGTGTCTCTTCACATCAATGGAAATCCTAATTAAGACATCATGCATTATGTATGTAGCATA
This sequence comes from Uromys caudimaculatus, assembly GCA_028551405.1. Lineage (NCBI taxonomy): Eukaryota > Metazoa > Chordata > Mammalia > Rodentia > Muridae > Uromys > Uromys caudimaculatus. The sequence continues at coordinate 21,865,091 of CM052721.1, forward strand.
TGTCTAAGAAGATGTCTTTCTCTGGTGTCCCACTTTCTCACGGGATCCCTCCCTTGTCCAGGCTTCTGCCACTCCACTGTTAGGCACCACAGAACCCTCACTAGAACAGAGCCAATGCCAGGGCCGTATTCTTGAAATCTCCAGAATGTTAAGGAAAACAAACCTCAGAAACCTTGGTATAGTATCAAAAAGTAGACTCATCCAAAGAACAATGGCTGACTAGGCAAGAACATGTGAGGGATCAAGAGTCCCCACTACTCCATGTTTCCAGTTTGTTGGGTAATTTCCAACTCCAACTTGGCCAATTCAATGCATCATTCTCTCTCGAACTTGTTTAAAGCGAAGGAAGAGTAACTTCCCATGAAGGAACTGTAGCTTGAGGTGACTTGTGTAGACTATGGCTCTTTTATACTCACATTCTACTCATAGACAGGATACTTTTGGCTAAAACACAGAAAGAAAGCATTCTATCAATGGTGACACTCTTCATCTAGGTGGGGAAGCTGTCTCTGTGGCCACCTACAACAGGAGGCTGCAGCTGTTATGTGTGAGGAGATGGAGAGAAGGGAATGGTCCTCAACTGCTACAGTTTTGAATATGCAATGTATCCCCCCCCCAAAAAGGCTCATGTATTCAATGTTTGGTCCTCAGATGGTGGCATAAAAAGCAATTCAGTAAAGTCTCAACATTGCATCAACAACCCCACTCATGGTATCAATTTCTGCTTCATTTCTGTTGCTGTAATAAATAAAATAAATAAAACTTTTTTAAAAAAAACAGTGAAAAGAAATAGCTTATGGGAAAGGGGGGCTTATTTCACCTGACAAGTCAAAGTTTCATTGTTATCACTGTGGGTTAAGGCAGGAGCCTTCAAACAGCTCCTCACATAACATCCACAGTCAAGAGTAGAGAGAAATGAATGTACACACACTCACTTGCTTGCTTATGCTAAGTTTAATTTCTCCAATTACACAGTTTAGGATCCCATGCCTAGGAAATGGTACCACCTACAATAGGCTGGGTCTTCCCACAATTAACTTATTAAGACAATCCCTGCAGACATGGCCATAGGTCAACTCAATGAAGGCAATCCCTCATTCAGGCTGTCTTCCCAGATGATTTTTAGGTTGTGTAGAGCTGACAATTAAAACTAACCATTACAGGAAGGTTCTAGAAACTTCATGAGGTAGGACCTAGCTAACATAAATAGCTCACTAGAGGGAGGTCCCTTATGGTTAATTATCTCTAGTTCTTTCTTGTTACACTCTCTATACTTCCTGAGTGTCTTGATGTTAATTACTCTGCTTTGTCATGCCTACCCTGACATGATGGTCTTTCATTTGAAACTATGATCTCAAATGACTCTTTCCTTTTTCAAGATGGTTCCTTGGGTATTGTGCTCACAGCAACAACAACAAAAAGGGGAGGGGGGATATGCCAACACAGCCAGCTCATAAAGGATGACCTAATGACTATCACTGTCCAACATAACAATCCATGTTCCATGCCACCTATTTTCTTGGGATACATGAGTCTATATAAGAGAGCTTTCACATGAGGCAGTCCACAAAAAAAAGCAATTACACGATACCTCAGAACTTTGTCTCTCCCAAGATCCACTCCATAGCCTTGTGAATTGATGTGAATTGATGTAATCAGAAACTCCCTGTCTGCTCTAAACTCAGAGCACATCTTCACTGTTGTGCCCAGAGCCCCAGAATGCTTGCAATAAAGCAGGAAGAGTCATAGCTCAGTATTCACCTTGACTAAATAAATAAATAAATAAATAAATAAATAAATAAATAAATAAATCTTCCATCAGAAAATAAATGGCCCTTCTGCAGGCAGAGAGTCTGGATTACCATCCTGAAGGACAAACACATCATCTTCACCAGTCAGCCTCAGGTCATAAAGTGCTGGTTTCTGTCACCCAGTGACCCCCCCCCCCCGCACTTGGAGAGTAGTTACAATTCTTGCCAGCTCCTGTATCTACTAAAGGTACACTCAGGTCCAGTTCAGAATGCCCAGGCCTGGTTGAAACAGCAGTACACTTGTTTGTTTTATAGCTTTCCCAAGAATGGTACAGGGGGTGGGGACAGGATCTTAGCAAGAAATCAATATAGGAGGCAGCAGGGAAGAAGAGCCCAAAGCCAGCCAGCAGTCTTTAGAACCATACAGAGTTGCCATAGCAGAGCCCAGTTTAACTGCAAGAAAGTTTCTGCTTGCTCTAAAACTCCAAGAAATCATTTCCTAATTATTAAGGGAATGGTTATCAGGGAGGAAAGGGAGCCAGGTCCCTGGAACTGGGTATACAGGTTGTGAGCTGCCTAATGTTGGTGTTTACAAAGTGGAAACCATAGATGACTTACAAAGTTCATTATATTAATAACCTCAAAGTCTTCAAAGGTTAACTCAAATATGGCTAGGGACATACCACTGTCATTGAAGTGCTTGTCTTAGAAGCATGACAATCTGAATTTGGTCCTCAGAATCAAGTTTTTTCAAAAGAAAAAAAATGCATGGTGGCATGTCCTGGGGAGGAGGAGACAGGAGGACCCCTGGCAGTCACTGGCTGGACAGCCTAGCCTACTTGATGAGTTCCAGGCCAATAAGAACCATTGTCTCAAGAAAAAAGGTATCTATAATCTGAGAAGCAACACTTGAGGTTGTCTTCTAAATTCCAAGTGCACATGCACACATGAATAAACACCCCGAAACACACATGCATGCGCACACACACACACACAACCTAAAATGTACAGATGGCATTGTCCAGTTCCTAAGGCCAGGTGTGTTTACTCTGGACACTCCAAGTTCTAATGCAACACCGTAAGGAACTGTGCTTCATGTCCCTACAGCAGGGTTTCAGTGTACATGACTGAGAAAGCTTGGTGGAGCAGCTCAGCTCATGGCAGTGGGAGCAGGTGAGTAAGGCTGCTGACATCATGGTGGATAAAGCAGACGGAGCAACAGGAAATAGTAGGTGGATAACTTTACTCCTACTGACCTGCATCTGCCAGCAGGTTCCACCCACTAAGGGTCAGACATCCTCCCAAAACAGCACCACAGATGGAGAATACACACTCACAACATGAACCTGCAAAGGTAAGTAGAGTGGGTACTCACAAAGGTATAGTGTTTGAGATTTGTTCTGTTGCTATGGAATGTTGCTATGTAATGTCCCCAAAGCCTGGTTGCCCCAGAGATGGGCAATGGCATATAAATCCAAGTAACACCATGTGACCTTGTCCCCAAGTATCTGATTGGTGAATAAAGATGCCAACGGCCAATAGCTGGGCAGAAGAGACATAAACAGGTTGTAGGGTTTCTGGGCCTAGGGGTTGGAGGAGAACCATAAAGGGAAGAAGAGGGTAAATAGACAAGAAGCCGCCACGGCGTAAGAATCCTGAAATAATGGCCCTGTGGATTGGCTAATTGGAGTTAAGAGCAGCCCAGATGAAACATGACAAATTATATAATGGGATTATTGGCTGGAATTAGACATAATAACAAAAAAAATAGATATCTGCTCAGCTCTTGTGCTGATTAAGGCTTATTATAAATATAAAGGTTGTGTGTGCCTTTTATCCAGGAACTAAATGTTCAAGGTGGGGTAGAAAACCCAGTTTGGAATTAAATATTTCTACAACAGTACAGTGGTGCCTAGCAGGCACAAGGCTGTGGGTTTGAACCACCCAAGCACCAGCACCAAAAAAAGAAATGTTATGATTATGTGGAATTGAATTCTTTGTTAAAATAGCTGTATAACAAATATCTGAGGCTGGAGAGCACTTTCCAGTCTCTCATAGGACCCAAGGTTAGTTCCCAGCGCTAAAGCTGGCAGCTCACAACCTATACCTCCAATTCTCGGGATCTGGTGCCCTCTTCTGGCCTCCACAGGTACCTGCACACACATGCATATATACATAGGCACAGAGAGAGAGAGAGGGATGGAGGGAAGGAGGGAGGGAGAGGCACCTGCACACACATGCATATATACATGGGCACACAGAGAGAGAGTACAATAAAACTTAAAATGTAAAATACACTGGCACATGTATATACTCACAGGTACCAGAACGAAGGCAAGGCCACAACACCTTCTCCTATTAACCTTTTTATCAACCAAATGTGGCAAATTTATCAGTTTTCTCTCTTCTCTCTGTAAAGCCTTCCAATAAACTGCTGAACAGGTACCTCTAGATAAGTGAATTGTTCATCTGCTTCTGCTCCCATCAATGTACCAAGAATTAGTTGTGTTTATATATCTGCAGTAATTACAGTTAATTAAATACTACATAAACCAATGGGATGGTGAACATGAACAGAAAGCGGAGTCCATGAAAATGCAGTCAAATAATTAGATCCGAAGGCCGGTTACGAAGCCAGGCTTGTTAAGTGCAAGTGAATTACCTGTAGGAGGGGGCAGGGTGGTGGGATGACATAACTCTAATGAGTCATATACTTGGGCTCCTTTTATAAGTATTTTTATTTTCTAAAGCATAATAAAATATTTAATATAGTGAAAGGGAGGGGAAAGAAAAATTAAAAGAATGAGCTAGTGGGGAACATTTGAGATTCAGATCACCACAGGGTCCTACAAAACGAAGAGCAAGAATCTCCTCATACTCACACACTGTATATTCCACTCCTAAACTTCCAAGAATGAGGCAAAGCTTGGGCTCCTCTTTGCCTCCCAAATATTCCTCCTATATTCTCAATATTGTGTTTGTCCAAATTACCATAAGGAATCCATATTAGCTATATAATGAGGTGGGGTCTTTGGGTTAGGTAATCAAAGGGAGAAAACCCTCCTAGATGGTATCAAGGTTCCTTTAAAAGAGGCTGAAGGATATTAATTCATCCTTTTGACTGCTGAGGACACATGGGTATCACCTTGATATTATGCTCCCTGCTTCCCAAGTTATGGGAAATAACTTCCTGTGGTTTATAAGTCAAACTGACTGCGGTGTTTTGTTATAGTAATTCAAATGGAGGCATCCTGTTGTGGTTACAAACCTGGGCTTGCTATGGAGACAGCGGGGCTCTTCTGCTTCTTTGTTCTGCATCTACATAACCTTTCACCATAAGATGGTGACCAGGTCCCAGGGATCACTCACCTCTCAGGCCAACAGCCTCTGTTCAGAGATCATATGTAGTAAACAAATGCTGTTCACGTGTGTCTGTGTGTGTGTGTGTCTGTATATGTGTGTGTGCGTCTGTGTGTGTCTGTGTGTCTGTCTGTCTGTCTGTGCATGTGTCTGTGTGTCTGTGTGCGTTTGTGTATGTGTCTGTGTGTGCGCATGTGTGTTTGTCTGTCTGTGTGTATGTGTGTGTCTGTGTATGTCTATGTGTCTGTGTGTCTTCTGTGTGTGTGTGTGTGCATGTGTGTCTGTGTGTGTGTGTATATATGTCTCTCACTCCCTCCCCTCTCCTCTATTTCTCTCGGTAATGTTGAGACTCAAACCCAGAACCTTCTACACACTAGACAACTGCTCTACCACTGAGCTATATCCCTAACAATGCCCACCTTTCCCAGCCTTTCCTAGTGCAACCATGGATGCAGCTCACGTGTCCCTGCTACTTTATAGGTCATCTATATGAAAACCCCACATTGCAACAAGTGTACAAACAAGATGGAAAGTAGAAGAAAGATCTACCCATGGCCCGTCATCTTTACTTCCCTCGTCTCCTGTCCACAGACAAGCAATAGCTTTGCTGGCTCAAGAAGGTACTGGTGAAATTCTGCTCACTAATATGCACATGTAAACTGCCATGGATCTGGGGGGAGGGGGCTGAAGAGATGGCTCAGTGGTTAAGAGCACTGACTGCTCTTCCAGAGGTCCTGAGTTCAATCCCCAGCAACCACATGGTGGCTCACAACCATCTGTAATGGGATCCGATACCTTCTTCTGGTGTGTCTGAAGACAGCTACATTGTACTCATACCCATAAAATAAAAAACGAATATTTTTAAAATGTCATGGATCTGAACCTGACACTTAGATTCAAAGACATGGATCACCTGGAGTAGTTACAACAGTCAAAACAAAATTTAAGTTTATGTAGCAAACTGGTACTGCTAGAAAAAAAGCATTAAGAAACCACTTGGGGAAACTGATTCTGGTTTAGTCCCAGCAACTGAATCAACTTCACTCTCTAGTTTAGAAGTCCTTACTCCCTCTGGGTTTTGGTATGGTGTGTGTGTGTGTGTGTGGGGGGGGTGATGGTGGTGGTTTGAATATGGTTGGCCCAGGAAGTGGCACTATTTGGAGGTGTGGCCTTGGTGGAGTAGGTGTGGCCTTGGAGGAGTGTGTCACTGTGGGCATGGGCTTTGAGACCCTCCACCTAGCTGCCTGGAAGCCAGTCTTCTCCTTGCTGCCTTCAGAAGAAGATATAGAATTCTCAGCTCCTCTGGCCTCACATATGCCTGGATGGTGCCATGCTCTTGCCTTGATGATAATGGACTGAACCTCTGAACCTGTAAGCCAGCCCCAATTAAATGTTATCCTTATAAGAGTTGCCTTGGTCACGGTGTCTGTTCACAGCAGTAAACCCTAACTAAGACAGTTTGTTTTGTGGGGTGTGTGTGTGTGTGTGTGTGTGTGTTTTTTTTAATAAGAGTGTGGCTGTATCTAAAGTACAATGGGACAGCATCCTAAGATGAATTTGGGCACTGTATTCCCAGGATAAATTTCCATCCCAAACCCTTGTCCCGGGCACTTAGGGATACGCTGTGTTACACAAGAATGGAGGCAATTAGGATAATTGCTGCCTGTTCCCACCTAGATGAAGCTTCCAGATGATTCTTACTTGGGCAGCATTCAAAGTACCATGGCCCCAAGTCAAGAGACGCAATAAACAGGGCTTAAGCCTCCCCTGCAGATGGACTCCACTATAAAAGACAACAAAGTGATTCTGGCTATAGAGACCCTGCCAACTCTATACATAATATGTCTTTTGGTTTTGTTGTTTTGAGACAGCATCTCATTATATAGTCCACACCTACCCTGACCTCCCTCTCTCCTTTCCCCAGTAGTCCTGGCTAATCAACACTCCATCCCTCTGCCTCAGTTGAGTGCAGACAGGCATATGCCATCACAAGAAGATTCCAACAATAGATTTAAGAAAAATAAATTTACCCCCAACCAGTATCCAGGGCAACCACACTCATCATACATTTTTTTCAGGCCACAAGGTCCATCCCACACAATGAAGTCATTTAGACAAAAGCTGTCTCTGAACTCTCTCCCACTACTCCATACTTAGCCCCAACTGCCGATGAGAAGCACTCTTGGCTTGCCAATATGCAAAATGGCTTCCCAACAGTCAAAGTGCCTTCCCAACACCCCAAGCAGATTCCCCGTTATCCAAAATGGCTTCAGGGAGGTGGGTAAGCTCCCACCAGTCAGCTCCTTACCATCCAGTTCTTCCACGGAGATATTAGCCAACTGCTCACTGTCACTGCCTGCAGACAGAGATCGGTTGAGGTAATTCCCCTTGTACAACAAGCCAGCGGTTACATGGTGGAACGGCATCTTTTCCCTGTTCCAAAGAGAATGGGGGAAAAGGAGAGAAAGACATCATCATTCATTCATTTTTTCATTCATTCATTTCCTTGTTACTTCATTAGAGGACTGTCTCTATTTTCCAGATGGCAGAGTCACATATCTAGGGCGGGTGTGATGGATCAGTGGATAAAGATACTTGCTTCTAAACCTGGCAACCTGAGTGTGATCCCTGGGATTCAAAGGCTGGAAGGAGAGAATGCAATCCTGGAAGTCCCTTCTGACCTCCACTCATGTGCACCTCCACACAACTCCAGCATACACACACACACACACACACACACACACACACACACACACACACACATGCTTCTGCACACACACACTAAAAGAATGAATGTGAAATTACATTCTAGTGGGAACTTTAGAATATTTACAGGGTTCCCATAGCTTGAATTGATTTTGGGGTCCCCCTCTTCCCAATTTATCACCTCGTTTCTCCCATTTTATTGTACATTTGGTCTGGGATGCCCTTGTAAACTCCAGAAAAACATGAAGGATACCCAGCTGCTTCATTTTATTTTTATGCTGTTTTGCTTTGTTTTGTTGTTCGCTTGTTTTCCTTGTTTGTTGTAAGCACTGTGGGCTGTACTTAGTTACTGTACAAATAGCTAACAAGCATTCTATAGTTGAGCTTGCTCCCCAGCCCTTTTGCTCATTAGACAGAGCCCTACTAATTTGCCCAGGCTCACTCCACAGCCTATGCTGTGCTTGGACTCACTAGGAGCCTGGGCTAGCCTTCATCTTGCAGTCCAGCTTCAACCTTCTGAGTAGCTGGGACTACAGACCCCATACCAGCAGGTCCAGCATCACTGCTATGTCATACAAATAAAAATACCCTTTGCTCTTTTCCTCAGCCTCAAATATTATCACTTCATGTAGGAAAAACCTGAGCATCCTAGAAAATGTTGACCTATCCAGCACCAGGACATCTTGGCTATGCTCAAGTGAAGCTGTAAGTAGGTCACATTCTTCAGGGAAAGCAGGTATCCCAGCCACACAGCACTCAAGGAAGAGAAAGCAATGCATGAAATCTTGAACTGTTTTAATTGAGAGCTTCGGGGACAGGGAAGATGCCCCAATGGAGAAGATTACTTCTTAGCAAGCACGAGGGCCTGAGCTCAAATCCCCAGCATCCTTGTAAAGGCTGGGCAAATCCATGTGACCTCAAGATGTGGAGGATAGGGACGGAGACAAAAGGATAGCAGAAGTTTGCTGGCTGCCACCGTGGTTCCAGGTTCAGTAAGAGACCCCGTCTCAAGGGAATAAGGCGGTAAATGATAGATTGGGACACCTGATATCTTCCCCAGGCCTCCTCAGGGACATGTCCACTCAGAAGCATGTCAACCTTCACACAGATACTAACCAAGAAAGTAAAATTTAAGTTTCAAAGCTGACTCCAAACTCACTACATAGCCCAGGCTGGTCTTGAACTCGGAGATTACCTGGCTCAGCCTTCTGAGTGCTGAGGTTACAGGGAGTTACCACCATACCAAACCCTGAGTTTTTACAACCCCATGCATGCAGCAACGTGCAAGACAAAGAAGCAGTCCCGAAGCCTGATTGAGATGAAGAGGTTGCTTTCAGAAATGGCTTCCCAGGAAGGGAAGCAACGCCTCAAGGGGTTCAAGAATGAGGAGATTTAGGACACTCTCTCAGATATAATCAAAGAATCCTCAAGACTCGATTCACATCTGCCCATCCAAAGCCCCTGCCATCACTGGGGCTTAGCAGGTCTCCTGGAAAAGGAGAGATAGCTCAGTGGGTAGAGCGCTTGCCTTGCCAACATGAGGATCAATCCCCAGAATCCACACAAAAATAAGCCAGATATATCGGTGCACTTCAAATCCCAACACTAGAGAGGTGGACCCCTTGAGTTCTCTAGCTTGAAGGCCTAGATTATTTAGTGAGGCACAAGCCAGTGAGAGAGACTCTGACTCAAAAGACAAGATGAATGGCTCCTGAGGTACAAAACGCAAGGTTTTCCTCTGGTGTACACACACACACACACACACACACACACACACACACACACACACACACGCCAAGTTCTCCCCCAATATATACAAACCTACTGCAAGATGCTTATTTAAACTACATGGTAGAAGGAGTAATCTCCTTCCAGCACAAACTGAAGGCTTGGTCCTACAGGATAGGAACGCTTCCCCACACATCCGCTACTCTCTGGGTAAGTCACCTGCAGAATCCTTTTTGGCACTAAAGCTTGTATCTGTGCAGTTAACCTATGGGTCCTCTGTGAAGTACACATACAAGAGAAGACAAACAACTCAGTGTTGGTCCCAAGAATTACAGTCCAAAGTCCTCAGACTTTGCTCACTTGAAAAGTCCAAATGAGGACCGGCATGTGACATGAGCACTCTGGGGTATGAAGTCGTCTGAGATTCTAGAGAATTGCTAGTTTAAAGCCAGCCTGGCCAACCCAGTAAACTCAAGATAGCCTGGGCTCTATAATGAAATGAAGAATAAAAAAGAGAGAAGGAGATAAAGAAAGGGAAGAGAGAAGGAAGAGGACAAGAAGCAGCAAATAGATAAAAGAAGAAAAGGAAAGAGAAAGAAGAAGATGAAGAGCAGAAGGAAGGAGGGAGGAAGAAGAGGAGGGAGGAGGAAGAAGATGCAGAGAAAGAGAGCAAGTAGGAAGAGAAAGAGGAAGGAAAAGACTCTAGAAAAGAGCAGCCTTCCCTGGCCACGGCATATGAGCACTGGCCAGCACCAAGGACCACTCTCCTGTCATCTTTAACAGTGACAGACCCAGCCAGCCGCACTGCCCCGCCCCCTTCTCCTCAAGTCTAAGAGGTTGCTGCTTACTTAGGCTTGGAGCTGCTGTAGAGTCAAACAATGAAATCCCTAAGAGGCCGACTTGAACCAGAGCACAAAGCCACTTAGAGGAAAAAATAAAGCAGTTCAGCTGCTCGGGCGCCAGGGAGTTATTTAGATCCCGCAGCTCCGCAGCTCCAGCTAAGGCATCAGGCACTTCCATCCAGGTGCCAAACCCTCTTTTCAAATTCAAAATGTCTAAAACTGAATTAATCATCTTCCCACAAAATAGGTTGCGCTTCCTGACTTCTCTATTTCTATCAGAGGTGCTGTTCACTCATCATAGCAACTGGGACAGCCTTCACCAAAGCTCTGGGCTCTAACAAGTAAAACAGACATACGGATGAGGCTGGAGCTGACTGACTCTCCCTTCGCAATGTGCGTCAGTAACAAAACGAATATCCATGGGAAGACCGCAAATGGCAGATCACTGGCTGAAATCTCTGGCTAAGTCGGCAGAGTTCTTAGCATTCGAGGATGGAGATCTCAGGCATATAAAAAAGCCAGGCATGGTGGCACATGCCTATGACCCCAGGGCTGGAGAAGTGAAGGCAAGCAGCTTTATGTTCCCCTGAGGTTTGCTGCTGGAGCCCGCCTGACTGAATCAGGAAGCTCCAGAGAAAGGGAAACTTAAGACTGACTTCGAGCCTCCACGTGCACACATGCATGTGCACGCACATACACTCATGTGTACCTGCACATGGGAACATCACACATTTGCAAACACATGGACATACACACATATAAATATTCACACACCAATAGAAAAAGTTAATGACCAGAAACAAATACAGAGAAGGCATGCTGTTGGTAATCAAAGAAACATTATCAACAAATCGTGCGAGACTACCACAGACGTAACCGTAGATATTGTAGGGGAGGCAGTTTCCTTAGGTGTGACGTGATCATTGGCCATTACAGAGGAGAGCCTGCCATGGTACCTATACAATGCTTGGCCCATGGTCATGGAAACAACCTAAGCCCAGTAAAATAGTGCTAGTTAAGTCTAAGGTAATAGGATGGCTGGTGTAAAGAGTGAAGGGCTAGTCACATGACCCTCGGTTGTGGTTCCAATCATTATTCCTTCCTGCATGCTGGCTGCACACAGTCTTGGGAGATGCTGGGGTATAGAGAAGAAGGAAGGTGCACCAGAGCGTGCATTCCATGAGGTTGCCAACCATAGGAGGGGGGACCTTGAGGTGATGCAGCTAATTTCTGAGTCACTCAAACTGCTATAAGTAATTGTCCATTTTTGCTCCAGTAAGTAACCCCAATAAACTCATCAGTTCACAAGCTAGGTTTGCATTGTAAGCATTACTTTCATATGACATTGACCACATCTAGAGCGAATGGATGCTTGTGCGTTTCTAACCAGGAAGTCATGCAGCACACATAAAAGGAACACAAGACCCCTTTCCTTGCAAAATAATTCAGCTACATTCTTTTCTGTTCTCCAAGTTAGTTTTCAGGACAATCAGGAGTCACAAAGAGAACCAGGTATATGAATTAGAACTGTGTAGAAGTGAAGACCACACCTGACTCTTGGGGGCATGTGTCATGGTCACTGGAGAAGGGGCTGAAGTTTCTGGTTGTCTAACCTGCAGTTTTCAAGCCACTTGTATTTCAGGATCACAGCCAATCACAAAATTATAAAGTTGCTTAAAACATTTATGAGGTGGGGGTGGCATTTTTAAAAAAACTTGATTGTGCAGTTGTCCAGTGGGAACTTTGTAGATGGCCAGGCAGCAATGCCAGAACACTGAACTCACTTTCAAAGGGAAAAGAATGCCACCCTGGGACTAACGAGATGGTTCGGTGATTAAAGGCGCTTGCCAACAAGCTTGATGACCTAAGTTCAAACCCCGGCTCCCCACATTGTGGAAGGATAAACTGACTCCCCCAAGTCATCCTCTGATTTCCACACACATGCTGTGGCATGTATGCACCCACATACACAACAAATATGTATTATTTAAGTAAAAGGAGGAAGTCCCCCCATGGCACCCTGGCTAGTGATTTTATCATTGCTACCAATGTCAGCAGCAATGGGACAGGAGATATAATGTAGCTCCGGGCTTTCTAACTGGAACTTGGGCCACTCTGTCAGAGAGTTGGGATTCCTAATTTCATCAAAAACTGAATGAATGAACGGACGAACGAATAAATTTAGTTCATGTCTAGCCAGGATGAAGTAGAGTTGAAGTTATGATGAAGAAAGTCTAATCTAGCATGGGTATTAACAGAACAGGCACTTAGGATAAGGTAAGTCCACAGGCCCAACGGCATAGGTGGTGTGCTTCTCCAGAGTCCCAGTTGACTGTCTTCACAATAGCCATGCACATGACTTTGACTTTGGTGGCTTCTGAGTTACATCTCAAAGGGCTGCTAAGGACTTTTTTTTTTTTTTTTTTGGCTAGATAAGATCATTTGGTGGTCCCTGATGTCCAATGAGTAAAAACACAGCCAATAAGGAAAATCTCAGGGTCCTAAGGGTTTTGGGGGGTGTTTCTTACTGTAAACAAATGCCCAGTCTTGTTTGCAAGGTTTCCTTAGAATCTCATCTCTACATCCAGAAAAGGAGTCAGAATAAAGTTGAAGGCCCTGTATGGTCAGGCCTTAACCATGGCTCGTTGCTATTTCAACACTGATTTGCAAATAACATTTCTGCAAAAGGATTGTCACCTCTGTGTTAGCTACCGTCATGGAAATACTCACTCCTCACTGGGCTGGCATTCTTGACTCTCAGCTGCTCAGACACTTCAGTCAGATTTTGGAATAAAGGATTCCTCTGCCCTTCTCTTGTCTCCTTAACTTTTCCAGTCCTCTGTCATTCGACACCGAATCCAGGATCTAAGTACCTGCTATTTCATCCCCATGTTTAAGTCTTTGTAAATCTGAGGAGATGTCTTGCCTGATCATCTCTAATTGTCCTTATGGGACCAAGACTCATTAGAGTCGTACAGAAAGTAGAGGCACTTCTTTCCTTCCCCAGCAATGGGAATCACTAGAGTGTTTGGGAAACGGCCTGCTATCATCTTTTACCTGGATCTTTGAAGCTTCAGATTCACCACACAGCTTTTTATAGGTAAGGAAATAAAGACAGTTTATTACCTTCTGGGGGGGAGAGAGAAAGAGAGAGAGAGAGAGAGAGAGAGAGAGAGAGAGAGAGAGAGAGAGAGAGAGATTGACAGACCTTGAATTTATCTCTGATGGTTCATCTTCTTTGTCAACTTGACAGGGTTTAGAATCACCACAGAAACAAATCCCTAGGCATATCTGTGAGGGAGTTTCTAGGCTGTGTTGAGGAGGAAAGACTCATCCTGAAGGTGGGCAGCACCATCTTATGGGGCGTGGTTCTGTACCAAATAAAGTGGAGTACGCAAGCTGAGTACCATCGCCAGTCTTCCTTTGCCTCCTGACTGAGGATAGAATGTGAGCGGCTGTCTCACAGTCCTGCCTGCATACCTCCTGCACCCGAAAGCTGTAAGCCAAAATAAAGCCTTCATTCCTTTCATGGCTTTTGTTCAGCATTTTGTCAGAGCAAAGAGAAAAGTGAATAATAAATACAGGATCAAATCCACACTCAAACTTCAGCCCTAGAACACAGAAGTATTTTGTGGCAAAAACAGGTCACCAGGGAATAGGGCTTGTGACTACAATATAGTTTGCCTCTGATAGAAACAAAAGCAGCTTAACAATTAGGTACACCTTCATGTCCCTTAGTGTTTGCATCCAGAATGTTCAAAGTCTAGTGGGAACAAAATTTCATGAGTACACCATCTATAGCAATAATTAAAACCACATTCGTGACTGGACCATCCACGGTAATGAAACTAAAACAGCATTCAAGAGCAGGAAGAATGCTGGCTTGGGGAACAACAGAGCAGCTGCTGCTGTGAAGGACTAAACTTCACTCCAGATGCCTGAAGAGCCAGGCCAAGAAGACAACTATAGTCCATAAGCAAAGTCAAATTTCACTTTAAAGTTAAAACGTAAAGGTGCATCCTTATACAGAGAGCAAAGGTAAAGACCCACCCTTAGAGTCAGTGCTGTGGCGTTAACGGACGGGATCTCTCCCATGCGTCGACCTCACAGCCAACAATAAGCACTAAGAGGGAAGACCTTAGGCTCGGGAGGTACTCAGCTCATTCATGGTTCGCAGGGCAAGCATGGAGGCCTGGGTTTGATACCCAGGACTCAGGTGTCTTTTTAAGGCATACAGGGCACAGCAGTGCTTCTGTAATCACGGTGCCGGGGAGGCACAGAGACACGAGAGCTGGGAGGCTCACTGGGCAGCTAGACTAGCTGAAGCAGGAGTTTTAGGTTTCATGAGAAACCCTGCCTTTAAAAATAAGGTGGAGAGCAACCCAAGAAGAAACCCAGTTGTTTGCTCGCTCTCGCTCTGGCACGCGTACGCTGTGAGAAAACAAAGCAACAAGGTGCCATCTTGGAAACAGAGACCAGCGCCCATCAGACACCAAATCTTCTGGCACCTGGATTTCGGACTTCCTGAACTCTACAAATGTAAGCTATGTTTCTGTCATATATTAATTACTAAGACTAAGATATACTGTTATAGAAAGAGGAATCAAATAAGACAGCATGGTTTCACAGTTAAAAATCAGAATTTTCTTGCCCAAGACAATATTACAGGACTGAGGAGATGACTGAATTGGTAACGTGTTTGCCTTGCAAATAGGAGGACCTGAGTTCAACCCTTGGAACCTATCTTTAAAAAAAAAAAAAAATGCACGTGTGTTGGCATACTTGTAATCCCAGACGGAACCCGATGGAGGCCGGGGACTCACTGGCCAGCCAGCCTACTTGGTAAGCTATAGGGCGGGCAGTGTGAGATCCTAACCCAAGAAGGAAAAGGAGGTGGCTAGCATCTGAAGAACGAAACCTGGGGCTGTCCCCTCAGGCCTCTCTGCACCTGTGTGCAGGCACACACATCTCACACACAGAGAGCATACACACACGCACACTCACATACACTCACATACACATGCATGCATGCACTCACACACACACACACACACACCACCCATACTCACATGCATTCACACAGAGAGAGAGCACACAGCACACATACTCACATGCACTCACACACAGACACATTCAAACATTCACACACACACACCTCATACACACATGTACTCCCACGTACTCACACACAAATACACACATACACTCACTCACACACAGAGAATACACACACCACATACATAGTCACACACACATACATACACACACACCACTCATACTCACATACACTCACACACTCACATACACACACACGCACACAGAGAGAACACACACATCACACACACATGCACTCACACACCTACACACACATGCAAGCATTCACACACACACACACCACTTATATACACATGTACTCACATGCACTCACACATACACACACACATACGCTCACACACAGAGAGCATACACACCACATAGTCACATGCACTCGCGAACACACAACATACATATGTACACACACATGCAAGCACTCACACACCACACATACACACATACAAACACACACACATACATACACACACACATACACACACACACACACACACACACACACACACACACACACACACACCATTACCATAGCCACCACACAAACACACGAACATTATTTTCTTTTACAGAAGCTGTTTTACTTGAGGCCTATGTGGGCCTTTATTAGCCAGTTAAGTTCTTGTTAACTGTCAACTTGACAGACTCTAGAATCACCTGGGAGAATGGCCTCTCAGGACGTCTGTGAAGGGTTTTCTTGGCTGTGTTCATTGATGGAGGAAGACTCATCTTACCTGCGGGCGGGACCATCCCAGGCAGGTAGTTGTGGGCTGCAGAAGTGGAGACAGGAGGCTGGAGAGCAGCAGGAAGTGAGTGATTGCTCTCTTCTCTACCTGTGTGTGTTGCGTGAGCAGCTGCCTTGAGCTCCTGTTGCCTTGAATCACGGACTAAAAGAAACCCTTTCTCCCGTAGGTTGCTTTTGGTCAAAGTGTTTTAACACAGGAACAAGGAAGAAATTGGTTTTGTAGGTTGTCTTAGGACAACGTCTATAATCCTTGTTTCCCTGATACATAACGGGAGCATCACCGAAACTATTAAATAAGATATAGTATAGACGGCTATTAAGTATCATCAGTGATTATTTACCGAGAGTGAGCCAGAGGCACTTCCTTTTACACAGCCTTTCCATTAACTTGCCCTCCCCATCCAAACAGCCGTTCTGCACACAGGTCCAGGATAACAGGCTCCCTCTCCCTCACCCCTGCCAGCCAGGAGTCATGGAAAGCCTACTGCAAGCATGTACTATGGGCTACCCATCAATCAAATGGCATCAAACCTCCTCCTTCCTCTAAAGGAGTATTCCTCAACCTGTGGGTCACAAACCCTTTGGGGACGTTGATCAACCCTTTTGCAGGAGTCACCTAAGACCATCAGAAAACACAGATATTTACATTATGATTTATAACAGTAGCAAAATTGCAGTTATGAAATAGCAACAAAAATAATTTTACAGTTGGGCATCACAACACGGGGAACTGCATTAAAGGTCTCAGCATTAAGAAGGTTGAGGACCACTGCTCTAAAGTCTAAGTGACTCTTGCTCGGCCCCGTGGGCCCGAACCCTCCTCACAGCCCCCACCAAAATGCTGGCTGGTTGTGACATTGTAATCTCTTCAAATAATATCTTATTAAAAAGCCTGTTTCATTGTTCCCCTTGGGCCCCAAACCTGAAATCTTTTACTAAGAATTCTACAAGACAGGATGCAAAGGAGGAAAAAGTCATGGGTGTATTGGGTTGGAGATGGCACACTCTGGCTTTAAAGAGGCGTGCCAATGGGACATAGAGGAGGGCATCTGTGCCACCATGCTGAGAAGACGAAGACAGGTGTGAGCACCAGGCTTCTGGAGCTGAGGGATGCTGGCAACCACTGAAGTGTCATGACGGGAGAGGGGCTGTTTGGATGGATGTTCTGTGGTTGTCTTGCTTTTGATTTTTTTTTATAATTATATTCTACTGTATTTTACTAGCATGTCAGTTAACCAGGACTGAAACCTTAAAAATACTCATTCCTTTGCAAACACCTCAAAAATGCTGCTCTTTAAGCTAAGCAGATTTCTGATGATGGGAGTTGGAAGAAGGAGGGAGAGAGACAGGGAGGAAGAGACTGGAAGAAAGGAAGAGACAGAGGGAGGGAGGGGGGAGAGAGACAGGGAGGAAGAGACTGGAAGAAAGGGAGAGACAGAGGGAGGGAGGGAGGAAGGGAGGGAGGGAGAGTGGGAGAGAGAGACTAGAAGAAAGGGAGAGAGGGAAGGAGGGTAGGTGAGAGGGAGGGAGGGTGGGAGAGAGACGGAGGAAGAGACTGGAAGAAAGGGAGGGAGGATGGATGGATGGATGGGTGGGTGGGTAGATGGATGGATGGGTGGATGGGTGGGTGGATGGATGGATGGATGGATGGATGGATGGTTGGGTGGGTGGATGAGGAGAAGGAGGAAGAAAAGTTGGAGATGTAAAAGGAGGAAGAAAAGAGAAAAGGGGGGAGGGAGAAGGGGAGAAATGTTGAAATCATCTCAACACTTGTTAACCTGACCCTTGAAATCTGTCGAACACCTTTTTCAACAACTTAGATGCAGTTTTTTGAAAGTGGATGCAAGGCCTCGATTCATTCTTGACCACTCTACTGAGCTTCTGACGGAGGGGCAGCACCCACGCAGACCTGAGATTCCCACCCTGGGCTTAGCAGCCATACCATGAGGCAAGGTCAGTTTTGCACTGTAAGAGTTGAAGAGCAGAGTCAACTCTACATGGGCCTTTGCCAAACTCTCAAGAAGTATCTATAAAGGCAGCCCAAACAAACAGCAGCAGTGCCAAGGTACGAAAGACACTACTTCCAGTACATCATTGACACAGGAAGGATTGGAGTCACAAACCATGGTATGACCCTGAAGCCAGAGGAAAAAGTAATAGTCAGTTAGTAAGTAGACACACAGAGATTTCTGCTATTTTGTTTTTGTTTCTCTTCTTTTTGTGTGTGTGTGGGGGCGCTCATCTGGACACGCACATGTGCATGCTGTGTGTGTGAGACTGAGGCAGAGGATATAGAACTAGCTCCAGGCATCGCCTGTGTTAGAGAGAGGGGCCCTAGGATGAACGACTACAGAGATTTAGATTTTAATCTCTGTGCGCATACATATGTATGCATTTGTGGACATGTATGCATGAGCATGGATACACACCTGCCCCATGTGTAAGCAGAATTCAAACGAGAGCCTCGGGCATCCTTGGGCATTAGTCCCTGCTTTCCACTTTGTTTGACACAGAGTATCTTATTGCTCACCATGGTACACACCAGGCTGCCTGGGAAGTCTCCTGTCTCTGCCTCCATTTTCCTAAAGGAAGGCTGGGATTACAGACACATGTATAGGGTCCAGCATTATGTGGGTTCTGGGGCTCCAAATTCAGGTCCTCATGCTCACATGGCAAGCATTTTATCCACTAAGATATCTACCTTAGCCAAAATGATTGTCTTGTATGGCTTTCAGTTAAAGAAGCACTACAGAATACCTCACATGACCAAGGGAAAAATATTATATATTATATATAAATATAATATATATTATTATTTATTTTCATTAATATATTTCAGGTTTAATATTATACATATTAATTTATATATAATATATTGTTTATATAATATACTAAGACATGTATATACATATACATTTACATATATATATATATTCCAAGAAGCTATATTATGGGGACAAGAAGACCTGATCTTACTCCAGCGAAGATACCGGTCACCAGCTAGGTACTGAGCATTTGCCTAAGAACTTATAAAACAATGTTGTTCCCTCATTAAAGCCCTGCTGTGGCATGCCAATTGGCAAACAGCAGGTTTGGATGGATCTCAAGTCAGGAGAGAATGAGTAAGCAAAAAAAAAAAAAAAAAACCTAGCGTGAGGGTCCATGTCAGCGTTACCCCTCCTTAGAGGAGAAAAGGCATATTGTCACCAGCCACAAGACACCAGCAAGAAGTTACAGAACTTATTTTTTATATGAGAGAGACAGAGAAGCTATGCAACAAGAACGCAAAATCTTTTTAAAAGATTCATTTTCACTGCATGCATGAGGGGAAGGGAACAGTGCATGTCAGTGTGGGCGCTAGTGGAGGCCAGAGGCCTGGGATCCCCTGGAGCAGAGTTACAGACAGTTGTGGGAACTGAACTTGGGTCCTCGGCTAGAGCAAGTGCTCTTCCCTCTTAACTGCGGAGCCATCTCTCCAAGCCCGTTTTCTTTTTCTGGGGCAGGGTCTTGCCATGTTTACCAGACTGGTCTAGAATGCTCTAGATGGAAAGAGCCTGCATCAAACTCACCATCCTCCTGCCTCAGCCTCCTGAGTACTGGGATTACAGGCATACACCACCACACCCAATTTCTACTGGAAGGTTTTGGGGTTTTTTTTTTTTTATTGGATATTTTCTTTATTTACATTTGAAATGTTATCCCCTTTCCCAGTCCCCCCCCCCCAATCCCCTTATCTCCTCCCCCTCCCCCTGCTTCTATGAGGGTGTTCCCCTACTCACCCACTCCCGCCTCCCCACCCTGGCATTCCCCTACACTGGGGCATCAAGCCTTCCCAGGACCAAGGGCCTCTCCTCCTATTGATGCCCGAGAAGGCCATCCTCTGCTACATATGTGACTGGAGCCATGGGTCGCTCCATGTGTGTTCTTTGGTTGGTGGTTTAGTCCCTGGGAACTCTGGAGGGTCTAGTTGGTTGATATCATTGTTCTTCCTATGGGAACTCCTTCAGCTCCTTCAGTCCTTTCTCTAACTCCTCCATTGGGGACCCCATGCTCAGTCCAATGCTTGGCTGTGTTAAGTGATACAACATAGTTCTAGGTAATGGTTCAGTGGGTAAACTCACTTGCTGCCAAATGTGAGGCCCTGAGTTCAGCCTCAGGAGCCAATGGTAGGAGAGAGCCAGCTCCTACAAGTTGTCCTCTGACCTCCACGTGCACACTATGGCACACACGCACACATACACACACACACACACACACACACACACACACACACACACACACTATGACGCATATGAGCACATGTACACAGCAATAAAAAAAACTTTTAACACAAGATCAAAACAAAGCAAGAACAAAAACCACATGACTCTTTAATAGACAAAGGAAGGGACTTTGATAAAATTTCAGCAACCCTTCAGAACAAAAGCCCGGAAGAAGCCATGAATGGGAGGGTCGCATTGCAACAGAATAGAGGTTTGCGTTCCATAGCTCAGCTGGGAATGGTGGTGCATGCCTATAACCCCAGTGCTCTGGAGGCTGGGGCAGAAAGATTACAAGTCAGCCTGAGCTTCTTAATGAGCTCCAGGCCAGCCTGGGATATCTCAGAGGTAGCGGGAGTGGTGGGTATTACTGATATTCAACATTATACTGATTAGGAATATTAAAAAAAAAAAAAAAAAAAGATTTCATCTGAAAACAGGAACAAAGGTGAACTCTTTCATCACTTATCCAGTGTGGTGCTTGAAATGTTAACCTGAACTGAGGCAAGAAAACCCATTTCCTTATAATGTACCAAGCCCCAGGCATGTTGTTAGAACAGACATAGCAAAGACTGGCAGGAAAGTATGGTGCAAAGCACATCTCAGTGGTGCTTCTTCGTTTGCATTGCAGGGATTTTCCCAGACCAGGGGCATAGAGAAAATACTTATTACGTTGTTTTATTTTGGTTAAAGATTTTATTCCTAAATTTTCATGACATGTGTGTATCTGTGTGGGGGTTTGTGCAAGGGAGCATAGTCACCCTGGAGGCCAGACCAGGCTATTAGATATCCTATAGCTTGAGTTGTGGGTGGTTGTGAGTGTCCTGAGGTGGGCATTGGGACATCAACGGGCTCCTCTGCAAGAGCAGCAAGTGCTTTTAGCTGCTGGGCCATCTTTCTAGGCCCAGGTTTTGATTTGTTTTTGGCGAGACCAACACTTATGCCCTCGTCCAGGCTTCCCTGAAACTCACAGCAGTCCTCCTTTGAGGGCCTGCCTGCTGCTGGGATCCCACTGAAAACTACAAATAGTTACTACCTCACAGGTTTTATGGGTGAAAACAGGTCTTGAGTGATCAAAAGCTGCCAGCATCATACTGGGGGGTGGCAGAGTCTGGAAGTTCCATTCCCAACATGGTGTATTTGTAAGTCCAACCACAAAATAGCCTTGCCAAGTTTTGGGACTGGGCTGGTGAGATGGCTTGGTGGATAGAGACACTTGTCACCATGCCTGATGAACTAACTGAGTTCAATTCCCAAGACCCAGACAGTGAAAAGAGAAAACCAGCACTTCTAAATTGTCCTCTGACCTCCACACAGTGCCATGGCCCACATGAATCTGTGTCTACATACATCATATATCCACTCTAAATGAATAAATAAATACCTGTTTTAAAACTTTGGGATTACTGGACTGTTTCATTTTTCTTACTTAGATTTTTTTCAATGGCTCATCCACACAATCTTCCAGAATGGCCATCAGCCATTCTGATTTCCTTTACTCAAAGTGGGTTTGCTTTCTCTGGCTCTGGGAGCTCCTTGCAGTAGAGGTAATTCTATTATCTACTGTTTCTTATTGCTATGACATAACATCTGGCAAAAGCAACTTAAGGGGGGAAAGAGTTGATTTGGGCTCACAGTTTGAAGGGATACACTCCACCATGGTGGGGAAGGCGGTAGCGGGGGAGGCAGCTGGTCACATTGTATCCTCAGTCTGGAAGCAGAGAGACATGAATGCTGGAACTCAGCTCAGTGAATCCTTTGTGTCAGTCCCAGACTCCAGCTATAGAATGGTGTCGTTCACATTCAAGGGTGTGTCTTCCCACTTCCATTAAAACTCTCTGAAAACATCCTCATAAACACACCCAGAGGTGCGTCCCCTCTATGACTAGGAATCAAGCGAAGTTTACAATCAACAAGTAGCCATTTTACTGCCAGAATTTACCCAGCAAGCTCATGCTCATAGCATAGAAAGAATCCACAACCAACTAGCAACTGCACTGACACAACCAGATGTCCATGTGACGTTTCTGAACTACAAGAGTAAAGTCCTCTGCACACCCAGGGAGAAAATGCAGATTATACACAAAGAAGGAAGCAGGATGGGGCGCCATTAAGACAACAGCATGTGTGAGTTCATGCCTGCCGTGATAGCACTCAAGCAGTTGAGGCAGGAGGATTGCCATGAGCTTAAGGCCAGCCTGAGCTACATAATTTCCAAAGTGAGCCCAAGCTACCAAGTAAGACTCCCCTCCTGCCCTCACTCTCAAAGAATTTTCAAAGTTGGACTGAACTTTTAACATTCTTCCTTACGTACTTTCTAGGTTTAAATTAAAACTAAAGGCTGTATTTATAACAAAAATGGGCTAGAGAGATGGCTCAGTGGTTAAGAGTATTCAGCATGCCTAGAACCCATATGGGGTCACAATCACCTATACCTCTAACTCCAGGTGATCTGATGCCCTCTTCTGGCCTCCACAGCCGTGTACACATAACCACACATAAACATACCACATAGAAATAAAAAATTTTTAAAAATGGAAATAATACCCACTTCAAAACCATGCAGAATATCATAAAGTAATAGGCCGATAAAATATCTAAATTGTGTAAGCATTCTTATTATCCTAGTGAGGAAAAAATAGCCTTCCATCCTAGCTTCTTACCTAGAAATCAACCAAAAGAAATAATGAACTGAATAATAATAATAATAATAATAATAATAATAATGATAATAATAATGATAATGGAAAGAATCTGTTCTCAAAAACACAAAACCAGTAAACCAGACAAATCTTTGGCAATTTTATTAAAACAAATACAGTAAAAGCCACAAATAAAGCAATAGTGTAAAATATGGGAATTCTACATGCAGCCCTAGAATAACGAATTGTAGATAGTATTTAAATAAGCTATTTTTAATCTCAAAATACAGAAATTGGATTTAGGTGAAAGCAGTGATATTTAATATTACTTGTGTTTATCAAAATAAATTCTTTTCTTCCTTTTTTTTCTTTCTCTCCTTATTTATTGATTTTATTTTATTCAGGAAACTGAGGTCTCCCTATGAAGCCCAGGCTGCCCTTTATCTCCCAATCCTCTTGCCTTGCTTTCTGGGATTACAAGAATGTATTACAACATGCAACTATCACAGATCCAACACTCAAGCTAGTAAGATGGCTCAGTCAAGTCTGAGCTCGGAGTTTCATCCCTGAAACACACATGGTAGGAGAGCGCCGATTCCCAAGGGTTATGCCCTGACCTCCACACCGGTGCCCAACACAGACACAAACACAGGTGCCACAGATAAAGAAATGTAAAAAATAATCTTAGCACTCTCTTACACATGTATTTGAATAGAAGTTTTGAGTTTATATTTCATTACTAAAAATGCACCACAGAGAGAGGCTCTGACAAAATCAAACTGCCGGTGGCCGCGTCTACTAAATCACAGTCCTCATTCAATTTCATCTGACAAGCGTGGCTAGGTTTCAGCTGACACTAGGATAATAAAATTTCATCTTCCCTAATATCAACCAACGCTTTTTCAAAATTGATTGAAAGTAGCTGTGATTTCCTATTTTGAACTGATGGGCCTTAAAAACATTCCATCTCCTCATTTGGAACTTTCCCCAACAGCTAAAAGCACTGACAGCTGACAAAACTCTGCTCACCGCGTTTAAAAAGATTTAATTATTTTTAACCTGTGTGTGTGCGTGTGTGCACACGCGCATGCGTGCACGCGTGCGCACACTTACATGAGTTTATATGCATCACATGTGTTCAAGTGCCCTTCTAGGCCAGAAGGTGTTGAATGCCCTGGAGCTGGAGTCACAAGCAGTTGTGAGCCACTCAATATGGGTGCTGGGAACAGAAGAGAAGTCATCTAGGAGAACATGTGCTCTGACCCTCTGATCCATTTCTCCAATCTCTTATTCTCAAATTTTTGAACTTTACAGATCGGAACATTGTAGATAAAGCATTTACAGCATCGTGTGTGTGTGTGTCTGTGTGTGTGTGTGTGTGTGTGTGTGTGTGTGTGTGTGTGTGTGTGTGTACATATGTAGGCACACACCTGTACTCTTGTGTGTGCATTCATGTAGATGTCACAGGACAACCTCTGGTGTCATTCCTTGGGCACCATCATCATATTTTTGAGACAAGGTCTGGCCTGGACAAGTAGTCAAGGCTGGCTGGGCCATGAGCAAAAGAGGTCTTCCCGGCTCTGCTTCTCTACTGCAGGGATTACTGGTGTGAGCCTTTAAACCCAGATGGCTTTTGTTGTTATTGTTTGTGTGTTTACTTGTTTTGTTTTTTTACATATGTGCTATGGAACCTGAACTCGGGTCCTCAAGCCTAAAAGGCGAGCAGTTTACCCTCTTAGCCAGCTCCCCAGTTTCTTTTCTCAGCTATTTAAACTTCACAGGTTTAACATTGTAGATAAAGCACCCAGAATTATTTCTTTTAGCCACACCAACAACAAAAAAATTTCACATCATAGTTAGAACATTCCCAATAGTCTATTTGCAAGAATGTTCCTTCTATAGCATGAGTTTCCTCTGAAAAGCAGTTACTTTTTTTCAAATTTCATAAAAATGTCTTGAGTATCTGAAGCCAACCATAATCCTGTTGTCCTGTAAGATCTGAAAATGTAGACCAATGTCTGCTATGAGCACTAGCTTTGTCACCTTGACACAACCTAGAATCAACTGAAAAGAGAGTCTCAGTGAGAGACTGTCTAGATCAGGTTGGCTGTGGGTGTATCTGGGAGGAGTTGTCTTGATTAAATTAGTTGATTTTGGGAAGAAGACACAGCTCACTGTGGGCGACACCATTCCCTAGGAAAGGGATCCGGCACTGCCTGAAGGAATGGAGAAATTGAGCTGAGCACAGACAAGCAAGTGAGCATGCCAGCAGTAATTCTCTCCCTTTTCTTGATTGTAGGTGTGATATGACTAGCTATTTGAAGTTCCTGCATTGACTTCCCCATAGTGATAGCCTACAGCAGGCAACTGTAAGGTAAAACCTACCCTTTTGTCCCCTAAGATATTTTTTCAGGGTATTTTATCATAGCAACAAAAATGAAAGTAGGACATCTACTGAGGACAAAGAGTGTGACTCTTTTTTGTGCTTGACAGTGTTTTAACTTTTTAGCCACCAAAATAAGCCCAATGCTTTATCATGATAGACAAACTATCTCGGTCATCTTCTGTCTGATTTCAGATTCAGATCGAGTTTCATTATTCATGAGAGCAGATGCAGATGTACATTTCAAATAGTCTTCTTGGAGTCTCTAAATGGTGCCAACTTCTGTCCAGTCTGACAGTCTTGGCAGTATTTAAACTCATTAACAACCAACCAAAGAAAGACTCCTTCAGGATACAACAGGGTTTTGAGTTCAGCCATTGCCTTGAGGGTCTTGGGATTCACTTGAGTTTGCTTAATTGTGATGGCCCCAAAGCTTGGCTATGTTCAGAGTTGTTTAGTTTTATGGGAGCGCTGGAGATAGAACCCAGAGCCTCACACATGTTAGATAAGATCTCTACCATTCCCTGAGTTATATCCCTGGACTTTTATTTTGAAACAAGCTCTTTTATAAATGTTCTATACTACATTTGTGTGTGTGTGTGTGTGTGTGTGTGTGTGTGTGTATGTGTACACGTGCACATGTGCATGCCCACACATACATATATATGCCATAGTGGGGGAAGGGGACCAGAGGACAACTTTCTCCTTCAACTGTTGGTCCCCAAAATTAAACTTGTATCATCAGGCTTGGCAGCCAGTGCCTTTATCTGATGAGACATTTCATTGACCTGAGACAGTCCTTTAAGTTATCCAAGATGGCCTTGAACTCACTCTGCACCCAGGCTGTTCTTGAATTTGCTCTCCTCTGGCATCAGCGTCCCTAGTAGCTGGGATGGCAGGCATACAATCCCTGGCCTGGCTAAAATCTGGGGCTTCTTAGCACATATCTGCTAGGCTGGTGGTACACACTTATAATACCAGCACTAGGGAAGTAGAGGCACAAGAATCCAAAATTTGATACAGCTACATATTGAGTTGCAGGCCAGCATGGGCTCTATGAAATCCTGTCTTAAAAATTTTGAAATGAAAAAAGGAAATAAACAACTTAAGTCATATTTACAACTCCCTAACTAGACATAAATGTTTCAAGCCACGGAGCAAGTATCTTGAAGGACCCACACAGTGGCAAGTACGTGATACCCAGGCTTGCTTGGACACATCATAACACAGCCTTGGGCACAAGCACAGGTTTTGTGGCTATTTCTTCAATTTCTGTTCTTTATAAACATCGTACTTCCTGCCTTTAAAATTCATCACACAATGTCATTCAAATGGAAGGAAAAGGGGCTGGAGAGATGGCTACCGAGTCAAG
The DNA here is from genome assembly GCA_028551405.1 of Uromys caudimaculatus. Classification (NCBI taxonomy): domain Eukaryota; kingdom Metazoa; phylum Chordata; class Mammalia; order Rodentia; family Muridae; genus Uromys; species Uromys caudimaculatus. The sequence goes on from CM052721.1 coordinate 21,891,988, forward strand.
TGCCAGTCACAACCAACATGAGAACCTGAGGTTGGATCCGCAGCACCTATGTGAAACTTGACACAACGTCACACATCTGTAACCTCAGCACCTCTGAGATGGGAGGCAGAAACAAGAATCTCAGAAGCTGGTGGCTAGTTAACCTGACAGACAATGATGATAAACAAAGCAATCTTGTCTCAAACAAGCTGAAAGATCAGGACGGCTCTCCAAGGCTGTCCTTTGATTTCTAAGCACGAGCTGTGACATATGTGTGCCCACACTCCCAATTACACATGCACTTGCTTGTGTGCATGCGTGTGCATAGCTCATAACTGCCTGTCACTTGAGCTCCTGGAGATCTGCCACCCCCTGTGTCCTTCTCAAGCACCAAATTCACATTTATACACAAACACACACACACACACACATACACACACACACACACACACACAAATAAATCTGATTTTGAAAGAACAAAGCATTTCTTAAAGCCCAGAGTTAATATATCATATTTATCTTATCTTTCATGGTTGAGGAACATGTGGAGTTTTAACAAAAGAAATTACAAAGGAAAAATATGGCCAGTGTAGAAACATAAACCTCCTGACACTGTTAGAACATAAATAAGTTCGCAACAGAGAAGGAGCAAACAACTTACAAAGCAAGAAAGGCCAACAACCAAGAAACCCAGAAAAGACTTGATCTCACCAGCACCAGAAACTGTAATGGTTTTAGAGATGCTGAGAGAGGTGAACTCCTAGTACTTGGGAGGCAGAGGCAGGAGGATTAGGAGTTAGGTGGCCAGCTTCACATAGAGAAAGATGAGGAAGGAAAGAGGCAAAGAGAAGAAAAGGGAAAGAGAGAAAGGGAGGTATAAGAGAAGGGGAGAAAAACAGAAAAGGGAAAGGAATCCCTTGCCTAGAATCCCCCAGGGAGGGGCTGGGGGCGTGGCTCAGTGGTAGAGCACCTGCCTAGAATCCCCTAGGGAGGGGCTGGGGGCGTGGCTCAGTGGTAGAGCCCCTGCCTAGAATCCCCCAGTGTGGGGTTGGGGGCGTGACTCAGTGGTAGAGCCCCTGCCTAGAATCCCCCAGGGAAAGGCTGGGGGCGTGACTCAGTGGTAGAGCACCTGCCTAGAATCCCCCAGGGAGGGGCTGGGGGCGTGGCTCAGTGGTAGAGCCCCTGCCTAGAATCCCCCAGGGAGGGGCTGGGGGTGTGGCTCAGCAGTACCAACATTCCCATGGCCCAAAGCTCACACCCTAGTAGTAAAAGATGAAAAGGGAATGAATGACAGATAACAGGAAGGAAGGAAGGAAGGAAGGAAGGAAGGAAGGAAGGAAGGAAGGAAGGAAGGAAGGAAGGAAGGAAGGAAGGAGCAAATCTCATTTCACAGGGGAGATGATGACTGCATAGGCATCTTCATTTGAAGTGAGTTCAGCCACCAGAGACACCATCAGCCATAAAAGGTTATTGCCACCTCTGGGCCATGGAGCATGGCTGCTAGGGACTCATACCTTTTATTTGTACCTATTTATCTTGTGTTTTATTATCCTAGCCTATCTCTGCATTCTTTTTATAATGTCAGGCCATAAAATCATATGTAGAGCAGGATAATAACAATAAAAACATAATCACCTAGTCATATGCATATATCCTCATTTATATATGTGTGTGTGTATGTATATATATGATATATCTGTGTGTGTTCTTGAAAAAATGAACCAAAATATAAATAATAGTAATGGCTAAGCAATAAATTCACTGCAATTGTGCACCTATGGTACTGTCCACATGCAGTACTATGGGCCTATTTCATTTTTAAAGCTACAGAGAAATTAGCATGAATTTAACAACTGAAGAGGTTGATAGCTCCAGGGAGCTAAGGGGCAGGACCAAGGCTGCCCCAAGGCCAGAGATGGAGTGACCCCCACGGCTCACATCTGACCTTGGAAGTGAGAACCTTGCATGGAGACCTTCAAGGGCAAGTGTTAACAACTGACTGTCAGCTGGAACAGCTTGTTTGTCTTCTACACTGCTTTCTCCTCTCTTTTGAGAGCTGAGTAACAAATACAGGGCTTTGGCACGCTAGATAAGTATCTTACTGTTGATTGACACATCCATCTCTTCACTGGTGGATATTAGGCAGGTACTTTACCAGCAAGTCAGCCTCTCATCCCTTACTGGGGGAGTTCTAGGCAAGCCTCTAGCACTGACCCATGTCAGCAGCCCCTCACTGGGATACTCTAAGCAGGGGCTCTACCACTGAGCCACGCCCCCAGCCCCTCACTGGGATACTCTAAGCAAGTGCTCTACCACTGAGCCATACCATCAGCCCCTTACTGGGAGATTCTAGACAGATGCTCTGCTGCCGAGCTATGCCCCTGGGTTCCACTCCTATCCCAATTTTGACTTTAATTGTTTTTGTCTCCCCAGAAATGGCAAGGATATCGGAGAGCACGTAATTGGATAAATGCACCTTCTGGAAGGAATGCTATACCAATATCAAAAGAATACAGCTGCTCACCAGCCAAGACATGGGCCTCAGGCAAAAGATGTGGGTTGTTCTCTCTGGAAGTATTTTGACAAAGGGTTCAGTTGCTTTTTAACCTTCCTCCTTAAAGCTCTTTTTATCTGTTTAAGTTAACAAATTGAATATGGAATGATGCATGTTTGGGTCCTTTCTCTGTTTCTTTCCTTCTCCAAGACACAGCCTTACAGTGACATCAAGTTGACCAGGAGCTCATAACAATCCTCCTGCCTCAGCCTCCCAAGTGCTGAGATTACAAGGGTATATATACCACCATACTTGGCTGGAAAAATATGGTATTTTTAATTTCTATGTGGGGACAAGGAGTGTAATGCCATTGGTAGATAGGTAGAGCATTTGTCTAGCTTGCATTGAGTCCTGTGTTCCACTCCCAGCACCACCTACAGCAAGCACGATAGGCACCTATAATCAATCCCTGAACTTGGGAAGTAAAGGCAGGAGAATGAGTAATTCAAGGTCATCCCTGGCTATCTATGGAGTTTGAGGCCAGCCTGGGCTACAAGAAACCCCATGTCAAAAATTAATAATAATGATAATAATAATAACTATGTGTTTTCTTTTGATTTCCTATGTTTGTCCTGCTACCTTCACCAAACATGTCTGATTGGATAATTATCTGTCTCACACTAAAAGCCTAAGACACTTTTCCTAAAGGAGGCAAATATTTCCTGTCATCATCATCGACAGGCTTCTCCCAAGACAGTGGGATGTCAAGAATCATTGTATCTGTAGGAAATAATTATTCATAGTGCCCAGGCTTGATTCTGGAGAGTTCTGGAGAATGGCACTGCCAAGTCTCCACAAACAGTCCAAGCTCAGACTCCCATCACAAAAGACCACACTTCCACTGCTTGACTAACAGAAATTTACCTCTAAATGATCCTGGTGGTTGGAAGTCCACAATCAAGATATCAGTGTAGCAGGGGCTGGTGGGCAGTTTCTTCTGGGCTTATGTGTACCATCTCTGTGTCTTCACACAAAGTAGTGGGGTGGGGCTGAATGAGCTCTGAGTGTCTGTCCTTGGAAGGGCCACTAATGCCATTGTGAAGGTCTTAGCCTTGGGGCCTCACTTCATAGAGTTTTGGGCCAGTCTGAGCTACTTAGCAAGACCCTCTCTCAAAAAGACAAGGGGTGGGGGTAGGAAGCATGGGAACTTAAGTCTGATCTCCAGGAGCCAACTAAAAGCCCAAGTATAATAACACTAAGTCTGTAAACCTCTCAATGGAGGGATAGAGAGAGGGGGTCTCTAGGGCACACAGGCCAGCCAGCCTAGATGACTTAGGAAACCACAAGTCCCAATGAGAGACCCAGTCTCAAAAGAGAACAATGTTTGATGGTGCCTACAGAATGACATCTGACAGGCTGAGGTTTGGTGGTTAAGAGTACTTACTGCTTTTGCGAAGGCTCTGGGTTTGAGTCCCAGCACCCACACGTGGTTCACAACCATCCCATCTGTAACTCCAGATCTAATGCTCTCTTATGACCTCCAAGGACACCAAACACTCGTTCATGTGACAGATATGCATACATGCCAGCAAAACACACACACTTAAGATAAAATGAATAAATCTAATTTAAAAATTGTAAATGATGCCTGAGATTGACTTCTGACAACACACATGTGCACACAGACACACAACATACATACACACACATGAACACATGCACACACATACCAAATAATAATAATAATAATAATAACAATAACAATAACAATAATTGAAGGGTAGGAAATGTAACTCAATAAGAAAAGAGTGAACTTCCCTAGCGCAGGATTCCTTGCAGTGAAAAAATAAATAAATACAACAATCTTGGACAAGAGTTTTTTGCACAGATTCAGGAAGAAAAACATACAGGACCCCTGGAGATCAATGGATTTTCTTTAGACTCATTTGCATAAAATGAATAGCATGAAAATTAGATTCATCCTCTCCAACCTCGAGTGGGGAAACGGTTTGAAATCCACCTATTATTTCTGAGGCAGCGTGGTAAGAATGTTTGGAAATAAGATCTTAGCACTAACTAACGCTGAGGACTTCATTTGTCCTCTTAAGTTTCTGTTTCATTCCACCACACAGCTGAGGGTGTGTCCAAGAGAGATCAGTTCAACTGGCCAGTCATTCCTGCAGCAGGAGTGTCAAACAACACGGCAGCGAAGTCACAGTGTGTGCAGGGTAACTCTTCCTGGGGAAGTGGAAAGCATCAGGCAATGGGACCATGACTAACCTGAGGAAATGATTCCACCCAGATCTAGTTGGGTGATCCTGGGAGCTTATTAGCATTTCTTAAAGGCGCTGGGATTGCTTGCATAGCTCAAAGGCAGGAGGGCAGGGTGGAGCATGAGGTCCAGAAAGCTTTACAGAATTAGCATACGAGAAAGACAGGTGTGGGCTGAGGCCATGGCTCTGTGGGTAGAGGTCTTTCCTAGCATGCAGCAGGCCCTGGGTTCCATGCCCAGCACTGAATAAACTGGGCATGCCTGTAGCCAGAGCATTTGGGAGGTCAGGGCAAGGAAATCAGGAATTCAAGGCTAGCTGTGGCTACTCAGAAAGTTGGAGGCCAGCCTGAGGTACGGGAGACCCTGCCAAAGACAGAAATAGAGAGAAAGACGTTGACAAAAAGGAAGGATGAAACCCCCAGCTGAGAGAGACTAGCCAAACCAACACCATGACACCGGTTCACCAAACCACTCACAGGGTGCAGAGGTACTCTATGGTACCCTGTGGCTCATTATGAATTAAAGCAGAGGTGATGCAAATGAGATATGCCCGTGCATGAAGTTGTGTATACGACTATACGTAACAGCATGCAAATGAGCCTTGCTATGTAAATAAGCCCAAAAGCTGGTGCTGAATTAACACAAAAGCCCCAGCTCTTTATGTAGCAGGGTAGCTGAGCTGTTGAAATCAATATCTATCTCTCTCTCTCTCTCTCTCTCTCCTTTCCCTCTGTGTCTCTGTCTGCCTATCTCTCTATCTCTCTATCTAACTATCTATCTATCTCAGACCTGTATCTCCTAACCAACCCTGTTTGAAAGTCTATTCTTCCTTAATCAGTAAACCCTTCCCCCTACAGTTGCTACTGTTTGCTGCCCTTGTCTACTCTTTGTTCCTGGATACAAGTACCTGCATCCTGGCCTATGACTATGAAATCTCTAAACATCAGCCCCATCAGGAGAAAGCCCACCCCAGGATGCGGCAACAGCCCACCAAAGCTGCACGCCTCCTAGAGCCTGCCCCAGACAGCTCCTCAGAATAGCATCCCCTCCCGCAGCCACTATTTACAGTGCCTATAACCCTGGGGTGGAGCCTTGGGAATCCTAAAATTTCATTAGCTTCCTGAACCTTGGAGGAGAGCAGGTTGTGGGTATGTGTTGTATGCACATTTTTAAGTGGGTATGTGCATATACTTGTGTGCTGGTACACATTTGTATGAATGTGTGCAGAAGCCAGAGATCCGGGTCAGGGGTCTTCCTCTCTCAGTTTCTGTTTTTCTTCTGAGACACGCTCTTCCACTGAACCCAGAGCTTACCAGTTCAGCTAAGCTGGCTAGGGATCCTACTTAGCTCTGCCTCCCTAGCACTAGGACTGCAGGTGTGCGCAGCAGCCCCCCCCCCCCCGCGCTCTTTTATGTGGGTGCTGGGGACCTAAACTCAGGATCTCATGCTTATCTGTATGGTAAGCACTTTACTGATTGAGGCATCTCCCCAGTCTTAGCTCCCCTAAATCTTGTGAGCCTCCTGGCTCCCTCCAATAAAGAATCTTTCCATTGAGAGGAAATAGAAACTCAATAGCACATCCTTAAAAGTTCCAGAACAGCCAGGGCATGAGTTCCAGAGACTTAAATAATGTCTGGTCTATGTAAATGCCCGAGAATAACACAAGGTCAGACGGACTGCCCCCCCCCCCCATCCCCAGCAACCACCTGGCTGAGCCTCTGGTCCAGGTGCATGGGGAGATGAGGCAGGCTAGACAGGCCCTGCCAACAGCAGCCAGAATGTCACAATTGGGCACAATGTCATCCCAACAGTTTGGCACAGGTCAGTGAATGCAGGGAGCCACTGCTGGATGTCTGCTAGTGAGAGACATGAGCTGATGGGGTGTGCTGGCTGCAGAAGCAAAAATGAGCTTAACCTAAGATGTGAGTTTACCTGAAGGATGTATTGGGAAAGACCGTCCCTCACTAGTAACCTTCACAGAGGCATAGGGTCAATGGGGTCAGAGCAGAATCTGCTGTCTGGGAGGAGGGGCTTTTCTTGGGTCTGAATGGAGACTGGAAGGATGACTCCACGGTTAAAGGGTTGATGGACAAGCATAAGGACCAAAGTTCAAATCCCCAGAACCCTATGACAGCCAGCCAGTCGTTGCTGATGTGGGAAAGGAGCAGAGACAGGGTACTCACCCAGAGCAGCTATAGTAGCCATAGTGGTAAGTTCTGGGTTTGGCCGACAGATTCTGCCTCAGTAAATGATGTGGAAGAGAGAGGGAAGATGAACCCAGGCAACAACCTTAGGTCAGTCACAAACACACAGCCATGCACACCCACACAAGGGCGGGCCCACACACATGCAAAAATATACATGCATTCACATGCATACCACACACATGAAAAACAGAAAAAGAAAGGGGGGACCTGACATTCGATACAGCCATCTGTGAACTTTTGCCATGCTGCATTCACCTAACACAGTGAGCTGGGAGTTGAATACATCAGGAATGCTCAAAAGAGGTTGAGCTGAGCCCAGTGGTCCATGCTTACGATGCCAGCAGTCAGGAGACTGGAGCGGAAAGCCAGCCAGCGACACAGAGAAAACCATGTCTCAGCAACAACACTGGCTGGGGAGATGGCTCACTTGGTAAAGTCCTTGTCACATAAGCACAGGGGCCTGAGTTTGATGCCCACCACCAATTATAAAGCTAAATGTGACATCAAGCATCTGAAAGCTAAGAGTTTGTCTTAGTCAGGGTTTCTATTCCTGCACAAACATCATGACCAAGATGCAAGTTGGTCAGCTTACTCTTCCATGTTGCTAAAGGAAGTCAGGACTGGAACTCAAGCAGGTCAGGAAGCAGGAGCTGATACAGAGGCCATGGAGGGATGCTTCTTACTGGCTTGCTTCCCCTGGCTTGCTCAGCCTGCTTTCTTATAGAACCCAGGACTACCAGCCCAGGGATGGTACCACCTACAAGGGGCCCTCCCCCCTTGATCACTAATTGAGAAAATGCCTTACAGCTGGATCTCATGGAGGCATTTTCTCAACTGAAGCTCCTTTCTCTGTGATAACTCCAGCTTGTGTCAAGTTGACACAAAACCAGCCAGTACAGAGCTGGAGAGGCAGAAACAAGAGGATACTGGGGCTTACCTAGATTTCTTGGCCAGTAAGGGACCCTGTCTCAAAAGATAAGGTAGACCAAGCCTGAGGATCTACACCCAAGGTTATCCTCTGACTTCCACAGAGACATGCATATAAGAGTGGCATATAAGCGCGCGAGCACGCACGCACGCACGCACGCACACAGGCACTCACTGTGGTGGTTTGAATATGTTTGACCTGTAGGAAGTGGTACTATTAGGAGCTATGGCCTTGTCAGAGGAAGTGTATTATTATGGGGGTGAGCTTTGAGAGACCTTCCCCCCCACTCTGGAGACTCAGCACTTTCCCAAGTCATTTGTGTCAGCTACCAAAACGCCACTACCACCCTGGCCCAGCTTTTAAACAGGACCAGGCTGTGTCAAAATACTGTGTGTCTCCAGCAGCATGGAAAGTTCCTGAAAGCCCAAATCACAGTTCATGCAGCTCTAAGCTTCCGGGACGTCACCTGCCTCCGCGCCCTCAGGGATGGTCCAGGCTGAGGTTTCCTAGCTGCACTGCCAGTCCTCGGCTTGTCCATCACAGTGACTCTAAAGCACGTACTGCCAGTTACGCTGCATGCTCCAGAAACCTGCCTGATTCTGCTGGTACAAAGAAGGCTCCAAACAGCAGGGGAGGGCTTGTTGCTGTTATGAGGTATTATTAGGGAACAGGAGGAGGAGGAGGAGGAGGAGGAGGAGGAGGAGGAGGAGGAGGAGGAGGAGGAGGAGGAGGAGGAAGAAAACAATGATGTGGTGGTGGTGGTGGTGGTCATAGTCAAACCAGAAAACCACCGGCCCTGGAAAGCAAATCTGAAAGCCAGATGTTCCCAAGCCACCTCTGGTCATGACTCCAACGTAGAACCTGAGTAGTAAAACATAAGCTCCAGGGGGGAAATTGCTATTCGTGTGCACGCACATGCACTTGTCTGTGTGTGCACACGTGGAAACCAGTCGCTCTCCACCTTACCTTTTGAGACCAGGTCTCACAGAAACTGAAGTTCCCCATTTTGGTTAGCCAGGGTGTGATGGTTTGTATATGCTTAGCCCAGGGAGTGGCCCTATTAGGTGTGGCCTTTTTGGAGTAGGCGTGCTAGTGTGGGTGTGGGCTTTAAGACCCTCATCCTAGCTGCCTGAAAGCCAGTCTTCTCCTGTTTGCCTACAGATCAAGTTGTAGAACTCTCAGCTCGCCCTGCGCCATGTCTGCCTGGACGCTATCATGCCTTGATGATAATGGACTGAACATCTGAAACTGTAATCCAGCCCCAATTAAATGTTGTCCTTTATAAGAGTTGCCTTGGTCATGGTGTCTCTTCACAGCAAGGGAAACCATAACTAAGACAGAAATACACACACACACACACACACACACACACACACACACACACACACACAAATAAAGAGCTGAAGGCATCAAGGATAGAATGGCTGCTTAGAATCCCCTGGTTAGGGGATTGGGGGTGTAGTTTAGCAGTAGAGGAAAGGCCTATGTAGCACAAATCCTAGCCTAGGCCCAAGCCCAGTACTGTAAAAGGAAAGCATTCATACATCCTGAGGGCAGCTCCTGGACTTCTGCTCTTGCTTCATTTCTAGATCATCACTGAGGAAGGAACCCTTATTTGTGAGACACGCATAACAGAGCTGTCCGTGGTAATTCACATCCATTATATCAGCACTTGGGAAGCTGAGGCAGGAGACTTGCTGCAAGTTCCAGGCCAGCCTGAGTAACATTGTGAGTTTCGGGCTAGCCTGTGCAACATAGTGAAACTCTCGCAAAAAAAAAAAAAAAAAAAAAAAAAAAAAAAAAAAAAGGAGAAGAAACATACCGATAAATCAGTCTGTGAATAAATGCACCCAGGGGCAGTGCAGAATTCAAAGATGTCCCTGAAGAATTAAAGCAGTCACTTTCCTGTGACACAGTACAGTCTGTGGTGCAGATCTGACCTCCGCAGGTGTCAAATGCCCAACAGAAAGGATCCAGTGAAAAAGTGCAAGAGGACTTGAATGAGCAAGGTGGAGGTGCTTGTCAGTGAGGAAGCCACCTTGAGGAGCCCTTGTCTGAGGGCACCCGAGGGACGCTGGTACATCAAAGGCAGCAGGCAGGGAAGGGGGCCAAGAGGCGCCCAGACACCACTGCAGCAAAATGCCCTGCCAGTCACTGTCTCCACCCGGCTTTCCTGCCCCCACCAGCCAGGAGAGACAACACTGGACAGTGTCCCACAAGCCACTCCACTCCACAAAGATACAAAAAAGACAGCCCAATTTAGTCATCTCCCCTGAAATGACCTTAAGCGTCAGGTCTGGGGAGACGCTGAGTTGGCTGTGGCAATCTGACTGCACTTCCTGCCGCAAGGCTTTGTGGGGCCTTAGGGTCTCCGAATGAAGTAGCAGAGGAAAGTGGAGTCCAGCCAAAAGATTCCGTTGTCAGGAGGGGCCCCTGCCAGCACTCTCAGACGTCAGGATTCCGTCCTGTCATGGTGTCCCACTTGCCTCCCTGGAGATGCTCACTGACTTTAAAGCCTCAAAGTGTACAAAGACTTGGGCATGTTGGCACATGCTTGCCATCCAAGCACTCAAGAGGCTGAGGCCGGAGTTTAAGACCAGTTTGAGCTACAAAACAAGTTCAAGGCTAGCCTGGGCCACCCAGCAATTTCAAGTCTGGTCTATGTAATTCAAGGTCAGTATGACTATACAGCATGATTCTGTCTTTTTTTAAAAAAGAAAAAGAAAAAAAATAAGGCATTATCAAAACGCTGTGACACTGGATGGCCAAAGGCTCCTAGCAGAAGTCATCATTGTATCCATAAATGAATGACTTAATGTGAGTGAAGAAAATGAATGCCCATTTAGAAAAATAGCAATATAGTTATTTCTCTACATCTTAGCATAAACCAAAAGTAACATGAGATGGATTTAAAAGTCTGATGAGGGATTTCAGAGATGGCTTGGCAGTTAAGAGCACTTGCTGCTCTTGGAGAGGACCCAGATTTGGTTCCTAGCACCCATGTGAGCATTCATAGACCCCCTTAACTACAGTTTCAGAGGATCCAGTGCTTTCTTTTGACCTCTGCAGTCAGTCAGGTACACCGACACATATGGAAGCAAAACACTCATAGACACACAACTAAAAATAAACACTTTCTAAAAAGTTTGAGGATGGAAATATATAGTAGACTTCTGGCTAAAAATTTGCAAGCCAAAAATCTTATTTCTCTTCTCTTCTTTCTACAAGTGCTACTAAAGTCAGAATGAAAGATGAGTGGGTAGGGGCAAGAGTCCCCTTTAAGCTACAAGGACAAACAGGAATAAAGAGAAAGTCCATAGGATACGTGGAAGGCAGGCTGCAAACAGATGGAAACCACGAGCTGTGATGAATTCTGTGCCTGCCCAGGGTTGTGTTAGGAAGGACAGAGACACCGGGCCAAGATGCTGAGAGGCACACACTACACATCTGGTGTGGTCAGCACCATAGGAGGCTTAGACAGAGCCCCATCCTTCACCTGCAGAGACAGTGTCTTCCCCTGTGTCCTCTGCCCCCAAATGGCCTGCAGGCCATTGAAAGAGAGGATGAGAGAATGCAGAGTCAGAGAGAAGTGCCCTCAAAGGACGCTGACTTGGGGACCAGTCTGTGCTCAGAAGAGGGGTGGGGCTGGACCACCCTTCCAGGGCTGTGTGGCAGAATTCTAATAACCAAGCATATTCTTGACTCTTGTTTTACAGCACAGCTCCCTGGGCTACCAAAGGCTGCCCCTGAATATTCAAAATCATTTAATATCAACTGTATTTGCAGCTATGTACTATGATATTAAAAAGTATAGACTCCATCATTTGTATATATAAATAAAGGCAAGTGACTGAATTTGTGTGTGTGTGTGTGTGTGTGTGTGTGTGTGTGTGTGTGTGTGTGTGTGTGTGTGTATGTGTGTAAGGGTGTTTGTTCCTTATTTCTCTTGGTTTGGCTTTTTGCTTTTAGGGGGTTGTTGTGGTTTTTGTGTGTGCGTAAGAGAATGGGGAGGTCTCACCACATAACCTTGGTTGACCTGGCACTTGCTATGTAGACTAAGCTGACCTTGAACTAAGGAAATCTGCTTGCCTCTGCCTTCCGAGTGCTGAGATTAAAGGAGTGCATAAGCATGATTCCAAAGTTTAAATATTTGAAAGGAAAGGACTGAGCATCTCAATAATTTTTTAAGTCATTAATTAGCACTGGGCATGATGGTGCATGCCTGAAATCCTAAGGCTCCATAGCAGAGGCAGGAAGATTATGGGTTTGATGTCATCATAATTGGCCTATTTGGGGGGTGTGTGTGTGTGTGTGTGTGTGTGTGTGTGTGTGTGTGTGTGCGCGTGTGTGTGTGTATTCAGATATTCTTGTATGCATCCGCATGTGTTCCTGTGTATGCATATGCAGATACTATGTGGAGGTCAGAGGTTAATGGCAGAGGTCTTTCTCAGTCACCTCCATGCTAGGCTGGCTGGCCAGGGAACCCAAAGGGTCCACCTGTCTCTGCTCCCCAGTACTGGGCTTCCAAGTGCACACCACCCTAACTGACTTTTTTACATAAATGCTAGGGATGAAGCCCAGGTCCTCATGTTTATCCAGCAAGCAGTTTACTACCTGAGCCGTCTCCTAGGCTCCTTATCTGCACAGTTTAAAATGTTTAAACTGAGACTCACACCCATACATGTAAATGGTTGTTCTCCCTCTCTTTTTCTTTTAAAGACAGATTCTCTGACCTCCATGCGCAGGCCCAAACATACAAATAAATAAATAAATAAATAAATAAATAAATAAATAAATAAATGCAATCGAAACAACAACTCAGCTAGGCAGTGCCTTAGAAATCACAGACATTGTCCTCTGTCTTCCTGCATGCACCTTCACACACGTGCACACGTGCATACACGTGCACACATGAGTGCAATCCACACAAAGAATGTTAAATCATCCTACCCTTGCAAAAGAGAATTTCCCTCGGAGAAAGAGACCAAATTATATTTGCCAATGATCTGCTTTGCAGCGCCGGCTTGCTTGCTGCTGTTTGTGATTGCATTTTGGGGACTATTTATACAAACCACTTTCTCTGCCCTCACCTCCCTTTAGTAATAAGGGATGATCTAGAAACTTAACTCAGTCCATGAGGGGCGTTCTTGCCTTAAAGAGCCCTAGCATGAATGGTAGGATTTCAAGGCTGCTGAGGGCTCCTTTATTCATCTGTTCAAATTCCTTAAAGGGTCACTTTAAGAAGCACCTTGATTTTACTTTGTCTAGCCTCATGCTTCCTCTAAAGAATTCAAAGTACTGAAAGAAGCCATTCACTTCCTTTCCTTTGTTATTACCCACTTCTTCAGCCAAAGAGGCAGCTATTATTATTTCTATCTTCTCCTGTAGAGGAGAAGTGGTGAGTTGAAGAGAGAACGCCCTGAAAACCAATGTAAGTTGTTTCTTCCCACACTGACCTCCAGGTCACGTCACTCCAGAACACCAGGAGTTCAGGCCAATCCCCACAGTATCGGCCTCCAATTGAAATAGGGTTTGAACTTGGAATGGCCCTCATCAGCCCAGATGTGAGATCTCAGTTTGCTGTTCCAGCCCATGCCTGCTTCAGCATCATGGACTCTAACTCTCCGAAACTGTAAGCCAAAACAAAACAACACCAAGAAAACAAACAAACAAAAAACACAAAACCCTCTTACTTCAATAAGCTGCCTTGGCCATGGTGCCTCATCTCAGCAATGAAAAAGTAACATGGAAGTTAGTACCAGGGGTGGGGTACTAAAGTGACCAATCTGATAATGCTGGCTTGGGGCAGAATGTATAAGACCTTGGAACTCAGGACTAATAGAGTGGTTGAACTCTGTAAACAGAGCTTGACTGGCTGCCCTAGTAGGAACCTTTCCTTTAGTCACTCTGTAGCCATCTTGTTTATCAAATTGTCTTTCCTTGCACTGCTACTGGTCCGAGTAACCATTTCTTAGTTAATAATGGCCTCAGAGTGTAGTACTGATGATACTAGCAGCTTGGAGTTGCCAAAGAGAAGTCATCTTATGCTTCTTATAAGTAAAAAAAAAAAAAAAAAAAAAAAAGAAGTCATCTGTGTATTAAGGAAAAAATAAAGCAATGCATTAAGGTGGCCAAGAGCAGGGTGAAGATGACTCTCTACCCACAAGACCAGAAGAGAGAGAAATCTGTATTGTTGTAGGTCAAACTACAAAACTTGTAGACATAAATGTAGAAAGGGGAGCTGGACCTGTTGGCACAGGCCAATCATCCCAGCTACTCACAAGAACTGCGAGTTGAAAGCCAGCATGGACTACATAGTATGCTCAAGGCCAGCCTCAGCAACTGAGCCCTTGTGTCAAAATGCAAAGTGAAAATCTGGGCTGATTTTTATAGCTCAGTGTAGCTCATGGTCCAGTGTTTGACTAACAAGCATAAGGCCCTGTATTTGATTTCCAGAGCCAGAAAAAAAATTAAATTTGTGGTTAGAAGAGAAGAAAAGAAAATAAGAAAATGTGCTTTTGGTGGCTATCTTTATCCTATTGGTAGTTACATTGATCTCTTATTGTGCATTGAGTTATGAATTACATTTTATCGTAGTATCTATACAAAAGAAACATATACATACAAGTTCAGTATGATCTACAGTTTCAGGCATATCTGGGGTGTGGGGTGGGGGTTTTAGAACAAATCCCTCAAGGTAAGAGAGGGCTATATGCCTAAAGCCCCCAGTGTTCTTTATCCATGTCTATAAAAACAAGTTATCACAGAGTCTACCTCCCAAGGTTGTTGAGGACTAAATGTGCTCATATAGGAGAATTACTTAGAAAAGTCAGCTTATATAACCAGCTCCAACTGCTCTCATCATCCAAAGCCAACACTCATGCGTCTCCTAACTGCCCTCTTCTAGCTAAAGAGAAAAACACCCAACCTGGACCATTAGAGTCCCCAAAGTTCACCCTCCCCAACTTCATCCTAAGTCAGTTTACAAAGCAAGAAATGGACAAGAAGCTGTGGTGTGTCTCTTTAATCCCAACATTAGGGAGGCAGAAACAGACAGATGGAGCTATATGAGTTGGAGGCCAGCATGGTCTACCAAGCAATCTCAAGGCCATCCAAGGCTATATGGTGAGACCCTGTCTCCAAAAAAAAAAAAAAAAAAGCTGTCAGTTATTATAGGCTCAAGTTGGAAAGAGTGTAAAAAGGAGAAGGTCCAGCCATTAAAAGCCTCAGAGGACCTGAGTTAAAACCCTATACCCAGGTCAAATGGCTTACAACTGCTTTTAACTCCACTGCAGGGGCATATGATGCCCTCTGCTGGAGTCTGTGGGCACCTGCATGCACGTGCCCATATTCTCACAGAGACACACATCCATATAGTTAAAAATAAAATGTTTTTAAAAGACCCAAAAACGTGGGAGAAAAAGTTCCGCTAACTACACTTCATTAGTCATCCGAGGCTGAGCGCATCATGGCTGGGTGACAAATGCCAAAGAGCATCAACAGAAACTGTTCTTACAACGGGCTTAATATATTTGCAGCACCAATTCCTGCATATATGAAATATTCAAGTGTTTTGATTACAGAAGAAAATATCTGGGGTGGTGAGCATGGCAATCTTGTGCTGAGCAAAGCAGCCTGCAGTAGAGTGTCGCCTGTAAACCAGCTATGGAGGGTCTGCCAAGGTTATCAACTCTAAGCAAAAGGCTTTGTTTTGCTGAGGTGGGTGAGGCGGTTGGAGGGAGAAAGTGGGATAACCCCAAGTATAACTCACAGAGATCTCTGTCTCCAGTCACAGGTACCTGTGGTGGTTTGTATCTGCTTGGCCCAGGAAGTGGCACTATTAGGAGGTGTGGCCTTGTTGGAGTAGGTGTGTCACTGTGGGTGTGGGCTTTAGTACCCTTGTCTTAGCTGCCTGGAATCAAGTATTCTGCTAGCAGCTTTCAAGTGAATATGTAGGATTTATGCTCTGCCTGCACCATGCCTGCCTGGATGCCGCCATGTACCCACCTTGATGATAATGAACTGAACCTCTGAACCTGTAAGCCAGCCCAATTAAAGGTTGTCCTTAGAAGAGTTGCCTTGGTCACGGTGTCTGTTCACAGCAGTAAAACCGTAACTAAGACAGTGACTGTACCCAAACTCTTTCTGGATGTTTCTGTTTCACAATTCCCCTGCACCCGGAGCAGCATCCTGGGAGAGCATCTCCACAATCTTCTCACAACACACTTACCCTGGTCCATGATAAGCCAAGTTTGATGGGCTCTGGAGAAATTACTCTGAGTCTATGACTTACAACTCTTCACAATGATTTCAGAAGCCCTTCACAGAATGCTAAATACTCAGGCAGATGCCTGCCCTGCCCCCTGGCACTTTGTGTGGCCCACCACTATTGTATATGTGGCATGTTTTACTTCTACTCTCCCCAAGACCAAAATTCCCTATCTTCAGGCAACTGTTTCAGATCATTTGAAAAAAGAAAAGAAATATCCTAGAGCCATGCATCTCAACATCGGCTGCTCCATAAGGCTCATGGAAGAACTAGGTCCCATCTGCCATCCACCTAGGGAGCTTCTGATGTCGCTGGTGTTGAGGGTGGGGGGACACTAAACCTAAAGTGTCTCTAAAATGAGCTGGATTTTCATGTTCAGACAAGCTAAAGAATTGCTGATCTGAAATGTCAGCTCAAGATTCCAACACTGGTGGCTGGGGACATGGTTGAGTGAGTCCATAAAGTGCTCACCATCCATGAGTAAGTTGGAGTCCTAGAACTTGTGTTTTAGAAGAGGAGTTCTGTGTGCGATGGTGTACGCTGGTGATCCCCAGGCTGGGGAGGCAGAGACAGGCGGGCTCCTGGGGGCTCACTGACTACCCAATCTAGCCTACTTGATGAGTTCTAGAATTATCCTAGCCACTAAGAGCGGCCACACCTCCTCCCTGTATGCATGACTCCAAGGCAAAGAGACAAACTTTCCTCTTCAGGCAAAACCTCCACACCGGGATCGCAGGCTAGAACTACAGGAGAGTCTGATGGGTCACGTGCTCCTTGGCTTTGGTCTTTCTGGTGTATGGAATTTTGAGTCAGCCTGCATCATAACTTGTGGCTCCAGAATGATACTGAAGTCCCAGTTTGGACCAAGGAGAATAGTACTCAACACCATTTATCCTTCCTTTTAATATGTGGGATGCTGGGGCTGGGGCTGGGGCGGAGGCGGGCGGGGGCTGGGGCGGGGGCTAAGTTGTAGAGTTTTGTCTAGCATTCATGAAGCCTTGTATATATCACTTAAACTGGGCATGTCAGTACATGTCTGTCATCCCAAAACGCAGGAGGCAGAAGCAGAAGGATTTCAAGGTCAGCCATAGTATGACGACAAGTTTGGGAACATGTTAGGATCCATAAGACTGTCTCAAAACCCAATAAGATAAAATATGATGTTCTTTTCCATTGTCTACGACCCTATGGGGGCTCCAAGGGCATTCCACGTGGAATTCCAGAAGGCTAGAGAGAACTAAATCTTAATCTTGTTGGGTACTTCAGGAGTCAGCCATGCTGGGTCTCAGAGCTCAGAAACACAGCGGCACCACTCAGCAAACTTGAAGGGTCTTGATGGGCAAAGAGAATCTTCTGTCTCTCCTTTTCACTTTGACCACCAAAAAGACTTGGGAAGGAAAAGGAATGAGCACAAAACAGGTTTGAAAAATACCATCTCCACCTTGTGAAAAATGTAGTCTGTCTCAGCTTTTAGTCCTTCAATTTACCCAACCGAATGAAGTGTTTTAACTGATTTAACAAATTCAGGCCCAGGGAGGGTGAACACAGTAACAAGTTAGTTACAAATGGTGAAGGCAACTTACTAGCCCTGGTTGTGTCTTTGGTTTTATTGTTTCATTTTTGTTTAGATTTGTTTTCTTTTATTTTGCTTGCAGTGCTGGGAACTGGGCCTAGGGCCTCCGTCATGCTAGGAAGGCACTTTCCCAGCCCCTCCCTGGGGGATTCTAGGCAGGGGCTCTACCACTTAACCACGCCCCCAGCCCCTCCCTGGGGGATTCTAGGCAGGGGCTCTATCACTGAGCCACGCCCCCAGCCCCTCCCTGGGGGATTCTAGGCAGGTGCTCTACCACTGAGCCACGCCCCCAGCCCCTCACTGGGGGATTCTAGGCAGGTGCTCTACCACTGAGCCACGCCCCCAGCCCCTCCCTGGGGGATTCTAGGCAGGTGCTCTACCACTGAGCCACGCCCCCAGCCCCTCACTGGGGGATTCTAGGCAGATATTCTCCCATGGAGGCATATCTCTAGCTCCTCATTGAGGGATTCTAGGCAGGGCGTCAACTGCTAGGCCTGCTTTTTAGTTTTGATTTTGAAACAAGGTCACAAATCCAGGCTGGCCTTGAACTTACCATCTGCCATAGCTGACCTGAAAAGGCCTGCATTGGAATTCTTGATGCATCTTTATTTCTCCATCTATAAAATGTGGGGAATAGTGAACATATAAGATAGGGCAGTACTCTCTGAGCTGCTGTGATTCTGTGTGCCTTCTTGCTAGATATGGGATGTGTGCTTATATACATCTGTAGAAAATGCATCATCAACCATAGATCAGATTTAAAGATGGAGCAACTGATTTTTCAAATGAGCAGCAGGAACACCAGAGGCTGCAATACTACATCAGTGCGCAGTACAGATGTTTGCAGCTATAAAGATGTTTACACAGTAATTAGGCCTGTTATCAGTACACACAGAGATTACGCTTGTGGAATGAATGAAACTCTCACAAACTGCCCTGCTTTTCACCACATTTGAAGTGCCTTCCTAATTCTTGAGTTTGCTAAGATAAATTCGTTTTCCACTAACAGAATCATGGATGAGAGGAGGGAAAGGGAAGCTGTGCTGGAGAGTGGACCCACATGACCAAACACGTCACTTAATCACCGTGCTCCTCACTTCCCCATCTACACTTAGTGAGATGACTAAGTTCTACTATAACCTGGCATCATCAGTTAGGGAGATGGCTCAGTCATTTAATCAATCACCACACAAGCATGAGAACCTGAGCCGGATCTCTAGAACCCACATAAAATGCAGGCCCAGTAGCAGCCATAGGTCTGGTCCTCCTAAAGCAAGATGGGAAACAGAGACTGGAAAATTCCAGATGCTTATAGAGCAATGAGGCTGCTGGAAAGCAGGACCAGCAAAGACAGCATGCATCAAAACAAGGCAGAAAGTAGGGACCTGCAACTCAGATGTCCTCTGAGCTCTATACACGCACTGTGGCATGCTCACCTGCAAACTCACACACACGCACAGAGAGAGAGAGAGAGAGAGAGAGAGAGAGAGAGAGAGAGAGAGAGAGAGACAGAGACAGACACAGAGACGGAGACAGAGACAGAGACAGAGAGGCAGAGTGCTCTGCCAAGTTCACTGTGCAGTTAATATCAACAGGATCTAGAATCACCCAGAAGATAAGCTATAAACCTCTGTGCCTGTCTGTGATAGTTCTTCTAAACTGGCTTAGCTGGGGTAGGATGACCCACCTTGAATGAATTCACACGAGATGAAATGCCAACCTAATTGAGAGGAGAAAGTGAGCTGAGCACCTGCATCCATCTCTCTCTGATATCTTGACTGTGGATGCCATGTGACCAGCTGTCTCACTGTCCTGCCACCATGCAGGACAGTGATGGATGGTACCCTCAAACTGTGCACTATGATAAAGCCTTCCATCCTTAAGTTGCTTTTGTCGACTCTGCCATTACAGCAGTGAGAAACATACATGCAGTCTTTCTTCTCTCGAGCAAGAAACAATGTGTATGTCATAGTCAGCTCTCCTATTGCTGTGATAAACATCTTGACCTTTCCTTGGGAGGAAAGGATTTATTTAGCTTACACCTTATGGTCCATCATCTAGGGATGCCAAGGTGTGAACTCAATCAAACCATAGCTTGATGCAGAAACTGCAGAAGAATGCTGCTTACTAGCTCATTCTCTGTAGCTTGCTCAGCTGACTTTCTTACACAGCCCAGGCCCACTTTCCCAGGAATGGTACCACCGTCAGCAGGCTTGGCCCTCCTATGTACCCCACAGGGGCTGGAGAGATGGTGCAGTGGCTAAGAGCACATGCTAGTCTTGAAAATGACATCCACATGGTGGCTCACAACCATCTGGAACTCCAGTTCCAAGTCATCCACCACTCTCTTCTGGCCTCCATGTATACTAGGCATGCATACAGTGTTCAGGCAAAACACTCATACACATTAAATTAAAATAGTAGACAGAGAGAGAGAGAGAGAGTGCACACACACACACACACACACACACACACACACACGGACTTGTCTATAGGTTAGTCTGATGGAGACAGTTCTTTAATTGGGGCTCCCCTCTAGCTTGTGGCAAGCTGACAAAAATTACCCAGTACAGTGAGAAATTTAAATTGGGAAAGGAGAGGGGCAGTTTGTATGTGCAGTCTCTCATGGACTCATGTGTTCAACATCAGTTCCCTGTCCCAGGAGTTTGGTGAATCTCTGGGACAGAGAGCCTAGGTGGGAGACATAAGCACTAGGGCAGGCCTTGAGAATTCTAGTTCTGCCATCTTGATCTGCCAACGTGTGAGAACAAGACAGACTGAAAGACTTGCCACCATCCATCAGCACTAGCCACAATGCTTTCCCTGCTGGACTAGGCTGTTCCTCTGGACAGTGAGCCAAAATAAACTGCTCCTCCATTAAACTGCTCCTGTCTAGTGTTTGGTCAGGGTTCAGGAAGGAACTGCTGGATTGCAGAATGAAAGTCCACTCCAAAACCACCTGGAATATGTACACTGAGTTGTGGTCATGAATGCATGAGACTCTGTCCTAGTTTGGCTTCTGTGATACATCACTCTAACCAAAAGCAACTTAGAGGAGAAAGGGTTTGTTTCATCTTATATCCCCCATGTCAACAGTCTATCATTGAGGGAAATCGAGGCAAGAACCTGAGAGAAAGCCTACTCGTTATTCCAGAAAGCATTACCTCTAACCAAGGAACTTGCTTACACCAAAGGAAGTGCAACAGAAACCATGAAGGATGCTGTTTGCTAGCTTTCTTACACAGCCCAGGCCCACTTGCCTTAAGGAATGATGCTGCCCACAGTGGGCTAGGCCCTTCATCAGTTAACAATCAAGATAATGCCCCACAGCCATTGCCGCAAGCCAATCTAATCTGGTCAATTCTTCAGCTGAGTTTTCCTCTTCCTAGGTAACTTATTTTTGTATCATCCTGATAATAAAAATTAACCAGCACGCCTCCAAACCAGGTGTGTCCTGAGACTACAGATAGGTCATCCAAAAATATACCCACATTTTAAATAACAAGCATGCTGTATTTTTCTCTTCCTGTTTTCCAAAGATAGTATTCTACCATAATAAATATGTCAACCAACATAATTAGCTTTACCGTCTAATTTGTTTTCCGATTGCCAAACTTTTGTTAATGAAAAAGCGCCAATGATTTGTAGCCACGATACCAACTCTGGGGCTCCTGCACTAGAACAATAATGTGTAATGTTCAGAGATGACTTTTTAATGAATATTTAATTGCTCTATTCTTTATAAGTATAAATTATGCTTTCAGTAAACACTGTGAGTACTAAGAAGGCAAAAATTCCACTTCTCTCTGCTAAGTTGTGCTGGTAAGTTCCCTAGCAATCCATTTAAAGGATGGAAAACTATCTGTGTTTCACACTTTTATAGGGAGGAATCCCAGACAGTGGTTAGGGGGGAAGTAACTTGTTACAGCAAGCTTCTAAATCAATGAAACCAATGTATGAGTTTTCAAAGAGGTTTTTTTAGAAGTATGTATGGGTGAATGTTCGTCTATATAGGTTATGAGCCTGTGCATTGCAGGTGCCCATGGAGCCTAACAGAGGATGTCAGATCCCCTGGAGCTGGAGGCATCGCCACTGTGAGCTTTCTTGTGTGGGTGCTGGGAACCAAACTGAGGTCCTCTGGAAGAGCAGCAAGTGCTCTTAACCACTGAGCCATCTCTCAAGCCCCAAGATGTGGGGATTTTAATATGGCTGCATGTACACACACACACACACACACACACACACACACACACACACATGCACACACATAGAGTAAAGGTACCTGAAATATTAAGAGTCTGGAGGGTGAACAATCAGAAAGGCACTTTTATTTCTTAATGTAATATCTCTATATTTCTTAATTTCTTATGTCTGATTTCTAATATCTTACTTTCTATTTTAAAACAAAAGAAGGCTTAGAATTTAAAAGAGTTTCTGAAAACTAAGGCTTCTGGGTGCTCTGGGTGTGGTGGAGCCGACCTGTAATCAGTCCCAGCACTTGAGAGATGGAGCACTGGTCAAGCTCAGTTGCAGCTACTTGCAGGAAGCTCGAGGTAAACCTGGACTATGAGAGACCCTGTCTCAAAAATAAAAACATAAGTAAGAAAGATTTTTAAACCGGCATGGTGGGTTATACCTGTAATCAAAGAACTCAGAAGCTAAGGCAGGAGGATCACAAGTTTTATGTCAGTCCATGCAGCATAGCAAGACCCTGCCTCAACAAAAGAAAAGTTTATTTTGTTTGTGTGTGTGTACCTGTTTGTGCTCATGCCTGTGCTATCCTTCCTTAGGTTTTTGTCCACTTTGTCTTTTGAGACAGGGTCTTTCACTAACCTGGAGGACAGTCTGGCTGACCAGGGAGCCCCAGACATCTTCCCATCTCCCGGTCCTCAGCACCACGACGACAGGTGTTCTCCACCATACCTGGCTTTTTCATGTAAGTTCTGGAGTTGAGCTCAGGGACTCATCCTTACAAGTCAAGCATTTTGCCAACTATCTTCCCAATGCAAAAGAAGTTTACCTTCTGAACTAAAAACTCTTCCTAACAAGATAAAATAAAACAAAGGACCATGCATCGGGAAGCCTGGGCAAAATTAGCATTGCATCTTCTGTCTCCTAATCGGAACCATGGAATTTTGACATTAAAATTTCAGAACAGAGCTAAATAGATGGCTCAGTGGGTAAGAGCACTTGCTATAAAAGTAAGAGGACCTGGGTTCAAATCCCCAGTACCCACTTAAAAGCTGGGAATGGCCACATGTGCACCTGTTATCCCAGAGTTGTTGGATGAGAAATAGGTAGAGGCTATAAGCTCACTGGCCAGACGGCTTTCTCCAGTTCAGACCCTGTCTCAGAAACTAAGGCAGAAGCAAGAAAGGAGAGGATCTGATGTCTGCTGGCCTCTGCATAGGTGTACATGATGAATACACCCACAATAAATTATATGCAACAGGCACACATGTGCGCATGCGTGCACAAACACACACACACACACACACACACACACACACACACACACACACACACAAATACATCTTTTTAAAAAAGATTTTAACAGAGGCCAAGTGTGACGGCTCATATGTAATCTCTACACTTGGAGGAGGAGTACAGAGGACTACTGCAAGTTCAAAGTCAGTCTGGACTACATAATAAGACCCTGCTTCCCCTACTGCCGAACAAAAGAATTTCAAATACTTTTTTCCAGTTGTAAGGGAAATGTACATTCATTTTGTACATTCGTTTTTCTCTATTTTATGCATATGGATGTTTTGCCTGTATGAATGTGTGGCTACTGCTGGTGCCCATGGAAGTCAGAAGAGGGCATCAGATTCCCTAGAACTAGGTTGTGAGCTGCCATGTAGGTGCTGGGAACTGAACCCAGGGCCTCTACAAGAGTAACCACTGAGCTATCTGTCCAGCCGCTGTATTCATTTTCAAAACAACAAAATAAAACCTTAGTCATTCACAGTACCCCTGTCACTAGGCCAGCTTGGTTAACATTTTCGGTCCATTTCTTTCCATTTGTTCTTTTATGCCATTTTTTTTTTTCAACAGAACTGAAATTGTACTACAAATGCATCTTTTTTCCGACCCCACATTTAATTGGCACACTAGAAATCACTAAATTAAGGTCAGCAAAGCATTTTCTCTCCATCTGTCGCTTGGAAGCACACTGCTCCTGTGTTTCGCTGCTAACAGACACAGGCTGGGTTTCCTGGAGGAAGGGGATGTGTGAGGACGCTGGGGGCGCTTGGGAAAATACAAACCGGGAGAGCTGCGTGTTGGTGGCACGGGCCTGTGATTCCAGAACTGGGGAGGCTGAGCCAGCCTGAGCTTCAGGATGAGACCCTCCCTGCCTAAAACAGACAAACAAACAAGGGCCTGGGAAGATCATTCAGCGGGTAAGAACACTTGCTGAGTAATGGGGGAACTGAGTTCAAACCTCCAGCACCCATGTAGACAGCTTGGTGTGGTTCTGGGTGCCACACTGTAGGTGTTCACACTGTGTGTGTGTGTGTGTGTGTGTGTGTGTGTGTGTGTGTGTGTATGTTTGTGCCTGCATGCGTGTGTATGTGTGTGTGCATGGAGGAGGGGTGAACAGAATGTCAGTGGGGGTTCTGGCTTCTAGCCCAGCTCCAGGTTCATTTAGCCCAGTGGTTGGCAACCTTCCTCATTCTATGACGACCTTTAATACGGTCCTCCTGTTATGGTGAGCCCCAGCCATAAAGTTATTTTTGTTGCTACTTTATAAGTGTAACTTATGCTAACTGTGACAGTGTCAACTTTGCTACTGTCGTGAATCATTATGTAAACCTCTGACATACAGGACATCTGATATGTGACCCCTGTAAAAGGGTCACCCAATCTCCCCAAGGGTCTCAACCCACAGGCTGAGAACCACTGAGTTAGAGACACTGTCTCAAATAAGGTGGAAACTGTCCGAGCAGGATACCCAACATCCACCAGCTCCCTCACACACATGTCATACAATACACACACACTCACACAGCTATCACATGACCCAGCCTAGCACCCCTACATATATACCAAGACTCTTACAAACAACATAATCACAATAGCCAAGATACGGAACCAATGGGCTGCCCACCAACAGGGGAGTGGGAGAAGAAAACCAGACTCACAGACACTGCTTTATTCAGCTGTGAACAAGTCGGAAATGTCACTGTCATGAAAATGGTAAGTTAGACTCAGCAAGATAAGCTCCATGTTTCTCTCATTTGTACAGCCTAGAGTTTATGGGGATATTTAAAACAATTGCTATGTAAGGTGTAAAAGCAGAAGAGAGACCAAGGGAAGGAAAAAGACTCAGAAGGAAGAAAATGCCAACAAGAGAAAAAGAAGAAGGTATCGGGGTGAATATGGTCAGAGCACACCATGGTGTGCCATCACTACACACCAATTAAAAACACAACAAAGAGGGTTATCAAGATGGCTCAGGTGGTAAAGTTGCTCACAGCGGAGCCTGATAACCTGAGTTCAATCCCTGGGACTCAGGTGGAAGGCGAGAATAGTACACACACACACACACACACACACACACACACACACACACACTAAGTAAATGAATGTTTTAAAATAATAAAGATAAATAAATAAATAAATAAATAAGTAAGTAAATAAATAAATACAGACGTGCCGTGGACCTGTTTAAATTTTTCCTCCCAACTTGGCATCAACTCCATATGCTGAACTCTTTGCCTCTCTAAAGCCATGCTCGGCTTGACCAGCCTACCTCCTATCCATCGAACACACCCAGCTCATTCCTCCCACAAGACCGTTGTACCGGCAGCTCCCAACTGTTCCACAGTGCTTTCTTCTGTGGCTTCAATTCCGTTGTCAATGTAAATGTTTCCCCAGGAAGGCGTTTCTTGTCCACCCAATCCCAAATAGCCCTTGCAACTCAATGATATCCTGTTATTTTAGTTATAAGACAGAGTCTCCCTATGAAGCCCATGCTGGCCTGGAACTTGCTATAAAGCCCAGGCTGCCCTCAAACTCACAGCAACCGTCCTGCCTCAGCTTCCCAAGCACTGGGATAATCGATGTGTGCTGCAACACCCTGTTTCTGTACTTTGGCTTCCATATTTTACCTTGTTCTTTGTGCCTTACACCTCCAGAACACGAGAGCACCACCTCTGGCTGATGAATTCACAATTTTCCAGCAGAGCTTGAAAGAGACGTTTTGTGCTCCTGAGCTGGATGAATGAAGGAGACTTAAGTGCCTGGAGTTGACTGGCGTAGCAACCTACTTTAACTGGCCACATTCACAGCAGCAGAGATTCCCTAATGAGACGTTTTAAAATAGGTCACTACCTTCTCCCACAGTCTAGGCCTGGAGAACAGCTTGCAGCCTTGTCTATGGGAAAACAGACCAATTACATAGTCTTGGTAAGCCTAGAATACTGCTTCTCCTAAACCAGCCACCCACCTGTCATGGGTCCGTTAGACCCTCCTCTGCCTCCTTTGTCAAGTGGAAATTAGCAAAGCTGTCCTGGTGGTGCACACCTGGAAGCTTCCGACTTGGGAGGTGGAGGCAGGAGGATCAGGAGTTCAAGGTCATCTTCCAATACACAGCTGAGTTTGAAGTCAGCCTGATCTACGCAAGAGACACCGTTTCAAAAGAAGAAAAAGAGAGAGGGAAAGAAGGGAGAGAGGAAGGGAAGGAGGGAGGGAGGGAAAAAAGGAAGGGGGAAAGAAAAAAGAAATTTAAAAGGAAAATAGAGATTGTTCCAGAAAATAACTTCTTACATCCGTGACCTTTAAGAAGCTTACCCCTAGCCAAATACTGCTATTAGATGCTACACGTTCAGCTCACCCAGTCATCACCTGTGCAAAATAGGCTGGGCAGAAGCTGCTGAGATGCCTGAACGGGGAAAGCAATCGTCAAACACACATACAGATCTACAGAGCCCATGCAAATGCTTGGTGGGTGGGACGGGACATCCATAATTACAGTCCCTGGAATACAGAGACAGGAGACCCTCTTCCAGCAAACTGGCTAGCTTGACGAGTCTGATCAGCGAGCTCTGGGTTCAACTGAGAGACCATGCTTCAATGAATAAGGTTAAAATAAAAAAAGAACCTCGAGAAAGAGTCAAAAAAAATCCTCAGGGCCTCCACATGCACCTGTGTGTATGACCACCTACACGGGGGGGGGGGGGGGGACCACCTACACACACACACACACACACACACACACACACAGAGAGAGAGAGAGCAAAGGGTTGGAACCAGTTGCTTCCACTCAAATGCAGGAGGCTCTGTACAGTTCTAGCCTCCAGCTTTCATGGGTGCCAAGCTAGCTTTCCAAGCATGTCCCATCCTAAGCGTTCCCATTAGCACTTGCAGGACAGGCTGACAAGCTGAGTTCAATCCTTGAGACCTACCTTGTAGGAGAAGAAAACAGACTCTGCTGAGGTCCATATACACCCCATAGTTCAAGCACCCGCACACATGCAAAAAAAAAAAAAAAAAACCCAGACGACCACAGGCAATTAAGAGTACTAACTGCTCTTGTAGAGGACCTGAGTCAGAATCCTAGCTCCCTTGCCAGGTGGCTCACAACCACCTGTAACTCCTGCTCCAGAGGGAGCTGATGCCTCTGGTATCTTAGGGTGCCTGTATTCACCTGCATAAATCTCCACACAGACACACATGCATTAACATAATTTAAAATATTTTTAAAACAAAAGAAGCGCTGCAGTCTATGTGTGTAAAGCCGATGTTCCTGGCTTTGCGTGGGGCTCAGCCGCAGCCCCTCAGGCTTGTGCCGTCCACAGCATCAGCAGATGAGCATCTGGTCCTCTGTATTTTCCCCTTCAGAAGTATATCTCCCTATCACTAAATCCCTAATGGAGAACTGAGTCCTCACCAAAGGCTCCAGGTTATCCTCCAGCCTCTTCTCTGGTCTCTCCCTTTGCTTAACCTTTAAGCCAAGAACTCCAAACGACCCTCTTGCTCTCCAATACCGTATTTTGGCTTTAGAGGTTTGGGACAGGGTCTTCTATATTCCAGGCTGGCCTCAAACTCAATATGTCATTTAGGGTGACCTTGAATTCCTGATCTTCCTGCCTCTGTCACCGCCTCTCTGAATCCTGGGACTATAATTGTGTACCACCACATGGCATTTCCGAAGTGCTGGAGATCTAACAGGGCTCCGTGTATGCTAGGCAAGTACTCTACCAACCCAGCTGTATCCCCAGCCTATGTGGGATGCTTAACAATTAAAAAGATAAATCACTTTGAAAACCCCAGGTTAGAAGCAGCCATTGCATTTGGAGTCTCCTCCTTTCTGGCTGCACTGAGAATCAGCCTCAACCGGAGCCTTTGATCCAGGGAGGGTGGCTCCATTGCCTGAGCATCAGGGAGCATGCTGTCTTACAAAATCCCACAGACAACTGCTGGGTTGCAATCATGAGCAGAGATTACAGTCTCACTACCGGCATTTAAGCTCCGGTGAAGGGCAAAGAGAGGCCACCCATCCTGTACCTGGGTAGAATGATCTACAGTAATAACAATGGAGGAAGCGAGGGAGAGGGGGGAAGGAACGCCAGAGGGGGAAGGAGAAGGAAGAAGGAGAGGACGAGGAAGAGGAGGAAGGCGAAAAAGAGATGAAAGAAGAAAAGGAAAAAATCAAAAAGGGGAGAAGGAAGAAGAGAGAGAAGAAAAGAAAGAAGGGAGAGGCCTAATTGGGCTGAGAATGTGGCTTAGTTAGTACAGGGGTCTGCCAAGCACACACAAAGCCCAGGGTTCTATCCCCAGCCCTGCATCCATGGGGCAAAGCAGCACATGCTTATCACCGCTGCACTCAGAGGCTGAGGCAGGAAGGTCACACGTTGGAGGCCAGCTATAAGCTAGATCTTATCTCGAGAAAAAAATAATAAAGTAGGGTGGGGCTTAAATATCGGAAGCTCATTATCAGAGCCAGAATTACCTCATAAGAACCAGTTCCCCCTCTTTGCCCCACCCACCACCACCACAAATAATGCATGTCACGACAGTGATGGGTTGGCAAGCTCCCCACTGGACACACAGCCTCAAGGACCAGCTCATAGAGACACTCTCATGGCAGTGACCCCAAAACACACTGGCTCTCCCAAGCATATGTGCCATGCTAAGGCAATTTCTAAGTGGGGTCTGGTAGCATGAACCTGTAATTCCAGCCCTGGGGAAGAGGAGGCAGAAGAATCTGGAGTTCAAAGTCATCTTGTCCTACACAGAAAAGCAGAGATCCACCAGAGCCACAGAGACCCTGTCTCAAAGAAAAGGAAGGGGGGGAGGGAGAAAGAAGGAATTCTAAATTGGAACCCCGCCCTGCCCTGTATTTTAAGCCCTAATGGGAAGATAAATGATAATTCAAAAGAGTAGCTATTGGGCTTGGGAGAGAGCTTTGTCTGTAAACGGCTTGCTGCACAAACAGGAGGATTTGAGCTTGAGCTGGGTGTGGTAGCTCACATTTATAATCCCAGAGATGGGGGTGCAGAGTCTGGAGCATCTCTGGGGCTTCACAGCCAGCCTCACATATCTAACAAGCACTAGGGTAAGCACACACATTCACACATATGCACAGACATATACATACACCTACACACATGCGCACACACACACACACACACACACTAATAACATAATAATATACAATAAATTTTAAGAAATTATTTTTAAAACCCAAGGCGGACAGCACCTGATGAATGGCAGACAAGACTGACCTCTGACCTCCACACTTGGGCAGACACACACTGACACTTGCACACACAAAATACACAATACAAAAAAAGAGAAAGAAAGAAAAAAGAAGTAACTGTCAGATACTCTCTACCCTGTGTGGCTGCCTACCTCTACCTACCAAGAGGAAGGGAGTCCAAAGATCCCCATTAGGACTTAACTGTGAGTTTTCTCAGTGATACTAGCTGAATTAAAGTATTTCTTTGTTGGTTCATTTGCTTTGAGACAGGGTCTAATGTGGTTGACTGATTGATCGACTGATTGATGGAGAGACAGTCTCACAATGCAGCCCAGTGTAGCCTCAATCCTCCTGCCTCAGCATCAGAGGTCCTGGGGTCACAGACCTTAGCCACCATCCCTGGATTCTTTCTACAAAAGTCTCTATGGCCAGTGAAGGCTCGGTTGGTGACACCTGTCATTTTCAGGGTCTGAACAGAGGTGGTGTTTTAGCGAACAACACTAAAACAATTCTAAAAGGTGCCCCAGCTGATTTGATTAAACCCCACAAGCTTCAACTGGCTCCAAAAGGGCCACGTTTCAGAAGCCATTCCGCTCAGGAGCAGCCTTGGGCAGCTGCCAGGACCCCATGTATTGCTCAGAGAAGTAATGAACAGTCGCCATGACCTGAGCACCATGGGAGGGTGCTAAACTAGTCACAGCAAGGGAGCTGCCAGCCCAGGGGAGATCTAAAGGGTCACCTAAGACTTCAGCCAACACCTCACAGTGCAGAATTAGCAAATACAAGCCAACTGTAGAAAGTGGGGACTTCAGTCAGTGGATACCAACATTGGCTATCATCCCCAGTCATGCAAAAGAGAAAATAAAATCAATAAAATCAGGGCTAGAGAGATGGCTTAGTGGTCAAGAGTGCTTACTGCTCTTACAGAAAGGACGTGAGTTTGATTCCCAGGGCCCACGTCAGGTGGCTCACAACTGCACTGTAACTCCAGCTTCAGGGAGATCCTATGCCTCTGGCCTCCAATACACACACACACACACACACACACAGAGAGAGAGAGAGAGAGAGAGAGAGAGAGAGAGAGAGAGAGAGATCAAATAAATAAGAAACTAATAAAGAACAATAACAACTCACATTGTTACCATACCACTGATGCCACTTTGCAAAAATAAATAAATTAATTAATATAAATAAAATGTTAAATTGCCACCTCCAACAACGCCAAGGACAGCTGGAGTGGTGCTCAGTGGTCAACATGTCTTGCACCACCCTGTAAGACAATTTCACACCAAGGAGCTTTAAACCTTTGCTTAGCTCGTGTGTGTGTGTGTGTGTGTGTGTGTGTGTGTGTGTGTGTGTGTGTGTGTGTTTAAAGTTGATCTTTGAGACTGGGAGACAGCAGTTATATGCAGAACACGAGTCCCTCCACGTGCATAAGGTTAGAACAGTGCCCCTTATATCTACGAGTCTTGGTAACGCTGCAGCTCAGACTGCACCGGGCCACTGCAGAATGTAGTTAATGCCACAATTTATCAGACTTCACAGCCACACACTACCGACTCTTGGCTGCTATATTTTGAAGGCAGGAATGTCTCCTTTTTATGTTAAAAAAAAAAAAAAGAATAGTCTGGGGCCTAGGGATGGCGCCCCAGTCTTGGCACCTAAGGAACTGCATGCAGACACAGCTACCCCTGGAGGTAAGGAGTGAGGCGCAAATGGGATCTCTCACTAACTCCTCGTGCAAAGGAACAGCTTGGAGAAGAAACACTGGGATGGGGGCCGAAGATGCACGTGTCCGGCACTGTGGAATCAAACCGCAGCGCTCAGTCCTGGCTTAGCACCATCTGCTTGTGGGTCAAAGTATCCTCGGGTCCTCCAGAGCCCTGAGGCAAGACTAGAACTACCTGCTGCTGCCCAGGCACCCTCAGACCAAGTCTGAGAAGTTCACTCCCCGAAGCGCTGGTCTGGGGAAGCTGGGCACCCCGGCAAACCTGGCTTACGCTAGAGAGAAGCAGAGTGTCTACCTCTGCCCTGGATCTGGATTAGTTCCAAAGCTTGCCACCCAGAGGTCCCAGTGGGGCTGCCTGAGGTCTCTAGGGTCACCCCATGTGCTCCAAGACCACCGATCCTCCCCAAGGGGGCAAGCATCAGGAGTGGGGAGATGGAGATGGAGTGAACCATACCTCCCACCTCCCCGGATAGATCGCCATGACTCCAGTTTCCCTGAGACCAGGATGCCACCAAGGACTCCCACTTAGGCTACGATTCAGATCAGATCCCTGACACCCAGAGCTCCCTTTTCCCACAACCTGTGTGTCTCTGGGGGAAGCGCAGCTCGGTGGCCACTAGCACCCAAGACTCCACGAGCTGGCACAGTCCCGGGATTCCCATGAGTGAACCCAGGCCCTTCTGCAATTCCAGCGTTCCTCACCCACCCTAAGCACCAAGAAAGATCAGGATGGCTCGGGTGACACCCCGGCCCGGAGAAATGGGGTGCTTAGAGCGGGGCCAACAGGTCCAGGAGGCGCTTGTGGGCAGCACACCCGCCCACTCCGAGACTCGCTAGGGTAGGGGCATCCGTGGAAGGGACCATGGAAGCAGCGAGGGAGGCAAGAATGCAGAGAGGATGCGGGATAAAGACTGGGAGAGAGCAGCACTCACCTCTCCTGGAGCCGGAGCTCCGCTGCCCGGCTGCCCAGGCACCTCCTCCGAGGCCCGCAGGGAGGGGGCGACGCGAAACCGAGCGCTCAGTCTGGCGCTCACACGCGTCCCAGCGCGGGCATCCTTCCTCTCCGTAGCCGGCTCCCACGGCGTCCCCCACTCTGGTTGGGAGGCCGCTTTGCCCAACCCAGCGGCACTCGGGAGCCCAGCGCGAGTCTTTCCCTTCCCTTGAGTCTCACCGCTGGGCTTTGCAGAGCCCGCGATGATCTAGGCTGCTCCTTTTTTCCCTGTCCTTGTCCTCGCCTCCCGTCTGGGGGAACGTGCGCCCCGCACCCCCTGCACCGCTCTCGCCTCTACCCCTCCCGCGCCCGCTGGCCGCGCGGGCTTAGCCCATGTGCGCGGCTGCCTCCTCGCTGCGCCCGGGAGCCCAGTGGCCGAGGCCCCGCCGGAGTTGCGCGCCCCAGAAACTCCATGCAGCTCCGGCCTCCTCCCCAGTGCCTCCCCGGTTCCTCTAAAGGAAGAAGCCCAGCAGTCTCTAGCAAGGAGATCACCTACCACTCTTGCCTTCTTCCTCCCCTCCGCCCACCTAGACTGGAGCCTGGTTGCTGGGCTGGCTTGACCACCCCAGTCTCTCTTCGCTTTTCTCCCAGGATTGGGGACCTCCCACCCCCATCCCCACCCCCACCCCCAAAGCCTTTCCAATGGCTCCCTCGGTTTCCAGGCAGCGCAACCTGAGGAACGCCTCGGTGCGCGCGCACTCACACTCGCTCGCTTGCTCTCTCACACACACATGCACGCTGCACACAGACAGACACACGCGAGGGGCGAGCTGCAGCTTAGCAGCCGGCCCTCCTTCCTCTCCTCCCCAAAAAACGCTGCCCACGTTCACACTCGCCAATTGCTTGCTTCTCTCTATTAAACACCTCAACCCCAACCCAAGCACGCCCACCCCTACCTTAACTCCTTCTTCCCCGATGCCCACAGTTACACCTGAGTCCCCAAATGCCATGGGGGAGGAGGAGGTGTCGACGGAAAGACTGGTAGTCAAAACTAGGGTAAGAGCAAAATACTGTGAGCCATCTCTTCACTATGTCTAGAAAGGGCATAAGCACACACACCCACCTCTCATCCCGCATCCCTAGAGCCTCAGAACATGTGGCCCGTCCCCACTTCTACCAAGGTCATAGTATAGATTCTATAAGAAAGAATGGGTACCTACCTTGACACAAGGTGTGGGGTGGAAACTTCACAGATCGTTTGCTGACTTCCCAAGTCTACACCCAGGAAGAATCCTGGTCTCCCTTGCCCCACACTTGAAGGGCAACAATCAGCTTAGAGTTACCACTTAGCTTTGGGGGGGGGGGGCATCTGGCTGCCATTCAAGTGTCCAGCTGCTGACATTACACCTCTTGCTACCAAGGGTAGTCTTATCAAGAAAAAGATCAAAATAACAAGTCACCTACCCCCCAGCGCCCCCCCCCCATAACACCTTCCTGCTCCTGCTAGGGTAAGATAAGAGAGAGCGCACAACCCACCTGGATGGCACTAGCTTTTCTGGTATCCCCTTTTATCTGAGCTGCCAGGATCTTACTCCCTATGAGGACCAGGGACCCAGCTCAGCAGCCTGCACTGTCAGAATCAAAGACGTGGAGAAATGTCTTGCTCCAATCAGGAATAAACCGGGGAAAGTCATCCTTAGTGTTTCTTCCAAAAAGCTTAGCCACCACCTCTCCGTTGGCTGGTCCTGCTGCCAAGGGAGTTTGGGCACTGGTGCTGGCAGCCATTCACACAAGTTAATCAGGATCCCCTCCCTGTCTGTGCCTCCTGGCCTGCCGCCTGAGCTGCAGGGTTTTTTGTGTCCCCACAGTGCTTGCTACTGCTGACACACCTTTGACATTTAGGATTTCTTAGCCCACAATAGTACTATCTTTTGTGTCCCAGCTTTCCTCCCAAATTGTCTTAGAGCTCCTTGGGACACCAGGAGCTGTGTGTGTTTGTTTCACAGATGTAGATGGAAAGGGTTTCCATAAAGACTGATAAATGAGCTAGGTGTGGTGGGGCACACCTGCCAGCCCAGCACTGAGGAGGTGGAGGCTGGAATCGGAAGTCAGTCTGTGCTCTCAGTGAGTTTTCAGGACAGCATGAGCTACTATCTGAAACTCAGTCTTGGGGAGTGTGGGGGGAAATGGCAGGTAGATAAATACAGTGGGGGAAATCTCAGTATATATTTGGATAAGAATCATATTTTGTGTGTGTGTATTTGTGCAAATGTGGAGGCTACAGGACTCCATAGATGTTCTCAGTTACCACCTGCTTTGTTTCTTTTTTGAAATGGGTTCTTACCATTTTGACTTGTAGGCTACACACTGATTGGCCAGAACACTCCTGGAATCCATATTACTGGCTGGTCGTGTGTGTCAACGTGACACAAGCTGGAGTTACCACAGAGAAAGGAGCTTCAGTTGAGAAAATGCCTCCATGAGATCCAGCTATAAGGCATTTTCTCAATTAGCGATCAAGGGGGGAGGCCCCTTGTGGGTGGTGCCATCCCTGGGCTGGTAGCCTTGGGTTCTATAAGAAAGCAGGCTGAGCAAGCCAGGGGAAGCAAGCCAGTAAGGAACATCCCTCCATGGCCTCTGCATCAGCTCCTGATCCCTGACCTGCTTGAATTCCAGTCTTGACTTCCTTTTGTGATGAACAGCAATGTGGAAGTGTAAGCTGAATAAACCCTTTCCTCCCCAACTTGCTTCTTGGTCATGATGTTTGTGCAGGAATAGAAACCCTGACTAAAACACCCTATCTCTACCTCCCCAGTGCTTACACAAGTGTGTAAGGCTGCACCCACCCAGTTTTTTCCATGGATTCCTGACTTAGAAGTCAGGTCCTCCTGGGCCTGAGAACCTGCTATACTTTAGCCAGGCCCTGAACTCCCAGGGTCACCCTGCCTCAGCCTCCTGGCTTCCAGAGTGGCAGGTGGGGATCATCAACCCCAGCTGAAAGCAGTGTCTTCTAACAATGTGTAGCCCTTTTAAGAAATTATCTTTCAGGATGGAGTGCAGGCCAGCCAAGCTCTAAGGCAAGTCAGCAAGGCTATCCACACACAGGGAGTTCCAGGACGGGGCGGGGGTTGGGTAAAGAGTAAGCCACATGACCAGTGTGGGACACACCTGGCAAAAGTTCTCACTCTGTTCTCCCCATCCCCCCCACCCCCCCACCCCGCCTATGGACAAGTTATTCGTTCTGTCTGAATCTTGCCATCCTCATCTGTGAAATGGGAACAATACTGACGTCCACCCCCTTTAAGGTCTTTGTAAAGATTAAAGGCCACCCTGTGAAATAACAGTATACTAGGGGTCACTCAGCTCCAAGCCTACAGTAAGCTTCAACAAACATGGGCTTTTGTCACTATATTGTGAAAATTCCTACCCTGGGCACATCTGCCCCCTCTTCATAATGTCCCCCTGAGAAATCATTCCCCCAGAATTCACCCTGAGGAACCAATGACTTTATTGGGCTTACTTACAAAGCATGAATGAGAAATTACTGACAGGACTGTGGGTAGCCCTGAAACACTGGAGTCTTCACCCAGTTGGACAATGTTTTCCGTACAAATGTATACATGGAGCCCCTTAATTAACCTTTTCTAGAATGTATGCTCTAGCACAGTGCTTCTCAACCTCCCTAAGACTATCTTTGTCCCCCAGTCTTAATTCAAAAATTTTAGTTTTAGGGCTACCCACTATTCCTGTAGGGCAGTGTGACTCTCAACCTTCCTGACCCTGAGACCCTTTAATACAGTTCCTCATGGTGTGTGTGGTGATCCCCGACCTTAAAATCATGTTGTTGCTACTTGATAACTGTAATTTTGCTACTGTTATGAATCACAATATAAATATTTTTGGAGATAAAAGTTTGCCAAGGGGGTCACGACCCACAGATTGAGAACCTCTGCTCTAGAACCTTTGAGGACCCCCCCCCCAAGACCATCCACAGTTACAGGAGTGGTTAGAGAGAATTCAATCCTTCTAAAAGGGCACGCCACCAGTTAACAAACTCCCTTGCCAACAGACACAACTAATGTGATTAAGAGAGCAGCTGTTTTGCACAAGAACCCGTAGTTTATAAGGAGTTAACACATGTCAAAGATGCGACCTGGAGGAAGAGTCTGTCTCCTCAGGATACAAAGCCCAGAGACTGGAAGAACTGAAAGAAAGTAGCCAGCCTTGGGGATCACGGGAAGGCAGGGCTTCTCACTGTCCTCACTGACCACAGCTATTGTAAGACTTCCGGGTTAAGGGAGAAACTGGACCATTGGACTTGTTTAACTTATTATATAAATAGAATATACAATAAATGTGTAACATACATATACACAGAGACACAGAGAGAGACACACAGAGAGAGACACACAGACACACACACACACAGACACACACACACACACACACACTTTCTAGTTAGATAAGGCCTGGGATTTGGCTAAACATCAGAGCCTAGAATCCCCCAGTGAGGGGCTCCAGGCAGAACTTGATAGAAGAAGACATGCCTAAAATGCACAAGCCCTGGGCCCCATCCTCAGTACCACAAAGAGATGTTTTGCCAATTACAAGATGGAAGCTAAAACCAACAGAATAAAATGAATGGTGCGGGGGCTTCATTTCAGCACACATTTGTAGCTGCAGTTAACATCAAGCATTGTCTCTGGCCTAGGAAAATACAAAGCCCTGGGAGACAGTAACTTCCGTCCTCTGCTTTGGGATTCTGTGACAAGCATGAGGCAGCTTGGAGTGGCCAGGTCGCTCTGCATCTCTTTCTTCCTTTCTTTTTGTCTTTCCTCCTTTTTGGTTTGCCCGTTAATTGGCAGATCCAGTACTCCAGACAATCAGGAGAAGAAAGCGAGGAGGGGTCTGCCATGCTCTGAACAAAAGTGGTTAGAGATTTTAAAAAGAAAAAACAAAAAGAGAAAGAAAGATGG